>JBCFYV010000012.1:123114602-124314602 GCA_039000515.1 Timema cristinae | reverse complement strand
ACACTGTGCAGCCACTCATTACTAGCTCTGGTGTGTGGGATACACTGCAGCCACTCATTACTAGCTCTGGTGTGTGGAGTACACTGTGCAGCCACTCATTACTAGCTCTGGTGTGTGAGGTACACTGTGCAGCCACTCATTACTAGCTCTGGATTGCTGTGCAGTATAATAAACATAATTCTCGTGGTTGTTTATTGACTTCTCAACTCTTATTTTGAATTGTTATCAATGGGGGGATTCATCGGGGCTACACTCAGCAGTAGATCCATCATGACTCACAGGTGGGTCATCTCCTTGTAGTCACATCATGACTCACAGGTGGGTCGTCTCCTTGTAGTCACATCATGACTCACAGGTGGGTCATCTCCTTGTAGTCACATCATGACTCACAGGTGGGTCGTCTCCTTGTAGTCACATCATGACTCACAGGTGGGTCATCTCCTTGTAGTCACATCATGACTCACAGGTGGGTCGGCTCCTTGTAGTCACATCATGACTCACAGGTGGGTCGGCTCCTTGTAGTCACATCATGACTCACAGGTGGGTCGTCACATAATGTTGGTTGATGTCACAGGCTCCTAACTTCAACAAGAAGGAGGAGATCTTTATGATGCTTTGCGAGTACTCTGTGCCGATGTTGCGGGCTGCCTGGTTCATTAAGCTCAGCTATGCTTACACAGTCGCTGTCAGCGAAGTAAAGATCAAGAAGAGACAGCTGCCAGACCCAACACAAGGTAAAGTGGCTAATATACTCTCTAACTTTCTTCTTGCTATCACGGTTATACTAGCAGTTAGACCCATTCCTCGCACAGTTGAGCAGCATCAAAACTGTACCAATTTGGGACATTCAACACCCGGTTACCCACTTTTTGATAGTTCCTTGTTATACAATCCTGAACTAACTTTGGCAATCACAAACCAATCACGGTAATTAATGAATTCAATATTTGAGACAAAATATTATCTTGTTCACAAACTGGGCAAACGCCACCACTAACAAAGTAATATTTACCTTAGCACAATTATAAAATAAGATAAATAAACAAACTAATAGACAGTGTTAAGAAATATTTTAGATAAAAGCCAAAAAGCCTATATTAATAATAGATTGTGTTACAGAAACATTTTGAATAAGAAACACAATTTTTTTCCAAAGATTATCACAGTTCACCTTTCTATGCAACCAGAATTTATGTATTTTAATTGCTAGGCACTAATCTATCCTTTGATTTTAAGCTTTGTTATTGCAATACTAGTAGATCCCCTTTAAAATAATCTTTAGTTTTTGTAATCAGTTTTTTTTTTTCTCATCTGCCTATAAATAATTAAAAAAATTATACTATATCGAGAAGTTTTTTTTTTTTCAATAAGCCATCTCCTGCCCTTTATTTTCAAATCCCAAAATTTCCAGGTTTTATGGTTAATTTGGGGTGTTCCTTTTACAAACTTGGCAAATTAAAATTTCTTTCATGGAAAAATAAGATTTTATAATTATTTTGAAAATAGTTTAAGCTACTACCCTCTACCCTAACCCCCTTTTAAGCCCTTTTTTAAATATTAAATATATAACACTTATTTTGGATTGGAGTAGTCCTACATTCCTAGCAAATTTCAATTTTCTGCCTCGCCTAACTTATTTTTTTTCTTTTTACTTAACTTTTATTCCCTATTTTCTAAATTTATTAACTTAAGTCTTGTATGGTAATTTGAAGTGGTATTTATACCTTTTATACTGAATTTCAGTTTTCTAGCAAAGATAGAAGTAGTTTCCAATAGTTTTGGAAATAGTAAACCTCTTCCAGAACACAACAAATGTTAAACACAACTAATCTAGTCCGTATTGATCTTACACTATTGAACTTTATTGACTGTAGCTGCTTCATTGGTCAAATGGTTTATATCACTTTATATGACAATATCTTTACATGTTATAGTAGATTTACATGTGAATGTAAGTAATATCAGTCGTGTAAAAGATTATGTGTACTTGTGATGTACACTATTTATTCTAGTGTTGATTGTGACTTGTAGAATGTACAGCAAGTATTCAGTAGTTGATTGTGACTGTAAATGTACAGCAAGTATTCTATGTGGATTGTGACTTGTAGAATGTACAAATAGTGTGATTTACTTGAATTATTCTGTAGTGTGCTGTATTGTCAGAAGTTTCTAGTGTTGATTGATTGTAAAGTACAGAAAGTATTCTAGTGTGTGATTGTGACTTGTAGAATGTACAGCAAGTATTTCTAAGTGTGTGATTGTGACTTGTAGAATGTACAGCAAGTATTCTAGTGTGTGATTGTGACTTGTAGAATGTACAGCAAGTATTCTAGGTGTGTGATTGTGACTTGTAGAATGTACAGCAAGTTTCTAGTGTGTGATTGTGACTTGTAGAATGTACAGCAAAGTTTTCTAGTGTGTGATGTGTACTTGTAGAATGTACAGTAAGTATTCTAGTTGTGTGATATGTGTTAATTGTAAATTACAGATAGCAAGTATTCTAGTGTGTGATTGTGACTTGTAGAATGTACAGCAAGTATTCTAGTGTGTGATTGTGACTTGTAGAATGTACAGCAAGTATTCTAGTGTGTGATTGTATCTTGTAGAATGTACAGCAAGTATTCTAGTGTGTGATTGTGACTTGTAGAATGTACAGCAAGTATTCTAGTGTTTGATTGTGACTTGTAGAATGTACAGCAAGTATTCTAGTGTGTGATTGTGACTTGTAGAATGTACAGCAAGTATTCTAGTGTGTGATTGTGACTTGTAGAATGTACAGCAAGTATTCTAGTGTGTGATTGTGACTTGTAGAATGTACAGCAAGTATTCTAGTGTGTGATTGTGACTTGTAGAATGGACGGCGACCCTCATCAAGTTTCTCAAAGACCAACTCAACAAGTTACAAGACTACTATCACATGTCATCAGGATCCACCCCCACACGGGGCCAAGGGGCATCTCCTGCCCCCAATACTACCGGTGCAGCGATGACTGAGGAACAAAAACTAGCGCACCGCCACTGGCAGTATTGCACTAGACTGGCACACTTCCTGTATGAGGTAATATCACCCTTCGTGTTTGTGTGATGTTGTGTTCTGTACTACAATCCTGTTGCTACATGTTTGTGTGATGTTGTGTTCTGTACTACAATCCTGCTGCTACATGTTTGTGTCGACGTGTCCTCCAGGAGGGTCTGTTGGACAGACAAGAGTTCCTGCAGTGGCTCCTGGATTTACTGGACAAGGTTCGCTCCAACCCGGCCGACGACGGGCTGTTACGCCCGTTACTACCTCTAGCTCTCCAGTATGTGGACGAGTTTGTCCAGTCCGAGTTGCTCGGGCGGAAGTTCGCCTACCTCTGTTGCAAGAAACTGGCTCAGCTGTGCTTTTCTAGTGACACTGCCCCCTCCTTGTTGGCAGCCTCACCCCAGAGCCCTTTGGTGACAGCATCTAACAACAGGTATAGCCATATTTGATAAAATAGAAACCTTCTAAGATGGATTTTGCATCCTTTTTGTTCTTATCTTACAGACACCAAATCTGTATAGTTAAAATTGTACGAAATTGCTGTTAATCAATCAAATTCTTCTGTTTGATTAACTATCTACAAAACTTTAATTAGCTCTTGGCCTATCATGTAGATGAATATGGTTATCTTTATGATTTTGTGATGATGATGATGATTATCATCCAATATTTCGAGCCTGTTGTCAGGTCAATTCAGTAAAATGGTTTTATTTTCCTCTATCCTTCTACCATTCTTCTTCCTTTATTTGCTGTCATTCTTTTCCTCTCACTTTCACACTTACTGTTATCTGCTCCTCTCATATTTCAATTCTGTCACTGTCCAAATGAATCATTCATTTTCAATATTCATTTCACATGTCTACCAACACACAGAATACAACAAACTGTAAATATGTCGAGCCCAGACGAACTCCTACATCTCTCTTTTCTGGCCATAAGTCTAGTTAATAGATGTGCTCTCACAATATCTCTCACTTGTGTCTGCTCTCACAATATCTCTCACTTGTGTCTGCTCTCTCAATATCTCTCACTTGTGTTTGTTCTCACAAGATCTCTCACTTGTGTCTGCACGTTGTTAGGCTCAAGTTTGTCGTGCACGTCAAACACATTCATGATTTGTGTTCCAGCTGTGTTCCCGGCGTGACGCCGCAGGGGGCGAACTTTTCCGAGTACTTGAGCTGTTCCCACCACCGGGACATAATCCTGGGACTCTCAGTGATTCTGCAGGTAACACCAGCTGGTACTTTTGGAGATATTAATCCTGAACCTTTGAGGAAGGCGCCGGGGTAAAGACATTGGCGTAGGTTAGTCGACCGTTATAGGGGGAAGCCCTAGGTTTCTATTGGTTGTTCAAAAACATTTACCCTTCACTTTAGTCTGGTTCTGCATTGTAATGGCGTACAAGAGGTTTAGGGGGTGTAATAAATGTATTTTTCTATGGTAGTAACAAAGCATGTGCCATAGCAAGAAGAGAGATAGAAGTACTACTTTACTTTCTTTCCTCTACTAACCTATCCCCCCACCCCTCACCTGCCTCTGCGCTGCGCAGTACAAGGTGTGTCAGGTGCTAGGCGCTACGAGCAATGGCACTGGAGGAGGGGACAGGACACCAACCCCTGATAAGTTGGCTCCAACGTATCTTGTTCGTCTTATTTCAAGAATTCCTTGTAAGTTTGACTGAGAGTGTTTGTCGCCAGGTAATAACACTCCAGTGTCCCACTGCTCTAGTGTGTTTGTCGCCAGGTAATAACACTCCAGTGTCCCACTGCTCTAGTGTGTTTGTCGCCAGGTAATAACACTCCAGTGTCCCACTGCTCTAGTGTGTTTGTCGCCAGGTAATAACACTCCAGTGTCCCACTGCTCTAGTGTGTTTGTCGCCAGGTAATAACACTCCAGTGTCCCACTGCTCTAGTGTGTTTGTCGCCAGGTAATAACACTCCAGTGTCCCACTGCTCTAGTGTGTTTGTCGCCAGGTAATAACACTCCAGTGTCCCACTGCTCTAGTGTGTTTGTCGCCAGGTAATAACACTCCAGTGTCCCACTGCTCTAGTGTGTTTGTCGCCAGGTAATAACACTCCAGTGTCCCACTGCTCTAGTGTGTTTGTCGCCAGGTAATAACACTCCAGTGTCCCATGCTCTAGTGTGTTTGTCGCCAGGTAATAACACTCCAGTGTCCCACTGCTCTAGTGTGTTTGTCGCCAGGTAATAACACTGCAGTGTCCCACTGCTCTAGTGTGTTTGTCGCCAGGTAATAACACTGCAGTGTCCCACTGCTCTAGTGTGTTTGTCGCCAGGTAATAACACTCCAGTGTCCCACTGCTCTAGAGTGTTTGTCGCCAGGTAATAACACTCCAGTGTCCCACTGCTCTAGTGTGTTTGTCGCCAGGTAATAACACTGCAGTGTCCCACTGCTCTAGTGTGTTTGTCGCCAGGTAATAACACTCCAGTGTCCCACTGCTCTAGTGTGTTTGTCGCCAGGTAATAACACTGCAGTGTCCCACTGCTCTAGTGTGTTTGTCGCCAGGTAATAACACTCCAGTGTCCCACTGCTCTAGTGTGTTTGTCGCCAGGTAATAACACTCCAGTGTCCCACTGCTCTAGTGTGTTTGTCGCCAGGTAATAACACTCCAGTGTCCCACTGCTCTAGTGTGTTTGTCGCCAGGTAATAACACTCCAGTGTCCCACTGCTCTAGTGTGTTTGTCGCCAGGTAATAACACTCCAGTGTCCCACTGCTCTAGTGTGTTTGTCGCCAGGTAATAACACTCCAGTGTCCCACTGCTCTAGTGTGTTTGTCGCCAGGTAATAACACTCCAGTGTCCCACTGCTCTAGTGTGTTTGTCGCCAGGTAATAACACTCCAGTGTCCCACTGCTCTAGTGTGTTTGTCGCCAGGTAATAACACTCCAGTGTCCCACTGCTCTAGTGTGTTTGTCGCCAGGTAATAACACTCCAGTGTCCCACTGCTCTAGTGTGTTTGTCGCCAGGTAATAACACTGCAGTGTCCCACTGCTCTAGTGTGTTTGTCGCCAGGTAATAACACTCCAGTGTCCCACTGCTCTAGTGTGTTTGTCGCCAGGTAATAACACTCCAGTGTCCCACTGCTCTAGTGTGTTTGTCGCCAGGTAATAACACTCCAGTGTCCCACTGCTCTAGTGTGTTTGTCGCCAGGTAATAACACTGCAGTGTCCCACTGCTCTAGTGTGTTTGTCGCCAGGTAATAACACTCCAGTGTCCCACTGCTCTAGTGTGTTTGTCGCCAGGTAATAACACTCCAGTGTCCCACTGCTCTAGTGTGTTTGTCGCCAGGTAATAACACTCCAGTGTCCCACTGCTCTAGTGTGTTTGTCGCCAGGTAATAACACTCCAGTGTCCCACTGCTCTAGTGTGTTTGTCGCCAGGTAATAACACTCCAGTGTCCCACTGCTCTAGTGTGTTTGTCGCCAGGTAATAACACTCCAGTGTCCCACTGCTCTAGTGTGTTTGTCGCCAGGTAATAACACTCCAGTGTCCCACTGCTCTAGTGTGGAACAGTGTGGGTGAGGGCAAGACCCACTCGGTTCTGAATGGCTCCCCCTTGGACCACCTGCCGTGTACCCCTTCAACGCTGCCCATGCCCCAGCGGTCCAATAATCATCACATCAGGTACAACCAAAATTATCATCTAACACATTCTGAGAGACTCTAGCATATCACACAAAACACGGAGATAATGTAACATATCACACAACACATTGAGACAATGTAACATATCACACAACACATTCTGAGAGACTCTAGCATATCACACAAAACACTGAGATAATAGTAACATATCACACAACACATTGAGACAATGTAGCATATCACATAACACATTGAGACAATGTAACATATCACATAACACATTGAGACAATGTAGCATATCACACAACACAGTGAGACAATGTAGCATATCACCATTATTTCCCTGTCACCAATAACGCACACTTTCATTGTACAGACGCCAGTTGCGTTCACTGGAAGAACACATCTGTCAGCGCAGTCAGGCGGCGGAGGGTCGCTGGTCGTGTGACAAGTGGCAGCAGTCGTCAGCTGGTCTGACGACCAACAAGGTGTTGACGGCTCTAGAAGCACTGGACAGACACAGCTTTGACCGAATGGACTCCAACAACTGCTTGGACACCCTGTATAGTAAGATCTTCACTGTGCCCGGGAACAAGGACAATGGCAGTGCGGGCGCTTCGGACACTACCAGGGAGATCAGAGCTGACTTTGTGAGTCATTCAATATCTAATCAATCAATTCTCACAATAATTTATTTGGAAAAATATATGTCAGCTTTTAGGGTTGTGCGAAAAATACTTTTTCAATTTAAAATTAATTTGTATCAAATATATTAAATATTCTCAAAGCCGAGTTGAAGTTATATTTCTTTTAGGAGTTTTATGCATGGAAAAAATATTACATTGTATGTTTATGTATACGATATATGCTCTAAAATTTAAAAAATATATATATTGCACAATTGTTTGTACTATTTCATTTTATTCTATTAAATCAAGTTATTATCACAACAGGCAATTATATTACTTCAGATTTTTCCATATTAATATAGAATTGTAATGGCTATGACAACTTTGTACAGAACTGAACATATATTAAGTATTTTAGCTGTCAATATTTTGATTGGTGAGACCTCATAACTGTTGAAGCCAACTTTTTTTCAAAGCCAAGATGAAACTGACATTTATTTTGAAGCTAATTTGAAGTTTTGCACACCCCTATAATCTTTTATTTGTATTCCTTAAATGATTTGCTTACTTTTTAATATATCGGCTAGTGAAAAAGTAGAGCTTTAAGCACTGATTAACACAACATGTAGCTTGTAGCACAGACTAACTCACCACAGAGCTTGTAGCTCTGACTAACTCACCACGGAGCTTGTAGCTCTGACTAACTCACCACGGAGCTTGTAGCTCTGACTAACTCACCATGGAGCTTGTAGCACTGACTAACTCGCCACAGAGCTTGTAGCACGGACTAACTCACCACAGAGCTTGTAGCACTGACTAACTCACCACGGAGCTTGTAGCTCTGACTAACTCACCACGGAGCTTGTAGCTCTGACTAACCCACCATGAAGCTTGTAGCTCTGACTAACTCGCCACAGAGCTTGTAGCACGGACTAACTCACCACAGAGCTTGTAGCACTGACTAACTCACCACGGAGCTTGTAGCTCTGACTAACTCGCCACAGAGCTTGTAGCACTGACTAACTCACCACGGAGCTTGTAGCACTGACTAACTCACCATGGAGCTTGTAGCACTGACTAACTCACCACGGAGCTTGTAGCTCTGACTAACTCACCACGGAGCTTGTAGCACTGACTAACTCACCACGGAGCTTGTAGCTCTGACTAACTAACCATGGAGCTTGTAGCACTGACTAACTCACCACGAAGCTTGTAGCACTGACTAACTCACCACAAAGCTTGTAGCACTGACTAACTCACCACAAAGCTTGTAGCACTGACTAACTCACCACGGAGCTTGTAGCTCTGACTAACTCACCACGGAGCTTGTAGCTCTGACTAACTCACCACGAAGCTTGTAGCACTGACTAACTCACCATGAAGCTTGTAGCACTGACTAACTCACCACAGAGCTTGTAGCACGGACTAACTCACCACAGAGCTTGTAGCACTGACTAACTCACCACGGAGCTTGTAGCTCTGACTAACTCACCACGGAGCTTGTAGCTCTGACTAACTCACCACGAAGCTTGTAGCACTGACTAACTCACCATGAAGCTTGTAGCACTGACTAACTCACCACAAAGCTTGTAGCACTGACTAACTCACCACGAAGCTTGTAGCACTGACTAACACACCACAGAGCTTGTAGCACTAACTCACCACAGAGCTTGTTGCACTGACTAACTCACCACGGAGCTTGTAGCACTGACTAACTAACCATGGAGCTTGTAGCACTGACTAACTCACCACAGAGCTTGTAGCTCTGACTAACTCACCACAGAGCTTGTAGCACTGACTAACTCACCACGGAGCTTGTAGCACTGACTAACTCGCCACTGAGCTTGTAGCACTGACTAACTCGCCACTGAGCTTGTAGCACTGACTAACTCACCACGGAGCTTGTAGCTCTGACTAACTCACCATGAAGCTATCTTATTATCCTGTTTGCCCTACGATTGATCCGACTGCGTCATCATGATTGTTTTCAGCCAATAAACCACGACGAGGCAGTGGTCCAGACACTGTGCGAGTGGGCGGTGAGTCATCAGCGCTCAGGCGAGCACCGAGCCATGGCGGTGTCCAAGCTTCTGGAGAAGAGGCAGGGGGATCTGTGCGCTGCAGTAGCAGGAGAGGGGGAAGGTCAAGATGACAAAGACTCTGTCTGCTCAGGGACAGGAGCCCCTTTGGGGCTTCCCGTGTTCCAGAATTTGCTAATGAAGTTCTTGGACAACGATGCTCCTGTTTTGGGTAAGATGCTAACGCCGATGACAATTTGTCCGCGTCTGTCTCTGGTGATACTCTGCCCCACTGATGTACACTGTGTCCTCAGATGACAACCCCAGCCCACAGAATCGAGCCATGTTCACCAACTTGATCCATCTGTTCGCTGAGCTGATCCGTCATGACATTTTTTCTCACGACGTGTACATGTGCACCCTGATATCCCGGGGAGACCTGAACACAGGGGGCCCTACACACAAGCCTGCCACTCCGGGGGATAGTCGAACAGGGGTGGGGAACCCATCCTTGCAGGACGAGGACGGCTCCTTGTTCCCTGCCAAGCTGGAGGTGCAGGTAACAAAACTCGACCGGTAACAAGTTTCTCTCATCATTGAAGGTAACAGGAGGTTGATCTGGTTGTGTCTGTCATCAGGACCACGGCCGAGGAATGGACTATGATGACAGCAAAATAGACGATGACCTGGATAAGCTTTTGCAGCATATCAAGGAGGAGCAGCAAAACTCAATGGTACGTTCACTCTGGTACGCTGTGCTATGATATAACCCACCGGAAATCTAGGGTTGGTACATTGTGCTACGATATAACCCACCAGAAATCTAGGGCTGGTTCACTATAACCTACTAGATATCTAGGGTTGATTCACTATGTTACAATATAACCCGGCAGTTATCTAGGGAGGGGGGTTGTCCCACAGGATGCTCCAGACTCCCCCAAAGACGATGGGGTCCCTGCCCTTGTGGCCCCTCCTATAGCGGCTGTACCACTAGAAGGGCCAGAGCCTGGGAACTCCGGGGAGACCAGGTCGAGACATCTCCTCTACACCACGCACTTTCCTCTACCCCAGGTGAGTCATTGCACCCACCTCAGTTTGTGAGCGGCTCAACATAAGCTTGGTCTTGGTTTCAGCTCTGACCCTGACGGCACTTATAATATCAGCCTTGAACAATTATGCTGTGATAAACACTCAATTCTTGTGTGTGTGCATACATACATACATACATACCCCAATATGACACCCATATCCGGTTTTTAATACAGTCCACTTTAATACCAAACAAAATATGTATTTTGAATGAGTATTGATGACTCCCAAATTGATACTTGTTTTATTTTTTAGGATGAGCCTTACACGATGCACGACTGCAATCAGCGACACGTACTCCTGTATGGCGTCGGGCGAGTCAGGGACGAGGCTCGGCACACAGTCAAGAAGATGACCAAAGAGGTCTGCAAGCTCTTCGGCAAGAAATTCAGCATCGACGTGGCCGAGGGTGAGCTGGCAATAACTTTTGTAAACATACACTTCGGTGGCCACATGGTCTGAAGGAGTCCCTCTTGCAATTGACTGGAATGCCAATTATAGGTACTTCAAGGGTTTGAATCCAGCTCGGGTGTACCAAGGGTGGTTTTCTCTAATTGTTTTTCACTCCCTACACTCAAATGTAGGTACATTTCCTCTAAATTCAACTATTCTAATCCTTAACTAATTAGCATAAATTAGTACATAAGCATACAACCCAAATGGTTAGAAAAACATGACGATAAAGAAAAAATTGTATACAGTCACTACCAAACGATTTGCAGCTGGTGGGGAAATACTTTTACTTCCTCTTTTGGACGCATTATAATATTAAACTCTACATCCTGGCCAAATTCCTTTTATGCAGGTTGTTAAATTAATGGTCATGGGTCTGGTTGTTAAGTTCATCCAATAATTATAATTAGTTCTGAACCACCAATAAGCAATATTAGAGCTCTAAAACAAGTTTCAACCTTTAAGATATTATAAATCTTTAAATATTTGAGGATTCTTTCTCAATTTGCTTTGTGTCATCCTCTACTTGTTGGTAAATTAGTGGCTTAGACTTTAATAAATCACATTTACAAGAATTTAAGCGCCCATGTTTTGTTTTTTATTTAGCTGTCTCCTCCCCCTCTCCCCGTTCGCTTGTAAAGGTACTGCTTTAGTGAGTTGAATGAGATGAGAAGAGGATAGCAAAACCATCTTGGAAAAAGAAACTTAAATAAAACTTTTTACTGAGTACTGTAAGTACTTGTCAGCACCTGTAACCCCAGTTGGGGAAGGTGACCACCAAAACCAGGTATACCTGAGCACCACTACTCCGGTGTAGGTCACGACAGGTCTAGTAAGCCGGTGGCCAAAACAAAATAATAGCTCGAGCAAATAAAGTAAAATGCCAGACAGGAAACTTTACAGACGACAAAAAGCTACAGTTAGGTACATTCAATATTGACACACTGACAGGAAGGTTAGAAGAGGTTGTGGATCTAATGGAGGAGAGGAAGCTAGATGTGCTAGAAGGGAGTGAGACCAAGCGGAGAGCGAGTGGACTGATAGAACTAAGAAAAGGAATTATGAAGGAAGGAGAAATGGGGTTGGGTTTGTAGTGAGGATAAGCTGGAAAGTATAGATGGAGCAAATATGTGACATGATTATCAATATGGTCATTACAGAGAAAGGAAAGCAGTTGTAAGTACTGCAGGTATATGCCCCTCAAGATGGATGCAATTTGGAGGAAAAACACACTTGAAGAAAAACTGGAAAGACATCTAGGTAAGGAAAGGCAAATGATGATGAAGGACTTAATGCCATTGTTGGAAAGGAAAGTAGTGATTTTGAAGAGGTACTTGGAGCTGATGGATGGGGAGAAATTAATGAAGAAGGAAAGAGACTCATGGAATTGTAACCCTGTTATAACACATAAAAGCTAAGAGGTTGTTTGGCTCACCATTCCGTCCCCAGTTGACCCGTCTCGGAAAGGCTACGACTCCACCAAAACACCGCTGCACTGTCAATATTGGACTAGCTTGAGGGCCGAGGTTTACATGAACTGGATGCACTCTGTTGGCAGTGTTTGGAAACTCAAAGAACTGTTATTCGGCGCACATTTTAAAGCGTGTGGAGTGCTTGAGCATTTTCTGGAAACATGCTACTCCTTACCCCTCTCCCCCTCCATTGGTTCTCGCGCCTAGAGAGCACATGACTTTATCGTGGATATATATTGTCAGGGTTCTGTAATGCAGACACACATTACACTCAGATCACAAGGTGAGTGACCTGGTCGTAGGATAGTTAACGTCTGATTATTCAAAATTCCCTTTGGCTATAATGTTCTAACTTTTCAAAATTATCGTTCTGGATTCATAACATTTAATTTCATTAATTATTAACTCAACATGGCCTCAGTAAATTTACTCTTTAGGCCATGGATAAGTTTGATATCTTTGGACAGTTTGACCAAACCGTATGTCTGTCTTTATATTGTGATCATTTTGAAAGACGTTTTGTTCTTGTAATATTTAACTTAAAATCTATTTTATTCACCCTATGAATGGATTTTATATGTTTGAGTATCGCCATCTTGGGTCAGTTATAAATCTGATAGTGTCGTACTTTAGTTCTGTCAATTTTAATTATTTGAGAGATTATAATCACTTGTTATTTATTTGAAGATAGTTTATTATTGTTGCATATATTGGAAGTTTATGGCAGGTTAGTTAAATGTAGAGCTGTGAGTCAGCATGCTTATAGTCTTATATGGACTATAATATTTAATATTTGTACAGCCATTTGGGGCATAAGTTCCAAAATTAGAACCTTTGTTGTGTGTTCCAATTATGTCCGATTATGGTTGGGGAGATGTATGCTAATTGGGACCTCGTTATTTTTCTGACTATTTGGGAATCACCAGTAATGGCAACTTTATATTTATCTCATATATACCTGATTAATTTTTAGTACCTGGATCTTTGTTTTGACTATCAATTGTTATTATTATGACGGGGCTAGTAAGAATTTGTATGAAGGTCAATTTAACTATAGATGGTATCATATATTTTGAGTTGCCATTTAAGAGCGTGGGAAGGCGTCCCACATACATAAGATGTTCGTTACCTGCCGTTTGGGCTTTGGCGGTATTCTATGGTTCATAAAACTTGTTTTTCCCATTATATAATTGTTCTTTTTAATAGCTATTTACAATTTCAGTGCCTAACGCCTTATATGTCTCACTCTTTCATAGAGCTGTATTTGTTTATTACCTGAATAAAAATAAAACTCTCTTGTTACTATCCCGACTGTTATTTATGAGTGATGAAAACAGGCGAGGGGAGGGAGGGGGAGTTACAGAATTGTGCTAAAGAAATGGAATGAAAATCGTTGATTAAGAAGAGCGGGGATACTCCTAAGATAACGCGCTATAGACGGAATGGGAAACAAACATCCCCAAGTGACTATTTTTTATTAGTTAGAGAAGTAAAGGTGTGCACAATGAACATTAAGGTTCTGCGAAGTGTGTCTTTGGACGGGGACCATAGACTATTAGTCGCCGACATGAAAGGTTGGAGGAGGGGGTGCCAAGTAGTGAAAGAGGATAAGGATATGGAAGCTCAGCCAAGTGGAGGAGAGAATGAGCTTTCAAGCAAGAGTAAGAGGAGCACTACCAAAGGACGACATAAAAGGGGGAGAAGAGGAGTGGTAAAGATTCAAAAAATGCTTGGTGGAAGCGGCAAAGGAGATGTGAGGAAGATCTATTGGAAAGTAAAGATGGAAGGAAACTCCATGGAGGAACGAAAAGGTAAAGGAAGCAGTGAATGCCAAGAACAAAGCATTTAAAGAATGGTTCACAAAAAGAACAAGAGAAACAGAGAATAAGTATTGGAAGTTAAAGAGAAATGCAGAGAAGATAATTAGAGAAGGGAGTAAAACATGGATAAAAGAGTGGACAAAAGTGCTACAGACTAATTTGGAAGGGAGCAAGAAAATATTGTATAGTGAAGTGAGGCAAAGAAGAAGAGAAAATAGGAAAGAGGTCTGAATGATGGATTAAAAGGGAAGGATAACGGAGAGTGATGAGGAGGTAAAGAAGCTGTGTGAATCATATTTTGAGAGATTGTTGAACCCTGTGGTGAATGATTGGTATGGGAGTAAGAAGAAGGGAATAGATGGAGAGATGAAGGAGGAAGTAGCCGACCTATCCTGGAAGGAGGTAGACGAGGCCTTGAAAAGGATGAAGAAGGGAAAGACACCAGGAGTGGATGAACTCACGGTGGAAATGATACCAGCAGCAGGATAAATGGGCCTACAGTGGTGGTATGGAGCAACAAGGGCAGTGTGGAGGGGAGAGAAAGTGCCAGAGGATTGGACAAAAGGTATTATATTACAAATATTCAAGAAATGGGATAGGGAGAGGCGTGGAAATTATATAGACATAATACGGATGTGTCAATGCACGAAAAGATTCTAGAAAGAAGAATGAGGAAAAGCGTGAAGGGAGGAGAGAGGAGGTCCACAATAGGTTTAATTGTACTTTGTATAAAAGAGAAACAAGGAAAATGGAGGCCGCGGAAATGAAGTTTTTAGAGAGCATGCTAGCTGTCATTAGGAGAGATAGGATTAGGAATGAAGTTATCTGGGAATGACTAGGGGTACAAAGAGTACTTGAGATAGTAGAGGAAGCAAGGCTGAGATGGTATGGACATGTAATGAGGATGTTGGAGTACTTGAGATAGTAGAGGAAGCAAGGGTGAGATGGTATGGACATGTAATGAGGATGTTGGAGTACATGAGATAGTAGAGGAAGCAAGACTGAGATGGTATGGTCATGTAATGAGGATGTTGGAGTACATGAGATAGTAGAGGAAGCAAGACTGAGATGGTATGGACATGTAATGAGGATGTTGGAGTACATGAAATAGTAGAGGAAGCAAGACTGAGATGGTATGGACATGTAATGAGGATGTTGGAGTACTTGAGATAGTAGAGGAAGCAAGGCTGAGATGGTATGGACATGTTATGAGGATGTTGGAGTACATGAGATAGTAGAGGAAGCAAGACTGAGATGGTATGGACATGTAATGAGGATGTTGGAGTACATGAGATAGTAGAGGAAGCAAGACTGAGATGGTATGGACATGTAATGAGGATGTTGGAGTACATGAGATAGTAGAGGAAGCAGAGCTGAGATGGTATGGACATGTAATGAGGATGTTGGAGTACATGAGATAGTAGAGGAAGCAAGACTGAGATGGTATGGTCATGTAATGAGGATGTTGGAGTACATGAGATAGTAGAGGAAGCAAGACTGAGATGGTATGGACATGTAATGAGGATGTTGGAGTACATGAGATAGTAGAGGAAGCAAGACTGAGATGGTATGGACATGTAGTGAGGATGTTGGAGTACATGAGATAGTAGAGGAAGCAAGACTGAGATGGTATGGTCATGTAATGAGGATGTTAGAGTACATGAGATAGTAGAGGAAGCAAGACTGAGATGGTATGGACATGTAATGAGGATGTTGGAGTACATGAGATAGTAGAGGAAGCAAGACTGAGATGGTATGGACATGTAATGAGGATGTTGGAGTACATGAGATAGTAGAGGAAGCAAGACTGAGATGGTATGGACATGTAGTGAGGATGTTGGAGTACATGAGATAGTAGAGGAAGCAAGACTGAGATGGTATGGTCATGTAATGAGGATGTTGGAGTACATGAGATAGTAGAGGAAGCAAGACTGAGATGGTATGGACATGTAATGAGGATGTTGGAGTACATGAGATAGTAGAGGAAGCAAGACTGAGATGGTATGGACATGTAATGAGGATGTTGGAGTACATGAGATAGTAGAGGAAGCAAGACTGAGATGGTATGGACATGTAGTGAGGATGTTGGAGTACATGAGATAGTAGAGGAAGAAAGGCTGAGATGGTATGGTCATGTAATTAGGATGGAAGGAAAAATTAATGGATATGGAGTAAGTAGATAAGTCACCACAAGGAAGAACAAGGAAAAGTTGCGAGGAACAGATAGCAAGTGTGCAAGTGAGAGGAGGAGAGTGGAATAGAGTGCAGGAGGAAGAATGGTGGGAGATGAGGCATTTTTCTAAATGAACCCGGTCACATGCTGTAAGCAGTTCACGACTACGACTACGACTACTACTCAAAGTTTTGGAAAACGGGAGGGGAGGGGGGACTGATTCAAATAAAAATCTTCTCTTTATAACAAACTCAAGTTATTAAAATATAATTGTAATAACAATAATCCTCACCAACATTCTCCAGCCTGTGGCCGGGTCAATTTATTAAATTGTCTTCGTCTTCCTCTGTCCTTCCACCATTTGTCCTCCTTTAATTTCTTCCATTCTCCTCCTCTCACTCAAACACTTGTTATTGGCTCCTACCGTCTCTTTCTAGCCTCTGGTCCAGTATTTCTCCACATTCTTCCTCTCCGTCATTATATTTGGTATTCATTCCTTCTCCATCCTCTACACATGGCTATACCATCTCATCTTTCTTCCTCTACTAAAGAAGACAGCAAGAAACTAGGATTATTAATTTTAAATATTTACAAGTTGTAGTCAACACATTGTGTTTTCTCTCTCTCACTAAATATAACCATAGTTTAGATTTCTTGAGAATATTGCGTGTTCTTGTGTGCCCTTCAGTATTCTCCCAGCTAACCCGAACTAGCTACGGTCCCAATTAGTTCATTTTAACAAGGTTCTGCTGTAAATCTTACCGAGAGAAACCCGGATAATTTCTGATACGATTGAATAATGTTAGAGTAAATTATCTCGACTCTTTTTGGTTGAGACTAGCAACATGTTTTATAATTTGATCCAACATCTTGGTTCATTCGCTAGCGCGTCCTGGTTTGATTGCCGGCATGGTCGAAAATTTATCTGATGAAAATATAGGTCTACCCAGTAACATTGATAAATTAACTGCCAGGGACTGGATGTTGTGTCTGTTCTAGTCTAAGTTAGATTATAAGAAATATGACGCTACGACAGGACTAGCCAGGTTAATAAAAAAGTGACCCAGGCCTCAGGCTTGTAACGGGGATAAATTTATGTGCATGTTTTATAATTGTCAGAGGGTTGGTAATATTGGATATTTGATGGTTTATTCAAGTTTGAACATTTAGCCACTGAACCTCCTGATAGAGAACTCTGTCCCTCAGGAGGAAAGGTCAAGAAACATTCCCGAGGAGAGTTCAACTTCGAGGCGACCACGGCCAAGATGCAGGCCTTGTCCTACTTTGACCAACATGTGGTGACCTACCAGTGTGCGATGACAGTGATCGAAATGTTGGGCTCCTACAGTAGTGGTCAGTATACACGCTTACACTGTGCGATATGTAGCTGGGCCGGTGTCACGACACCTCACCTGATCCTGTTGTTTATTGCAGGTAGCTCCAACTATCTCCCAGTCCAGGAACATGTCGCCTTCCTCTTTGATCTCATGGAACTGGCTCTCAACATATACGGCCTCATCGACTTCTGTATTCAGGTACATACAACATAATTATCTCGGGTCCCCACCACTTTCTATCCATGGATGTAAATTATGATTGTCTCTGGGATTTCAAAATGTACATGTCTTAACTTGATGTGTTAACTTAAATATATATTTTAGATACCTCAAACATTTGATTGAATTTAAATTGTTAAACTAATAAAGCTATAAGGTTGGATGGAGTATAGAGGACAGCAGGGAGAGTTGTTCTATAGGTGTGTGAGAGACCTGCTAAGGAGAGTTGTTATATAGGTGTGTAAGAGACCTGCTGTGGAGAGTTGTTATATAGGTGTGTGAGAGACCTACTATGAAGAAGAGAAGTGTCCTTGAAGTGTGAGGAAGTTTTATATTGTCAAAATTGCCTGAGATGTCCACGAATATCCCTACGGCATATTTATTGGTTGCCGAGTCAGTCAGTTCCGTTGCTCTGCATATTGCGTTGTCGACCTGCCTCTTCGGAAACCATACTGCTGCTGATGCACGCCCATGAGGGGTTTGTGTCTCAGTCAGTGTGTCTTTCACACAATATCTTCTCCTGCAACTTCCCTGCTGTGTTCAGCAGACAGATGGGTCTGTATGACTTAGGAATCAGCGGGTCTTTATCCTCCCCCTTGCTTAGCACGATTACCTCGCTCTGCTTCCAGGTGTTCGGGATTCGGCCTTGAACGAGGCATTCGTTTAACAGCCCTTCAAGAAAAGGAGCAATAAGGTCAGCCGTCTTCTCCAGCACCTCGACCTTTATCCCGTCCGGGCCAGGCGCCTTTTTCTTACCCATCAGAGCAATGTTCCCGAGTTCCTCCTCCCACTAACAGATTCTACCTCTTCCTCCTTTACATACTCATCATTCTCCATCCTCTCCCTCGACCTTGGGTGCTCTTCAGTATCTTCTGTCACCTCATCATCCGGCAACAATGTCTCCATTAGCAGGAGCGCAGATTCCTCCCAGCTGGTCGTGTTACCTCCATCATTATTAGATAGTGTGGTTATCATGGCTGGGGGCCGTAATTTCCCCGAGGCTATCCTCATCGGCACCCCCCAATGTCCCCTCTGTAGCTCCTCCTGACAACCACCCTCCTCTCCCTGTAGATATTTAACAGCCGGGTCTCGACACCTTCGTGTATAATGTACTTTGTACTTATTGTCATAGATGCAGCACAACATGGACAGTGAATGTAGAGAGACAAGGAAAGGTTTTGTTGCACTTCTCTGTGATGATTGGACAGTTTAGGAACATTGTTGACCAAAATATTCTTAGATTTCTGAAGCCTTTGTATTTTTATATCCTTGTTCTCTCTAGATTTTACATTTTGAGATTCTATAAACATATGTTGTATATAGTAATTTTTTGTCTCATGAAATTTGTGTTTATTTTTATAACTGAACCTTGTATGTTGATTCTATAATTATTTGGGGACTTCCCCTTATCGAGGGGATATCATTAAGTTCTCTAACCGCCCTTTCCTTGTCCATTTTTTAAAAAATTGGTAAGATGTCGCCTTTATTTTTAATATCTATTAAAGAGGAGTGTTTCATATTCATTATTTCGATGTTTTCATGGCATCTAAACAGGAAGTTAGTTCCAGTGATGCCAACCTAGTCTGAAGGGTGAAAAATTCTATAGATGTTCTTACATTGTTCACAAAGGCAACCAAGGGTTTGTAACTTTATGATAGGGTTTATACTTTTATTCTTGCTCCATTTTTACACACGTGTATCAGATTAATTTGAAAGATGCCTTTCCATGTCGGAAATCTCTAATTAAGGATCCTGTAATCTCGTGTTGTAGATCCTGAAGGAACTGCCGGAAGTGGAGGCCCAGCTCCTTGTGAAATGTTCTCCGCTAGTCCGAAGTTACACGACCTCTCTTAGTCTGTATGTGGTGGGGGTACTCAGGAGATACCAGTGCTGCCTTCTTTGTGAGTTACTGGAACCAAGGTCGCTTTCCTGATGAACACTCTTCTCCTCTTCATTTTAAAAGACACATGTGTTTGTTCCCTTATATATGTTTATATCCAACTTTGCTGTACCTTACTCCAAATATAACAAAATAGACCTTTAAAAGTGAAAAGAGGTTTTCCTTAGAGCAATAACTTCCAGTTTTGAACCTACTGTGAAACCTGAAAGTTTCTCCATAACTCAGTTGATGCACACAACAGATAGAACATTAGTTAAAATGATAGTGCCATAATCAACTGAAAATTGGATCAACTGATAGTGCCATAATCAACTTAAAAGGTCCCCTTATTGTACCATAATCGACAAGAACGGCAACCGAACATCCCCGGTGTTACACTTCCTGAAATAATGATACCAACATAAAATATATTTATTAGTAACGTATATTGCCAATTTGGTTTGTTTATTTTTTCAAGCTTATCTCTGATCCCACCAAGACTTGAACCAAAGTCTGTTCCTACAAAGTTGTATGTCCTACAGTGTCGGCCGACCAGACCTGTCAAGTGTTCGAGGGGCTCTGCAAGGCTGTGAAGCATGTTACCAACCCTGGCGATTGTTCTTCCGCTGAGCGCTGTGTATTGGCGCACCTGTATGACCTATACTCTACCTGCAGTTTGCTAAAGTCAAAGCCGCACAGCGTCGAGCCCTTTGCTAATGCGTACCCCAAGATCCGTCAAGCGCTCTACTCGGCGCTTCAGCCGTCGTCTTCCAACCATGTGTGTAACGCCCAGTTCATGGCGGAGGTCTTCAGCAGCCCGAGGAGAGGAGGTGAGACTAGGATCCTTGAGGTCATTAGTATTCACTGTAGAACACCAGAGGGCAGCACCTACAAACCTGGTCAGACCAGAGCTAGCTATTTCCTCTCCCCATTGTCTCTGTCCGCCAGGCAAACTGGAGACACAATGGACTCGCCAGCTGGCCGAGTCTCCTAACAACAGGTACAGCTTCGTCTGCAATGCTGTGGTGGCCGTCTGTAGTGAGACAGACAACGACCGGCTCAATGACCTGGCTATACTATGTGCAGAACTAACAGCTTGCTGCAACGCCTCCTGTAGGTGATTCTGATGTGGTTAGGTGAGTAGATCATGGCACGACAGTATCAGCTGGGTGGTTAGGTGAGTAGATCATGGCACGACAGTATCAGCTGAGTGGTTGTGTTAGACCCCCAGTAAGATGTGTGTATGTTCTAGGTGTGTTGATGGCCCTTGTTAGACCCCCAGTAAGATGCGTGTATGTTCTAGGTGTGTTGATGGCCCTTGTTAGACCCCCCAGTAAGATGCGTGTATGTTCTAGGTGTGTTGATTTGGCCCTCTGCTGTTCCTCCAATCACTCCTCACACTTCATCGATGTCCTGGCCCAGGTGGATGTGCAGGATCTGTCCATCCACAACTCTCTAGCAGTCTTCACGTCCATTCTCATTGGTGAGTGGTCCTGTGACTTGGTGGTCTTGACGTGTAAAATGTCACCACCATATCATTTTGTTTGACTTTGGATGATTTTCTTTTCAGCTCGTCATTGTTTTTCTTTAGAAGACTTTGTGTTCCATATCGCTCTGCCGTCACTCGTCAAGGCGGGCAATGAAGGTGAGGGCCCTCTCAACCTGATTGAAGTGATAAATCTCCAAATTTGAGGGATGACAAAGCACAACTCATTGTTAATGTTATCTTAGGTCGAGGAGATGCCAACGCAGAGGCTGAGGCTGGAGCAAGACTTACTTGTCATCTCCTCCTGCGACTGTTCAAGACTGTGGAGTGCCCTCAGCTGCGCTCTATTCCGTCAGTAAGTGCTGATATTACTCTCCTTGCGCTCTAACTCCGTCAGTAAGTTGATAGAAAATCAATCTATTTTCAGACTTTTTTCAAAAGTAGGTATTAAAAGGTCTAAGTTTCCAAGCCATGTAAATCAGAGAATGTGGTGATGTATTACCAACCTTACATTTACAGGCACTTCCCCGCACCCTCTCCCGAGCGCTGCCAACTTGGGTTACAGCATCAAGTTGAGCTGCGACAGACATCTCCTGGCAGCGGCTCATAACAACATCAGGGTGGGCCCCGTCCTGGCTGTTCTCAAGGTCATTATACTAATTCACAAAACATATCTCTGTTTGTTCCTCACCTGTCAAATGCCTGGAACAATTTTAGTGAAATCTGACAGAGACGTTCATTGAACCCAGGCCAGACAACATGTGATCTTATTGTGTTGTTTTAGGCTATCCTAGTTCTGGCAGAGCCACAGCCAGGGACAACAAGGGTGTGTCTGGGTCCAAAAAGATCGACCAACCCCCCACCTCCCATCCCTTGAAGATACCCGCAGGCACCATGGGACAAAGCGCCGGGGAATTGAGTATCAGCCACATCTTGGGGACCAGTGACATTCTCGGAGGCGGGGACGACCCTATGTTGGACCTCGGGTCAGTTAAACAGGGGTATAACCCTTTTCTACCATACTGTGTCTATACCAGCAATAGATATTGTTATTACTCATCAGGGATGTCAAGCTCGATTATTTGACTTCTCGATACACTCATTTCTTACTGGTATTGAAATAATTGAGAAATTATGATTCGTGATACTTCGATCTTTAGAGCTTGATGAAAGTATTGGCAACTAAGAAAACTAAAAAATTCAGAATGTGAAACAATTGATTATCTCTAAATAAGTGTATTCACTATATATTTTGATTCGCTTAATGACCCTATTTGGTGAATATTAAAGATTTTGCTTTCAACAACTGTGTACTATATACCATTTTTTAATTATTTATAAATGTTTCATTTGTTGGTAAGAATACAGGCTTACTTTAGTAATTCCTAATTATTTTATTAATCATGAATATAATGCTTTAATACTTGATAAAATTGATCATTTTCCTTTTTAAAATTGTAAATTAATTGTTTTTTTCCTTTATTATTTACAATCTTAGTTGTTACTGGGTTTTTTTTGTGCTATGAATTTAAATAAATATTTTATATATAAGGTTAGATGCTTGGAAAAATAATGGAAAAAAAATTGTTGAAGAATCGAAATAAATAATAAAAAACATTGAGGTTGAACTTGAGAATTGAAATCAAGAAAAACCAGTGTCGTGATATCTCTAATTGCTATTTATTTATATTTGTACTTTTAAACAAAAGTTATATTACTTCTATGTCTACTTTCATGGTTTCAAGTATTGCTGGGTAATTAACTAACTCATCGCAACATTACCTCACTCTCTCGAAGGTTAATGGACCACCACACTGACAAGAGTCCAAGCATAGCCTTTACTTAGCTTGCAAATGCTTTGGATCCACCTATAAACATATATAACTAATTATAAAACACAAATATGAGGGATTTAGGGTGGAAGATTTCATAAAACAGTCCACACCAAAGGACTTATAATTAAAAAAATGAACAACAAAAGAAACAAGCGTGTGTGAGGGGGTGATGAAATACAACGAAAGAGCGAAGCAAGTAATGAAATTTGTCAATGTGGCTATACTGAAACCCGACAAAAAGGGTGGAAACTGTAAGCTGCGAAAGTTGAGGTATTGCTGTAATTAGTGCTAGGTGTGAAGGATGAAACTGTTGAGGCAGTATTGATAGTAAGATCCAACCCTTCCCTCCCCCAATGTACTCATGTTTACTGTTATTGTGTAATTAGTGCTGGTGTGAAGGATGAAACTGTTGAGCAGTATGATTAAGATCCAACCCTTCCCTCCCCAATGTACTCATGTTTACTTGTTATTGCTGTAATTAGTGCTAGGGGTGAAGGATGAAACTGTTGAGCAGTATTGATGTAAGATCCCCAATGTACTCATGTTACTTGTATGTTTAACTGACACAGTTTCTCTCGCAGGACTGTAGATTGGATGCCAACACCAGATCTTCTCAAAGGTATCTAACCTCAACAAAACATGGCGTCACTAGCTCTTACTTATTGGAGGTCTTTGTCTGTTTGCCGTAGCTCAGGGTCAAATACCCAACTCGAGTTGTCGAGAATTTTTATCACGTTAAATCTAGGGTCAGGCTCCTATAAACACGAACCCTATAATCCTAAAGCATATTCAATTTGAGAGTCGAATGAATACAATTTTTTTTTAATTAATTTTTTTCCAAATTTTGGAATAAGAATTTGTTTTAAGCCTTTAATACTTCTTATTGGTGGTTCAGCCAGAAACGGATTTATACTATAGGCCCACTATATACGGGCCTAGGAGCGGTGGCTTTAGGGGGCGGCACATTTTGGATAATATCATTTTTATTATAATATTTAGTTTTTTTAATAATTACGTTTAAATTATTGACTAACATTATCAAAATAGTTCAAATTAAAGTCGGATCGACAATATTTCTTTTTAAATGACTGTATTTTGCAATCGCTTTGTAACTGACATCAGTCTCCGCTTCGTAATGTTAACTCAATCTTCTGAAAGGCATGTACATGCCTGATTATCTTTCATGGAGATCATTTCTCGAATACTTACTTCCGCCCCTCCCCCGTACTCCCCTAACATCTCTTTCCTCCGAAATGTCCTTAAACACTTGGCAAAAATATTAGGGGAGGTGCATATTATAATTGGACTTAAGGGCACAAAACTTCTATCTGCCCCTGAGTTCAGCCTCACATTATTATTACTACTATACAAACTCAACAACCAGACCCCAGACCAGTAATTTAACACAACTGAATTAATGAATGTTAACATTTAGTTATTATTTATATTTTATTCTGTTATATTCCTATTCCTTCTTATATTCATAATTTTTCCCACGATACAGATTCAAATTTGATATTAGAAGGCAATTTGGATTCATAAAATAGTTGAGTCGACCATCACTAGGTCGAATACCTAATTTGGGTTGATAAGGAAGTCAAAATTCCACTACTAACCATACTCTAGAGAGAAGGAGGCATCTAAACTCCCCTCCCCCATTTCGGAACTGGAAATAACCCATTTTAACTTTAAATTAGAGAAAAAATAATAATTGTGTGCCAATTGAATAACAAATATGTGATAACTGGTGTAGCTTCTCTTGGGACATTAAGAGTTTCCTCTCTGGGCAGATTATTGGAGAATAGTGTGGGTTGGGGGAGCACATCCAACAGTAGCCCCCTGGAGACCCTCAGTCAGCCAGTGTTCCAACAGTATCCCCCTGGAGACCCTCAGTCAGCCAGTGTTCCAACAGTAACCCTCTAGAGACCCTCAGTCAGCCACTGTTCCAACAGTAACCCTCTAGAGACCCTCAGTCAGCCAATGTTCCAACAGTAACCCTCTAGAGACCCTCAGTCAGCCAGTGTTCCAACAGTATCCCCCTGGAGACCCTCAGTCAGCCAGTGTTCCAACAGTAACCCTCTAGAGACCCTCAGTCAGCCACTGTTCCAACAGTAACCCTCTAGAGACCCTCAGTCAGCCACTGTTCCAACAGTAGCCCCCTGGAGACCCTCAGTCAGCCAGTGTTCCTATGATAGCCCCCTGGAGACCCTCAGTCAGCCACTGTTCCAACAGTAGCCCCCTGTAGACCCTCAGTCAGCCAGTGTTCCTATGATAGCCCCCCCCCCAGAGACCCTCAGTTAGTGTATGCCCCTGTGCCGACAGGAGCCTCGTGGGTTGTGGCGGGGCCCACAGTGGAGCAGAGGGCCTGTCTGACTTTGCACACCACGTGTTGCGTCAGATCTGCAGCCAGGAGTGGGTGTTGGAAAGGTGTCTTCAAAATCCAGGAGAGCTCTGCCACCCAGACATGTTACTGGACAGCATGCTGACACCACGACAGGCTCAGAGACTGCTACATATGATCTGTTATCCTGACAGTACAGTCAGCGATGACTCGTTGGACCAGAGGTCGATCATCGCTAGGATACTCGAGGTGAGTAGGACACGAGTGGTGAGTGTCAAACACAACCAATGATGAGTCCCAGACGTTGCAACCGGCGGTACAACTGTTTGTTACAGAACTTGGAGCAGTGGACTGTGCGGATGTCCTGGCTAGATCTCCAGCTGATGTTCAAGCAGTTCCCGGCAGGGTCCTCTGAGCTAAACCAGTGGCTTGACATGGTGGCCAAGGCTGCTATCGATGTCTTCCAACTCACCCCTAGCAGTGCTCCTGCGGAGAAGGAGGAGAGAAAGCGCCCGGTAAAACCTGGCTCTATCTGGCTGGTCGGGCCTCTAGTCTCCAAACTGTCTAGTGCTGTCAGGGGCAGAGTCCTCAAGGTTGCAGGTAAACTGCTTCTAAATTATATTTATGCTTGTAGCCTTAAACTTGGTCCATATATTTATACTTTATTGAGATCCCTTGGAGAAAGGAAGTATTGTGATAATCACAAAAATTGAATTTAAGCCATTGGTGGTGACATTTCATGTTCTCTTGAAACAGAAAAAGTTATTTCCGCGATGCTGTCTGTATCACCGCTTGGAGCTAAAACCATTTTACTGATCAGGCTAAAACTTGCTATTTATAGTTTAACACTAAAATTAGAGTTAGTTTACTCAGGGATGAAAAAATAATAATTTATTTTCTCAAAATCGGCTCTAGCGATTTTTATTAAAATTTGTATCCAGGCATTGTTGAACATCACAAACAAAATGGTGCAGCTCATATTTCCGGGAAGCGGATATCTCCAATTTTTATCACCTCTCCACAATCCTTTGAGATATATAATAACTTATCCTAACCTAACCTAACCTTATTATTGCAAAGTTGTAGCTGTTTACCTTGGTATCCCAAATTTCTATTTCGAATTTCTTTGAAAACAGAAAGGTACAAAATATAAGTAACTAAATTTTAACATTTCTTTTCAATACTGCATTCATTATATCTAGGGATGGGACCCTCAAATCCTTGAACCCTTGAATCCTTAAGGATATTCGATATTCAAGAAAATATCAGATTCTAGACTTAAATAATGGGTGGAAAAGGAGTTTTTTAAATCTTGAACTATAATGTGTTTTATAACTTTAATACTTCTTGTTGGTTTTCCAGCCCCAAAATAATTACGGTACATACTCAATAACCAGACCCCAGATCAGTAATATAACACTTAACTGAATGTATGAATGTTATAACTAATATAGTATAAGAAAGAACGTTATTATTTAGTTAGTATTTGTATTTTATATTATATTTATATTTCCTCTTATGTTCATAATTTTTTACAAGATTTTTATTCGGATTCGTTAAATAGTATATTTTACCCAACTCTAAATTATAACATTAATACAATTGGTTAAGTGTTAAATTAATGGTACGGGGTTTGGCTGTTAAATTCATCCTATAATTATTATGGGCATATACCACCAATAAGCATTATTAGAGCTCTAAGACAGATTCCAATTCAAACTTTTGAGAGAGAAAAAAGTCGTTTGAATCTCAAATCAGATATTTTCTCAAATCATCAAATCTTAAATATCCTTAAGTATTCAGGAGTTCCATCCTTGGGACAATCCTGACGGGTAGCGGGACGTGGTGACCATAAAACATGTTCTCGCTTGTCAGGACAAGTGTTGGAGAACGGAAACTGGTCGAGCAAGACCCGCGATAAGGAGCGACCTTCCCAGCGCACCTCCTCGTCTCTCCTCAACCACCAGCCCTTCCTGTCTCTGGTACTGACCTGCCTCAAGGGTCAGGACGATCAGAGGGAGGGACTCCTCACCTCACTGCACTCCCAGCTGTCTCAGTTCCTGCAGCTTAACAAGGATGTAAGTGTGCATGGTCGACTGCTCTCAGTTCCTGCAGCTTAACAAGGATGTAAGTGTGCATGGTCGACTGCTCTCAGTTCTTGCAGCTTAACAAGGATGTAAGTGTGCATGGTCGACTGCTCTCAGTTCCTGCAGCTTAACAAGGATGTAATTCAGAACATTGTGATGGCTGATTTTAGGGAAACTAAAATATGTGGCTTATATGCAGCGTTTGTCCAACTATGAGGGCCCCAAGGGGTGTGCCTTTATGCAGGACTAGCTGTTATGGTGGTTTGTTTGTTGGCAAGAGCATCTGTCCAACTACAAGGGCCGCCGCCTCATGCAGGACTAGCTGTTATGGTGGTTTGTTTGTTGGCAAGAGCATCTGTCCAACTATGAGGGCCCCAAGGGGTGTGCCTTTATGCAGTTCTAACTGTGATGGTGGTTTGTTTGTTGGCAGGAGCGTCTGTCCAACTATGAGGGCCCCAAGGGCCGCGCCCTCATGCAGGACTCATTGCAGCTGAGGTTTAGTCTAGTTGGAGGAATGTTCGACACAATTCAGCGCAATACGACTGTTACCACTGACTGGGCCATCCTGCTCGTGCAGCTCATCACGTACGGTGTCATCGACCTCAACAACAACTCGTACGTCCCTCAAATATGTTAGATGAATGCTCCACATGCTCACGTTTCTCGGAAAACAATAGTTGTATGAACCTATCGACATGTTTCCCCCAATAAAGACTTAGCTTGGCCCCCTCAGATAATACATAACAAACAACGTACCCTTGAGGATTGCATGTAGTTACTGAATAGCTTCAAAATCATTCTTTAAAAATAGATAGATCTTCTATCGCTATTACTACTTTCCACACATGTTTTAAAGACTTTTTGTTGCACTACTGTTATTCTATTGTGACAAGAATTTAATTTATCTTTTCCTTAGTGTGGAATATTAGATGTTGTAGATCATGATTAGAACAGTATCTCTCAGCCAATGTTTAAGACATAGTTATAGCTAAAAATCTAAAATCCTATTAATGAACCGTGTAAATACAATAAACATCAGGCGAGCTAAATTAAATGGTTGTATTTGATTACTTTCTCAATGGATTCATTTTCAGACATAAATAATTTTTCCCCTGTTATATTTTTAAGATAAGGCTTGTTTATATGTCGATATGATATGTTTTGTTGTTCAGGGAATTGTTTACAACTGTCCTTGACATGTTGGCAACCCTGATCCATTCCACTCTAGTCTCGGACTCGCAGATAGAGAAGGAGGACAGCAGGAAGCATTATCAGAACCTCATGAAGAAACTCAAGAAGGTAATTCTTTTAAACGGGAACAACTTGGGAGTCCTCGGAGTCATCTCTGGTTGTCACGGACCCTCCGGGGCCGGGATCCACTAACGAGTGCATTTCTGCTCCGGAGCAACTTTGCACCCAAGATACTCTTAAAGATTATTATTATTATTATTATTATTATTATTATTATTATTATTATTATTATTTTTTTTTTTTTTTTTTTTTTTTTTTTGCTCCGTTTCCGTATTCACTAAACAAGGCGCAAACTGGTTGCAAGATTATCGTGACATCACATAAACCCATTAATTGCGCTCTTTTCGACCAATCCCTGCTAAGAATTTACTTTCAAAGTCAAGGCTACTTATTTTAAACCTCTAATTAAAATGACAGCAAATACAAAGATTATTAAACATTTTTCTTATAAACCAGCAATAAAATTAGAATCGGCCTCTTTCTGGATGCCTTTCAAATGCAATATTAGTACATTATTTAGTATTTATTTACATTATTAGTTTAGAGCTTAAGTTCCATTAATAAAACATTTATAGAAACTTTGAAACTTATTTTAAAGCTATACTAACCGCCATATTTATTGACGAGATGTCTTTGCACTTGGAGGAATACAAATCTCTTTGGATCTGTCGTTTTGTTTGACTTTTTTTTTAATGGTGCAAGAAATGCCATTGCATTGTTTGAATGTAAAAATTCAATAAAAGGTAAGTAATTGCTTTTATTACAATCTAAATTGAAACAAATGTTATGCTTGACAGATGTATTTTATTTTAATTCCTTTATTATTAATTAGATTACAGCTAGTTAACTAACTGTGTTTAAGCCAATAAAATTATTTGTCACCATTTAAATTTATTAAAGTGACAATCATGATGTAATAGTTGCACCTAAGATTGAGTGGTGGCAAATAAAAGGCGCAACATTGCTCTCAAATTGCGCCTGCTTCTTTTAGTGAATAGGGATTTAGGCACATCTTTCAAACTTGCGCCGGCACAACTATTTGCTCCCATTAGTGAATCCAATCCCAGGGCTACCAACAAAACTTCATGTCCGCAAATCCACCTGGAGTATTATCGATAGAGTTGGCAACCTTGAATCCTTAACGATTCAAGGAATCGAGAAAACATCCTATTTGGGATTTTAAAAAAATCAAATTTTGAAATACAGTTTGTTTTATAGATCTAATACGGCTTATTGGTGGTTCAACCCCTACATAATATAAGATAAACAAAACAACCAGACCCAAGAACAATTTATCACTTTACTGAATAAATGTGTTGCATGTTATAATGAAAAATAATGTTTAATTATTATTTCTATTAGAAACAATCTTACAACACATTTGGTGTTATAAGCATAAAATATACTAATGTGTTAGGGATGAGGCAAGATAACTTTAGAAGAAAAGTGCCCACATTTGTGTGGTGGAGAACGAGTGAAAATCAACCTGAGAACACAGGATTATAACCCCGCTCTCTCTCATTGGCACTCCAGTTTACTGCGAGAGCAAGGCCTTAGATCAGACATCCACTTGGGTCTACTTTATTTATTAATAGTTCCTCTCACCCCCAAGACACGGAATTTCAAGGTAAAATGAAGATTTTTTATTCCTAAAATAATGTATTCTACCCAAATCTGATTGTTGGAGGACATAGTACAGCCGGAGGGAGATATCAATATATATCTTTATGCAGGAGGGAGATAACAATGTATATCTCCACACAGGAGCTGGGAGATAGATCGTCCCCCTCCATCCTACATGTGCGCCAACTGTTGCCCTTGCCCAAGGTCACTGCAGAGGTCATTGCTTGCGAACCCATCGGTTGCATCACCGACACCAAGGGCAACAAAATCACCGGTTTCGACTCCATCGACAAGAAACAGGTACCAGTGTACTAGATCTCACCGTCGGGCTGTAATCACCTGTTGGGCAAATAGACAGAGGGTGTGTGTGTGTTGACCAGGGTCTGCAAGTGGCAGAGAAACAGAGAGTGTCCCCCTGGGACCTCCTCGAGGGACATAAGAACCCGGCTCCTCTCTCGTGGGCCTGGTTTGGAGCGGTCCGGATGGAGCGCAAACCTCTGTGGTATGAGGACACTCACAGACTACTCAAATATCACACTCACAGTCTTCTGCGGCCAGTGTCCTACTTCCTGGATCCTCCTCCGTTACCTGTCGAGGACTTGGATCCTCCGCAGGAGAAGAGTGTGAGTAACTTCTTCCTGAACACATTCCCAGCGACGAGTCACTGGTTACATTGGGGACTTGTCGGTTAGGTTGGTGGGACTTGCACTATCTCAACATTATTTACTTTAGATTAAGAAAGGAAGTAACAAAGAATATGGCTTTTAAATTGAAAAGAACAACACAATTGACAATTTACATTGCTGCCACTGGACAAAGAGGTAATGGTTTCGTCCTATAGATGTCCTCTTTCATAAGATTGTGCCATGTGTTTCACACTTCCTCTTGATGATTTCTCATAGAATGAAACCTAGGTCAGGGGATTGGGCGGAAACATTAAATGTTCTTCAAGGGGCAGCCATTACTTCTTTGTCCAGGGTCAGCAGTGTAAAGTATGAATTATGTTCTTCTTTAAATTGTCAAGCCATATTGTGTTTGTCCCCTTTTATTTGTTCTCTCTTCCCCTTTCTCACATACATATCACAATGGACTCTCCATTCTTAGCTTGATGGCCTGCTATATGTCAGGTCATAGTGAAACCTTTCTAGGTAAACAAAGTGGAAAGAAGATTTCCTTTAAGCGAAATGTCACTTTGTAATAAAAGTTGGCAACATTGCTATTCCTAAAAATAATATTGGCTCAAATTAGTTTTTGTTTTTATTAGTTGTTTATTGTTTTGTTTTCAGCTTTTTTCCCCCCCTCCAGGGTACAATATTCAGTCGACATACGTGTTCTCTAAAAGTCTTAGCAACAAACATCGCACCACTATACTGAGTCTTGACCAGCTCTCGTACAAGTCTTAGCCTTGCCCAGCTCTCGTACAAGTCTGAGCGATGTGCCCAGCTCTCGGTACAAGTCTGAGCCTTGCCCAGCTCTCGGTACAAGTCTGACCCTTGCCCAGCTCTCAGTACAAGTCTGAGCGATGTGCCCGGCTCTCGGTTCAAGTCTGAGCCTTGCCCAGCTCTCGGTACAAGTCTGAGCCTTGCCCAGCTCTCGGTACAAGTCTGACCCTTGCCCAGCTCTCGGTACAAGTCTGAGCCTTGCCCAGCTCTCGGTACAAGTCTGAGCCTTGCCCAGCTCTCGGTACAAGTCTGAGCCTTGCCCAGCTCTCGGTACAAGTCTGACCCTTGCCAGCTCTCGGTACAAGTCTGAGCCCTTGCCCAGCTCTCGGTACAAGTCTGAGCCTTGCCCAGCTCTCGTACAAGCGACTTGCTAGCTCTCGTACAAGTCTGACCCTTAGCTCTCGGTACAAGTCTGACCTGCAGCTCTCGTACAAGTCTGAGCCTTGCCCAGCTCTCGTACAAGTCTGACCTTGCTAGTCTCGTACAAGTCTGACCTTGCTTAGCTCTCGTACAAGTCTGACCCTTGCTTAGCTCTCGGTACAAGTCTGAGCCTTGCCCAGCTCTCGGTACAAGTCTGACCCTTGCTTAGCTCTCGGTACAAGTCTGACCCTTGCCCAGCTCTCAGTACAAGTCTGAGCCTTGCCCAGCTCTCGGATACAAGTCTGACCCTTGCCTAGCTCTCGGTACAGTCTGACTTGTAGCTCGTAAAGTCTGACCCTTGCCCAGCTCTCAGTACAAGTCTGACCCTTGCCCAGCTCTCGGTACAAGTCTGACCCTTGCCCAGCTTCTCGGTACAAGTCTGACCTGCCCAGCTTCAGTAAGTCGACCTTGCCAGCTCTCAGTACAAGTCTGACCCTTGCTTAGTCTCGGTACAAGTCTGACCCTTGCCTAGCTCTCGGTACAAGTCTGACCCTTGCCCAGCTCTCGGTACAAGTCTGACCCTTGCCCAGCTCTCAGTACAAGTCTGACCTTCCCAGCTCTCGGTACAAGTCTGACCTTGCCCAGCTCTCGGTACAAGTCTGAGCCTTGCCCAGCTCTCGGTACAAGTCTGAGCCTTGCCTAGCTCTCGGTACAAGTCTGAGCCTTGCTTAGCTCTCGGTACAAGTCTGACCCTTGCTCAGCTCTCGGTACAAGTCTGACCCTTGCCAGCTCTCGTACAGTCTGACCTTCTCTCGGTACAAGTCTGAGCCTTGCCCAGCTCTCAGTATAAGTCTGAGCCTTGCCCAGCTCTCGTATAAGTCTGACCCTTGCCCAGCTCTCGGTACAAGTCTGACCCCTTGCTTAGTTCTCGGTACAAGTCTGACCCTTGCTTAGCTCTCAGTACAAGTCTGACCCTTGCTTAGCTCTCGGTACAAGTCTGACCCTTGCTTAGCTCTCGGTACAAGTCTGACCCTTGCCCGAGCTCTCGGTACAAGTCTGAGCCTTGCTCTAGCTCTCGGTACAAGTCTGAGCCTTGCTTAGCTCTCGGTACAAGTCTGACCCTTGCCCAGCTCTCGGTACAAGTCTGACCCTTGCCCAGCTCTCGGTACAAGTCTGACCCTTGCCCAGCTCTCGGTACAAGTCTGACCCTTGCTAGCTCTTGGTACAAGTCTGACCCTTGCCCACTCTCGGTACAAGTCTGACCCTTGCCCAGCTCTCGGTACAAGTCTGACCCTTGCTTAGCTCTCGGTACAAGTCTGACCCTTGCCCAGCTCTCGGTACAAGTCTGACCCTTGCCCAGCTCTCGGTACAAGTCTGACCCTTGCCCAGCTCTCGGTACAAGTCTGACCCTTGCTTAGCTCTTGGTACAAGTATGAGCCTAGCCCAGCTCTCGGTACAAGTCTGACCCTTGCCCAACTCTCGGTACAAGTCTGAGCGACGTGCCCGGCTCTCGGTACAAGTCTGAGCGACGTGCCCGGCTCTCGGTACAAGTCTGAGCGATGTGCCCAAGGAGGGGCAAATGATGAATTTGCCCCTTTGTCCCCCTCCCTCTACAAAGCTTTAAATCATTTTAATGAAAACTTATTTTTATTCCCGCCGCGTCTCAGTACCCATTAGAGCTATACACGACTACAGATACATTAATTACACTAATATAATAGAGATGTGGATGGCAGGATGTAAGGGGAATGGGAAAACATTTAGGAAAACCCTCTTCCATTACATCTGATCAAAATTTGAACCCCTCTCTCCCCGCTGCTGGCAATCCATTCTAATACAAGAGTGAAACGTTAGACTATGCGACTACCAATGCAGGTTGGTAAAAACCTAAATATAATGAAGCGTTAAATACATCAACTTTCCATTCAAAGGGCCGCTAAAATTTCCAATTGGATCAAAACAAAGATAATATCTTCGACTCATTGTATGCAAATCCACTTACATTACAATACAATATTTTGTTTAATGAGGGTACAAACTGTTAAGAATCCATTTTTGGTAATTCATTCAGGATTAGGTGGCTGTGAGACAAAGATGTGCTAGGCGAGAGTTGCCCCTTTCACACTCGCCTGATGAGCACTGTCTTAGAAACAACTTTTGAGTTGGTTTCAACCCCTCCCTAAATCCTTTGTCTCACTTTGCGTCCTTGTCCGTTCAGTCATTAGGTTTACCTCATCAGTTGAGGACTAGCTCTGTAATCTGTGTGTGTGTGGTGTGCGTGCGTGCATGCGTGCACACGCAAATCAGTCTACTTGTTAAAATGCTTGGTTATGTTGAAAGAACACAAAATGAGCCACTCGCCGACTGAAGGTGTCCTGTTGAAAGGAGCTATCCCGGAGCATGTGGTGATGTTGTCGTGTAGTGTTCATGTGTGTATTGCAACCAGTTGAAGGATGACGGGAAGGCCGACACTCCAAACTCTGACCAGAGCCCTCGTGGGGCAAGCAAGAGGGGCAAGAGCCAACGCAGGAGGAGAGGCAAGGCCCCGGGGGTAAATGGCCAGCCCCCCATGACGGGAATGACCCAGCCCGTGCAGGTAAATATTACGCCAAGGTGCATATTCAACATGAGTGGTAATATGTTAACATGACTGAAGTTGTAACTTACTGTTCTATTTGTAGACACACGAAGGGGTGGGGTCTGAAATTTTAAACTCATCACAGGTCCCAGCATGCAATTAGATTACCAACATTTGTTATTTCTATCGACCAGCTAGGATTTAACGAAACCTCAAACTTTCAACACTAGAATTATAGAGAGAATGCTGCATTGATTTTGGTTAGGCCTGTGCAGGACTTATGAACACACAAAGACAAGAATAAACTATTACTGTTGCAGTATTTTGACTTATGACTAGTATCACCTATTAACCACCTCTTTAAACTTAATAGATTACATTTATAGCAGGCTTGTGTCTTGATTGTTCTTGTTGCTATCAGAACTTGTTTACTTTAATTATAATTTGAAACAAATTAATATTTAGGTGGAGGAGCCATTTAATTTAATTTTTGGGACTCTACTTAAGTAATTTTTTAATGTGGAATTTAAATTTAAATATCAGCTTGCTTCACTTAATTTAGTCCACTAGACAATAATAAGCTCAGTTATATTTTAGTAAACACTGACAGTGTATAGTAATATAACATCACATCACATGATCACTCTACACTGCCGCCACTGGACAGAGGTTCACATTGTTACATGAGTGTTGCTAATGTTAATGTTGTTATCTTGTTCCTCAAGTTGTCTTGTGGAAGTCAGGTACGTTCAAATTATCTCCTGGTACAGTTCCAACTCATTGTTGAGGTCAGCAAGCTCACCGATACCACAATAACGGGTCAACAAGTGGTTGATTGAGGATTTACAACCTGAAGGTCGGTCTAGTGTTGTTCCCCATCCACTCGGAGCAATGCCTCTTTCCTTTTCAGCATGCTCTATTTCGAAGAAAGAACATGTACTAGTAAAGTCATGAATAAGCGATGTGTTTTTCTCTTGTCTTTTGCACTGAATTTCTCTGAGCGAGTGGTAACTTGGTCACAAATTTTGCCCCCAAAATGGTATCTCATGTCGGGTCTTTTTTCTTTTTACCTGCCTCAATCCGACCGACGGTTAAGTTGAGTTACATAAGTTTTATAGAATAGTGATAAACAAACTAAGCACCAGGGACCTACTGATCACTGTTCTGCACACAATTCCCTTACAGCAACAGCAACCTCAGCCTCCCATGCAGTCCCAGCAACACTTGGGACCTGGAGCAGGTCCTGGGGGGTATCCTGGCCCCAACCAGGGCTCCAATATGTTCTCTGCTCAGCCCCAGTGGGCCTACAACCAACCGCAACAGCAACAACAACAACAACAACAGCACAACAGCAACAACAAGGATACTACTCACAACAACTACCCGCAGGTCTGATACATATCAAATTGTCTCTATTATTTGGGGAACGAGGGTCTCAGGACCACCCAAAATATTTTATTACCCCTTCGGTGACTGGTGGTCTAAGGTGTCGTTTTCACAATAGACTAGACTGTCAATGACAGTGAGATTGAGGTTATAATCCATGGGGGTGCACTGAGGGTGGTTATTCCTAAGCGGTTTTCCACTCTCCATGCAAATGTGTGTACACTTTATCTAATTCACCCTCCTTACCCTTAACACATAATTAGTACATATGCGGGTAACTTGAACAGATAGTAAGTAGCGGGTAACTTGAACAGATAGTAAGTAGCGGGTAACTTGAACAGATAGTAAGTAGCGGGTAACTTGAACAGATAGTAAGTAGCGGGTAAACTTGAACAGGTAGTAAGTGGGGTCACTTGAAGGTGTTAAGTAGCGGGTTTTCAATACTCCAAATGCAAAGGTGTGTGGTAACTTATCAATTACGTCCTTACCCTTAAACAATTAGTAATAGCGGGTAATGAACAGGTAGTAAGTAGGACGCGGTGACCAAAACAAAGTATGAATCTTGTGAGTGTTGGTTGAGTTGGAGCACTGGAATGTTTTCTACTGGGTTTATGTCTGCCTCATTAGGGCCCAGGTTTGAACGTCCCTTGAACCAGTCAAAGCAGGCATTGTCTCATATGTTGCGTATGAGAATTCCATCCAACCAGTTCATGGGGGGCCCACAGCAGCCCAGCGCACCTTCGGGATTCCCCCAGGGCATGCCCAGACAGCAGCAATTTGTCAGGTATTACAACCCGCGACAATACTGAGCTTGAAACCAGAGCTGTGTGGAGTCGAGCTAAAAGTATATTAATTAGTAATAACAAATTGACTGCAGTAAAATGCTTCAAAACTTTATGGAAGCTTCTGTGACAATGTGAATTTGTATTTGAACAAATTTGTCAATCCAAAAAACAAATATTGGAACAGAATAATAAAAACGTATGGAAATTATGTTTACATATGTTGTCATATCATTTACGCATATAGTGTTTATTTTGAAGACGTAGTTGGTACATTTTTACCGGCTCCAACTCCACAGCTCTGTTTGAGACTGATATAAATTGTGCCAGTACCGGTACAAATACGACTGGTACTGTTGAGACATAAGACCGGTATATGAGAGTGTAGTTAAGAAAGCAGAGATCATTCTCGAGAGGGGTGAAGGGCCAACACAGTTTCCCAATAATCTCCGCTCGCCAGGTAACAGGCCCAAACATCTCTCGAATGTTCCAGGCAGCAGTTGAGGGCCCAGCACGGGGGCCCCCCGGCCATGCAGCCCCCGCAGCAAGGCATGTTCCAGCAACAGCAAGGAGGGCCTACACAGGGCCCCATCTACACCAACATGCAGCAAGGTAGATCTTGTGGCTGATAATGAAAACAACTGTTTAGGGATTGTTCTGTAAATGGAGCTGGTTTCTATATTTGGTGTCAAAGGTACAAATGTTTACTTTGATTTGCTCTTCTTTCTTCTTGTTGTCCAATGAGGGGTCTTCTCTCTCCTGACTAGGCAGGCTGGTTCCTTCCCATCATTCATTATGACTCGGAGTAACATTTGATAGAAACAACATGGCTGTGTCTTTGGGGGACTATTTGGTTTGATTTGATTCTCATTTGGTTAGTTCATTATTGTTTCTATTGTTGTTGGCCTTGTACCGCTTGGGACTGGCCCCCTGGAGGGCGGCTATGAGGGGTGCGGGGAAGGTGAGCCTGCCCCGTCAGTTACGACATACTAAGTGTTTGGTAGTTCTGGTAACATACCTCCACGAGGTCCCTGCTGGGCGACTTAGGGCAAGGCCTCGGGACCCAACCTTATTCCTAGCTCTCTCAGACTGTCCAGGCCCACCCCTAGCTCTCCCAGACTGTCCAGACCCACCCCTAACTCTCCCAGACTGTCCAGACCCACCCCTACTCCCACAGCTCTCCAGACTCTCCAACCCACCCCCTAGCTCTCCCAGACTCTCCGACCACTCTAGCTCTCCCAGACTCTCCAGACCCATCCTCTAGCTCTCCCCAGCCTAGCTCTCCAGACTCCAACCCCCATCTCTAGCTCTCTGACCAGACTCTCCTGACCCACCCTAGCTCTCCAGACGTAACCACCCCTAGCTCCAGTCTCTAGCTCTCCCAGACTCTCCTGACCACCCTAGCTCTCCCAGACTGTCCAAACCCACCCCTAGCTCTCCCAGGCTCTCCTGACCCACCCTAGCTCTCCCAGACTCTCCTGATCCCACCCCTAGCCTACTCCCAGACTGTCCAGACCCACCCCTAGCTCTCCCAGACTCTCCAGACCCATCCTAGCTCTCCCAGACTTCCGACCCACCCTAGCTCTCCAGATTGTCCAGACCCACCCTAGCTCTCCCAGACTGTCCAGACCCACCCTAGCTCTCCCAGACTGTCCAGACCCACCCCTAGCTCTCCCAGACTGTCCAGACCCACCCCTAGCTCTCCCAGACTGTCCAGACCCACCCCTAGCTCTCCAGACTGTCCAGACCCACCCCTAGCTCTCCCAGACTTCCAGACCCCCCCAGCCCCTAGCTCTCCCAGACTGTCCAGACCCACCCCTAGCTCTCCCAGACTGTCCAGACCACACCCTAGCTCTCCCAGACTGTCCAGACCCACCCTAGCTCTCCCAGACTGTCCAGACCCACCCCTAGCTCTCCGACTGTCCAACAACCCACCCCTAGCTCTCCCAGACTGTCCAGACCCACCCCTAGCTCTCCCGACTCTCCAGACCCACCCCTAGCTCTCCCAGACTGTCCAGACCCACCCCTAGCTCTCCCAGACTGTCCAGACCACCAGCTCTCAGCTTCTTCCCGGACTGTCCAGACCCACCCTAGCTCTCCCAGACTCTGCAGACCCACCCCTAGCTCTCCCAGACTGTCCAGACCCACCCTAGCTCTCCCAGACTGTCCAGACCCACCCCTAGCTCTCCCAGACTGTCCAGACCCACCCCTAGCTCTCCCGGACTGTCCAGACCCACCCTAGCTCTCCCAGACTGTCCAGACCCACCCTAGCTCTCCCAGACTCTGTCCAGACCCACCCTAGCTCTCCCAGACTCGCAGACCCACCCCTAGCTCTCCCAGACTGTCCAGACCCACCCCTAGCTCTCCCAGACTGTCCAGACCCACCCCTAGCTCTCCCAGACTGTCCAGACCCACCCCTAGCTCTCCCGAGTCAGACTGACTGCAGACCCACCCCTAGCTCTCCCAGACTGTCCAGACCCACCCTAGCTCTCCCAGACTGTCCAGACCCACCCCTAGCTCTCCCAGACTGTCCAGACCCACCCCTAGCTCTCCCGACTGTCCAGACCCTACTCTCCAGACTCTCCCAGACTGTCCAGACCCATCCCTAGCTCTCCCAGACTTCAGACCCACCCTAGCTCTCCCAGACTGTCCAGACCCACCCCTAGCTCTCCCAGACTGTCCAGACCCACCCTAGCTCTCCCAGACTGTCCAGACCCACCCCTAGCTCTCCCAGACTGTCCAGACCCACCCCTAGCTCTCCCAGACTGTCCAGACCCACCCCTAGCTCTCCCAGACTGTCCAGACCACACCCTAGCCTCCCAGACTGTCCAGACCCACCCTAGCTCTCCCAGACTGTCCAGACCCACCCTCTAGCTCTCCCGACTGTCCAGACCCACCCCTAGCTCTCCCAGACCTGTCAGACCCATCCTAGCTCTCCCAGACTGTCCAGACCCACCCTAGCTCTCCCAGACTGTCCAGACCCACCCTAGCTCTCCCAGACTGTCCAGACCCACCCTAGCTCTCCCAGACTGTCCAGACCCACCCCTAGCTCTCCCAGACTGTCCAGACCATCTCTAGCTCTCCCAGACTGTCCAGACCCACATCTAGCTCTCCCAGACTCTCCAGACCCACCTAGCTCTCCCAGACTGTCCAGACCCATCTCTACTCTCCCAGACTGTCCAGACCCACATCTAGCTCTCCCAGACTGTCCAGACCCACCCCTAGCTCTCCCAGACTGTCCAGACCCATCTCTAGCTCTCCAGACTGTCCAGACCCATCTCTAGCTCTCCCAGACTGTCCAGACCCATCTCTAGCTCTCCCAGACTGTCCAGACCCACCCCTAGCTCTCCCAGACTGTCCAGACCCATCTCTAAGCTCTCCCAGACTGTCCAGACCCACCCTAGCTCTCCCAGACTCTCAGACCCATCCCTAGCTCTCCCAGACTGTCCAGACCCACCCTAGCTCTCCCAGACTGTCCAGACCCATCTCTAGCTCTCCCAGACTGTCCAGACCCATCTCTAGCTCTCCCAGACTGTCCAGACCCATCCTAGCTCTCCCAGACTGTCCAGACCCATCTCTAACTCTCCCAGACTGTCCAGACCCACATCTAGCTCTCCCAGACTGTCCAGACCCACCCCTAGCTCTCCCAGACTGTCCAGACCCATCTCTAGCTCTACCAGACTGTCCAGACCCACCCTAGCTCTCCCAGACTTCCAGACCCACCTAGCTCTCCCAGACTGTCCAGACCCATCCTAGCTCTCCCAGACTGCTCCAGACCCACCCTAGCTCTCCCAGACTGTCCAGACCCATCTCTAGCTCTACCAACTCGACTGTTCCAGACCCACCACTAGCTCTCCAGACTTCCAGACCACCCCTAGCTCTCCCAGACTGTCCAGACCCACCCTAGCTCTCCAGACTGTCCAGACCCATCTCTAGCTCTCCAGACTGTCCAGACCCACCCCTAGCTCTCCCAGACTGTCCAGACCCACCCTAGCTCTCCCAGACTGTCCAGACCCATCTCTAGCTCTCCCAGACTGTCCAGACCCACCTAGCTCTCCCAGACTGTCCAGACCCACTCTAGCTCTCCCAGACTGTCCAAGACCCATCTCTAGCTCTCCCGACTCAGACCACTCTACTCCCAGACTGTCCAGACCCACCCTAGCTCTCCAGACTGTCCAGAACCCACTCTAGCTCTCCCAGACTGTCCAGACCCATCTCTAGCTCTCCCAGACTGTCCAGACCCATCTCTAGCTCCCAGACTTCCAGACCCATCCTAGCTTCCAGACTTCCAGACCATCTAGCTCTCATCCCAGTCCAGGAACCCACATAAGGTAAATCATTGTATAATCCAACTTCTGTTTGCAGGGATGGCTCAGAGCTCGGTGAGGGGGCTTGGCCCACAGCAGATGATGTCCGAACCAACAGCCCAGCCAAGATGAGGTTCCAGAACCCAGGTACAGCCCCAACAGCAGCAACAACAACAGCACAGCAGCAACAACAGAACATGATGGCCGAGGCATGCAACGCAGCAGAGAGGGGAATATACCCCACAGGGGCCCTGGCTCGCAACAGCAGAGAGGCATGGGCCAGCCCGGGGTCGACCCAGTACCTCCAGGTCAATGTCAGTAATTGTTGTGCAGACTTCTACTCATTTTACTTTCTATCTAATTAATATCATTTCTGAACTAGGTCGTTACTCAGGTGTAGTTGTAAATTTAAGATAATTTTGAGCAAATAATAAAAAAAAATTTGTTTCCTGAATAACGAACTTGGCTTACAAACATTCATGACATTGACGTTTGGTAGACACCTGCTTAGCCCTGTCAACAAAAATTAAATATTTATTACGATTTTTAAAAATCATGTTTTTTAATTTAAAATAATATTTATTTTTAAATAGAGCTGTGATAATTAGTAACTGAACAATTAATTATGTTTCAATTTGATATTCCTCCATTTCATATAGGTCATTTAGCCTCTATTGTCAATAACAGAAAAGTTAAATTCCCAACATTGGATTAACTTAGGACTAGGTCAAGTTTTGAAGTGAAGTTAATGTGCCACTTGGGTGTCCACGGTTGGTGTTTCTCTTGCAATATACTAGACTGCTGATGATGGGAACCCCGGTCGGGTGTACTGAGGTTCTTAGGGGAGGATTTTTTTCTTAATTGTTTTTCACACACTGGCCTACACAAATGTAGGTACACTTCCTCTAAATTCATACTTCCTAATCCCTAACGCATTAGTATAATTAGTTATAATTAGTTTGAGGGTTTGGACGTAGTTTTTTCAACAATTTGTCTTGTTTGAGTTGAGAAGTGTTTTGTTAGGACTTGAGTAATTCCATCCACTCATTAGAGCATTTAGCGGGTGAACCTCGACCACCAAGAAGACGGACAATACCTTCTAAATGTTCTTTAATGTTTTGTTTTACTTTGTTAATTTCTTCATAACAAATGATACATATATGATCTGTACTATTAATTACAAGATATGGAAACCGTTAATTGATGTCATAATACCATTTCCAACATTAGGCCCCAAATGTAACGATGGCGACCATGAGCGGACCCATGGGCCAACCGCAAGGCCAACCTGCACCCCGTATGGTCGAGGAGGGGCTGGTCAAGGCCCACCACCCTGTCACCCCACACAACAGAACCAGCAGTTTACTCAGGTATAATACTTTCTCATTCACTGATCAGTATAAACCTTGATTTGTGATAAATAAAATACTTTTTTCAGCTAAAAATGGTAAATAAAATTCAAACTCAAAGAGTGTTATGGCTGGAAATTATTACAGCCAAATTTATCATTCTTAAATTCTAAATATTTGTCGTGGGTTGGTATGGCTGTCATTAAATTCAGATCCAACACACAACTCCCTTGTCTTAAAATTGTAAATTTAGTGTGTTTTACATTAGAAGTCAGTCGATTGGTTATATCATGAATACTAATATTAATAATAAAATTGTAATAATGCAGTCATCACTATTTATACTGGGAATTCCAGGCAATAAACTACGACATCTGCTATTAAGTAAAAGTGTGTAAAGTTTTGATGTCGTTAATTCTCATTAAAATCGACATCATTGACCACAATCTGCATATAAAAGACCAAGTAATGAATTCCACGATAAGATCAAATTTTGTTTTATTTTGAATATCTATAATACATGTCGACCTCGGTGTTCTTGGGGTAAAGTGCTAGCCTCAGGACCCAATGTTAGTGGGTTCAAACCCAGCCAGGGAAGTCAAGTTGTCTGTCCCGCGTCGATTGTGGAATGTAAATTAACCCTGGAAGGTATGTGAAAATACCTTTCTCGACAGAATTGGTATATCTGCTTGTGCTCGCTCAAGGAAATTCAATGTGGGATGCTCCGAGGAACCATCACACTTCCTGAGCTTCCCAGTACGTGTTATTTCTACCAGATGGTGCAGGCAACACTAACCAGCCGAAGGGCTGAGCTCCAGTTGGTTGTAATTCAGATGAAACCAACCTTTGGGTCGTTCATTTAAGAAGAAAAAAATGTTAATACATTCAAATATACTTCATTTAACTTTTTTTTAAATTATAATTATTATATTATTTTAAAAATTATTATTAATTTTAATGTGATTGGTAAATGTTCGTAAAAACCCGTCTCGTGACTTTACTGATGGGATTTGAACCAAAGCATTTTTACCAAAAAATTGAACAAAATTGAATACATGCTTGAATTCTAAGTATATTGTTTTGACCAGAGGCACTGGAACCATGTTTGTGTAAGAGGGGACATTGCCTCACCGAGTTTCGCCCCGACTGATAACATAAATTGAAACCGACTTTTTGCCAGGAAAGTAACTTCTCAGTTGTGAAGGCCAGCCTTACAGTGGTAGTTTGTGTATTCACTGTTGTCTTTCTGCAGCAACAACAACAGCAACAGCAGCAAGTCCGCCAACAGTTTCTGGCCATGCAACAGTTGCTGCAGAAAAAACAAGAGCGTGCCCAGAATCCTCAGGCAACGGGGCCCAACATGATGGCCCAACAGCAACAGCACCAGATGGGCCAACAGCCCGGCAACCCTTACAGTCACCAGCCACCCCCCTATTAGTCTGTCATGCAAGAATATTACAATATTGTCTGTACATACACACATCCTAGACATGGTCCATATTAGGGACTGACGCCATCTTGTCCACAATTAACAAATTGTTGTATCATCACTATTTATTAATAGCGTATTCCCGAGTCGTTACAATATTCAACTTGTTAAGATCAATGGTATCTTAACCTGATGTTTCCTTCCTCAACCTGTCACATTCCAGGACTGACTGACAACATTAGAGCTTTGTTGCGTACAAACCTGTCAACATTGACGCGCAACAGCGACATGAGATAACTGCTGTATATCACATTTACCTTGAATCTATTTAATATCCTTTTGTACACTTGTATTGAAATATTGGATAATAAACTATTTAATTGATTGATTAAATATTGTAATGATCAAAACCACTATTTGTACCGGCAGTCCGCGAGCTCAAGATGTTTTTATTCGAGACGATTTTGAGCGAGTTTCTTATGAACCTCCTAAGTATTGAGCAGATTCGATCTTGGCTTGAATCAATATATACTTTTAAAACTTAAATCGTGTAAATAAAATAACAAATATGTGTTAACTTTTTATTATGTTAATGAAACAACTCATAAATTTAAAAGAAAAAGTTTTAAATCCTTAAATTGCTCATGTTAAATAATTTTAAAAACTAGTCATAATACACTAAAATAAAATTTTAAGTATACTGGGATATTAACTACAAATTTAACTATGATTCAATTTTATGTTGCTAAGAAAAGTTTAAAACAAATGTTTTTGTGTGAATATTTAGCAATATTTGTTTTAAAATAAATAACCCCACTATCCCCTGTCCATTTGTAGCGCAACTATACACTAAAATAGTCTACTGACGAAAGAGTAAAGTACAACACAATAAGAGAGTGCATTTAAGCGATCCAGAACATCCTGCTCTCGAGAGAGAGTGTTCTCCGCACAATCCTCGACTAGCATTGAGAGAGAGTGTTCTCCGCACAATCCTCGACTCGCTGCCAGGCCAAGTACCGAGGATAAGAAGAGAGATGATTATATACCCTGCACTTGCGTCCCTAGTGTACCTGCTGCAGCGCCTCCAGTTGCCCACCTGCTTCACCACATTCACCAGCACCGGGGTGGAACACAAGGGGTACACACTCCTCCAGGTCCCAAATGGTCCCATTTGTAGCTTGTCCCTGGAAAACACCCGTCAATATTGTCTAGACTAAAGTTGCGACACGCTGTGATAGGTCAAATTGCATCCGAGAGAGATAGCGAGTGACTTAAGGAACATGTAGTGAATAACCGGAATAGCCAAGGTTACAGCACGGTTCGACCACGGTAAACCATCTCGGGACATTTCTTTCGCCACTTGGTCATTTGTCCAAGAACATCTCAGAGTTCCACAGTATTTCGTAGGAGGAGACACGTTTTTACCGCCGAGTCTCGCAACCTGTTTGAATTATCTGCTTATTTATTAATTATGCTAATGTGCTAGGTATGAGGAAGTGTACCTACATTTAAATTGAAAGAGCATGGAAAATCAGTTGGGAATAACCACTCTCAATCCACCCATCGAGGTTCAAACCTCGATCTCTCTACCGTGGGGCCTTGTGGTGTTAAGGGGTCGCTGAATATTTTTTTTTTTTTGTGACAAAGAGGATAACTCCTGTTAAGAGGCAGGCTTAGTAAACCCATAAGAAATGTTGACTGGCTATAGACACTTTTTTAAGCACCGGGTTTTACTACCCATTTGAGTTGTACGCTAATGGTCTAAATATGAGGAAGGTTGAATTTATATGAAGTGTACCCACATTTGTGTGGCGAGAGAGAGTGAACCCATTTAGGATATGAAAAACTTCAGTACACCCAACTGGTTTCAAACCACGATCTCCCCTTATCGACAGTCTAGTGCGTGGAGGGGGGGGGGGGGGGGGGACTAACTGAAGAGTCGCCCATCATCACATGTGGCGAATTGGCCATATAAGTGTGATGAAGTTGAGTTTTCTAGCTCTACCAGTAAAATAAACTTTTTCCTGATGACTTGTGCTGATTGTAACTTGGTATTTCCTGCTTATCGTCCGCTTATGAATGAGTCATTGACTCAGCAGTACCATCCAATATTCCAATCTAGGACGAGTCATTGGTTCAGCAGTGTCATCCAATACTCCTGTCTAGGACGAGTCATTGGCCCAGCAGTGCCATCCAATACTCCCATCCACCATCTTTAGCGACACTTTGTCTCATCTATGCATTCAGCCCAAAGGGTTGTCACAGTTCACACTAAATTGTTTTACATTGTCAATACAAACATTTTTAATAATTTGCGTCTGAGGCAGTTGTAAGTGAGCAGTCAAAGTGTACATGTCTTGAATAAACTCGTTCTAATAGTGTGTGCTATTTTAAACATTTGTTTGAGGCAGTTGTAAGTGAGCAGTCAAAGTGTACATGTCTTGAATAAACTCGTTCTAATAGTGTGCTATTTTAAACATTTGTTTGAGGCAGTTGTAAGTGAGCAGTCAAAGTGTACATGTCTTGAATAAACTCGTTCTAATAGTGTGTGCTATTTTAAACATTTGTTTGAGGCAGTTGTAAGTGAGCAGTCAAAGTGTACATGTCTTGAATAAACTCGTTCTAATAGTGTGTGCTATTTTAAACATTTGTTTGAGGCAGTTGTAAGTGAGCAGTCAAAGTGTACATGTCTTGAATAAACTCGTTCTAATAGTGTGTGCTATTTTAAACATTTGTTTGAGCAGTGTGGCGAATTTCACTTTTCATTTGGCACACTTGTGACCTAGTGTACTACGAGAGTAGCGCCTTAGACCATGTGGCCACTGAAGCAGGTCTATATACACATTTGACAGCCTTAGGAGCATATGTAGGGCACATAAAATCCACCACAAAAGGTGCAAAGGGTTAAGTCCTCATTCACCTAAGTAAGAAGAAAACTTAAAATTGCATCCCTCACATGTTTTGGTTTTGAAATAAAAATATGGACCCTTTCTTTCAAGTATTTTTAGTAAAATGTCAATCATATTCAAAACCTTTCAGTTCAATGAGTGTTCTGCCACTATGGAGTGCAAGCACACCATTAAGTATTGCGGTAGACTTGAGCGCGACAGCCACTGTTGGCAGACATCTTGCTTTGTGCACAATGCAGGTAAATAATTTAAATGCATCCTTTAAACTCGCCTTTATAAAATAAGGTTAATCAACTATTTACTCTTTTTTTTTTTTCCATGGATGAAAATAGCTTTTAATATTATCAAGTAAAAATGAGCATGTTTGTTTGATGTTAATATTCAAGCATTTTCTCTAAATTAAACCTTCCTAATCCCGAGCCCATTAGTGTAATTGAAACATACCCTGTAGTAACCAAAATACATAATTAGGAAAATCAAGTCTCATAGATAATGGTGGAAGGACAGACAATGCAATGGAGGAATCTAGAGTTTGCCATAGTATAAGTTAAGTATAAAGGCCCTGACACAGACTCCGTATCCGTAGGTCGGTGGTCCGTAGTCCATAAGAAATCAATGCTACAATATCTGAGTGCTCTGGCCACAGAGTCCTTACTCCGTACAAGTTGCCCAACTTTTAACTGTCTACAGACTTGTTTACATGGACTACCAATCACAACCGAGTAAATATGCGCATGCGCCTTGAAATAAAGAAAGGCAGTGATAGAATCCGTCGCTATGGAAACATATACAAAATTAAAAGATGGCTAAACGCGGACATATTTCAGAAACATTTTTTTTTAAATCTAAACACCCCGGGAAGAGCAACTTCTAGGAAAGTGTTTTCTGAGAAATATCCAAGTTCTCAGAAATATTGGCTTTACTTTTGTAGGTTCAACACCCCTATTATTTGGTTTATACTCTATTTACTAGCGTCATTTAATTTTATGTAATTGATAAATTATGGATATTAGTGACTTTTCATCCAAAATATTAGTAGGCCTACGTCTGTTTAGCATTTTCAGGCTATTGCAAACACTTATTATTTTAAGTTTGATAGTTAAAATAAAGTTATAAATATATTTCTTGTGATTGTTCTTAACCTATATTTTAATATAAATACTGAAAGTTTTCTCAACAAAGTTGTTTTTGGTGTCTGATCAGCTGACTGCTTGACGCACGCTCCGTGCTGTAGACTATTTTCTTTCGAATTTTCTTATTGGACGAAGTCTCTTACTATCTCATTGGTTGAAACGGTCACGTGATTACGGATGTGTACGCAGGACAGTAAGGTAATTTTAAAAATTAAATGGACACGGACTAGTGTTGAAATAAGAAGGGAAAAAATCCCTGAATATATTCGACTGGTATTTTAACGTGTATCTTCCTAATGACTATGACTAATGTCATCAAACATCACATTTTGTATTAGTTTTTACTAACTACTATTAAACCAAAACAAGACCACCTACATATCTCGAACCCACACAATTACCTTGCCTCCAGTCTTACCCTCCTTCAAGCTACCCTGAAAGATTAGGCCGGCGGCCCAAAGAGGGTGGGGAGGGAGCAATATATTATTTTGAAGCCAAAGTTGGAGCCAGTATATTTCTATCAACTGCACCCACAATTGCTTCCGACAGCCATGTTTAAGATGAAAATACATTTTTAAGTTTAAAAATAAAAATATTAACACTTCATATTACTTTTTAAAGTTATATTAGTATTAGAGGTGTGTCTAGCTTGTTTTTAATAGTATTTTCTCAATATAATATATTTTGTTTATTTTTTCAAAGGTAGGTAGCTTACCTAATTTATAAATAATTTGATCATGTTAGCACATAACTTAAAAACTAATTCCATTGGACACAGCACCTTTATAGAAGCCCTCTTCAGTTGTCAAATAAATCCCTAATTGACTTTTTTTTCAAATAAACCCCTAATTGACTATCTTTTTTTAGTTAAGAGTCAAAAGTTTTTAACTTATATTTGCTAATCAGGGTTTTATTATATTTAATCGAACTGAACCATCCTTAACAAAATTAAGGAAAACGTGGGAGGTCCAAAAAACAACAAAATCCAAAAGGGGTAAAAAAAAAGGGACAATAGGAGCGAGTGATTGGAGTTCTGTGCTTTGAATATATTAGGCCAAACATTCGAAAAAACAGACCTCGCAACTCCCACCAGTTGTGGAATTAAATATAAGAACGGTCTATCTCAAGAGTTAGTAAAAAAGGGAATTTACCCCTAAATTAAATTTACCATAAAAGACTTAATGTACCTAGGGTATGGTGGAACATTGTTTATGAATTAGAGCATGAATTTGTGTCAAGTCGGTATCTATTTGACATACATTCAATATTGGGAGGGGAAAAAATATATATATACATATAATATGATGAAAATGATATTCACTAAATATCAGAGACGTTATCAAACTGTTCTAGTACTATTAACAAAATTACAACGTTTGAATTATATAAAACATCAATCATTTAACTTGAGCGTCATTATCACAGACAAACCAAATAGCATGAAATGGCTTCAGCTCGTTAAAGAGTTATCTCAAAATTAGTCATGAGTTCATTAAGTTACAAGAGAAAACTTATCATTAACCAAGTTATCCTTAAATAGTTAATTACCAAAGTGTATTCCCCATTAACACCCAGAATATAAACCAATAAAACGCTTAAACAAGCCATATAATATTTACCCTAAATTCTATCCAATTATTTACATTACTTAATACAATTCCACAATATTTGATAAAAACAATAAATAGTTATACGTTAATGTTGGGACGTCGTTGATAAATAGATCGTTTATTTACGTTCAATAAGTTTAATGATCCCACGACCATATTTTAACTTTTACCCAAAAAAAAACTAAATATCAGAATAGTTACAACATTCAAGAGCGGTAATATAGTCAAAGACAAAATATCGATAACACCCAAAAGCTTATAATCGATTATTACCCAGGAGCAAAACACAGATCCACTGGCGATATAAATGCCTCGACCCTGCTAATAATTAACAACAACAACAAAAAACTAAATTTACAATTATTATATTTTTATTTTGTTTTAAAGTTATTAGAAAATGCCAAAAAGGAATTTAGAAAATTAATTTAGATAAAAAGAAAAAGTTTAAAGAAGCCGAAAAAGAATTTAGATCTTATATTATTTTAATATAATCGAAGCCGGAGCTTCTCCTTCTCCAAATACGATTAAGTCCAAGAGTGGACTCTGATTGCTCAGGCGCCAATATATATACCACACAACCCAGAAAAAGTAGTGACAGTCAAAAAAAGGGAGGGGGGAGAGTTCACAACCAGTAACAATCGGGAACAAAACATGCGCATGACAACATAGCTTCTACAAAGTTCTTTACATTGTTCTCGATCATCCTAGAATAGGGCGAGTAGGTTATCTTCACAGCACAAGTTCTTTGCTACTCGAGGTCTTTGCCACAACTACATCACAAAATCGGAGAACAGTATTATTTTTGTCGCGGTCCCGGAGAAGCAGTGTCTGATATTCACTCGCGTTAGTGTTCCGTGTGGTTCCGGCCGTCATACAAATGGGGTAAGAATAGGACTTGTTTTTGTGTACTTATGCAGTCCAACGCTACAGAACCAACACTGGTGTATATTATTTTCAAACAATAACAATGTCCAAATGTCACAATTCTTTTGAATGTAGCCCTACAAGAAGGACAGAAATATTTGAAATCTAACTTTTAAATTTCATGTAAAGATTATGGATTAGGCCTACATTCATTCTGATAGATTTTAATAAGTTAAAACTATTCTATATAATTACTATTTAACTATAAGTTTTTGATTGGCGTAAATACATTTGTCATCAACCAAAATTCACACTGTTCGTATATTTTTTTTACCTTGGATTAGGATCATATCATCTCATATCTATTATCTACCCCACAATTCTTCCATCACGCTGGTGTATCCACACAATATCGGGAGTACACTTTTAATACCGTAAAGTGGCTCCCTGGCTACAACCTCTCTTATTTGGGGATAAGCACTGACATCATCAATTCTTGAATATCTGTCATGAGCGTAATGGCATTTGATGATACATGTTCTAGATAAAGAGAAACAATAATTAAATTCAACGGTATCCATTAGATATGTTCAAAGAATGTTAAAATTACTTATTGTAGAAAAACAAACTAAACGTATCTCTATCTACTATAAAATATATTATTTTTTGAGTAAAAATTGTAATAATATTCGCCTACGTTAGCGCTTACTTTAATCCCACATTAAGGTTTTTAAAATAGCTATAGAGAATTTTCTATCTTAAATTTCATTTATTTTTCTGACATTTATTATGGCAAACCTTCCTTTTACGTTTATGAATTTAGCGGGATTAAACCTTTAAGGGTTTTCAATTTATTACTTTATCATCATTTTATATTTAGTTCATGCCCAAATCATACTTTTAAAAAAACAGCTTGTGTTTGGTAATTTAAAATATCTCACAAAATGCAAGCATTCTTGAAGACTGGGAAGCTTGGTTCTCAGGGAACTTCTTGTTCCAAGGAAGATTCTAGCCCAGCACACAAGAAGACTACCTACACTCCATGGGTTGAGAAATAGTAGGTAGATCTTTAAACACACTATAAATAATAATACTAAAGTAAAAAAATATGTTCTATAAATGTTCTTCTTATCTTAAACCACAAGCCAATTTGTGTTACATTATCAGCTAGATCAGTGTTTTCCAAATTAGGGGTCACGACCCCTTTTTTTACTGCGTTAATTTTGGGTTGGGTGACAACTAGCAAGGCTTATTGAGGTTATATTGTTCTTTTCTCTAGTTATAAATCTAGTAAAGTTAAAAATTCAAATATAAATGTAGGTTTAAACAAGAATAATACCCTATATTACACTCTTAAACAATATTTTCATACAATATATGTGTATTATCTTATTATATTATCAATCTTTGATTATAAAATGTATTATTCTGAGTATATATATTTGTCCAGTCGACCACGCACAGTAAATGAGGTGGTAGAACAGAACGATGTGGTGGAAGTGTTGCGTCAGTGTCTGCAAGGAGCAGACCTTCCTAACCTCTTGTTCTACGGGCCCCTGGCACCGGTAAGACCAGCACCATCTTGGCGGCTGCTCGCCAATTGTTTGGCGACATCTACAAGCACAGGTCCAGCTACTGGTTACTATGTAGACTACTATAGTAGTAATTTCACAGGTCCAGCCACTGGCTTTGATGTCCACTTAGTCTCAGTAATATCTTTAATAAAATGCCTGCATCTTCATCTATACTTCCACCATTCTTCCTCCTTTATTTACTTTCATTCTTATGCTCTCACTTGCACACTTTCTGTCATCTGCTTTTCTCATCTCTTTTTTGGTCTCCTTTGCATTATTTCCCCTACATACTTCAACATCTTCGTTATAGTCCTTGGGATCGTTTCCATCCTCATTACATGACCATACCATTTTAATGTGAATGTCAAACAATGGTTTTTGAAAATTAATATCGACCAATCCAATTAAAATCTTGTCTATCTTATTTGCTTGTGCCCCGAAGTTCACCACTCCATCATTCTGTCGCACTCCCTACCAGCTCATTACGTCACCTCTGACAACCGTTCACTCTCCGTCTAGGATCCTGGAGTTGAACGCGTCGGACGAGCGAGGCATCCAGGTGGTTCGGGACAAGGTGAAGAAGTTTGCTCAACTGACTGCAAGCGGTGTTCGACCCGAGTAAGAGTTTGCTTTGGTTAACACTAAATTAATTTATTGCGTGGTATTATAAATAGTCCGACATCTTAGCTCAATCGGTGGCACGTCTGCATATTGAGCTAAGGGTCCAGAGTTTGACTCCTTGCATTACCAACAATGTTATTATTTGAGAAATGTGAGTTTCCCCTTCATAGTGATGAATTGATGGTCGAGTGGCTGGGTGTTGTGTCTGTTCTATATTTAAGTTAGTTTGTAAGTTGTGTATTGATATAATCAATTGGTTAAGAAAGTGCATGTTAAATACCTCGAATAAGCAAGATATTATAAATAATGTAATTTTGTTCAGTCTGTTTAAATTAATAATAATTTACACTACATCTGTTCTGTGATAGAATTACGTTAGTGATAGGCCCAAACGTTTTTCAACAGCGCCCGTGTGACAAATAAGGTACCTTGGTACTATTCGGGAGGGGGAGGGGGGGGGGGGTTCTTGTCCAATTCAGAGAATACTCAACACGTTTTGGGAGATGAGCGATAATTTTACAGAATTCAACAAAAACTTTAAAAAAAACACTAAATTTGAATGTAACTCTGCGTAACCGTTAACAATTATTCACACGCTTGGTCACATGGTCTGTCAAGCTCATATAGTTTGGTCTGCTGATGGCGAGGAGGTCGAGGTTCGAGTCCTGGCTCCGTAGAATGAAGGTAGTTTTTCTTGAGGTTGAGTTTATATTCCCGCATAGCAGAAGGTTAATTTGATGTTTCAAAGACAAGCCTATAGTTTGCTTGAACTTGTTCTAATGAACCCTTTGATGTAAACATCGTTATAGTAGTAGAGTAAAGAGATTCGGTTCTAGAATAGTTTTTCAAGCATTGCATCTTTGTGTCTTGCTGCCCGTTCAGATTATACACTTATGTACTAATTATGCTGATGGTTTTAGCGATGAGTAAGGCTATATTTATAGGAAGTGTATCCACATTTGGGTAGAGATAGAGTGTAAAACCACCCTCGGTACACCAGACCGTAACATCTAGTCTCGTTCAGGAGATAACATAGTGTCTCATTCAGCAGGAGCTAATTACATCTAGCCTCATTCAGGAGGAGCTAATTACATCTAGCCTCATTCAGCAGGAGCTAATTCATCTAGCCTCATTCAGGAGGAGCTAATTACATCTAGCTCATTCGGACTAATTCATCTAGCTCATCAGGAGGAGCTAATTACATCTAGCTTCACTCAGGAGGAGCTAATTACATCCAAGTTTCTTTGGCTCGACTACTGGTCTTTGTGTATTTTCATCAGTCTATCTGCATTTAGCACTTATATGGTAGAACTAAAATCTATAATTTAGAAAAACTACAGTACATCAAACTAATTTTACCCCAAACAAAGCAAGACTGGCACCTTGGTCTGCCTGGTCACTGGTGGCTCTAATGCCAGAATAGTACAAGGGCTATGTGGTCACTACAGCTTTGGCTGCAAGGTCTAGCAGGTGTCAACATTGTTTTACGTTCGGTGGTCGTGCGGACATGGGAAGAAATCCTGGAGTCAAGCTGTCCATGACTGCGCAGATGTGGGCAGAAATCCTGGAGTTATCTTGTTTTAGTGGCCGACCATGCCCTCCCTTCAAGATAGTGATCCTGGACGAGGCCGACTCAATGACGCACGCAGCGCAGGCTGCGCTACGTAGAACCATGGAGCGCGAGTGCAAGTCCACCAGGTTCTGTCTCATTTGCAACTACGTGAGTCGAATCATCCAGCCGCTCACTTCCCGTTGCACCAAGTTCAGGTTCAAGCCGCTTGGTGAGTTGTGCGCACAATTAGCGCAGCGCTCTGATACAGGTTAGAACATGGGACCAAATGGGCTGAGCTAAATCAGGACCTCACTCTGCTTGGTCAATTAATACGAACATTAAAATAATTTGCGTTGTTGGCACGCGTGGTCTTGAGAGATATTTATATTCTGTATTGTGCTTCCACCCGTCTGTCCAGGTAATTGGAGGTGTTCCTCCCCCCGCTCTACTACACTTGTATAGAGCTGTACCACAGGATGTCTACTGGGCCACAAGAGTCACAAAAACGTTACTAATTGTAAAAAAAAAGTCATGAAAGTCCCTGAAAAGTCAATGAATTTTAAATATTTTGTTCATAAAGTCACGAAAATATTTTTGTTTGACTTTCCCGCGCATCATTATAATGCAAACACGTCGAATTTTGAGCCATCCACTACCCATGATGCCATGTGCTAGCCACAAGTTGCCTGATTGTTTTTACCGTGATACCAAGGACAAGGTTAACATTCACCATCTAGTTAAAGTTTAATGTCGCGTGCGAGTGCATTATGCCTAGATATGCATTATATAATGTTCGACAGTCTACCGAAGGAATTTTGTGGTCATAAAAGGTCACCAAAAAGTCATTAATTTTTGTTTCTACAACTAAGTAGACACCCTGTAATAGATTAGCAGAAGGTGAGGAGGTCAAAACTAAAAAAGCTGCTTGTCTTTGGATTGTAAATTGTTTAAAACTTACAGCATCGGCCCAAATATAGTGCAGTGTTTTTCTCTTAAAATCATCCTTTCGAAAACTGTAGGCCTACTCGTATTATATGCACAGCTCAACATTTTTCACTGAAAATAAAATGGCAGATTCCAACAGAGGTCTATTTTGTAACATGCAGGAACTGTACCTTGGGTAGAGGGTGGTGAGGGGGAGTCCTTGTCTAATAATAAACTCAAGGTCAAAACAAAGAGATAGAAAGAGTATTTCCACCCTTGAGTGTAACCCTACTGGTAAGTCTGTAGGTCTCTGTTGTGTCACTGGTGTTAAAATACCGCCCATGGTAGATTCGACTGTGGCTCTCTCGCCGTCTCGAGTAAACAAGGGAATGAGAAGATGCTACAACATGAATTTTAAATTATAGCAACATACGTGGCCACAGAGAAACAACGTGCAGGCCGCGAACAAGTTTGGCGTTTCCAAGGCCAATACTCGAGACCTTTTATTTTCATGTATTATTATTATTATTATTATTAATTGAACAATCTCAGACCCTAGAGATGACGCGCTACCTCCATCTGGGTAGGTGTGGTGCCTCTCCCCTACAATGTCCGGCTATCCCGAGCTGTGTCAGGTGTTTTTCCAGCTCATCCCTCCACTACAGTCTAGGTCTGGTATTCCTTCCATCACTGCTGAGAGCATTGCATCTTCAGGCCTCCTTGTCACATGACCAGCCCACTCAATCAGTCTGCTTCTCAAGATGTTCATGAGTTTGCACCAACCTATTGCAATGTAGACTTCTTCACTTGACGTTTGTCTCCACTATCTTCGACAGTCCCGAGTGTTTGCCGCATCACCCACCCCTCAAAGAGGTCGAGCTTGTCTCTACAAGTCATTTCTGTCGGCCGTTCAGCACTTCACCCTTCCAGTGTGGGTCGTCTGATGCTAAGTTGAAAAGTGAAGACGAGCGTGCGTCACCTTGTCCGAGTCCGGTTTTCACCTCAAACCTCGACATCTCTCCCCCACACAGCACTACTGCCTCTGACCCATGTTAGCATGATCAGCTTCTAAGGTATTTGGAATTCGCTCATGATCTTAAATAGAACACCTTAATTTGGACTAATATTTGGGCCAGTACAGAGGGTGTCTACTAAGTTGGTGAAACAAAAATTGGGGACTTTTTGGTGACCTTTTTTTGACCACAAAATTCCTTTGGTAAACTGTTGAACATTATATAATACATATCTAGGCATAATGCACTCACACGCGACATTAAACTTTAACTAGATGGCGAACGTTAACCTTGTCCTGGGTATCATGGTAAAAACAATCAGACAACTTGTGGCTAGCGCATGGCATCATAGGAGTTGCTCAACATTTGGGGTGTTGTTATGATGCATGAGAGATTCAAACAAAAATATTTTCGTGACTTTATCACCAAAATATTGAAAATTCGTGACTTTTCAGGGAGTTTTGTAACCTCTTTTGCATGTAGTGACCTCCATGAGCCGGTAGACACCCTGGTACAGTATTTTGCTTGATGTGACCTCCATGAGCCAGTAGACACCCTGGTACAGTATTTTGCTTGATGTGAATGTTTGTGAAATGATGATTGCAGTTCCGGTGAATGTTTCCAGGCAACGAGAAGATTCTAGAGCACCTGCAGCTGATCTGCGCACAAGAAGAGGTATTGTGCGGACAAGAGGTTCTTCGACTCCTGGTGGACACAAGCGACGGAGACATGAGGCGAGCCATCACCTGCTTGCAGTCCTCGGCTAAACTCCAGGACAAGGGGGCCCTTGTGACAGTGGAGGATGTGCTGGAGATCAGCGGGGTAATACAGCTCTAGTGACACTAGATGATACAAGGGGGCCCTTGTGACAGTGGAGGATGTGCTGGAGATCAGCGGGGTAATACAACTCTAGTGACACTAGATGGTACAAGGGGGCCCTTGTGACAGTGGAGGATGTGCTGGAGATCAGCGGGGTAATACAACTCTAGTGACACTAGATGGTACAAGGGGGCCCTTGTGACAGTGGAGGATGTGCTGGAGATCAGCGGGGTAATACAACTCTAGTGACACTAGATGGTACAAGGGGGCCCTTTTGACAGTGGAGGATGTGCTAGAAATCAGCGGGGTAATACAACTCTAGTGACACTAGATGGTACAAGGGGGCCATTGTGACAGTGGAGGATGTGCTGGAGATCAGCGGGGTAATACAACTCTAGTGACACTAGATGGTACAAGGGGGCCCTTGTGACAGTGGAGGATGTGCTGGAGATCAGCGGGGTAATACAATTCTAGTGACACTAGATGGTACAAGGGGGCCCTTGTGACAGTGGAGGATGTGCTGGAGATCAGCGGAGTAATACAACTCTAGTGACACTAGATGGTACAAGGGGGCCCTTGTGACAGTGGAGGATGTGCTGGAGATCAGCGGGGTAATACAACTCTAGTGACACTAGATGGTAAAAGGGGGCCCTTGTGACAGTGGAGGATGTGCTGGAGATCAGCGGGGTAATACAACTCTAGTGACACTAGATGGTACAAGGGGGCCCTTGTGACAGTGGAGGATGTGCTGGAGATCAGCGGGGTAATACAACTCTAGTGACACTAGATGGTACAAGGGGGCCCTTGTGACAGTGGAGGATGTGCTGGAGATCAGCGGGGTAATACAACTCTAGTGACACTAGATGGTACAAGGGGGCCCTTGTGACAGTGGAGGATGTGCTGGAGATCAGCGGGGTAATACAGCTCTAGTGACACTAGATGGTACAAGGGGGCCCTTGTGACAGTGGAGGATGTGCTGGAGATCAGCGGGGTAATACAACTCTAGTGACACTAGACAATACAAGGGGGCCCTTGTGACAGTGGAGGATGTGCTGGAGATCAGCGGGGTAATACAACTCTAGTGACACTAGATGGTACAAGGGGGCCCTTGTGACAGTGGAGGATGTGCTGGAGATCAGCGGGGTAATACAGTTCTAGCGACACTAGATGGTACAAGGGTGCCACACATGTTTGTATGTGTACTGTTACTGAAATGTTAATTTATTGAAACATTATGTGAAGATTGTTTATCCCATCAAGTAACTAATTTGATAACAAACTAAAATATAATCTGCATGAACCACAAATTTAAATCTTTATTTGAGTTAGAACAACAGGCACCACTAGCCCACCTTGACAACAGGCACCACTAGCCCACCTTGACAACAAACACCAATAGCCCACCTTATGTTGCAGGTGGTCCCAGATAAGTGGCTGACCGAGCTTATGAGAGTGTGTAGAAGTAAAGACTATTCCAGTATTGAGGACTATGTCAACAATCTCATGTGTGAGGCGTACGCTGTCGCTCAGGTAACATCACCGCTTACAACTGTCAATATTTAACAACGTATGGCATTTGAACATAGTCAAGAATAAAACATTATCAGCCCCAGCAAACCTTAAAAAATGGCCTCTTGTAAAAGTTCTCTCAGACCAACTTTAAAAACATAAGGTCACCAAAAGTAATGTTATAAACAGGGGATATAAAGTTGATGACACAGAATCAACCCTAATACGTTGTGTCGAGCCGAATGGCAGGTAGTGAGCAAGGCAGAGCTTCGACTGTCGGAAAGTCCACACTAGTGTAAATGAACATCGCCGATCCAAGCTGGGAAACTGGGCTGTATTCTTTGAACAAGACACTCACTTGTACAATAGACTGTCATATGTTGACGGCACGTCTCGCAAAACCACGTGTCTTCTCAATTTTCTTTAATGGTTCTTTTACAGTAGTAAAGTCAAACTTTGAAAGGAAGATAGAAGAGCGTGGTCTTCACACTTACCAGAAAACTGTTCTTCAGGAGAAGAGAGTAGAACACAGACTGGACTATGGCATCATGGCTGGACTTCTTTTTACTCTCTTCTCCGAAGAGCACCATTTTTTCCTGTATTTACGATAATAAGATAGGATCCCTCCCACTAGCGTCACCTTTTGTCCCCATTCAATGTCGCCTAACTAACAAATATTTGTGTTGTCAGCTTATGGATCAGCTGCTCAAACTGATCATTGTTTCGGAGGACATCAGCGACAGGCAGAAGTCGCTCATCTGCGAGAAACTGGCGGTGAGTATACTCAACTTGACCTTGATTTGTTCACTCACTGATACATTAGTGATGTGAAAATGGAGCCATGTGAGAGAAAAAAACGCTATATAACTGTAATTTTATGACTGCAGGGAGTTTTTGTCACCTGGGACCTACATTATATCCCCACCCAAGTGTTGGTGCATCTTTCAATATCTGGGATTCAAACCCTCGTGTCTTACATGGTAGTGGAGAACCAAGCTTCAAAAACTTCAACTTTGTTTTGAATATTTATTAGCTTCATGCTGTGCTGTTATGTTCACTTTGTTTGCCCTGTAAGGTAGCAGCTTGCCTTGCATGTTTCCACTATGGTATAGCTTGTCAGATAGGACCATGGTGTAATCTGACAAGGTAAGACCAATACCTTTCAAGCGTGACAAAATGTGTGTACATTACAAATTAATATTCACTTGACAAAAATCTAGTATTTAAATTACACATTACAATAACTGTATTTATCAGCCTAGGTTGAGATATATTCATTGTTTTGTAAACTATGTTAGTGTCTAATGATGTACCATATTGACTCGAATGTAGTATGGCTTCGCGCACAATATCACCCTAATATGTTGTGTGTTCTAGATGAGCTGTCAAATATAACACAAGATAAAAAAACTTAACAAATTTGTCACAGTGGTATTAGTCTCTCTTAATGCGCAGACACTCCTAAATAAAGTACAAATTCAGCCACCAACTAACACAGACCTACTGAATTACCAGTACTGTTACACCTAAGGGTGGAAATACTCTCTTTTTATCTTTGTTTTGACCTTGAATTCATTATCAGGTACGCGTCTGGGCACTGATTCGTGTCGATGCAGTATTCTACAAACTAGACCTCTTAGGAATCTGGCAGTTTTTTTCGTTGAAAAATGTTGGCCTCCATGTATAATGCCAATACAGTTTTTGGAAAGAAATTTTTAGTTGAAAACCTCGCACTATATTTAGGCCAATACAAATAAACGTTCACATTGTAATAATATTATTTCCATATAAAATAATCAAGCAATGATTCGTCTTTGGGAATGTTTCATATGTTCAATGTGAGCACACCCCACACATCCCCGATAGTGTGTGTCCCACCAAGCGCGGCTGTTACCTTGTTTCAGTTTGTCAGTGGCGTATCCAAGATGGCGCAAGCGAGTTCTTGGAGTTGTTGGACCTGTGTTGCGCGATGGCCAAGGTACTTCGTGATTGAGCTGCGCCAATATCGTCAGGCGTTTCTTCCTAAGGAGAACAATCGTCATTAAACTATGTATCTTTCTTTTCTGTATCTTCTTGCATAAATAAACTAACTATTAATAATTCAAATTTAAATAAAACATGTGTTCATTTACGAATATATTGGCACATGTTTGTTTGTTTGTTTGTTAAAATTTAGGGGTCTAAACTTTTATAGGTGTTTAAGAGACCTGCTACGGAGATTTGTTCTATAGGTGTGTAAAGACCTGCTACGGAGAGTTGTTATACAGGTGTTTAAGAGACCTGCTACGGAGAGTTGTTATATAGGTGTGTAAGAGACCTGCTACGGAGAGTTGTTATACAGGTGTTTAAGAGACCTGCTACAGAGAGTTGTTATACAGGTGTTTAAGAGACCTGCTACGGAGATTTGTTCTATAGGTGTGTAAGAGACCTGCTACGGAGAGTTGTTCTATAGGTGTGTAAGAGACCTGCTATAGAGTTGTTCTACAGGTGTTTAAGAGACCTGCTACGGAGATTTGTTCTATAGGTGTGTAAGAGACCTGCTACGGAGAGTTGTTATACAGGTGTTTAAGAGACCTGCTACGGAGAGTTGTTATACAGGTGTTTAAGAGACCTGCTACGGAGATTTGATCTATAGGTGTGTAAGAGACCTGCTACGGAGAGTTGTTCTATAGGTGTTTAAGAGACCTGCTACGGAGAGTTGTTATATAGGTGTGTAAGAGACCTGCTACGGAGAGTTGTTATACAGGTGTTTAAGAGACCTGCTACGGAGAGTTGTTATATAGGTGTGTAAGAGACCTGCTACGGAGAGTTGTTATATAGGTGTGTAAGAGACCTGCTACGGAGAGTTGTTATACAGGTGTTTAAGAGACCTGCTACGGAGATTTGTTCTATAGGTGTGTAAGAGACCTGCTACGGAGAGTTGTTCTATAGGTGTGTAAGAGACCTGCTATAGAGTTCTATAGGTGTGTAAGAGACCTGCTATAGAGAGTTCTATAGGTGTGTAAGAGACCTGCTATGGAGAGTTGTTATATAGGTGTGTAAGAGACCTGCTATAGAGTTGTTCTATAGGTGTGTAAGAGACCTGCTATGGAGAGTTGTTCTATAGGTGTGTAAGAGACCTGCTATAGAGTTGTTCTATAGGTGTGTAAGAGACCTGCTATGGAGAGTTGTTCTATAGGTGTGTAAGAGACCTGCTATAGAGAGTTGTTCTATAGGTGTGTAAGAGACCTGCTGTGGAGAGTTGTTATATAGGTGTGTAAGAGACCTGCTACGGAGATTTGTTCTATAGGTGTGTAAGAGACCTGCTACGGAGAGTTTGTTCTATAGGTGTGTAAAGACCTGCTACGGAGAGTTGTTATATAGGTGTGTAAGAGACCTGCTACGGAGAGTTGTTATATAGGTGTGTAAGAGACTGCTACGGAGAGTTGTTATATAGGTGTGTAAGAGATCAGCTACGGAGATTTGTTCTATAGGTGTGTAAGAGACCTGCTACGGAGAGTTGTTATATAGGTGTGTAAGAGACCTGCTATGGAGAGTTGTTATACAGGTGTTTAAGAGACCTGCTACGGAGATTTGTTCTATAGGTGTGTAAGAGACCTGCTACGGAGAGTTGTTCTATAGGTGTGTAAGAGACCTGCTATAGAGTTGTTCTATAGGTGTGTAAGAGACCTGCTATAGAGAGTTCTATAGGTGTGTAAGAGACCTGCTATGGAGAGTTGTTATATAGGTGTGTAAGAGACCTGCTATAGAGTTGTTATATAGGTGTGTAAGAGACCTGCTATAGAGTTGTTCTATAGGTGTGTAAGAGACCTGCTATGGAGAGTTGTTCTATAGGTGTGTAAGAGACCTGCTATAGAGAGTTGTTCTATAGGTGTGTAAGAGACCTGCTGTGGAGAGTTGTTCTATAGTTGTGTGAGAGACGTGCTGTGGAGAGTTGTTATATAGGTGTGTAAGAGACCTGCTATGGAGAGTTGTTCTATAGGTGTGTAAGAGACCTGCTATAGAGTTGTTCTACAGGTGTTTAAGAGACCTGCTACGGAGAGTTGTTCTATAGGTGTGTAAGAGACCTTCTATGGAGAGTTGTTCTATAGGTGTTTAAGAGACCTGCTATGGAGAGTTGTTCTATAGTTGTGTGAGAGAGACGCTATGGAGAATTGTTCTATGGTTGTGTAAGGAGAACTGTGGAAGTGGGTAAGTCGACTGGAAACTATTTGAATGGTAGTTCCGAGAACATGTCACCAAATTAAGAAGAATGAGAGGTGGTGATTAAATTAAGGCGGCAAGACCAAACTCCTGGCAATTTGTGAAAATATAAACATACCAAATTTGTTTTTTTTTGCAGTCAAAATTGATGACATTTCACCATTTTATTTTACTAATTATATCAAAGTGTTAGTAATATAATGTTGCATGTCTGGGCTAACAACATTCTTATCCCAGTAGTGGGAAGATTATCCAGTACTAATGTACCTCTATCCAGTAGTGGAGATATTAGCCAGTACTAATGTACCGTTGTCCAGTAGTGTAGATATTAGCCAGTACTAATGTACTATTGTCCAGTAGTGGAGATATTAGCCAGTACTAATGTACTATTGTCCAGTAGTGGAGATATTAGCCAGTACTAATGTACTATTGTCCAGTAGTGGAGATATTAGCCAGTACTAATGTACCGTTGTCCAGTAGTGGAGATATTAGCCAGTACTAATGTACTATTGTCCAGTAGTGGAGATATTAGCCAGTACTAATGTACTATTGTCCAGTAGTGGAGATATTATCCAGTACTAATGTACTATTGTCCAGTAGTGGAGATATTAGCCAGTACTAATGTACTGTTGTCCAGTAGGGAGATATTAGCCAGTACTAATGTACCGTTGTCCAGTAGTGGAGATATTAGCCAGTACTAATGTACTATTGTCCAGTAGTGGAGATATTAGCCAGTACTAATGTACTATTGTCCAGTAGTGGAGATATTAGCCAGTACTAATGTACTGTTGTCCAGTAGAGGAGATATTAGCCAGTACTAATGTACCGTTGTCCAGTAGTGGAGATATTAGCCAGTACTAATGTACTGTTGTCCAGTAGTGGAGATATTAGCCAGTACTAATGTACTATTGTCCAGTAGTGGAGATATTAGCCAGTACTAATGTACCGTTGTCCAGTAGTGGAGATATCAGCCAGTACTAATGTACCATTGTCCAGTAGTGGAGATATCAGCCAGTACTACTGTACCGTTGTCCAGTAGTGTAGATATTAGCCGGTACTAATGTATCGTCCAGTAGGGGTGATATTAGCCGGTACTAATGTACCATTGTCCATTAGTGGAGATATTAGCCAGTACTAATGTACTGTTGTCCAGTAGTGAAGATATTAGCCAGTACTAATGTACCGTTGTCCAGTAGGGGAGATATTAGCCGGTACTAATGTATCGTCCAGTAGGGGTGATATTAGCCGGTACTAATGTATCGTCCAGTAGGGGTGATATTAGACGGTACTAATGTATCGTCCAGTAGGGGTGATATTAGCCGGTACTACTGTACTGTTGTCCAGTAGTGAAGATATTAGCCAGTACTAATGTACCGTTGTCCAGTAGGGGAGATATTAGCCGGTACTAATGTATCGTCCAGTAGGGGTGATATTAGCCGGTACTAATGTATCGTCCAGTAGGGTGATATTAGACGGTACTAATGTATCGTCCAGTAGGGGTGATATTAGCCGGTACTACTGTACTGTTGTCCAGTAGTGAAGATATTAGCCAGTACTAATGTACCGTTGTCCAGTAGGGGAGATATTAGACGGTACTAATGTATCGTCCAGTAGGGGTGATATTAGCCGGTATTAATGTACCGCTTTCCAGTAGTGGAGATATTAGCCAGTACTAATGTATTATTGTCCAGGGGACGCCTTAATGTACTAATCATACATATTTTCTTTGGAGTTTCTTACCATGTCGAGATGAGGTGAGGGTGATTGTGAGTACGAAGGTGTGGAACCATTATAAACACTTCCTAACTTAACCTAATCAACCAAACCGGGGACCTCTAGACTCATAGCCAGGTGCACTGACCACTACTCCATGGGCCCTGTTGTTATTAGTGTAGTTATTATAGGTGTTAATCACATCTATCAAATGTGACCGCTGCAGATCACACCACTTGTACACCTATATTATTTAGCACCGCGTCTTACTACCTATTTGGTTGTATGCTTAAGTACCAATTACGCTAATGGTTAGGAATTGGGAAGGTTGAATTTAGAGGAAGTGAACTCACATTTGCATGAATAGAGAGTGGAAAACTGTTTAGGAAAAACCACCCCCCGTTCACCCTACCAAGATCCGAACTTCAATCTCCCCGTCCTTGGCAATCTATCTAAACATGAAACTAGCGCGTCGGCTAACAACGCAACCAAGGCAAGTGGTTAAAGTAACTAAAGTTTTCCAGCTATCTGGATCTGATTGTAGACAAGGTCCTCTGAAGAGCAACTTGAATAAACCCTGATTTATATAGGGAGCCACTTGCAATCACTAACATTGTCACTCACATTTGCCACCATATTGATATGTTCTATTAATTTTAAATTTATCTAAAGCTTCCAATAAACTTCAGATAGCTTTTAAAGACATTTAATTTCCGAAATTCTTCTTTGCTCAAGGCATTTGTGGGGAACAGATTGCAAGATTCTTTGCTGTTTAAGGCTATGCCTTCTTTCTTTTTGATTTTTTAAAAAACGTTAATATTTATGGGCTGAAATAAAACAGGTTGTGGGCTGCACTACACTGTGTTAATACATATAATGAGTAAAGACCAGCAATAATCAAAAAATAATAGTTTTCACTTTGTGGACAATTTATGAACACTGTCACAAGGACAGGCTATTTTTGTAGTTGGACACAAATTAACTGTCTTTCGTTTTTTCTTTGGATTGCATAAATCCAAGTCACGATATCTGCCTCGCACATAAAAGTGTCCTCTGCCTAGCCCCAAGGATTACAATCGGACATCCCCCTGAGTTACCAACCATGTGCCTAAACACAAACAATATCTAAAAAAAATCAATGTCCACTAGATATTTATGTTGATGTTGTTATAAATATAACTTATGTTTTCACAGTAAACATTTTAGAATAGATATTATTTCCCTGAATATACCCACATGTCTTGTTTATTATTATAGTACTAATTAATTTTCCTCGATTTTCATCTTTATTTCAAAGAAACTTTCTCATTATGTGTTTTTCTTAACTTATTTTTAATTTTTTTCCCTAATGTATATTGATAATGCAACACCCTCCACTGTCCCTGTAGGAAAGGTCCCTAAAACTACGGGAAAGGGGGATGTGCGTACATATTATAAACAACAGATTAAAGAGCAAAGTTTTAAATCAGGAATATTTTATTTATCTCCAAGAAACAAATAGACAAAGGATAATGGCCTTAATTCAAAAGCTTCCTAGTAACTACTACTGCAAAAGAAAACATTGCATCATAAAAATGTAACTTCTTAAAGGTAACTGATATACCTTCTACCGAAACGTATTTAGCTATTTACTGTTCTCAAAAACATGACTTAAGGTCTTTCGTATTATGTTACAAAATAAGAGTATAAATATAAATATTCTAAAATGTTCCAATGAATAAAAGTAATAATTTTAACGAACAATTATACATAGTGAAATCTCGTGTCCTTCAAATTACTCTAATTCAAAGTTTACATTTGTAAAAAAAAAAGGACACAGATTTAAACGCAAGGAATAGCGTTTACCACCTAACAGTTTACTTAACATCAGGAAACGTAACCATTAACCGTTACTGCACAAAACAATTGCATACTTGATATTTATTTATATCGAACAAATTATATTTATATAAAAAAGGTCTATCTCCCTAGACGCAAACATAAGATTTATCCATGAAGAACATGATGTATTGTAGTAAGGAAACGTATTTATATTATAAAATAAGATTTATCCTATACATTTAGTCAAATCAAATCAAATGGAAATATCTACAAGGTGTTGACTATTAACTTTAACTATTTACAACGTAGGTCAATCCTACTTGACTCTTAAACAAGATTAGAAGCATAACAAATAGGCTAATGCCAGACGCAATTGCTCCATTGCGTCGACTAGAAAACATGACAATTTACACTATGGGTTTCTTTCACAAACACGCAAAATACCCTACAAAACAAGTTATTATATTAAATGCAAAGTTACTGCCAGGTCCAACCTCCATGACCCCAGTACATGTAATGAAATAAAAATGAGTTTATTTAAATCAAACGTATGTTACTCCCAGGTCCCTCCTTCATGACCGCAGTTCTAGTTATATTTATATAAATGAGTTTAATAATATCAAACGGTCGGAACTCCCAGGTCCCTCCTCCGTGACCCCAGTTCAAGAAATGCTATATTTATATACAATTTACATTCTCTTATATATATTCCTTCTGAGCCTAGAAAACAAAACAAGGGGAGGAAAGTTGACATTCAAGCCAGTCACGTAATACACAGGCATTACGTCATTATGCAGTAGTTTCTTCTTTCTTCGTGGTTTCTGATTGGACATCAGCCGTCGCATTGCAGTAAACTAAGAATATTTGAAGTTCATCTTTCTTGAAAGCCGTTGGAACCGTCTGTTGCTAGGTGAGGGTTGCCATAATCTTCCTCCAGGGGGCAACACGGGGCAGATATGAATTGTCGCCTTGACCCTCGGGTTATAATATTTTTCTCGGGCCGGTTACAACTTTGAACATTACTCGCAGTCGTCCACGATCCAACCCGGCCGCTTTGACTTGGTAGTACTCTAGTGATGTCAGATTGGAGACCCGAAGGAACGTGAAGAGGATTTCGTTTTGTAGACAGACAATATTGGATAATTTAAGAACGTTTATTTGATGTGTGATGGTTGGGCAGCATTGGGCTATAATAGTGAATAGTACTATTATAGGTTACGTCGGCGTTATTTAGGAGCGGGTAGTATGCTATACGCGATTAAGCGTGTAGAATTAGGTTGGGCGGGGTAGCAATTGTACAATACGAAGATTGTATTGTTACAATAACATTGTACTGGTACTGTTCTGAGTATTTATATTTATTTTTATTTCATAATAAAATATTCATAATGTCTTTTAAGTTTTTTTAATTTAAATTCATGTAAAATTTCAATTATTTTAAATCAATAGTCATGTTATTAATTATAAAATAGTAAAAAATAAAATCACTATCATGTTATTTTATAAGCTCCTTTTCTGGTCATTTCAATTTTTTTCAATCTCCTCTACAATATTTGAATTGCGCGCGTGGTAATATGTAGAGATACTAGCGCTTTTGGGTTTCAATGTCTGATCACTGGAACTAAAACGTAAACAGACCCGTATATCTTAGACCTTTCTATCTATTAAGTTAACACGGTTGCAATCTAATTTCCACAACAACAAAAATTCCTAAGATTTCTTTTAGTAGAAAAAAACTACCTGGTCAAAGTTTATATCAGAATGGATGACTGTATTCATTTTAGAATCTAATTTGTGTCTGCAAACATAAATTAACATTATTTAGAATTTTACAACTTTTTGCCACCATTATAATTTCCTTCTGGCTTATTATTATGAAAGTTAATAATACAAATATAAAATTGTATTGCTGCCACCTTCACTCCCATTCACGGGATAGCTTGTGGGAAAGGGTAGGGTTGGTGGCAAGGTAGTTGGTTGGGTTCTAAATAATACCGAATAGTAGTACTAAGAGATAATATAAAGTGTTATGTTAAAGGCGATATAAAAGAACTATACAAACTTAGGCGTTTGTGCTCGGTAAAGAACTGGCTTAGTCGTGAATACCTAAATACACTGTTTGAACGTCTGACATGGCTCGTGACCCCCTACAGACGTCTAACTCGTTACCCTGGGCACGGTTGTTTCCCTCTAGTACAAGTATTACTGATGACCTAAAGTTCTAATCGGTTATGGTCTGGTGTCGGGCGGAGTAACTGACTTTGAAATAGATGATAATGTGTCAGCCCCGATGTCAATAAAACAAAGACTTTTATAACCTAGTCTGGCCTCGTTACTCCACAACTAGTGAAAATTTGTTGTAGTAGTCAGCATTCCTTTTTAAAGCTTTCCAATTCATTAGAACAAGTTCGTTAAGCCAGCACTTTCAGTCACGTAGGTCCAACCAAGTTATGCGAATCAAAATAAACAATCCAATATAGCTCAGGGTTGTGACATTACCGTAAATTGTCGTTCGAATTATTCATAAAAAAAGGGTAAAATTCATAATCCTCCAGTGATATAACGCTCTTCGGATAGTGTGTGTGTGTGTTCAATAAAATAAATTTAAAAAAAAAATTTGAATGCTTTCGAAAATAAATGTACATGAATACGTGTAAAAACCTTGTTTAAAAAGATTCAGTACTTTACCTACATAATTATATATATTTTTTTTCTTGTCAACTCCATATTTTCCGTGGTGATGACTGGTGATCATCCTGTTTATATAAGCCCCCATATCCCAATTCCACTCCTCAAATGTGAGAGTAGCAGTGGATAGATAGATATAAAATTGAATTCTTAGGTCATGCAAATTAAAATTACATATCTGATTTAATGGTTAAAGTTGTATTTCATTCGGTTGCTGAAGTTGGTGTTATTGTCGACATTTGTTGCCATTAAATATCTATCTATAAAATCCCTTTTCTATTGCGATTACACATGGGGATGTAAAATACTGTGCTTTAATTCGTGTGTTGGAAACAATAAACATACCTAATCATGTGATTTGCCTTACTGGTTAGGAAGGAAACTGTGCATTTCACTCAAAAAACAAACAAATTCGTACTTAATTCATCCTCACTAACTTTCTCTATACTTCCTTATACTTGCTTACGCCCTTCCCTTCAACAACATTCATAAATTATCTTTTATTCTTATAACTCTTAATGTTTCCCTTTCTTTTTTCTTTTTACACATTTTTCTACAACATTTAGCCACGTCTTACATAAGTCACATTTCCTTTTGAGCCACAGACTTTACTTTCGTCATAGATAGGCCTACATTTTCATATATTTACTTTGTCATTCAATCCACATTCATCCTCTCGAAGTTAACATGTTATTAACTTGTCCCATCGTGACCAATTCACGGATGCTATAATGTTAAAATAAAGGCTGGGTCTAGTGTCCTAAATTAAAACTATTTTCAGACTTGAACCGCGTAAATCATAGATAAAGGAAATTGATTTTCAAGTTTCGGATGAAGCCATAATAATGGGATTAATATAGTTGTGTTAACTTGAATTTAAAGTATATTCTAGAGTAGGTGATTTTAAAATATATTCAATGATAACATGGTTTGTATGTAATAAAATATATATTTGAAAATATTTTCAATATAAATAGATTTTTAAACATTGGATAATAATGACAGAAAAATTATATTATACCAAATAAATATATTTGTACCGTCATTAAAGTTTCCTCCTTGGAAACAAGATATTAAGCGCTAATAATTTCTTCCCAGGCCCTAGGGTTGGGTAACCTGCACCCGGGTAATAGCTTTGTTTTTCTACATTGGAGTAGATGGCTATTTTGTCAATATTTTAAGTGTGAAAAAGCCTATTTTCAGTTTACAAGTCAAAATGCCGAGGATAAAAGCATCACCGAAAAAATGCGTAAAAACATCCAACTCTCAACACGCATCTAATACGTGGGTTTTTGTCGTTAAAGGTAAGTCGTCTTTTTTTTTTTTTTTTTTTTTTAATACCAAGTGGTTGGGAGCGTCTAATTTTGTTGGTAAATGATGTATCGCTGATGTCAAATATTAAATTCTTTAATAAAATATGGGGTTTTAAACTTAAAACCCTCCTGACATTTTAACAATAATCTATTCCTGTTGAGCATAGAAGTCTCAATAACTTCCAAGTTTCTAAAAGTCCGAGACTTAGAACAAGAGAAAGTTGTTGGCTTTTAACTTGAATTTAAGAAGATTCTTCTTAAAAGTGAACTAGAGGTACGGGATAGGTACTGGGGGGCCCCAAAGTTATCCATGTTGAGTGGTCACTAAGGTATATTTTGCTGGGAGATTAGGAAATACACTGTTTGGTTCCAGGCGCAAATAATCCAGCTATTTAAGTGAAAGCATTTGGGTCTAAACTCGTTAAAATGCGGGTAATCTAATGTTAACTAAATTCAAGATATTACAAGACTTTTTTATAATGACCAATTCAAAACAAAACTCAACTAAGTGACTCTAAAATAAATATCTTAAAAGTGCCATAAATTGCACAACCAAATCTTTAGGTATATTATAGAGGCGATTAATATGCACTAGTTAATCTTTAAAAATTTCAAGGTTAAATAATGTGAGCTATAAATATAATACTAGTCAAGGTTCTTAACCTTGCTACTGTTCCACTAATAAATTAAAATCACAATTAATATTCACAAAATAAAATATTTGCCTTTTGTAGTATAAGATGGTGTCATATCGTAAGGTATTATCATGGATAAAATTATATGTTGGTGTATGTATGTTTATTACTCGATTTGCCATTTCATTGTGAGTACAAAGATAGTATTTCATTTTAACTTATTAAACAGAAGGCTAAGATGACATTTCTCCATCTTAATAGTAGTAATATTCTTGAAAATACGTGATTATTGTCTAAAATGCAAATGTTTGAAATCTGTTGTATATATACGTAACTACCACTGATGTCTCTCGGGGCTTCCTGTACCCAACCCTGCATGGTAGGCCTAATTAGTAGAGCTGCATCTTGTTATTAAGTGATTGGTTAACATTCTCACAGCGCTAAATATAGCAATATCCAAGTGGGTCCTTATGCTAAGTGATAATGGAAATCTCAGCGAAACCCTTAGTTTAAAGTTAGATTCTAGAGTCCTTTCACTAGTGACCTTTGAGGCTACTCTTAGGCCTGTCCTGTTAGACTGAGGGTTGTGAGAGATGTACTGTCCTGTTCAGACTCGAGGGTTGTGAGAGAAGTACTGTCCTGTTCAGACTGGAGGGTTGTGAGAGATGTACTGTCCTGTTCAGACTGGAGGGTTGTGGGAGATGTACTGTCCTGTTCAGACTGGAGGGTTGTGGGAGATGTACTGTCCTGTTCAGACTCGAGGGTTGTGGGAGATGTACTGTCCTGTTCAGACTGGAGGGTTGTGAGAGATGTACTGTCCTGTTCAGACTCGAGGGTTGTGAGAGAAGTACTGTCCTGTTCAGACTGGAGGGTTGTGAGAGATGTACTGTCCTGTTCAGACTGGAGGGTTGTGGAGATGTACTGTCCTGTTCAGACTGGAGGGTTGTGGGAGATGTACTGTCCTGTTCAGACTGGAGGGTTGTGGGAGATGTACTGTCCTGTTCAGACTGGAGGGTTGTGGGAGATGTACTGTCCTGTTCAGACTGGAGGGTTGTGGGAGATGTACTGTCCTGTTCAGACTGGAGGGTTGTGGGAGATGTACTGTCCTGTTCAGACTGGAGGGTTGTGGGAGATGTACTGTCCTGTTCAGACTGGAGGGTTGTGGGAGATGTACTGTCCTGTTCAGACTGGAGGGTTGTGAGAGATGTACTGTCCTGTTTTTCAGACTGGAGGGTTGTGGGAGATGTACTGTCCTGTTCAGACTGGAGGGTTGTGGGAGATGTACTGTCCTGTTCAGACTGGAGGGTTGTGGGAGATGTACTGTCCTGTTCAGACTGGAGGGTTGTGGGAGATGTACTGTCCTGTTCAGACTGGAGGGTTGTGGGAGATGTACTGTCCTGTTCAGACTGGAGGGTTGTGGGAGATGTACTGTCCTGTTCAGACTGGAGGGTTGTGAGAGATGTACTGTCCTGTTCAGACTGGAGGGTTGTGGGAGATGTACTGTCCTGTTCAGACTGGAGGGTTGTGAGAGATGTACTGTCCTGTTCAGACTCGAGGGTTGTGAGAGATGTACTGTCCTGTTCAGACTGGAGGGTTGTGGGAGATGTACTGTCCTGTTCAGACTGGATGGTTGTGAGAGATGTACTGTCCTGCTAACTATTCATTGCAAGTTGATGCTTGTCAAGCTTCTCTCTGGAGTTAGTTTTATGTAATATGTATAACCTGGAATTTGTCAAATCCTGTTGTTGGTGTAAGTTACTTAGTTATTGAATGGTAGAGGTTTAATACTATACAAACACACACAACCTAGTCCAGGTATGTTCACAAGTAAACATCTGTCTCTATTGAGAGTAAGAACTCTCTGTGGAGTTTGTTGTTTAGCTTTGGTGACGAGGCTTGGACCTGTTGGTGGGTACGTGGCTTAGACCTGTTGGTGGGTACGTGGCTTAGACCTGTTGGTGGGTACGTGGCTTAGACCTGTTGGTGGGTACGTGGCTTAGACCTGTTGGTGGGTACGTGGCTTGAACCTGTTGTTGGGTACGGGGCTTAGACCTGTTGGTGGGTACGTGGCTTAGACCTGTTGGTGGTGACGAGGCTTAGACCTGTTTGGGATTGTCAAGACGTGGCTGGATATGGGATACAATATTTCACTCAGACACATTTAAAAGCCTAATCTAAAGGATAGGGATTAGGAGCTTAGTTTTAGTTAAAGTGCATCCACATTAGTTTGGGAAGAGCATGAGATAAACCATACTATAGATTAAAACCTGGGACACCCTTGTACAGTCAATCTGGTTTATTGTGAGCCTGACATCTCAGACGGAATGGTCAGATATTGTTGCTAGTTTCAAATATTACTTAGGTCATCACAGCGGCAATTAACCGGTCATAAGTTGAACACCTTACTTGTGGTAGATAAAATAATGGTACCTCGTTGAATTCTGGTACAAAACAGTAATAAATCAACTCATTTAACTGATACTGAGCAACAAAAATAAAATAATTACAGCTAAAATTTGTAAAAATAGGTTAAACGTATGTAATTTAATGTACTCACTAAAATATATATTTATAATTTTCTTCTTGATAAATATTTTCCTTTTGGTACAGCCGGCTCAAAAGCATCTTTTAGCAATAGTCCTTGGTTTAAACTCTACTGAGGCAACATTTAGGTTATTTAAATGCTATGTTCAAATCCTCAAAAACCTGCTTCAGTGGCCGCATGGTCTAAGGCGTCACTTTGGTGTTTAACTACTGTAGACTACCAATGACAAGGAGATTGAGGTTCAAATATTGGTTGGGTGTGTTGAGAGTGTTTCTTCTCCCTCCAGGCAAATATCGGTACACTTCCTATAAATATAACCCTCCTCATTTCTAAAGAGGTGACCTGGCGGTCTAGGGGTAAGGTGTCAGACTTCTGTGCTGGCGGCCGGGGTTCAATTCTCAGTCCCGGCACAGATTTATCTGATTACCAAACCCTTCCTTCACCTCTGACAAGATATCTTGTGAATGTGTGGAATGCCAGACCTCCACCGTGGTTCGGATTCCACGTTAAACTGTAGGTCCTTCATTTCATCTCACAATCGCCCTACCATTACACATTAGCTTAAGTGCGTATAACCTGAACGGGTAGTAAGACGCGGTGCTAATAATAATATTTCTAAAGGCATTAGTGTAATTAGTACACAGCGTTTAACCCGAACGGGTAGTAAGACGGTGCTAAAAGATAAATATTTATCTACTGTTTATTGTTACTGTTAGTTTGATGAAGCCATAACTGGTTTGATTAAAACACAACCTTTTGCGTTATTTTGGTTGATAATAGACCTGGTATGTATTGTTGTGTGTCTCTCTAGGGGACTCTTTAGAGGTCCCTGAAGGGTTTGTAGGAGGCGGCACGCCAGATGTGGTGCAGCTGCGCCATCCACAGACTGGGGCCCCAGCCATGTTCCTCTTCAGCCCTGGGGATGGCATGGTGCAAGAGGTACTCACTTTCTCTGAGAACAGGAGGTGAGCTTCATCCTCACATCACCCTTGAGTCCTCATAGCACCCTTGCGTCCTCATAGCACCCTTGCGTCCTCATAGCACCCTTGCGTCCTCATAGCACCCTTGCGTCCTCATAGCACCCTTGCGTCCTCATAGCACCCTTGCGTCCTCATAGCACCCTTGCGTCCTCATAGCACCCTTGCGTCCTCATAGCACCCTTGCGTCCTCATAGCACCCTTGCGTCCTCACAGCACCCTTGCGTCCTCATAGCACCCTTGTGTCATAGCACCCTTGCCTCCTCATAGCACCCTTGCGTCCTCACAGCACCTTTGCGTCCTCATAGCACCCTTGCGTCCTCATAGCACCCTTGCGTCCTCATAGCACCCTTGAGTCCTCATAGCACCCTTGCCTCCTCATAGCACCCTTGCGTCCTCACAGCACCTTTGCGTCCTCATAGCACCCTTGCGTCCTCATAGCACCCTTGCGTCCTCATAGCACCCTTGTGTCCTCATAGCACCCTTGCCTCCGTTTAGCGTCCTCAAAGCACCCTTGCCTCCGTTTAGCGTCCTCATAGCACCCCTGCCTCCTTCTGGCGCTCTTTCATCTGTTTAGCACTCTTGAATCCGTTTAGCACTCTTGCATCCTTTTGGCACCCTTGCATCCGTTTGGCACCCTTGTATCTGTTTAGCACCCTTCTTGCACCCCTGCATCCTTCTAGCACCCTTGCATCAAAAACAATAACTTTCTTATAACCTTTCTTCAAAGTGACCTTCCAACATTTCTAGATCCTCCACCGTGGTTCGGATCCCACGTTAAACTGTAGGTCCTCCATTTCATCTCACAATCACCCTACCATTACACATTAACGTAAGTGCGTATAGCCCGAACGGGTAGTAAGACGCGGTGCTAATAATAATAATAATACATCCTTAAATCCTCTTAGCACCCTTCCATAACTTCTACATATTGATAGCAGTAGAACATTAAGATACTTCTCACTAGCATTACAAGCTCCTCACTGTGAAACAGGACATCATCCTTCTTGTCCGTGTTTGTTTATTCTAGGTCCTGGTTCATAGACGAAAGTGTCAAGTCTGACGGCAAGATGCATCTGTCAACCCCCATAGACCCCATCTTCCTGGTTCTGCCATATCTGAGAAAGGTAAGACTGAGAGTAACAATACAAGTTGTACAAGTGTTTGAGCTAGAGTTATCTCGGATTGTGACAAGGCGGGGGTGTACTGTTACAGGCTAGCCAAGTAATGCCCCTAGAACAGATACTCAAGGATGAAGAATTCCCTGAAACTGAAAGGTTACTGCACGCTGCAGGCCTGAAGCACCTGGCTCAGGTTGCCGACCGAAGAGGTGAGTTTTCCTCTACTCTACCTACCTTTGTGTCCTCCACTATTAGCGAGAGTCAAACATAATTCTCTTGCATGGTCTAAGTCAAAACCCTGAACCTATCTATGCTAGGGACTTGTAGAGCTGCTGATTTCCAGTGATAGAGTTACTGTCTCTTTCGAGTGCAGAGGAAGCCATCTTGGAGGTGTAGATAGGGAGCAGACCAATGTAGGCCAGTGCTTCCCAAACATTTGCAACCCATGGAGCTAATTGGTCGAGAGGGGGTTATCTTTTAGTTGAACATTTGTTTTGCTTTTTAAATTTATCATTGAATATAATTTTACACAAACTTATCTATTTCTCGTAATGAGGCATGCACTCGTCACCAGTTTCTGTTGACGACATCACTGACGTCCACAAATATGATTCCCATATCCTTTTATTATTTATTTTTATTCATTTTTGTTTTTTAACTCTCCCCATTTTTCATGATTTTCAAATACTTACAAAACTTTCCCATTTCAAAAACTTTTTGCGGCCCACACGTGGGTAATATTGAACCCGATTTGACGCACATGTTGTGTTCAGGTGACGACGAGCTCTGCGCCTACAAGTACAATGAAGAGAAGGCGCTCTCGTGGTTGCAACGCAAAGCAGAGAGAGTGTCTGAGGTTCTGAAACAGAAGGGGATAGCGGTGTCTAGTGGGGCCATGTCCGCCAACTTTGTCAAGAGTTGCAGCAAGCAGGACGCAGACACAGGTGGGGCGAGAGTCGGTTTTGTTCCTTGGAAAACATACACATATATTATCTATGGGTGTGAAAAAGTTGTTGTTGAACTACAAAATGACCTAAGGTACTTCATTAGTCGAACAATCCAAGCCGTCACTCCGGTAATAGACTTGGACTGCCAACAACAGGGAGATCAAGCATACCGAGGGTGGTTTTCCCTAAATGATTTTCCACTCCCCCTTCACACAAATGTGAGAACATTTCCTCTAAATTTCTCATACCTAACACATTAGCATACAACCCAAACCGATAGTAAGACTTGGTGCTAAAAAATAAATATTAAGTGAAGCTAAAACAAAATTCGAAAGATGTTGTCAGTAGGAAATACAGAGTGGTAATTAGATCCTTTGTATTAGACTGTACAGCTCTGAAGTACGCTCACGGGATGTTGTCCGAGTACCTGCCAGAGGATCTGAGTCTCAAGTTGGGTCAGCAGATGAATCTCCCTGAAGACTGCCACCCGGCCAGCAGCAAGAGGAAGCTGTCGGTGGGAGGAAACAGTAACAACATGCAAGGAGACGTCAAGAAGGTCCGAGCCGAGTTGGACCTGGCCAATGGGGGGTTCTGGACCTCACCAAGCCAGAGAAGGTGACAATTTCACACTCCCTAACTGACCTAGCTCTTGGACATACGAGACAGAAACTGAACTATCTCACGTTCCCTAACCGACCTAGCTTCTTGGGCATTTGAGACAGAAACTGAACTAGCTCACGTTCCCTAACCGACCTACTTTCTTGGACATTCAGGATTGTAACTGAACAATCTCAGACATCTTACCTGCTATAATATCAGCCCACTTATATCTCACCTCAAATTGTCTTTGGTAAAAATTCTGTCTGGACATACTAAACAAAATAAACCAAATATTATTTATGTAATTTTTTAAAATTTCTATTTTGCAGTCCACAAAATCTGTGTCGTCAAAAGACAAGGCACGTGCTAAGGTGGCTTCAGGATCTAAAACCATCTCGACGTTCTTCAAGAAGAAATAAGTAGAGAAGCAATTTGTTGGTGTTTCTTTTGACCGTCGGGATCTGAACGGACAGTTCCTCTTTATATCAAAACAACAACAAATTGTTTTCAAAACAGAACTTTATTGAGATCAATAATAGATGGAAATACGGTGTTGTGTGTGTGTTTGAGGCGACCTCACATTCTCTCGTGTTAGGTTAAATTTGATGGAATGTTACATCTGGACCTTATCGAGTGGCCGGTGTCACGCTTCGCCCTCTGAGGGCCTTTTAACTTAGTCTAGCAAACAAGAAATACATTTTAGCTGTAAGTAGGCTCTTAACATTAGCCATTTTTCTATAATTTTACTATTAAAAATCAAAAGTCTGAACAGATCAAATAATTTCAATTTCGAATCTAATCTGAATTGAATACTCTATAGTGGAAATGTTTTTCAAACCAAATGAAATATAAAATCCGTATTAAATAAATGGAAAATTTATATATATATCTCTGAGTTCAATAAATTATAGCCCAATATTGTATTTATCTTAATATAAGACAAGATTTTTTTATCTATTTTGGTTTCCTCAAAATCTTTAGTCATCTTATATTCGCATACTTTCTAAATTTTCCTGCAAGATTTGTTAGTAGTGCTACAGCCGATATTTCTAGATTGGAGCGTGGTTTGTCAACTCACTGTTCAAGGTCAAGCTTTCCCTCCAGGTTTGAGCTGCTGGTATTCCCACAATATATGGCCCCTTAAGGACCCTCAGGGCTTAGATAGTTGGGGAAGTGAAGTATATTGTCTGTGCATCAAACTTTCCTTTGCACACATTTTAATCAAATATATTTATCCCTAAAATGTGTTGAATGTAAGGGGCCCACAGCAATTTCATTCTTTCCCCCCTGTTCCCCTCTTTTATGAAGTTGTGTTGTACATTTCTCACACCCTCCTTATGAGGTCTGATAGAATTAAACCTAGGTCGGTAATGATTGATTTTATTCAAGAGTCAGCCATTACCTCTTTGTTCAGTAGCAGCAGTGTAAAGTGTGAACTGTTAAAATTATTAAATGAATGAAGTTGATGTTAATTGCTGCTCTAATATGGGTTCATCCATAACCCACGCATTGCTGTTTAGAGGGGGTTCTCTAAGGTCTACAACAGTGTCCCAGTTGAGGACCACTTGACAATTGTTCGATGCTCACGTAGACTACCTTACTGTCACTTGTCAAATTGTTTCCTACCTGTGGTCGGGTCTGTTTAGTAAGATACCTCATCTTCCTTGTCTTTCCACATTCTTCCTCCTGCACTCTAGTCCACTCTTCTCCTCTCACTTGCACACTTGCTGCTATCTGTTCCTCCCATCTCTTTCTTGGAAACCTCTACTATCTCATGTACCCCAACTCTACACCTTGAGTCTGCATTCTTAATCCTATCTCTTCTGGTGACAGCTAGCATGCTCCTCATAAGCCCAAGTTTCCGCTGCTTACGTTTCTATGGGTCTGAAGTATGCTCTATACATCACTTCCTTACACTTTAGGGGCACTTCTCTTCTCCATAGCAGGTCTCTCACACACCTGTAGAAACCTCTCCCTGCGGCCCTAGTCTCACTATATCTTCTCTTGCCTCAATCAAACTAACAAGATACTTCACACTCTTTGTTTCTTTCAACTCTACTCCATCCAGTTCTCTCACCTTGACCCTGTTCTCAGCCTTGTCATAACCATCACTTCACTTCTCACCATACTAAATCTCATTCCATCCCAGCAGCTGTTCCTGTACTTCTCTACATATTATTAATTAATACTAATAATGTTAATTTTCTATGGCTGTCGTCTCTTGCCATGAACAATGAACTGTGCTTGTGAAACAAGTAAAGCTGTCTTAGTGGAGCTAGCCTGTCAAGACTCTACTGTGATTTATTCCACTTTTTACTTTCTAATAAAGATAAAAAAGATTGTAACTGTGAAAAATGTTGACCTTGAGATTGATGAATCTTTCTTTGTTTTGTGTGTCTCTCTTCAGGGGGTTGTTTTGATTGACCTCCTCAATTAAATAATAGTTTCAAGTTAAGTTATTATATTTGTTGGTTACGGTTAAAGCCGCATCCAAATATAATATTCCCCAAAGATTCCAGGTTTGATTACCATCTCCAGGTGTCATTTTTCAATATAAAGAATATTAACAATTTTGTTTAAAATGGTTGTCTTGAAAGTCTTTACATTAGAGGTTAGATTACTGATGATTAATTTTGAAAACTTATTCTCAAACTTTAATGGACTATTTGAAAAAGCAAATATAATTGTATTGTACCATTCATTTCCCTATGGTCTTTGCCACAGGGATCGTAGTTTTATAAACATGGGTAGAAGGTGGGTACATCTTAGTGTTACGTAACACAGATCTACACGGTGTTACATGGGGAGAAGGTGGGTACATCTTAGTGTTACGTAACACAGATCTACACGGTGTTACATGGGAGAAGGTGGGTACATCTTAGTGTTATGTAACACAGATCTACACAGTGTTACATGGGGAGAAGGTGGGTACATCTTAGTGTTATGTAACACAGATCTACACGGTGTTACATGGGGAGAAGGTGGGTACATCTTAGTGTTATGTAACACAGATCTACACGGTGTTACATGGGGAGAAGGTGGGTACATCTTAGTGTTATGTAACACAGATCTACACGGTGTTACATGGGGAGAAGGTGGGTACATCTTAGTGTTATGTAACACAGATCTACACGGTGTTACATGGGGAGAAGGTGGGTACATCTTAGTGTTATGTAACACAGATCTACACGGTGTTACATGGGTAGAAGGTGGGTACATCTTAGTGTTATGTAACACAGATCTACACGGTGTTACATGGGGAGAAGGTGGGTACATCTTAGTGTTATGTAACACAGATCTACACGGTGTTACATGGGGAGAAGGTGGGTACATCTTAGTGTTATGTAACACAGATCTACACGGTGTTACATGGGGAGAAGGTGGGTACATCTTAGTGTTACGTAACACAGATCTACACGGTGTTACATGGGGAGAAGGTGGGTACATCTTAGTGTTATGTAACACAGATCTACACGGTGTTACATGGGGAGAAGGTGGGTACATCTTAGTGTTACGTAACACAGATCTACACAGTGTTACATGGGGAGAAGGTGGGTACATCTTAGTGTTACGTAACACAGATCTACACGGTGTTACATAACATTATTGTTCATGTTTCCACCGTAACTAATCATACCTATAGATAACTGCGGAGCAAGGGCCTCTTTTAGCGCCACAAAAGTTTCCCTCTCAAATAATGACATTCGGTCTTGATGAGAAAAGTAAAACTGGGGGGGGGGGGCTATAATAAATGTGTAACATTTGCAAGATATGGGCCAAAAAAAAAAGTAATCAAAAACAAACATAGATGATGTTTGTCTGGTCATCTTATATTCAGATAAATACGCTAATGACTTGATTTTAAATATTATGATAGTTACAAGTTTAGTTGATGTAATCTAACTTCTTTAAATAGTTCAATTAATTATTCATTGTTTTGACTTAAAAATTTGAATTTCAAATTAAATTTAATCGATTTCAAATCTTGAGTTATATTTGGATTTGAAATTTCAAATCTGATAGGAAAATTTAAAATATTAAGATTGTATAGTAATAGAATTTTTTTTAAAATACACTAATAAGTGAAAATTTAATGAAGCCAGTCCACCTGGCAAAGGAGGAAAACTGTATTAAGAGTGTTTTTACAGTCTGGGGTCAGTATTTTATTCAAGCCATACATTTCCCACCACCTGCTGGCTATAACTTAAGAATAGGACAGGCACAACATCCAGTACCCAGCAGTTAATTTAGCAATATGAAAGGGTAAATCCACATTTTCGGTTATGGCAGGAATCGAACTCGGGACCTTTAGCTCAATAGGCAGACATTTTCTATAATAGTATTAGTCACACACATTTGTTTAACAGACCCGGCCATAGACGGGAAACGATGATTTCCACTATACTGCTTCCTTCCTCTCCCCACACATTAGAGTAATTATATATATGTGTGTGTTACCTGAACAGGTGGTAAGTCGTAGAAGACAAAACAGAAGTCACCTTAGTGTATTAAATTCTTCTTAACATACTCTTTCCACTTTCTTCGTTATATTTACACTTATTAGTTTATTTTTATAAATTTTCACTATTACAAAATCATTCAGCCCTTGAGTCGCTTTGTTGTCAAACATTAAATTTAGGGATGGGCCCTTGAATCCATAAGGATTTTTGGGTATTCAAGAAAATATTGGATTTGAGACTCAAATCCTTTAAAACATTTTTTTAAAGTGAAATTTGTTTTAGAGCTCTAATACTCCTTATTGTTGGTTCAGAACCAATTATAGGATGAACTTAACAACCAGACCCCAGACCAGTAATTTATTACTTAACCTAATGTATGAATGAATGTATTATAAGAAAAGATGTTAACATTTGCATTTTTTATTACTATATTATATTTATATTTCCTCTTGTGTTCATTTTTTCTGAGATTTGGATTTGTAAATTATTGATTCGATCCAACTTTAATTAAATATCAAGATTTGTAATTTCGAATCTTTGCACAGGCTTAGAAAATGGGTGTTCAATCTCATTTTGAGTGTTATCATTCAAATCCTTTTTGTGAAAAGTAAATGTAATGTGTATGTGTAACCTCTCTCTCTCTCTCTCACCTCGTCAGGTCTGATGTAACATTCTGTTTATGACTGAACACTTCCTTGTCGGGTCTGCACAGTTTCACTATTTCTATGTAAATACTTTAGAAACTGTGCAAGAATCGCTCATAGTGAAACAATCGATCCTTTAGTTCAACACATTACGAATAGATTGCAGTTAACTTAGGTTAAGTTGGTCATTTTGTTATCTAGAGAATGTGTATAAATGTATTTGTCTAATCGGAGGAGTGCTGAGTAGCGTAATTTAACTTGTTTTGTACTTAATATGATTGAAATTGTGAATGTTTTATTTTGTATTTTGATTATAAGATACTAGCTAACATCTGGCCGTTAAGACTGCTAGGTATTTGTTTTATGATGATTGTCTTTATAAGAGTATCTCTTGATAAGGATCTGAATTATTTGTTTTAATGTGTTTTATTGAAATAGTCAATACACCTGCCCATCTCGCATACATTAACTGTTTTTTATATTGCGCAGTCAAGGGTTATACCACGATTACAAGTACTGGGTGTGACCAGCAGAGTTAGGTGTGTGTTGGTGTGCTCCATTCTGACCTCACCACACACTGTGAAATTATCTGTTTAGGGGTGTGCAAAGATATATTTTAAAAATGTGAACAAACTTTATTAAAGGTTAGATTATATTTTGTCTTCAACTTCTTGATATTAAAACTGTAGTGAATTGTGGAGACCACCATCATGTTTAGATATTCGCCAAAAATTACCATTTTGTCTTAATTAAACTTGAAGGTGGGTAAAAAAACTTTTAAATTCGTTGATAAAATGACTAATTAAGCTATAGATAACAGTTGCAAACATACGCTGCATTATATACACCAGGCACAAACATACGCTGCATTATATACACCAGGCACAAACATATGCTGCATTATATACACAAGGCACAAACATACACTGCATTATATACACCAGGCACAAACATACACTGCATTATATACACCAGGCACAATCATACGCTGCATTATACACACAAGGCACAAACATACGCTGTGTTATATACACCAGGCACAAACATACGCTGCGTTATGAACACCAGGCACAAACATACGCTGTGTTGTGCACACCAGGCACAAACATATGCTGTATTATATACACCAGGCACAAACATACGCTGCATTATATACACAAGGCACAAACATATGCTGCATTATATACACAAGGCACAAACATACACTGCATTATATACACCAGGCACAAACATACACTGCATTATATACACCAGGCACAATCATACGCTGTATTATATACACCAGGCACAAACATACGCTGCATTATATACACAAGGCACAAACATACACTGCATTATATACACCAGGCCATACAAAATATTAGTTACAAAATATTAGTTACAAAATAAAAGTTTTAATTTGTAAGCACATGTGTATAAACACAACTGAACACGTTTTGCATGACATCATAAACAACCTTTTTTTTTTGGTGTGCCATCTTAATTTATGACAATAACACAACCTTTTAGAAGCTCTCGTTTAAAAAGCATTTTTGAGTGAACCAAAGCTGCTTCCATGCAAAAAATTCTGTAATGTAAAAATTGTTTTAAGACAAACATAATTAAAAACTAATATTGTGGTTGTTATTGACAAGTGACAATAACTCAATGTGTGGTCTTGCAGATCAAGTAGATATGGTGACTTTAGTTGTCACTATCCACCACTATTTAAAATATTAATTAGTTTCTTTGTGGAAAACTCACAATTTAAAGTTAAATTGGATAAAACATCTCTTAGTACATAGTTTTTTCCTTTCAAAAGATTTTAAAGGTTTACTAAATCTATATTTATTTTTCATACCTGAAACCAAACAAACTTTTTGTGGCTTTCCTGACCCATTGCTAAAACAGTTTTCCCATCTGCCCCGACATTTAACTGTAAAATATTATTTATTTTCGACTAAGTAGCCATAAGCTTCCAACTATAAACAAATCATATATTGAAATAAGTGTGAAGGCTAACTTTGAACAAACATTATATTAAATCTGAAAAATAAATAGGCCCAAATTGGAGAGAAAAAAAAATCTCATTCCCGCAGGGAAGTTAAAATATCAAACCTGCACAGGTCTAGTTATACTTGAAATGTTGCTACACATTGGTTGTATATTTGTAGGTACTAAATTGCGAGTTCCAAGTTTGGAGTTCCCGCGGTACTCCTCACACCTAGACGAAACTTTGTGTTGGTTAATTTCTTGGCACGTTCAAAGACATCGGACATATTGGTGTTGTGTCATGGCCGAGTGAGTTTGGAATTGCTCTTTAGCTTGCGTGCAGGTGTTCAAGTTTATAAAGTGAAGCTGGGATGGTTGAGGAGAAATCTAGTTTACTTTGTCATAAAAATCTATAGAAATTTAGAAAATGAAACAAGCAACTTTACCTGAATTTATTTGAATCTTATAGTTTAATTATGAGTATTTATTTATATTTTATTACATTATTTTAACTTTCATGTAGCTATAATTACTATGAAAGAAATACACAACTATTTGGTTCTTCTTTCTACCTTACAAGAGCGTCCGCCAGCAGGGGGTCTGGGGAAATCAATAAATTGAAGCCTCACAAGACGCTTTTAAGGCAATCCTTGTCTCCTGAAAATAAGATACAACATAAGAGAAATGTTTCGAATTTATCCAAATTTGTTGGTTGACCTTGATGATTTGAATGGTGAATGCTCTTGGAATTGCTTGCACATGTGCCAAACTATCAACCCTAAAACCATCAGGTGGCCTGGTAACTATTAGCTATATTCTATAACTCTCTGTTGGTTGTTTGAGCGCTAGTTAAAAACACTGTTGGGCCTACTGCTAATATTTATACAACCTCAGAATATCAGGAGGGGAGCAATTGCCCCCTCCCCACCCCTCGCTGTGGGCACCCCTACTTTATATTCTAAATCAATGCATTTTGACTTTCATCCTAGTTTGGATGTAGTTCCAAATACCACACTTGGCTTTGTTTCGCTGAGGTGGGGGTGGCCCCAAAAAGTGAAGGCTCAATTTGTAGCGTCGAGCATTTACCTTTCTTTGCACACCCCTCAATATTTTTGTCCTAACCTGACCCTTTTTGTCAGTAGTGACAACTTTGATAAATTAATGCATTCCTCATTGGGGGATTTGGGAAATATACATAAAATCTTTAAAAATAAGAGATTATGTTGATAATATTTTGTTATTTGTACTTTGGTTTGACTTCCTGAAGCGCCCACATCACATTCTTCATGTTCCCCTCCGAGGGGCTGAGGATCAGCATCTAGTTTCTACCAGAAATCTAAGTGCAATCTTACCAACATGAATTTGTGATATTAGATTTTGATTTTTTTGTAACTTATGAAGTCGACAGGTTAGCCCTATGAAATTTGTATGCGGGGAATTTTGACTGAAAATGACAGCTCTAATTCAGAGCTGCTTAACTTTATTTTAATTATATGTTATACTTTATCTAGAAGATTTTAAGTTTAAAATAAACTCTTTGTTTTCTTTGTGTCATTTTAGTGTATAAATTTTCTCTTAGGTAGGGAATTGTAGCACAGTACAAAGATATTCAGCCATATTTTGTTGGCATTCGTGAGTCAAGATTGAGATTTCAACTTGACTCACATAAATTATGTTTATTTAATTACCATTTATGATTGAATGTTTTTCATTTTAAATTGAGTTTTAAAACACTTTGAAGTTTTTGTTTATTTGGCTGTGTTTCATATTTAAACTGTACCCTTTGTTGGTAAGACACCTCGATGCGACTTCAGGTTAAGAAGGTGGCTCTATAAGAACACATGTTTTGTCTGCATTGAATGTACAAAGAGACAGTTAAACACGCTCTCTTATTTTATTCTTGAAGCTAGTATAGGTTAAGAGCATTGTGATTGATATTATTGTCATAACACAATAGATTTTTTTTTTCTTTTTTTTTGTTTTAAAATATGAAATAAATAAAATGAAATTTGGTGGTTGGCTGAAGCCCTTTCTAAATAAATGTTGGTTTATACCTGACCTGTCAAAGGCAAACATCACTTCCTGACCTGTTTATATTTCTAGATTACATCTCGCAAAAGAGGTGGTTTTTTTTATTGGCTATGTTTACATATATCTAAGGAAAACCTCTTTCCACTTTTTAAATTACATATTGTTATTTGTTCCAATCATTCTCTACCAATTACCTTTATCTTTGTGTGCTCCCCACCCCCTTCCCCTTCTTCTTAGAAAGGTGTGTTGCGCGTCTCACGCTCCCTCCTAACGAGTCCCAATAGAATGAAACCTAGGTCTAGGGACTGGGTGGTAAGGGAGAGTTCAAGTGACATAGAGGAGGAGATGGGTAAGAATTGCTCAGCAACTCGGTCACCCCAAATGGACACAATAATTGAAAGGGTTGAGACAAGAGTTCAAGGACCTTGTTCATTAGATAATGATAATGATAATATTGGGCAGTAGTGGAGATGATATCCAGTACTAATGTATCGTCGCTCAATCGCACATCCTTTCCATGTTCGGAGGACATGAGGTGATAATGAGTATGCTAGTGTGGTCCCACTGGTTAGTGGAAACACTTTAACATAACTCAAGCATATCTAACCAACCCCTGGTTTCCGTTGGGATAAATACTCTTCCGAGAAAACTACCCAAGATACCAACTGAGGATTGAACCCAGGACCCTAAGGCTCATAACCAGGTGCACTGACCCCTACACCTCACGGCCATTTGGTTGCCGATTAAAAGTCAGAGTTTTTATATAACTATAATTCATGAATTCACTAATAATTTTGTTTATATAATTTAAATTAAATAACTTTTTTTAATTTTTCCTGTCTATTCCAACAAATTTAAATTCAGCTTAAAGCAATATTTAGCGATAATTATTTTGCACCATTAAATTACACCTCTATGTTAATAATTACAAGTAAATTTATAAACTCCATAAAATAATAGTTGTTATTTATGTCAACAAATTAAAAAAAAAAAGTTGATAAATTTAAGGTAAGCAAAATACGCTTACATAATACTGAACACTGAACACCCTCCCCCCCCCCCACAACAGATTTTCTTCAAAGGTCAGCCATTACCTCTTCGTCCAATGACAGCAGTGTAAAGTGTGAACTGTGTTCAGTTTTATGTGCTTCGAACCCCCTCTACTGTATTTTATAAATAATTTAAGGTGGCAGTACTGGGTTGTTGAAACGTCTGTGAGACTGGTGTACCTGTTACTATCAGAGAATGGACTACAAAATTATTTTACCAGGAAATATAAACAAAGATAGCTAATCTACAAGCTCCCCAGGAGACGTGAGTACAAATTCTTACGCAAATAATGCTAAAATAGGGCCTGTAACTTGTTTCATATCATGATACTTTCAACTGCACATATTAGAGGCGTTTCTAGATTATGGTGCATTTATTTTATAATACCTCTACATTGTGATGACTTCATAGTGGAAAATATGAATTATTAAAGTGTGTCATATTTCATTTAGTGCTTTAGAGAACAAACTGAGTTATTGCAACTTGTAACATTTCAATTGGTGGTTTATAGAAAAATTGAGCTATTGTAGCTTGTAACGCTTCATTTGGTGCTCTATAGAACAAATTGAGCTATTGTAGCTTGTAACATATCATTTGATGCTTTAGAGAACAAATTGAGCTATTGCAGCTTGTAACGCTTCATTTGATGCTTTAGAGAACAAAATGAGCTATTGTAGCTTGTAACGGTTCATTTGATGCTTTAGAGAACAAACTGCACTATTGCAGCTTGTTACACTTCATTTGGTGTTTTAGAGAACAACATGAGCTATTGCAGCTTGTAACGCTTCATTTGATGCTTTATAGAACAAATTGAGCTACTGTAGCTAGTAACGCTTCATTTGGTGCTCTATAGAACAAATTGAGCTATTGTAGCTTTTAACATATCATTTGATGCTTTAGAGAACAAACTGCACTATTGCAGCTTGTAACGCTTCATTTGATGATTTAGAGAACAAAATGAGCTATTGTAGCTTGTAACGCTTCATTTGATGCTTTAGAGAACAAAACGAGCTATTGTAGCTTGTAACACTTCATTTGGTGTTTTAGAGAACAACCTGAGCTATTGTAGCTTGTAACACTTCATTTGAGTGCTTTTAAGAGAACAACCATGAGACTTATTGTAGCTTGTAACACTTCATTTGGATGCTTTTAGAGAACAAACTGCTATTGCAGCTTGTAAAGCTTCATTTGGTGTTTTAGAGAACAAACTGAGCTATTGTAGCTTGTAACACTTCATTTGATGTTTTAGAGAACAACTGAGCTATTGTAGCTTGTAACACTTCATTTGGTGTTTTAGAGAACAACCTGAGCTATTGTAGCTTGTAACGCTTCATTTGTGTTTTAGAGAACAACATGAGCTATTGTAGCTTGTAACACTTCATTTGGTGTTTTAGAGAAAACTGAGCTATTGTAGCTTGTAACACTTCATTTGTGTTTTAGAGAACAACCTGACTATTTGACTTGTAACACTTCATTTGGTGTTTTAGAGAACAACCTGAGCTATTGTAGCTTGTAAACACTTCATTTGTGTTTTAGAGAAACAACTGAGCTATTGTAGCTTGTAACACTTCATTTGGTGTTTTAGAGAACAACCTGAGCTATTGTAGCTTGTAACACTTCATTTGGTGTTTTAGAGAACAAATTGAGCTATTGTAGCTTGTAACGCTTCATTTGGTGTTTTAGAGAACAAACTGAGCTATTGTAGCTTGTAACACTTCATTTGGTGTTTTAGAGAACAACTGAGCTATTGCAGCTTGTAACACTTCATTTGTGTTTAGAGAACAACATGAGCTATTGTAGCTTGTAACACTTCATTTGGTGTTTTAGAGAACAACCTGAGCTATTGCAGCTTGTAACACTTCATTTGGTGTTTTAGAGAACAACCTGAGCTATTGTAGCTTGTAACACTTCATTTGTGTTTTAGAAAACAACCTGAGCTATTGTAGCTTGTAACACTTCATTTGGTGTTTTAGAGAACAAACTGAGCTATTGTAGCTTGTAACACTTCATTGTGTGTTTAGAGAACAACCTGAGCTATTGTAGCTTGTAACACTTCATTTGATGTTTAGAGACAAAATGAGCTATTGTAGCTTGTAACACTTCATTTGGTGTTTTAGAGAACAACCTGAGCTATTGTAGCTTGTAACACTTCATTTGGTGTTTTAGAGAACAACCTGAGCTATTGCAGCTTGTAACACTTCATTTGATGTTTAGAGAACAACATGAGCTATTGTAGCTTGTAACACTTCATTTGGTGTTTTAGAGAACAACCTGAGCTATTGCACTTTAACTTCTTGTTAGAGAACAACTTGCTATGACTTGTACACTTCATTTGGTGTTTTAGAGAACAAACTGAGCTATTGTAGCTTGTAACTTCATTTGATGTTTTAGAGAACAACCTGAGCTATTGTAGCTTGTAACACTTCATTTGGTGTTTTAGAGAACAACCTGAGCTATTGTAGCTTGTAACACTTCATTTGGTGCTTTAGAGGAACAACCTGAGCTATTGTAGCTTGTAACACTTCATTTGTGTTTAGAGAACAAACTGACTATTGAGCTTGTAACACTTCATTTGATGTTTAGAGAACAAAACTGAGCTATTGTAGCTTGTAACGGTTCATTGATGTTTAGAGAACAACCTGAGCTATTGTAGCTTGTAACGCTTCATTTGGTGTTTTAGAGAACAACCTTAGCTATTGTTAGCTTGTAACGCTTCATTTGGTGTTTTAGAGAACAACCTGAGCTATTGTAGCTTGTAACGCTTCATTTGGTGTTTTAGAGAACAACCTGAGCTATTGTAGCTTGTAACGCTTCATTTGGTGTTTTAGAGAACAACCTGAGCTATTGTAGCTTGTAACGCTTCATTTGGATGTTTTAGAGAACAACCTGAGCTATTGTACTTGTAACACTTCATTTGGTGTTTTAGAGAACAACCTGAGCTTTGTAGCTTGTAACACTTCATTTGGTGTTTTAGAGAACAACCTGAGCTATTGTAGCTTGTAACACTTCATTTGGTGTTTTAGAGAACAACCTGAGCTATTGTAGCTTGTAACACTTCATTTGGTGTTTTAGAGAACAAAATGAGCTATTGTAGCTTGTAACACTTCATTTGGTGTTTTAGAGAACAACTGAGCTATTGAGCTTGTAACCTTCATTTGATGTTTTAGAGAACAACCTGAGCTATTGTAGCTTGTAACACTTCATTTGGTGTTTTAGAGAACAACCTGAGCTATTGTAGCTTGTAACACTTCATTTGGTGTTTTAGAGAACAACCTGAGCTATTGTAGCTTGTAACACTTCATTTGGTGTTTTAGAGAACAACCTGAGCTATTGTAGCTTGTAACACTTCATTTGGTGTTTTAGAGAACAACCTGAGCTATTGTAGCTTGTAACACTTCATTTGGTGTTTTAGAGAACAACCTGAGCTATTGTAGCTTGTAACACTTCATTTGGTGTTTTAGAGAACAACCTGAGCTATTGTAGCTTGTAACACTTCATTTGGTGTTTTAGAGAACAACCTGAGCTATTGTACTTGTAACACTTCATTTGGTGTTTTAGAGAACAACTGAGCTATTGTAGCTTGTAACGACTTCATTTGGTGTTTTAGAGAACAACCTGAGCTATTGTAGCTTGTAACACTTCATTTGGTGTTTTAGAGAACAACCTGAGCTATTGAGCTTGTAACACTTCATTTGTGTTTTAGAGAACAACTGAGCTATTGTAACTTGTAACACTTCATTTGGTGTTTTAGAGAACAACCTGAGCTATTGTGCTCTTACACTTCATTTGTGTTTTAGAGAACAACCTGAGCTATTGTAGCTTGTAACACTTCATTTGGTGTTTTAGAGAACAACCATGAGCTATTGTAGCTTGTAACACTTCATTTGGTGTTTTTAGAGAACAACCTGAGCTATTGTAGCTTGTAACACTTCATTTGGTGTTTTAGAGAACAACCTGAGCTATTGTAGCTTGTAACACTTCATTTGGTGTTTTAGAGAACAACCTGAGCTATTGTAGCTTGTAACACTTCATTTGGTTTTAGAGAACAACCTGAGCTATTGTAGCTTGTAACATTCATTTGTGTTTTAGAGAACAACCTGAGCTATTGTAGCTTGTAACACTTCATTTGGTGTTTTAGAGAACAACCTGAGCTATTGTAGCTTGTAACACTTCATTTGGTGTTTAGAGAACAACATTAGCTATTGTAGCTTGTAACGCTTCATTTGGTGTTTTAGAGAACAACCTGAGCTATTGTAGCTTGTAACACTTCATTTGGTGTTTTAGAGAACAACCTGAGCTATTGTAGCTTGTAACATTCATTTGGTGTTTTAGAGAACAACCTGAGCTATTGTAGCTTGTAACACTTCATTTGGTGTTTTAGAGAACAACCTGAGCTATTGTAGCTTGTAACACTTCATTTGGTGTTTTAGAGAACAACCTGAGCTATTGTAGCTTGTAACACTTCATTTGGTGTTTTAGAGAACAACCTGAGCTATTGTAGCTTGTAACACTTCATTTGGTGTTTTAGAGAACAACCTTAGCTATTGTAGCTTGTAACACTTCATTTGGTGTTTTAGAGAACAACCTGAGCTATTGTAGCTTGTAACACTTCATTTGTGTTTTAGAGAACAACCTGAGCTATTGTAGCTTGTAACACTTCATTTGGTGTTTTAGAGAACAACCTGAGCTATTGTAGCTTGTAACACTTCATTTGGTGTTTTAAGAACAACCTGAGCTATTGTAGCTTGTAACACTTCATTTGGTGTTTTAGAGAACAACCTGAGCTATTGTAGCTTGTAACACTTCATTTGGTGTTTTAGAGAACAACCTGAGCTATTGTAGCTTGTAACACTTCATTTGTGTTTTAGAGAACAACCTGAGCTATTGTACTTGTAACACTTCATTTGGTGTTTTAGAGAACAACCTGAGCTATTGTAGCATTGTAACACTTCATTTGGTGTTTTAGAGAACAACTGAGCTATTGACTTGTAACACTTCATTTGGTGTTTTAGAGAACAACATTGAGCTATTGTAGCTTGTAACGCTTCATTTGAGTGTTTTAGAGAACAACCTGAGCTATTGTAGCTTGTAACACTTCATTTGTGTTTTAGAGAACAACCTGAGCTATTGTAGCTTGTAACACTTCATTTGGTGTTTTAGAGAACAACATGAGCTATTGTAGCTTGTAACACTTCATTTGATGTTTTAGAGAACAACCTGAGCTATTGTAGCTTGTAACACTTCATTTGGTGTTTTAGAGAACAACCTGAGCTATTGTAGCTTGTAACACTTCATTTGTGTTTTAGAGAACAACCATGAGCTATTGTAGCTTGTAACACTTCATTAGGTGTTTTAGAGAACAACCTGAGCTATTGTAACTTGTAACGCTTCATTTGGTGTTTTAGAGAACAACCTGAGCTATTGCATCTTGTAACACTTCATTTGATGTTTTAGAGAACAACCTGAGCTATTGTAGCTTGTAACACTTCATTTGGTGTTTTAGAGAACAACCTGAGCTATTGTAGCATGTAACACTTCATTTGGGGTTTTAGAGAACAACCTGAGCTATTGTAGCTTGTAACACTTCATTTGGTGTTTTAGAGAACAACCTGAGCTATTGTAACTTGTAACGCTTCATTTGGTGTTTTAGAGAACAACCTGAGCTATTGTAACTTGTAACGCTTCATTTGGTGTTTTAGAGAACAACCTGAGCTATTGTAGCATGTAACACTTCATTTGGGGTTTTAGAGAACAACCTGAGCTATTGTAGCATGTAACACTTCATTTGGTGTTTTAGAGAACAACCTGAGCTATTGTAGCTTGTAACACTTCATTTGGTGTTTTAGAGAACAACCTGAGCTATTGTAACTTGTAACGCTTCATTTGGTGTTTTAGAGAACAACCTGAGCTATTGCATCTTGTAACACTTCATTTGGGGTTTTAGAGAACAACCTGAGCTATTGTAGCATGTAACACTTCATTTGGGGTTTTAGAGAACAACCTGAGCTATTGTAGCATGTAACACTTCATTTGGTGTTTTAGAGAACAACCTGAGCTATTGTAGCTTGTAACACTTCATTTGGTGTTTTAGAGAACAACCTGAGCTATTGTAACTTGTAACGCTTCATTTGGTGTTTTAGAGAACAACCTGAGCTATTGCATCTTGTAACACTTCATTTGATGTTTTAGAGAACAAACTGAGCTATTGTAGCATGTAACACTTCATTTGATGTTTTAGAGAACAACCTGAGCTATTGTAGCTTGTAACACTTCATTTGGTGTTTTAGAGAACAACCTGAGCTATTGCATCTTGTAACACTTCATTTGATGTTTTAGAGAACAAACTGAACTATTGCATCTTGTAACGCTTTATACGACACGTCCATTCCAGCTCAAATGTTCTCCTATTCATTCTTTACTTGGCCGGCACAGACTAGACATTACTTTGTCCGTTAATAATGTCTATTTTGTCTCGTGGCCATCGGTAGTTGACCAATATATCTCGGACAACTGCCGGCTACACGAGGGGGGGGTTTCTTCCTGTGACGTCACACAGGGGTTCAAACCCGCTGCGCTGTGAAATATTGCGGGTGGAATGTTCCTGGAGCATGAGACGGACCAAGGTATTACACCGCCATAGAGGAGCAGGGTTCAGTATCTGCTGCGATTATGAGCTGAGAGGGTTCATGGCACCAGTGACCCGCTCGAGAGAACAATTCACAACGCGTCTTCAGGTGAGACAGGTCAAGACGACCGTTTTATACCTCCCCCGGCTCATTGAATCCTCATACTATTTAACCCTCTAACAATGTTTTTAAATAATACTCAGAGCAGTCAAAGTTCTATTTAACCCTCTAATAGTGTTTTCAAATAATACTCAGAATAGTCAAAGTTATATTTAACCCTCTAATAGTGTTTTCAAATAATACTAAGAGCAGTCAAAGTTATATTTAACCCTCTAATAGTGTTTCAAATATTACTCAGAGCAGTCAAAGTTATATTTTACCCTCTAATAGTGTTTTCAAATAATACTCAGAGCAGTCAAAGTTATATCTAACCCTCTAATAGTGTTTTCAAATAATAACTCATGAAGACAGTCAAAGTTATATTTAACCCTCTAATAGTGTTTTTCAAATAATACTCAGAGCAGTCAAAGTTATATTTAACCCTCTAATAGTGTTTTCAAATAATACTCAGAACAGTCATAAGTTATATTTAACCCTCTAATAGTGTTTTCAAATAATACTCAGAGCAGTCAAAGTTATATTTAACCCTCTAATAGTGTTTTCAAATAATACTCAGACAGTCAAAGTTATATTTAACCCTCTAATAGTGTTTTCAAATAATACTCAGAGCAGTCAAAGTTATATTAACCCTCTAATAGTGTTTTCAAATAATACTCAGAGATGTCAAAGTTATATTTAACCCTCTAATAGTGTTTTCAAATAATACTAGAGCAGTCAAAGTTATATTTAACCCTCTAATAGTGTTTTCAAATAATACTCAGAGCAGTCAAAGTTATATTTAACCCTCTAATAGTGTTTTCAAATAATACTAAGAGCAGTCAAAGTTATATTTAACCCTCTAATAGTGTTTTCAAATATACTCAGAGCAGTCAAAGTTATATTTTAACCCTCTAATAGTGTTTTCAAATAATACTAGAGCAGTCAAAGTTATATTTAACCCTCTAATAGTGTTTTCAAATAATACTCAGATAGTCAAAGTTATATTTAACCCTCTAATAGTGTTTTCAAATAATACTAGAGCAGTCAAAGTTATATTTAACCCTCTAATAGTGTTTTCAAATAATACTAGAGCAGTCAAAGTTATATTAACCCTCTAATAGTGTTTTCAAATAATACTCAGAGCAGTCAAAGTTATATTTAACCCTCTAATAGTGTTTTCAAATAATACTCAGAGCAGTCAAAGTTATATTTAACCCTCTAATAGTGTTTTCAAATAATACTCAGAGAGTCAAAGTTATATTTAACCCTCTAATAGTGTTTTCAAATAATACTCAGAGCAGTCAAAGTTATATTTAACCCTCTAATAGTGTTTTCAAATAATACTCAGAGAAGTCAAAGTTATATTTAACCCTCTAATAGTGTTTTCAAATAATACTTAGAGCAGTCATAGTTATATTTAACCCTCTAATAGTGTTTTCAAATAATACTCAGAGCAGTCAAAGTTATATCTAACCCTCTAATAGTGTTTTCAAATAATACTCAGAGAAGTCAAAGTTATATTTTACCCTCTAATAGTGTTTTCAAATAATACTCAGAGCAGTCAAAGTTATATCTAACCCTCTAATAGTGTTTTCAAATAATACTCAGAGCAGTCATAGTTATATTTAACCCTCTAATAGTGTTTTCAAATAATACTCAGAACTTTCAAAGTTATATTTAACCCTCTAATAGTGTTTTCAAATATTACTCAGAGCAGTCAAAGTTATATTTTACCCTCTAATAGTGTTTTCAAATAATACTCAGAACTTTCAAAGTTATATTTAACCCTCTAATAGTGTTTTCAAATAATACTCAGAGCAGTCATAGTTATATTTAACCCTCTAATAGTGTTTTCAAATAATACTCAGAGCAGTCAAAGTTATATGTATACCCGCTCTAGTGTATGTTTGTCTATGTTTATGTATCCCTACTCTAGTGTATGTTTGTCTATGTTTATGAATACCTGCTCTAGTGTATGTTTGTCTATGTTTATGTATACCTGCTCTAGTGTATGTTTGTCTATGTTTATGTATACCTGCTCTAGTGTATGTTTGTCTATGTTTATGTATACCTGCTCTTGTGTATGTTTATCTATGTTTATGTATACCTGCTCTAGTGTGTGTTTGTCTATGTTAATGTATACTGCTCTAGTGTATGTTTGTCTATGTTTATGTATACCTGCTCTAGTGTATGTTTGTATATGTTTATGTATACCCGCTCTAGTGTATGTTTGTCTATGTTTATGTATACCTGCTCTAGTGTATGTTTGTCTATGTTTATGTATACCTGCTCTATTCTATGTTTGTCTATGTTTCCACGTGCAATCCTAAGGGTTGCATTAAGGCCTCCAGGCTGGTAACAATAGCTGTTGTAAGACGGGCTAGTCTATCAGGGGAAAGTGTAGGATTATCGACTTGTGTTGCTCTCACCTGGTTTCGCTCCCACGACTCTTTTATCGAGGTCACTCCAGTACCTGCCCCTGGAACAGTGTCGATACTTTACCGCAACACAGAACCAGAGATAGTGTTATATATCTGCTCAATTTAACTTAATAGGATACCCCAACTCACGGCATTATTCACACGCCATTTGCTCGCCCGTTAATGTATATTGTAATTTAAAAGTTCATTCACACAAAGCACACAATGATCACCTCTTCTTTTAATTTAAAACGTATTATTTAAGAAATGTTGAGTAAAATAGCAAATAAAAAGTGTATTTCTGAAACTGTCTGTCTGCTCTTAAAGCTTTCCTGATCCTGATTCTTGTTGGATGAACAGTTTAAAAAATACACTTTGGCAACATTGATAGCATTCCCCTTGATTGTTAATGTTATTTTATAGGTATTGGTAATATACAGGTTGTTCGGACTCGTGGCCCAATCTGCACATACAACTTATGTGAACCATGAGTAATACAACATCCCTGTACAATACATCCAGAACCCGCCTCGGTGGCGTAGTTAGTTAACGCGCTAGTCGTAATGAGCTAGACTGCTTAAGACGGGGAGATCAAGGTTCAAATATTTCTAGGATGAACTGGGGGGGGGGGGGTTCTTCCCTTCCTTTAAATTCAATCTCCCCAACCCTTTGGCGCAGTTAGTACTTGAGCGTATAGCCCAAATGGGTAGTAAGACGCGGTGCTAAATAATAATAATAACTTACGTCCGGAAAACTATGCCGATACCATTAAATTATGTTCAAACTTACGGCGTACAGCGCCGGGAGAGCAAAGCTGTCAAGCAAGCGTGTACAACAGGTTGCATAGGAGCTAGGCGCGGCACTGCACATGTAATAATGTCAAGCACTTTCTGTGATGTAAGACCCTCAGAACATATTCACATTTTTAGATGGTCTGGAGTGTTGTTAACTATTAACTGTGGTACGGGTGACCTGGTGGTCTAGGGGTAAGGTGTCAGACCTCTGTTTTGAGAGTCCGGGGTTCAATCCTCGGTCCCGGCACAGATTTATCTGATTTTCAAACCCTTCCTTCACCTCTGACAAGACATCTTGTGAATGTGGGGAGTGCCAGGCCTCCACCGTGGTTCGGATTCCACATTAAACTGTAGGTCCTCCATTTCATCTCACAATCACCCTACCATTACACATTAGCGTAAGTGCGTATAACCCGAACGGGTAGTAAGACGCGGTGCAAATAATATAATAATAATAAAATAATAATAATTTGTGGTATGCTCTGCTGCCTTGCTCCAAGATGTCGAGGTGTGTAGTACCACGCGCCTAGCTCCTATGCAACCTGTTGTACATGCATGCTTGAAAGCTTTGCTCTCCCGGCGCTGTACGCTGAAACTGTGCAGTTTGGGCTGTGAGTTTGCGAACATCCTATATATATATAGCATAACTTGAGGTCTGATCAAATGAAAGTAGTTTTGCTAAAGTTTGTGACTGCCCAAAACTGTTTCCCGCCAATATCTCTAATCTCACCTCTTCCTCAGGGGTTCTCACAGGTCTAGCTTGTGTCCAAGAGCACCGGAAACTGGGGGCGAAGGAATAAGGGGGGAACGGGATGAATTTAGACCTGTGAGCACCCCCCTGAGAAAGCGCTATTGGCGGGAAACAGTTTTTAACTGCCATTTTCACAAGATGGTGGCGAAATATTATCTCTGGATTGCATAACTAGGATTCTGGTAGGAGGAACAATATATGGCAGTCACAAACTTTATGAGTATGTATGTATATATATATTTCAAATAGCTTCTAACTGCATCCAATTTTCAAATATCGGTGGGGATAAGGTCTCCAAACCCCTCTTTGATTTTTTTGGGGGGAGCGGGGAAGACCAAACTACTCAAATCCCCTTTTTTACAGTTCCCCCCTCTGCCTCTTCACAGGAAACAAACATTGTTTGGATTAAATCGTATTGTCCCTATTTATTTCCCATTTGTGTAGGAAAGTTATCAGGTCTACTTTCATGTATCCATTCGCCAAGCCATATTATCTGCAAGAGCATATATTGAGTTGTCACTTTTGTAACTCAAAACTTTCCCAACAAACAATTTGTTTTTAATTTTTTATGCAATATTGAAATATGAAATTATACCTATAACTGTTTTTGTTGTTTTTTAGCGTGTTGAAGCGGTTTCTGTGACTCGCTTACAAATGAGAGCTTACAAACGGTTGCCTTCTCTCCACATTTATAAAGATGGCGAACAGGACGAAATACAAACAGTATTCGGTTGTGTTCATGCCCCTGAGTTTACAAAATAAAAACGTTTTATTATGAACTAATATTTTGTATGGGTCTTTCTCTAAGTTATAAAAACATATTTATTTATTTATATTGGTGGCTAGTTATAAGAAGTTACAAGTATGAATATAATAATTTCTAGTTTATTAGGTCATGTACTTTAATATATCTTTTTGCGACAACTAAGAAACTAATAACATAATTATTGTATTAATATATTTTGTTCTTTCAATAAGTTGCGAATAAATCAATTATTCAGTAGTGTCTACTGCTATCGTCTTGTCCACTGCTATTATCTTGTCCACTGCTATTGTCTTGTCCACTGTTATTGTCTTGTCCACTGCTATTGTCTTGTCCACTGCTATTGTCTTGTCCACTGTTATCGTCTTGTCCACTGCTATCGTCTTGTCCACTGTTATCGTCTTGTCCACTGCTATTGTCTTGTCCACTGTTATTGTCTTGTCCACTGCTATTGTCTTGTCCACTGCTATTGTCTTGTCCACTGTTATCGTCTTGTCCACTGCTATTGTCTTGTCCACTGTTATTGTCTTGTCCACTGCTATTGTCTTGTCCACTGCTATTGTCTTGTCCACTGTTATCGTCTTGTCCACTGCTATTGTCTTGTCCACTGCTATTGTCTTGTCCACTGTTATCGTCTTGTCCACTGCTATTGTCTTGTCCACTGTTATTGTCTTGTCCACTGTTATCGTCTTGTCCACTGCTATCGTCTTGTCCACTGCTATCGTCTTGTCCACTGCTATTGTCTTGTCCACTGCTATTGTCTTGTCCACTGCTATCGTCTTGTCCACTGCTATCGTCTTGTCCACTGCTATCGTCTTGTCCACTGCTATCGTCTTGTCCACTGCTATCGTCTTGTCCACTGCTATCGTCTTGTCCATTGCTATCGTCTTGTCCACTGCTATCGTCTTGTCCACTGTTATCGTCTTGTCCACTGCTATCGTCTTGTCCATTGCTATCGTCTTGTCCATTGCTATCGTCTTGTCCACTGCTATCGTCTTGTCCACTGTTATCGTCTTGTCCACTGCTATCGTCTTGTCCACTGCTATCGTCTTGTCCACTGCTATTGTCTTGTCCACTGCTATTGTCTTGTCCACTGCTATTGTCTTGTTCACTGCTATTGTCTTGTCCACTGTTATCGTCTTGTCCACTGCTATCGTCTTGTCCACTGCTATCGTCTTGTCCACTGCTATCGTCTTGTCCACTGTTATCGCCTTGTCCACTGCTATCGTCTTGTCCACTGCTATTGTCTTGTCCACTGCTATTGTCTTGTCCACTGCTATTGTCTTGTTCACTGCTATTGTCTTGTCCACTGTTATCGTCTTGTCCACTGCTATCGTCTTGTCCACTGCTATCGTCTTGTCCACTGCTATCGTCTTGTCCACTGCTATCGTCTTGTCCACTGCTATTGTCTTGTCCACTGCTATTGTCTTGTCCACTGTTATCGCCTTGTCCACTGCTATCGTCTTGTCCACTGTTATCATCTTGTCCACTGCTATCGTCTTGTCCACTGCTATTGTCTTGTCCACTGCTATTGTCTTGTCCACTGTTATTGTCTTGTCCACTGCTATTGTCTTGTCCACTGCTATTGTCTTGTCCACTGTTATCGTCTTGTCCACTGCTATTGTCTTGTCCACTGCTATTGTCTTGTCCACTGCTATCGTCTTGTCCACTGTTATCGCCTTGTCCACTGCTATCGTCTTGTCCACTGTTATCATCTTGTCCACTGCTATTGTCTTGTCCACTGCTATTGTCTTGTCCACTGTTATCGTCTTGTCCACTGCTATTGTCTTGTCCACTGCTATTGTCTTGTCCACTGTTATCGTCTTGTCCACTGCTATTGTCTTGTCCACTGTTATTGTCTTGTCCACTGTTATCGTCTTGTCCACTGTTATCGTCTTGTCCACTGCTATCGTCTTGTCCACTGCTATCGTCTTGTCCACTGCTATCGTCTTGTCCACTGCTTATCGTCTTGTCCACTGCTATTGTCTTGTCCACTGCTATTGTCTTGTCCACTGCTATTGTCTTGTTCACTGCTATTGTCTTGTCCACTGTTATCGTCTTGTCCACTGCTATCGTCTTGTCCACTGCTATCGTCTTGTCCACTGCTATCGTCTTGTCCACTGTTATCGCCTTGTCCACTGCTATCGTCTTGTCCACTGCTATTGTCTTGTCCACTGCTATTGTCTTGTCCACTGCTATTGTCTTGTTCACTGCTATTGTCTTGTCCACTGTTATCGTCTTGTCCACTGCTATCGTCTTGTCCACTGCTATCGTCTTGTCCACTGCTATCGTCTTGTCCACTGCTATCGTCTTGTCCACTGCTATTGTCTTGTCCACTGCTATTGTCTTGTCCACTGTTATCGCCTTGTCCACTGCTATCGTCTTGTCCACTGTTATCATCTTGTCCACTGCTATCGTCTTGTCCACTGCTATTGTCTTGTCCACTGCTATTGTCTTGTCCACTGTTATTGTCTTGTCCACTGCTATTGTCTTGTCCACTGCTATTGTCTTGTCCACTGTTATCGCCTTGTCCACTGCTATCGTCTTGTCCACTGTTATCATCTTGTCCACTGCTATCGTCTTGTCCACTGCTATTGTCTTGTCCACTGCTATTGTCTTGTCCACTGTTATTGTCTTGTCCACTGCTATTGTCTTGTCCACTGCTATTGTCTTGTCCACTGCTATTGTCTTGTCCACTGCTATTGTCTTGTCCACTGCTATTGTCTTGTCCACTGCTATTGTCTTGTCCACTGTATTGTCTTGTCCACTGCTATTGTCTTGTCCACTGCTTTTGATCTTGTCCACTGCTATGTCTTGTCCACTGCTATTGTCTTGTCCACTGCTATTGTCTTGTCCACTGCTATTGTCTTGTCCACTGCTATTGTCTTGTCCACTGCTATTGTCTTGTCCACTGCTATTGTCTTGTCCACTGTTTGTTGTCCATGATTATATCTGCAGTGCTATGTCTTGTCCAATGCTATTGTCTGTCATGCTATTGTCTTGTCCACTGTATCGTCTTGTCCATGCATTGTCTTGTCAAACTGCATGTTTGTCCACTGTTGTAGGTGACATTATACGAGGGTTTAGGAATCATGTCTATGAGGATAAGCTATGCTTAGATGACTATCAGTTGGGTAAACCTAGTAGGTGTTGAATGCTGTCAGGTGGAGGTAACGCAGGTGTTGAGGGAATGCTGTCAGGTGGAGGTAAGCAGGTGTTGAGGGAATGCTGTCAGGTGGAGGTAAAGCAGGTGTTGAGGAATGCTGTCAGGTGGAGGTAAAGCAGGTGTTGAGGAATCGCAGGTGGATGTGTATAACGCAGGTGTTGAGGAAATGCTGTTGGTGGATTAACAGCAGGTTGTGAGAGAATGCTGTCAGGTGGATGTAAAGCAGGTGTTGAGGAATGCTGTCAGGGAGTAAGCAGGGTGTGCAGGGATATCGCGGAGTTGTTGCTACTGCTGTACTTAGATGTCTAAGTTTTCAGTTCTAAACAGATTGTCGTAATGTACCACCAGGCGCGCTTCGTGAGAGCATACTTCGGCGTGCCGGCTCCAACGGGATACGAGGATAGTAAAAATACAGGGTGTCAGGGATACAGGGTGTCAGGGATACAGGGTGTCAGGGATACAGGGTGTCAGGGATACAGGGTGTCAGGGATACAGGGTGTCAGGGATACAGGGTGTCAGGGATACAGGGTGTCAGAAATACAGGGTGTCAGGGATACAGGGTGTCAGGAATACAGGGTGTCAGGGATACAGGGTGTCAGGGATACAGAGTGTCAGGGTATTACTGGTAAATTGTCTGTTGAGGGACTGAATGTAGTGTTTTTCTTGGTATTAGGCTGATTTGTAAGTCGTGTGTTGATCTAATCACTCTGTTTGAAAAGTGCACGTAATATGCACCCAGTTTAAATAACTCTTTAGTTGGTTTTATTATACGATTATTTCATAGTTACAGGCAAATGCCGGTGCACTTTACCCTTAGCAATTGTTATAAGTTGTTGATAGCCAAAACCCCGGTGCTAGCGCTACGTGTGAATATAAATACAGCCCTGAGTTCAGCACCAGTGACTGGTACCAGTTGGTGTTTCAAACATAACAATTAGTTATCTACCAGCTGTGATCCATTGTTGTGTCTCGGACATTATTTTAGTGTTTCGCGATTGAATCTTAATTGTTACCGAACGTCGAACTAAAGCAAGAAACCACTTATCATATTTTAGCCAATCAAGTAAGGCGTGCATGAGCTAGGTAATTTTTTTTAAGAAAGTGCACATACATTCGTATGTATAGAGGAGGGTAAAACAACTATTGTTTTCAACCTACTTGTGAAAATCATCTTCAGTTCGACACACCAAATTAAAATCCCAAACTTATCATAATAGGTGATTTTTGTGCAGTGTCTAAAAACACAATACACTTTTATTGATGTAAATTAAGCTTAAAATGTATTGCAATTTAGTGTACAACCTTTGTATGAAATACAAATTGGCATACTGTCTAAAGAGGATTAGATCTGGCCGCTGCGTGCTCCTTAAAACCTGTACTGAAATTTAAGAGTGGAACGATCTATAAAAGTTTTTGTTTTGTCCGTGTATAACTGTCCTAGAAGCGTGTTTTGTCCGTGTATAACTGTCCTAGAAGCGTGTTTTGTCCTTGTATAACTGTTCTAGAAGCGTGTTTTGTCCGTGTATAACTGTCCTAGAAGCGTGTTTTGTCCGTGTATAACTGTCCTAGAAGCGTGTTTTGTCCGTGTATAACTGTCCTAGAAGCGTGTTTTGTCCTGTATAACTGTCTAGAAGCGTGTTTTGTCCGTGTATAACTGTCCTAGAAGCGTGTTTTGTCCGTGTATAACTGTCCTAGAAGCGTGTTTTGTCCGTGTATAACTGTCCTAGAAGCGTGTTTTGTCCGTGTATAACTGTCCTAGAAGCGTGTTTTGTCCGTGTATAACTGTCCTAGAAGCGTGTTTTGTCCGTGTATAACTGTCCTAGAAGCGTGTTTTGTCCGTGTATAACTGTCCTAGAAGCGTGTTTTGTCCGTGTATAACTGTCCTAGAAGCTGTTTGTCGTGTATACTGTCCTGAAGCGTTTGTCGTGTATAACTGTCCTAGAAGCGTGTTTTGTCCGTGTATAACTGTCCTAGAAGCGTGTTTTGTCCGTGTATAACTGTCCTAGAAGCGTGTTTTGTCCGTGTTATAAACTGTCCTAGAAGCGTGTTTTGTCCGTGTATAACTGTCCTAGAAGCGTGTTTTGTCCGTGTATAACTGTCCTAGAAGCGTGTTTTGTCCGTGTATAACTGTCCTAGAAGCGTGTTTTGTCCGTGTATAACTGTCCTAGAAGCGTGTTTTGTCCGTGTATAACTTGCCCTAGAAGCGTGTTTTGTCCGTGTATAACTGTCCTAGAAGCGTGTTTTGTCCGTGTATAACTGTCCTAGAAGCGTGTTTTGTCCGTGTATAACTGTCTAGAAGCGTGTTTTGTCCTGTATAACTGTCTAGAAGCGTGTTTTGTCCGTGTATAACTTGTCCTAGAAGCGTGTTTTGTCCGTGTATAACTGTCCTAGAAGCGTGTTTTGTCCGTGTATAACTATTCTAGAAGCGTGTTTTGTCCTGTATAACTGTCCTAGAAGCGTGTTTTGTCCGTGTATAAACTTTTCTAGAAGCGTGTTTTGTCCGTGTATAACTGTCCTAGAAGCGTGTTTTGTCCGTGTATAACTGTCCTAGAAGCGTGTTTTGTCCGTGTATAACTGTCCTAGAAGCGTGTTTTGTCCGTGTATAACTGTCCTAGAAGCGTGTTTTGTCCGTGTATAACTGTTCTAGAAGCGTGTTTTGTCCGTGTATAACTGTCCTAGAAGCGTGTTTTGTCCGTGTATAACTGTCCTAGAAGCGTGTTTTGTCCGTGTATAACTGTCCTAGAAGCGTGTTTTGTCCGTGTAACTGTCCTAGAAGCGTGTTTTGTCCGTGTATAACTGTCCTAGAAGCGTGTTTTGTCCTGTATTAACTGTCCTAGAAGCGTGTTTTGTCCGTGTATAACTGTCCTAGAAGCGTGTTTTGTCGTGTATAACTGTCTAGAAGCGTGTTTTGTCCGTGTATAACTTTCTAGAAGCGTGTTTTGTCCGTGTATAACTGTCCTAGAAGCGTGTTTTGTCCGTGTATATAACGTGTCCTATAGAAGCGTGTTTTGTCCGTGTATAACTATTCTAGAAGCGTGTTTTGTCCTTGTATAACTGTCCTAGAAGCGTGTTTTGTCCGTGTATAATTGTCCTAGAAGAGTGTTTTGTCCGTGTATAACTGTCCTAGAAGCGTGTTTTGTCCGTGTATAACTGTCCTAGAAGCGTGTTTTGTCCTTGTATAACTGTCCTAGAAGCGTGTTTTGTCCGTGTATATTGTATGTAGCTCCATGGAGCCAGTTAATGAGATCATGATTGCACGAGGAAGTGAGCAGTCTGTTTCAATAAATCAAGGCGGGGTGTTGTATCAGGTAAAGTGTCGAAGTTGTCCCTCTCCCAGTGATTGATGGTGTTCACTCGCGACCACTTGACACTTGGCACGCACTTACTCCGAGAAGTGATCAGGTCCTCCAGGAGTGCAAGTGATAGCTAGTGAAGCTGATAATGGCAAGTATTGATCTTTGCTAGCTGTTGTAATCCTTGGTTGGGGGGGGGGGGGGGGTTTCTCACCATTCACAGTCCGGTTTCAACCTGGTACAAGGTATTCAGATCATAAGCCTCGTATCAACCAGATACAACCATTCAAACAAACATGGCACTATACAACCCTTGTATCAACCAGATACACCCATTCAGACAAACATTGCACTACAACCCTTGTATCAACCAGATACAACCATTCAGACAAACATGGCACTATACAACCCTTGTATCAACCAGATACAACCATTCAGACAAACATTGCACTACAACCCTTGTATCAACCAGATACAACCATTCAGACAAACAATGCACTATACAACCCTTGTATCAACCAGATACAACCATTCAGACAAACATTAAACTATACAACCCTTGTATCAACCAGATACAACCATTCAGACAAACATTAAATTATACAACCCTTGTATCAACCAGATACAACCATTCAAGATTTATTCACTATATATTTAATATAAAAAAGTAGCCACAATGAATTTTAAACTTGTATCTTTCAATAAAAGAAAGAATATATATAAAAATAGGGTAGAACCTGAATGGGTAGTAAGATTTGGTGCTAAAAATAAAACAAAAAGATAATTCACAAACAATACAAACCTCTAAAGTGATTTTATTTACTTGACATGTATGAACTAAAGCTGGTCTCTCCCAAAACAATATTTTACATGCTCAAAAATGGCACAATAGTTTAAAGTCAACAGCCTCTATAGTAATATTTGCTAGAAAGTTGACGTGATAGATCTAAAGCATGTGTTTGAAAAATAAAGACAAGAACATATTCTAAATTGGCTGTAGAAATGCATTGTAATCTTACAACCTTAAATGACTAGCTAATACACTTTAATTCATCATACAAATTTAAAATAAAATATTTTGTCTTTTGACATTGTTAATACCTAGTGATATTAATACATTAACAAATATAAATATTTGCATTGTAAGAATTGGTTACGAAAACATTAAACCTAGAGGACTTCAATATTCTTTCTTTCGCGTGGCACGAAATAAAGAACGAGTGTGATATATCGTTTGTAACTAATTATCTAAATAATTCACCACATCTTTTGCAGACACGTTCAATATTTCATCTTGACGTAGTTTATAGTTCTGCACTAACATACACTTTAAGATGTATTTAATAAACTGTCTTTCATTCGGAGAGTAGTACTCAATCAGGTTGTGGCACCAGGAGCGCTGTAGTCGATTTGTTGCATGAAAATCGCCGCGGGTCTTGTATTTCTCGTATTTTCCTCTAGTCTATTTCATTCATCTCCTGACTAGTTTAGTGCTGCCCCTGGTGGCGATAACGATACTTAACATCTCCTGACTAGTTCAGTGCTGCTACTGGCGGTGATAACGATACCTAGTATCTCCTGACTAGTTCAGTGCTACTCCTGGCGGTTATAACGATACTTAACATCTCCTGACTAGTTCAGTGCTGCTCCTGGTGGTGATTGGGAGAATCAGAATCACCTGGCGAGTCAAGGAAGAGCCGAAACATTACAGTGTGCTGTAAATACGCGCGGAACATTACAGTTTCTTGTAAAGAAACGTGGAACATTACAGTTTGTTGTAAAGAGACGTGATACATTGCAGTGTGCTGTAAATACGCCCGGAACATCATAGTTTGTCGTAAAGAGACGTGGAACATTACAGTTTGTTGTAAAAAGACGTGAAACATTACAGTTTCTAGTAAAGAAACGTGGAACATTACAGTTTGTTGTAAATAACCGTCTAACATCGCAGTGTGCTGTAAATACGCCCGGAACATCATAGTTTGTCGTAAAGAGACGTGGAACATTACAGTTTGTTGTAAAGAGACGTGAAACATTACAGTTTCTAGTAAAGAAACGTGGAACATTGCAGTTTCTTGTAAAGAAACGTGGAACATTACAGTTTGTGGTAAAGAAACGTGAAACATTGCAGTGTGCTGTAATTTACGCAGAACAGTGTTATCCATGCTTTGAAAACAAACAAATGTTTAATGAACTATATAAATGTACCCCACTCTAGGAGTTTAGGACAGGGGTGTGGGGGTGTGTGAAGTAAGAACGGTGAGTACGAGGGAAGCTGAACTCATCATGCAAGGAGCGGCTCACACCGCCGGGAAAGGTGAGTTTGGTCTCACAACCGAACTCTGGTCATTGACCAACTTTTATACGTGGTATAAGTATTTGGTACCCTCACAATCAGAACTGCAGCAAGTAAAGAACTACCCGATAGCGTTATATAGGGCCTCAGGGGCGTTGAACAAAATATATGGAGGGGGGGCGGGGGGGTGAACCAATGTTTTTCCCAACTCTAAGCATTTCGAAATTAGAAAAATTCCCAAGTAGCAAAGGTGAGTGCAAGAAGGGCAATGTTGAGGATGGGGGGCCAGGAAGAGGCTCCCCATTTTTCTTTTTTAATTTGAGGTGATAATCAAGCCTTTAACCGAGCTTTTAGGCAACTGTATTTTTAAATGTATTTATTAATATGCAAGGCCGTAGCCAGCTAATAATTTCAGGGGAGGATTTGTTTGGTGGTCACCTCACCCAATTGCCGGAAGCTAGAAATAGTTCTCATTGATAAACAGTTCTAGAAGTTATCTGAAGTGTTTTCTTATGGCAACATAACACCCTAACTGCTGAAGGCTAGAAAAAGTTCAAAATATTAAACATCTCTAGAAGCTCTCTGAAGTGCTTTTTATGGTAACGCAGCCCCCTAATTTGTACTTGTATCTTAATTTTGATATTGTTTGAACCATAAATAAAGCAATTTTATTCATAAAATTCTCAGAGTGGTTTGAGCCCCCCCCCCCCCCATGCCCCCAGTGACAGCCATGTTTATTTGTTCATACTGGATTTTTAAAGCTACGAGGCTTTTTTCAGTTCAACTTGAATTATTATTTATTTCAGTTTACCGGCATCCGAGCTAAATATTCAATTGAGCTTATATCTATTTATTTATATTTGCAGATATTGTTCAAATCGCGTATTTTAGATTTAAAAATTTAACTGACTTTATTACAGCGGTTTTTCTTTTAAATGTTTGATGATTTTTGAAGTTGGTATTTTTTGTAGAGTATGGATCAACAGTTGGGATATTTTTAATTTGTCTGTACAAGTCTGTGGTTAAAGACTTTCATAATATAAAGTAGGCCTAGTGCAGTACAGAATAAGCCTAGAATTTCCCAACTCCAGATCTCAAATCTCACCAAATTCCCAACTTTCAAGCTTTTAACCAACATTTGGGGGGGCACCCCCCCCCCCCAGTGCGACGGCCCTTTATGGCCTATTACTAACAAACAGCAAGTAAAGAACTACTTGATAGCGTTATATAGGGCCCATTATTCACAGAAAGAACTACAGCAAGTAAAGAACTACTTGATAGCGTTATATAGGGCCTATTACTCACAGAAAGAACTGCAGCAAGTAAAGAACTACTTGATAGCGTTATATAGGGCCCATTACTCACAGAAAGAACTGCAGCAAGTAAAGAACTACTTGATAGCGTTACATAGGGCCTATTACTCACAAACAGAACTACAGCAAGTAAAGAACTACTTGATAGCGTTATATAGGGCCTATTACTCACAGAAAGAACTGCAGCAAGTAAAGAACTACTTGATAGCGTTATATAGGTCCTATTACTCACAGAAAGAACTGCAGCAAGTAAAGAACTACTTGATAGCGTTATATAGGTCCTATTACTCACAGAAAGAACTGCAGCAAGTAAAGAACTACTTGATAGCGTTATATAGGGCCTATTACTCACAGAAAGAACTGCAGCAAGTAAAGAACTACTTGATAGCGTTATATAGGGCCCATTACTCACAGAAAGAACTACAGCAAGTAAAGAACTACTTGATAGCGTTATATAGGTCCTATTACTCACAAACAGAACTACATTTTAGTTTCAACTCAATAGAATGAATTCATTGCCTGCTTCGGTGGCCGCATGGTCTAAAGCGTCGCTCTCGCAATAGACTATCACACTCTATGATAGGCATATAAGGGTTCAAATACTGGTTGGCTGTACTGAGGGTGGTTTTACACTCTCCATCCACGTGAAATGTGGGTACACTTTCTTCGAATTCAACCTTTTTCGTCCGTAGCTCATGAGAGTATTTAGTGGTCTACATGGGCGCATCACCTGAACATACAGTAAAACACATTTATAATTTATTCCATCACTTATTTTTATATAACTCATGTCCGACACCTTAGCACGTCTGTCCCGGGTTCGATTTCCGGCATTGATGTATTGTGTGTTTCTCCTGTCACAGTGCTGAATTAACAACAAGAGGGCTGGGTGTCGTGTCTGGTCTATATTTAAGATGGTTTGTAAGTCGTGTACCGATAGAGCCATTTGGTTCAGAAAGCCCACGTTCATAACATGAGCAGGCAGATATAAACCTGTTAAGATACTGTTCAACTAACATACGGCCTATGCTTACAATGTCTCGTAGTCTCATACGAGCAGTGACATTAGAACACGTTAGAGGGCATTGCCTCTGCCTGGAAATAATCCTCACTTTTTACCTGAAATGATATTCTAGGAAATAAAGCTGAAAGATGGCTTTGAATCAAACTTCAAATACATTTTATAGAAGTCTTAGTTTTCAAAATATTTCCGGAAGAGGATCACTATAAATACTTTCTAAGAACATTCGAATATCAAATACTTTCTGAGGAAGTGCGCGAATCCAAATAGTTTGTCAAGGAGTCTAATTTCAGAAAACCGGTGGACCTCTGTTTAGCTCGGGGGAGGGGGTTCAAGCCCATAAAAAGCCTATTTTATTTTTATCACTGCCCCCCCTACACGAATAAGGTTCTGCCGCAACAGCGTAGGCTACTACAGCCAAAATAAAACTAACGATCATGGAACCTGATAACATCACTATTAACACCTGATAACATCACTATTAACACCTGTTAACAACCCCTATTAACACCTGATAAACACACTATTAACACCTGATAACACCACTATTAACACCTGATAACACCACTATTAACACCTGATAACACCACTATTAGCACCTGATAACACCACTATTAACACCTGATAACACCACTATTAACACCTGATAGCACCACTCTTACAATTTTAGGTGATGGAAGCCTATTATTACCGATACGAAATCCTATTTTGCCTCCACTACTGGCTTGCAGGGCCAATCGTAGTGTCACCAGAGCCCCAACAACACCCTGCAGGGCCTATCGTAGTGTCACCCAAAGCCCCCATAGGCAGGACCAACCCTGCAGGGCCTATCGTAGTGTCACCAAGCGACCCAACAGCACCCTGCAGGGCCTATCGTAGTGTCACCAGAGCCCCAACAGCACCCTGCAGGGCCTATCGTAGTGTCAACCAGGGCCCCAACAGTCCCCTGCAGGGTCTATCGTAGTGTCACCAGAGCCCCAACAGCACCCTGCAGGGACTATCGTAGTGTCAACAGAGCCCCAACAACACCCTGCAGGGCCTATAGTAGTGTCACCAGAGCCCCTACAGACCCTGCTGGGCTATCGTAGTGTCACCAGAGCCCCAACAGCACCCTGCTGGGCCTATCGTAGTGTCACCAGAGCCCCAACAACACTCTGCAGGGTCTATCGTAGTGTCAACAGAGCCCCAACAGCACCCTTCAGGGCCTATCGTAGTGTCACCATAGCCCCAACAACACCCTGCAGGGCTATCGTAGTGTCACCAGGGCCCCAACAGCCCCCTGCAGGGTCTATCATAGTGTCACCAGAGCCCCAACAGCACCCTGCAGGGACTATCGTAGTGTCAACAGAGCCCCAACAACACCCTGCAGGGCCTATAGTAGTGTCACCAGAGCCCCTACAGACCCTGCAGGGCCTATCGTAGTGTCACCAGAGCCCCAACAGCACCCTGCTGGGCCTATCGTAGTGTCACCAGAGCCCCAACAACACTCTGCAGGGCTATCGTAGTGTCACCAGAGCCCCAACAGCACCCTGCAGGGCCTATCGTGTGTCACCAAAGCCCCAACAACACCTGCAGGGTCTATGTAGTGTCACCAGAGCCCCAACAGCACCCTGCAGGGTCTACCGTAGTGTCACCAGAGCCCCAACATCACCCTGCAGGCCTATCGTAGTGTCACCAGAGCCCCAACACACCCTGCAGGGTCTATCGTATGTCACCAGAGCCCAACAGCACCCTGCAGGGCCTATCGTAGTGTCACCAGAGCCCCAACAACAACCTGCAGGGTCTATCGTAGTGTCACCAGAGCCCAACAGCACCCCTGCAGGGCCTATCGTAGTGTCACCAGAGCCCCAACAGCACCCGCAGGGCTATCGTAATGTCACCAGAGCCCCAACAGCACCCTGTAGAGGCAATCGTAGTGTCACCAGAGCCCCAACAACACCTGCAGGGTCTATCGTAGTGTCACCAGAGCCCCAATAACACCCTGCAGGGCCTATCGTAGTGTCACCAGAGCCAACAGACCCTCAGGTCTATCGTAGTGTCACCAGAGCCCCAACAGCAACCTGCAGGGCCTATCGTAGTGTCACCAGAGTCCCAAACAGTACCCTTCAAGGTCTATCGTAGTGTCACCAGAGCCCCACAGCACCCTGCAGGGCCTATCGTAGTGTCACCAGAGCCCCAAAAGCACCCTAGGGCCTATCGTAGTGTCACCAGAGCCCCAACAACAACCTGCAGGGTCTATCGTAGTGTCACCAAAGCCCCAAAGCACACTGCAGGCCTATCATAGTGTCACCAGAGCCCCAAAAGCACCCTGCAGGGCCTATCGTAGTTTCACCAGAGCCCCAACAACAGCCTGCAGGTTATCGTAGTGTCACCAGAGCCCCAACAGCACCCTGCAGGGCCTATCGTAGTGTCACCAGAGCCCCAACAGCACCCTGCAGGGCCTATCGTAGTTCACCAGAGCCCCAACAAACCTGCAGGGTCTATCGTAGTGTCACCAGAGCCCCAACAGCCCCCTGCAGGGCCAATCGTAGTGTCACCAGAGCCACAACAGCACCCTGCAGGGCTTATCGTAATGTCACCAGAGCCCCAACAGCACCCTGCAGGGCCTATCGTAGTGTCACCAGAGCCCCAACAACCTGCAGGGTCTATTGTAGTGTCACCAGAGCCCCAACAGCACCCTGCAGGGCCTATCGTAGTGTCACCAGAGCCCCAACAACAACCTGCAGGGTCTATCGTAGTGTCACCAGAGCCCCAACAGCACCCTGCAGGGCTTATCGTAGTGTCTCCAGAGCCCCAACAGCAACCTGCAGGGCCTATCGTAGTGTCACCAGAGCCCCAACAACAACCTGCAGGGTCTATCGTAGTGTCACCAGAGCCCCAACAGCACCCTGCAAGGCCTATCGTAGTGTCACCAGAGCCCCAACAGCACCCTGCAGGGCTTATCGTAGTGTCACTAGAGCCCCAACAACAACCTGCAGGGTCTATTGTAGTGTCACCAGAGCCCCAACAACAACCTGCAGGGTCTATCGTAGTTTCACCAGAGCCCCAACAACAACCTGCAGGGTCTATCGTAGTGTCACCAGAGCCCCAACAGCACCCTGCAGGGCCTATCGTAGTGTCACCAGAGCCCCAACAACAACCTGCAGGGTCTATCGTAGTGTCACCAGAGCCCCAACAACACCCTGCAGGGTCTATCGTAGTGTCACCAGAGCCCCAACAGCACCCTGCAGGGACTATCGTAGTGTCACCAGAGCCCCAACAGCACCCTGCAGGGCTTATCGTAGTGTCACTAGAGCCCCAACAACAACCTGCAGGGTCTATTGTAGTGTCACCAGAGCCCCAACAACAACCTGCAGGGTCTATCGTAGTTTCACCAGAGCCCCAACAACAACCTGCAGGGCCTATCGTAGTGTCACCAGAGCCCCAACAGCACCCTGCAGGGCCTTCACAGCTACCCACGAGGGAAAGGAATTGGGGAGGGAAAGTAGAAAGCAATGAATGGTGTTTGCAGTTGACCTGGTGGTGTGGGGTAGTAAGAAGGAGGAAGAAGTGAAGGAGAGGGGTGGAATGAGGTTTAAAGCAAGGAGGAGAGAGATGGTGATCACGACAAGGAAGGAGAGGGATACAGTTGGTGATTTAATATGTCTTAGAACACATAAGATTGCTTCAAAGGAACAGAAATGTTAGAATATGTATCGACATTTTAAATTGGGGACCTATCACTGCCAGAAAGTAACAGACAGAGCCCTCCACCTCCAACACTTAAAAAAAAAGTTAAGTTCAGTCTTGGACCGTTATAATTGAGAATATATTTTAAAAAATGTAAGAATGTTAAATTATATGTTTACAGACTTATGTATAGTTGACTGAGTGGAACGATTTCCTGTTTTAACTCGTCCGTTTGGCATTTAGCATATCCAGTGTTTGGATGTTTGTTACGCGATTACTGTATTAATTTGTGTGAAAAATAATTTCCAATTAATTTTTTTTCAAAATGTTGTCTTAAGTCTCATCTACGTTTCACAAATTAAATTTTACTGTTTTACTATTTTACTGGTATTTTTTTACAGTTTCGTTGTGTGTAGCTCAAGGCTTTATGTTAACGTTTACCTATAAAATATTATTATTACTGGAACTTTAATCAAATTGTATAAACTTTGGCCCAAGTGGTTTAAAAATATTAACTTCCAGTTGATGTCCTACGACCAAATGTTTGTCGAATTTGCTACTTATATTTCAGTAGTCCATATTTTATTCACCCCATGGAACCAGTTTAAATGTTTTAGTTTAATAAAAAAAGTTAAAAATATTATGCCAAATTAATGTATCCGTGTATAGTCAGATCTTGTATGAAAATGAAGGTTGTATCAATTAAACATCTCAACAATCCAACTTATCTCACTGCGCTCCCTTACAATTGTATGAATGTGGAAAAACATGTTAACGTAAACAAATCCTAGTCGTGGTCTAATGTTGCTGTTTACTATCTCTATGCATAGCCCCCATTATCATTGGCTAGCAAGTCTTGGTAGAGTATTACTATCTCTATGCATGGCCCACACTATCATTGGCTAGCAAGTCTTGGTAGAGTATTACTATCTCTATGCATGGCCCACACTATCATTGGCTAGCAAGTCTTGGTAGAGTATTACTATCTCTATGCATGGCCCACACTATCATTGGCTAGCAAGTCTTGGTCGAGTATTACTATCTCTATGCATAGCCCACATTATCATTGGCTAGCAAGTCTTGGTCGAGTATTACTATCTCTATGCATGGCCCACATTATCATTGGCTAGCAAGTCTTGGTCGAGTATTACTATCTCTATGCATGGCCCACACTATCATTGGCTAGCAAGTCTTGGTCGAGTATTACTATCTCTATGCATGGCCCACACTATCATTGGCTAGCAAGTCTTGGTCGAGTATTACTATCTCTATGCATAGCCCACACTATCATTGGCTATAGTTTCATCGTCAGACTTAAGACGCCTCAAGTGGGCGTTACACTAAATACAGGACGACACCTACCTAGATCAGGATGAAATGGACCAGTTTCTCATATGAAGTTATAACTACTGCTAATCTTGTAATAACTGATATGCGCAACCAGATACAAACCGTTAATCACCCATGAAATAGCCAATTAGCGATGATAACAATAATAGCTGGCCGGTTCGTGCAACTAATTATCCGTTAAGTTCCGGTGCCATGGACTTGGGATGGTTGTGATGTGTAGCGTGCAGTTGGTCTGACAATCATCACGCTATCACTGCTATATAACACTCCGCCACGCTACGGCCATGTCTAGTCTCACCCCCCGGACACATAGGTGAGTCTTCCTTAGTCGGGCCATCACGGGTAGCCTGCCGTCCAGGGGCGCATTCAAATAACACGCCTGATTCACACGTTAGCCGATAATTGTGGATCACTATCTTAACAGTTCACACGCTAACAGCAATAACTTACCCATAATGCCGTACAACGCAAACTAGAAACAACTGATTATCAATACGTGTTTAGTTTTCTTGTGGATAAACATAATTTATTGTTAATATTACTGTCACCACGACTTGTTTCTAATTATTGTGTTGTAGTGAAACAAAGCAATACAGAGTAAGAACGAACCCACTTCGGTGGCCAAACGGTCTAAGGCGTCACTCTCGTGTTAGACTGACCTGCTAATGACGCAAATATCGGCGTTCGAATCCTGGTCGGGTTTACTGAGGGTGATTTTTCCTAAATAGTTTCCTACTCTCCTTCCACGCAAAGGTGGGTACATTACCTCTAAAATGCTTCCTTTGTTATCCATTATCATAATGATAATATATGCGTACAACCTGAACAGGTAGTAAGACGTGGTGATTAAAAAAAATCTAATCATTTCCCAAAATTAGACGCAGTTTTCTGATTGTATCACCCTTTGTAGGCATGCGCACTGATTGAGTCGGTTGGTTTTGAAATATGATTGGTTGTTCCACGCGCATATTTTATGGAGAAGTACGGATAGAGCTGAGATTGTTTCAGCTAGTGCAGACCGACCCACGCAGTTTACGGTGACTTCTTTAGACGGATGTATGTCTCCAGTGCAGGAGATGTTTTATATATATATCTTTATTATTTATTTTGTAAAACATCTTGGTCCTACGAAATATGTTTCAGTACGTCAGAGGTGCTAGATATAGGCGAGGTTATAGCCACGGGAATATACACTAGGTCAGTCGTGACCTAGTCTAGTCAGGGTTGTACTCATGTAAGTAAGCACTAGGTCAGTCTAGTCACGGTGAAAGTAATTTAACCTCTCAAAGTGTTGAAGGGCTCTCCATTATATTGACTGTCGTTTGTGATCTCCCACGCGACATAGCGTGCCTAGGGGGCCTAGGCAACACTGACACAAGTACAGGTGTGTTGTTATATCTGGACAACAGTGACACAAGTACAGGTATGCTATCTCTAAACAACAGTGACACAAGTACAGGCGTGTTGTTATATCTGGACAACAGTGACACAAGTACAGGTATGCTATCTCTAAACAACAGTGACACAAGTACAGGTGTGTTGTTATATCTGGACAACAGTGATACAAGTACAGGTATGCTATCTCTAGACAACAGTGACACAAGTACAGGCGTGTTGTCATATCTAGGCAACAGTGACACAAGTACAGGTATGCTATCTCTAAACAACAGTGACACAAGTACAGGCGTGTTGTCATATCTAGGCAACAGTGACACAAGTACAGGTGTGTTGTTATATCTGGACAACAGTGACACAAGTACAGGTATGCTATCTCTAAACAACAGTGACACAAGTACAGGCGTGTTGTCATATCTAGGCAACAGTGACACAAGTACAGGTGTGTTGTTATATCTGGACAACAGTGACACAAGTACAGGTATGCTATCTCTAAACAACAGTGACACAAGTACAGGCGTGTTGTCATATCTAGACAACAGTGACACAAGTACAGGTGTGTTGTTATATCTGGACAACAGTGACACAAGTACAGGTATGCTATCTCTAAACAACAGTGGCACAAGTACAGGCGTGTTGTCATCTCTAGGCAACAGTGACACAAGTACAGGCGTGTTGTCATCTCTAGGCAACAGTGACACAAGTACAGGTGTGATATCTCTAGACAACAGTGACACAAGTACAGGTGTGATATCTCTAGACAACAGTAACACAAGTACAGGTGTGTTGATATCTCTAGACAACAGTGACACAAGTACAGGTGTGTTGTTATATCTGGACAACAGTGACACAAGTACAGGTATGCTATCTCTAAACAACAGTGACACAAGTACAGGCGTGTTGTCATCTCTAGGCAACAGTGACACAAGTACAGGCGTGTTGTCATCTCTAGGCAACAGTGACACAAGTACAGGTGTGTTATCTTTAGGCAACAGTGACACAAGTACAGGTGTGTTGTTATCTCTAGACAACAGTGACACAAGTACAGGTGTGTTGTTACCTCTAGACAACAGTGACACAAGTACAGGTGTGATATCTCTAGACAACAGTGACACAAGTACAGGTGTGATATCTCTAGACAACAGTAACACAAGTACAGGTGTGTTGATATCTCTAGACAACAGTGACACAAGTACAGGTGTGTTGTTATCTCTAGGCAACAGTGACACAAGTACAGGTGTGTTGTTATCTCTAGGCAACAGTGGCACTAGTACAGGTGTGATATCTCCAGGCAACAGTGACACAAGTACAGGTGTGTTGTCATCTCTAAGCAACAGTGACACAAGTACAGGTGTGCTATCTATAAACAACAGTGACACAAGTACAGGTGTGTTGTCATCTCTAGGCAACAGTGGCACTAGTACAGGTGTGATATCTCTAGACAACAGTGACACAAGTACAGGTGTGTTATCTCTAGGCAACAGTGACACAAGTACAGGTATGTTATCTCTAGGCAACAGTGGCACTAGTACAGGTGTGTTATCTTTAGGCAACAGTGACACAAGTACAGGTGTGATATCTCTAGACAACAGTGACACAAGTACAGGTGTGTTATCTCTAGGCAACAGTGGCACTAGTACAGGTGTGATATCTCTAGACAACAGTGACACAAGTACAGGTGTGTTATCTTTAGGCAACAGTGACACAAGTACAGGTGTGTTGTCATCTCTAGGCAACAGTGACACAAGTACAGGTGTGTTATATCTAGGCAACAGTGACACAAGTACAGGTATGTTATCTCTAGACAACAGTGACACAAGTACAGGTGTGTGTTTGTTGCAGACCGAGTGATGTACGCTCGAAACAGAGACCAATGGCTGCCAAGGTTCCAGTTACGGGAGGGGAGCCAATAAACGAGGATCAGGCCATCGTGAGTGTCGACCGCTAATATCACACGTGTTCATTGGTTACTCTAGAGTCTAGACTGTCACAGGACTTCTCCGATACTCACACACGCTCACAAGCTAATTATACACATACAAAGCCCGGAAACGGTCAATGAACGGATTGTTTTCTCAGTTCTAAGATTGGAAGCTTTAAAATTACCAAAGCCTAAAACTGTATTCAATTTAGGTTTTTGATCATCTCAAAATAGCTAAACCTAGATTCTGCAATTACTAAACAACCTAAGCTTGAAATAATATTTTAGTTCGTTTCTCGACCAGTCGGAGCAGGTGGCGCGCGCGAGCTACCATATGAATTCAAGATGGCGGCGAGTGGATCTCATTGATATGTAAACAGAACCGGACAGGGATTACAACTTTATTTTTAATTATCAAGACCACTTGATCAAATTAGTTATTTTAAGCTTAACCTAACCTAACGACTGTATCTTCAACTTTGGTTTTTTATTATCTGCACAATCTTAGGTTTGGCTGGAGACGGCCAAAGCCCGAAATTGAATAGAACTTGAGGCTTTGGTCATTTTAAAACGTCTAAACCTAGGATTGAGGAAAAGTTCCGTCCATTGGCAGTTTTCGGGCTTTGCGTTCAATGCGTGTGTGTGTGTGTGTGTGTGTACGTGCGTGTATTATATATATATATATATATATATATTATATATATAGAGAGAGAGAGAGAGAGAGAGAGAGAAAGAGAGAGAGAGAGGAGATGCGGGTATGATGGAATAGTCGGGCAATACAGAATACCATTGTTCCTCATTATTAAGTGTCACAACCACAACAACTTTTGCAGGCTAGTGTTTATCATGCTATATTTCTTTACTCTACTGTTCTTACTAATTATAATCAAATCATTAAGTTAAGGCTCACTCATGTTTAGCTTTGAGTTAAAACATTATTTTACTGTAATTTTATTATAGCTTAACAAAAAATATGTTGTTTTTTTTCAAAATGGCAAGTCGGGCAATAAAGAATCCTACTATTCCATATTGCCCGCACATTTTTCAACTATTTGGCAAGTGATCTATTTTGTGAATGTAAGCCTAAACATTTTTCCTAACACCTAAGACAATCTATTAAGAGAACAATCATAATCTGATACAATATTTTAGTATATTATTTTTTAATAATTCGTTATTAATATTGAGATATTAATTAGCTATTTTTTATTATGATGTATTATTTCAATAATTCGTTATTATTACTATTTTATTGTTTTACACATAATATTAGCATTTTTTTTACACTTTCTTATGAAACATCTGTTAGTTTTAGTAAATATAATTAATTTTTTTATATAAAGTGTGTAGTATTCCATGTTGACCTCCCTATTCCATATTGCCCTCCCTGTTCCATATTGCCCTCCCTGTTCCATATTGCCCTCCCTGTTCCATATTGACCTCCCTATTCCATATTGCCCTCCCTGTTCCATATTGCCCTCCCTGTTCCATATTGACCTCCCTATTCCATATTGCCCTCCCTATTCCATATTGACCTCCCTGTTCCATATTGCCTCCCTGTTCCATATTGCCCTCCCTGTTCCATACTACCCCCCTGTTCCATATGCCCTCCCTGTTCCATATTGCCCTCTCTGTTCCATATTGCCCTCACCTATTGATACTTCCATATTGACCTACCTAGTTCCATATTGCCAACTCCACATCAATGTTTCGCAAATATATTTGTTTAAACATTGAAATAGTAAACATATTAATCAAAAGTTCACTATGGAACTCAATGACAACGTGTGAAAATACGCTTGATATTATTGAAACAGTAAGTGGTATTCAATACTACCCGCCCTTCATATATATATATAGTCACAACAATGAACACCTTTGTGACGGATTTTGACAGCTACTCAGGCAGCTCGTGTTCGGACTCCGGTGACCTCCCCCCGGAGCGAATGGCTCCGAACCGGACTGGTGTTCCGGGAACCGGAACAAGACCTGGCCTTTGGTCTGAAAGCGGCTCGTAACGGCACCAGAGGGCTCCTCTCGGTGGTGCAGGCCCACGTCATCAAATATCTACTCTTCGAGAAACGCGCCAAGGACTCGAACCCGAGGCCAGATATGTGAGTTCAAAGTATGGACCGGATTTTGACAATTTTCCTTTTCTTCCCCTTGGTCGTGAGACATGGGCAGTGCAGTTCATGTTACTACGAGTACCATGTGCTCATTTTACAACGCCTTCTGCTATTCTGTTGATTGTTGCCCCCCTTTTCAACGAGTAACAGCTCTAACGTGCTAATCTCGGCTTTGGCCCACTTGTTCGTTAGGAGTAGGCTTGGGAATGAAGTTATCAGGGGAACTTGTTAGCTGTCACGAGGAGAAACAAGATGAGGAATGAAGTTATCTGGGGAACTTGTTAGCTGTCACGAGGAGAAACAAGATGAGGAATGAAGTTATCTGGGGAACTTGTTAGCTGTCACGAGGAGAAACAAGATGAGGAATGAAGTTATCTGGGGAATAGTTGGGGTACAGGGAGTACATGAGATAGAAGAGATGGGAGGAGCAGATAACAGAAAATGTGCAAGTGAGAGGAGAAGAATGGAGGAAGATGGAGGCATTTTACTAAACTGATGTGGCCACAAGTTGTAAACAGTTGATGATGATGACTTGTTGAATAGTTTCCAATGAGTGTAAATCGTGTGGAGGACGATGAGAGCATTGGCAGACATCTTGAAAGGTAACACCATGCTGTTGCAAAAGATAAGTTCAATATTTTTCGGAAACAGCAAGTTCTAAAAGTTGTCCCTTGACATCGTGTGAACCAACAGAACTCATTTCACTGCTGTGAATGTAGAAAATCATCTAAGGATTAACGCATGTGACTGTTTCGATGGTCGAATAGTCCAAGGCGTCACTCTCGTAGTAGACCGGACTGCCGATGACGGGGAGATCGGGGTTCGAATCTAAGTTGTTTTTTATTCTAAAAGAGTATTCCCCTCTCCTTTCATGCAAATACGGGACACTTCCTCTAAATATAGCCTTCCTAATCTATAGAGCTATTAGCGTAATTAGTAATAAGCGTATAACCCAAACTGGTAGAGAGACGCGATTCTAAACTGCCAATATTTCCGGTTACCTTTAGTTTACTAATTGACCAGTTTTAACGAAATTCCTTCAGTTCTACCTAACGACATATGCACACTTCGTTTACCCTGAGAGTATCGGTCTTGCCTTGACGTGTTACACTATGGTCCTATCTTATAAGTTATACCATGATGGAATAATGCAAGGCACAGAGTAGACCCCAGGTCTATAGCGGGCCGCATGTGACAAAACTATATAAATTTAATAAATAATGAACTTTATTTTTACACAAAAATACATTTATTAGTTATATAACTACCGTAGTTACCGTAAACACAAACTTATGCTTGTACAAATGTAAAATCACGAAAGTTTAAAATTTGTGTGAGGGCCGTAGTTTGCATACCGCTGGAATAGAGCAAGACACGGACTGGGAGATACAACCTCTGTCACGTTCAGAAAGTGACACTAAGTGCCTGTTGCAGGATGTTGAGGAGATACAACCTCTGTCACGTTCAGCAAGTGACACTAAGTGCTTGTTGCAGGATGTTGAGGAGATACAACCATCTGTCACGTTCAGCAAGTGACACTAAGTGCTTGTTGCAGGATGTTGAGGAGATACAACTCTGTCACGTTCAGCAAGTGACACTAAGTGCTTGTTGCAGGATGTTGAGGAGATACAACATCTGTCCGTTCAGCAAGTGACACTAAGTGCTTGTTGCAGGATGTTGAAGCCTTGTGGAGACAGACAGCAGGAGGCCTTGTGGACAGCTGTTAGCGGCATCTTGTGGAGGGTCGGGGAGAAGACCAGATGTTGCGTGGTTTTGCCGCAGGATGCTCTCATGTCGCCCACAGTCACAAGTACTTCCAGGACGGACTCACTGAGAAGGTAAGTGTTGAGACCCTCACGGTATCAGTGTGTTTTAGCTTGTAGGGCCATCACGCCATGTCCCTCATATTGGCGGCTTGAACGACCCACTAAAGAAGATAATAACACAATTTAAATATAAAAAATAAGAAATTAAGGTACCGGTACCCTTCGTTTACACGTTAAGGGGGTAAGTTTTCATATCATTAGATTCCAGATAACGGGGATGTAGAACTAGTAGTAAATATTTTGTTTATATAATTGAGGTACTTCTTCGTTACAGATGGTGCAGAGTTTCCCCCTTCGATGCTCGGCGCTGTAGAACGGGTCTGTACCTTGAAACTCTGAGCCGCTCTTTTATAGTCTCAACCTGATATGAAAGTAATAAAGTAGAAGAGTGATAAATTCAGAAATGTAGACAAGGAGAAGGACGGACGAAGGCGGGAGAAAAGAGAAAGAGAAATTAACAAAAGAAATCCACTTGCGGGGAAAAGGAAAGGGGGGGGGGGGGGTTCCTTGGCTCGCCGTAGAGTTCCATGAGCAGTAGGTCATCTGCGTCGATGACCGTACACATTTCTCCTCTTCAATAGATCTAGTGATGATAGCACGTGTGGCAGCCATTATTGAACAATTGTGCGTTTCAAATTTAGTGGCCCCATGAATCGAATAACATCTTGAACGGGTGAGTGGATATCAAGGCATCTTCTATTTAAAGATCTCTAGTGTGATTATATTATTTAGGATCAGTCAATAGTTTTATGAGAATTTGTGATATAGAAGTATTTTACTATATTTTTCTGTAGACAGCATGACCAGCGTATATAAGTTTATCCGGCACCATCCAACGGGAAAGGTATGCGTTAAGGTATTTTATTCATAAATACATAATATTAATCCTCTTCTTTGATATCTAGTACAGTATTTATAAAAGGACGATATATTGTACCAACCACGTGTTTGAATGTAGGGAGATACGTAATTTTACTAGACTGCATCTCGTCAGAGAAAATAAACTTCGAGGTAGATTCAATTAACATAATCTCTTTCTTGCATAAATTATAAAAATATTGATTTTTAATTGTAGCTGTCCAATCTGTGTGATTGACATGCTACACCATGAATATATTTTTAAGTTTCCCACCACCGAAACTCCACTCACATTTGTCGCGCACTCAACTAAGGCCTCTTTTATTCTGTTCCAAGAACTCTCTAGATCATTAGCATTGATTTCTAGATTCCATTCATGCTCTTGTAAAGTTAAGCTTTCGCCCAGCAATCCTTCATATTGCACTATCACACTTTTATCCTGCAACTTTTCCACTTTCCCTCTTACTTGCTTAATACCCTTGCGCTGCTTCCTCACAGAATTCCTACCCAGTTCAACCAATGAGATCACTAGGAAGTGATCTGTTTCACATTCAGATCCACGCACAGTTATAATATTATTTACTCTCATCATACACAAAAAATTAATCACCTGACATATCGTAAAGTAGATATCGAAAGCTAAGATATATCGATCAAATTATATCGATATATTGGTTGTTTCCACTATATTGACTTGCATTGTTCTGGGCGCTCTGCAATAATTAAGATGGCTACTCTTCTGTTCACCAACACTTTTCATTTTTTTAAATGTTTTATTTAGCTGTTGAAAATAGTATAGAAGTTTAGATAGTAGAGATGGGGAAGAATCGGTTCAATTAATAGAAATAGAGAAATAATCATTCAATTTGTTTTGAATCATAAGCCTTATTCCCAACTTATTTCATTCCAAGGCCCACTTGGTTGAAGACAATATTTTCACGGGACACTTGTGTAAAGGCTGCAATATAATACATTTTTCTATTACATCTAGATTTCTTTTAAATTATTAGTTTCGAGATGCAGTTTACAATAAGTGTATTCTTCTATTGGTGTTATCATCTACTTGCAGGGGCAAAAAAATGCCTGTTTAGCTTTGATTTTTTTCAACAACATTTTGACTTACTTCCCCAGACGTTTCAAAATACATCAGCTTTTCGTATTATTGGTAAAAGGCACTTTTGACACGTGCTCTTTAGATTCTTTTGTAAGCATGGTTTCAACAATGAGCTGACAAAATGTCCCAAATTAATGTGGTTTCATGTTTTTGCGATCAATTCAGCAACTTTGAATGACGCCTCTGGGTGCACGTTTTAAAACTTTAACCCTTCCCCCTCTTTTTGTGTTAATTTTAGTTACTACCTTGTGTTGTGATTTAAAAAAAGACGTTTATAATAATGTGACGATGGTTTTTGGAATTTTCCTAAATGTTTGGTGGTTAGATGCCTCTGCATGTTCCTGGAACCATTGTTTCATTGTCCAGGTTCTCTACAAAATATACAAACTGGCTGCCACAATCTTAATTCCAAGAGAAACCGAAAGCTAAATAGCTAACTTTGCTATCTAATCCATCATGCTATGTGGACGCATACAGTTATAATTGTACAATTGTCAGCATAAAGCCAACCACCGAGTCGCGTTATCTGATAGCTCGCAATCAATTGACCACACAATTGTAGCTGACGATTTCCACACGTCCATCACAGACTCTGCCTTAAAACGTGAGTGAAGAATGACTCTGAGCAGGGGACTAGTCGTGTATAGCTCAGTGGTAGAACATTTCCGTACTAAGCCAAAGGTCTCGGGTTCGATTCTTGTGTCCAGGTGTCACTTTTCAATTTAAAGAACGTTATAGCTGTCGTTATGTCTCTTTAGGAGACTTAAAACTGGAACTGGTAGTAGATTTATCACGAGATGGTTTGTTGTATTAAGATATTGGGTAATTTTGGCGGCACACTTACACCAAGTGCCGCGGCACACCAGTTGGGAACCCTGCCTTAAATACATGAAATATAAAGATAAATTGATCGATATAACAGATACTAAACATCGATGTATTAAATTGACAGTTTCCCATCTCACGTTTTTAGTTGGGCGTGAGGTCTATGTCCAGAGGATCGTTGATCTGAAAAAGTATTTTTTTCTATTTACAGTTGCACATCCACGAATTCACGGTCCTAGAGGACCTCCAGATCTTCATCAAACGCTACTTGTATTTGGTGAGTTCACTTCACATTTTTATTTTTGTTTGGCGCTCCCAAAATAAAAGTGTTTAACTAATTACGCAAAGCTGGCAATCGTCAAAACACCATAATAACTTGCGGTTCAAATAAGTTATTACGGAATAGCTAATATTGTTGTGAAATATGTTTATTGTTCTCCTTATAATCGTATTGGTTAATAAGTTATTGTCGCTGTCCAACTCACCCTGCGGGTAAACCGGTCACTTACAAGAACTCGCATCGCGCCGACTGTCTCGACTCAAGGATTACAAGGCTTTTGAGTACTTGGGAGTCTCATAGTCCCCCGTGGAGTGCTCTCCCACACCAGGGAGGCCCATAGTCCCCGTGGAGTGCTCCCCCACACCAGAGAGGCCCATAGTCCCCCGTGGAGTGCTCCTACACACCAGGGAGGCCCATAGTCCCCGTGGAGTGCTCCCCCACACCAGGGAGGCCATAGTCCCCCGTGGAGTGCTCCTACACACCAGGGAGGCCCATAGTCCCCGTGGAGTGATCCCCCACACCTGGGAGGCCCATAATCCCCCCGTGGAGTGCTCCCCCACACCAGGGAGGCCCATAGTCCCCCGTGGAGTGCTCCCCCACACCATAGAGGCCCATAGTCCCTGTGGAGTGCTCCCCCACACCAGGGAGGCCATAGTCCCCCGTGGAGTGCTCCCCCACACCAGGGAGGTCCATAGTCCCCCGTGGAGTGCTCCTACACACCAGGGAGGCCCATAGTCCCCCGTGGAGTGCTCCTACACACCAGGGAGGCCCATAGTCCCCCGTGGAGTGCTCCCCCACACCAGAGAGGCCCATAGTCCCCCATGGAGTGCTCCTACACACCAAGAGGCCCATAGTCCCCCATGGAGTGCTCCTACACACCAGGGAGGCCCATAGTCCCCGTGGAGTGCTCCCCCACACCATAGAGGCCCATAGTCCCCGTGGAGTGCTCCCCCACACCAAGGAGGCCCATAGTCCCCCGTGGAGTGCTCCCCCACACCAGGGAGGCCCATAGTCCCCCGTGGAGTGCTCCTACACACCAGGGAGGCCCATAGTCACCCGTGGAGTGCTCCTACACACCAGGGAGGCCCATAGTCCCCGTGGAGTGCTCCCCCACACCAGGGAGGCCCATAGTCCCTCGTGGAGTGCTCCCCCACACCATAGAGGCCCATAGTCCCCGTGGAGTGCTCCCCCACACCAGGGAGGCCATAGTCCCCCCGTGGAGTGCTCCCCCACACCAGGGAGGCCATAGTCCCCCGTGGAGTGCTCCCCCACACCAGGGAGGCCCATACTCCCCGTGGAGTGCTCCCCCACACAAGAGAGGCCCATAGTCCCCCGTGGAGTGCTCCCCCACACCATAGAGGCCCATAGTCCCCGTGGAGTGCTCCTACACACCAGGGAGGCCCGTAGTCCCCGTGGAGTGCTCCTACACACCAGAGAGGCCCATAGTCCCCCGTGGAGTGCTCCTACACACCAGAGAGACCCATAGTCCCCCGTGGAGTGCTCCCCACACCAGGGAGGCCCATAGTCCCCCTTGGAGTGCTTCTACACACCAGGGAGGCCCATAGTCCCCGTGGAGTGCTCCCCCACACCAGGGAGGCCCATACTCCCCGTGGAGTGCTCCCCCACACCAGAGAGGCCCATAGTCCCCCGTGGAGTGCTCCCCCACACCAGGGAGGCCCATAGTCCCCCGTGGAGTGCTCCCCCACACAAGAGAGGCCCATAGTCCCCCGTGGAGTACTCCCCCACACCAGGGAGGCCCATAGTCCCCGTGGAGTGCTCCCCCACACAAGAGAGGCCCATAGTCCCCCGTGGAGTGCTCCCCCACACAAGAGAGGCCCATAGTCCCCGTGGAGTGCTCCCCCACACCAGAGAGGCCCATAGTCCCCCCTTGGAGTGCTCCCCCACACCAGGGAGTCCCAACACCCCCCTGGAGTGCTCCTACACACCAGGGATGGTCTCCCTTTGTTTAAAAACAATCTTGTACAACCTCTTGCCAGGAGAAAGATTGCTGAGATATGTAAATGTTACAATTAGATAGCGCGAGTGTTGACGTGCTTCCAAGGTCGAATATTGGTAAATATCCCCCCCCCCCCCCCTCGTATAGTGATGTGATGGTCTAGTTTCAGGAGGAGAATGGTCCAGGTACGCTTCTGCTGCTATACAGTGCCATCATCACTCGGGGAATACCCAGGTATACTACAGCTACAACACTCCGCCTTTATACTGTCCAGCTCTACTGTAGCTATATAACCTCACCAGACTCAGTAGGACATTGTCCAGCTCTACTGTAGCTATATAACCTCACCAGACCCAGTAGGACACTGTCCAGCTCTACTGTAGCTATATAACCTCACCAGACCCAGTGGGACATTGTCCAGATCTACTATAGCTATATAACCTCATCAGACTCAGTAGGACATTGTCCAGCTCTACTGTAGCTATATAACCTCACCAGACCCAGTAGGACACTGTCCAGCTCTACTGTAGCTATATAACCTCACCAGACTCGGTAGGACACTGTCCAGCTCTACTGTAGCTATATAACCTCACCAGACCCAGTAGGACATTGTCCAGATCTACTGTAGCTATATAACCTCATCAGACTCAGTAGGACATTGTCCAGCTCTACTGTAGCTACAGTAGCCCCGTGGCTTCTTTGGTGCTGACTGACAGCTCACAGCTGACAGCTAAAAGCTTTGAAAAGTTATCAGACCAAATTATGTATTACTACGCTGAACCATATGATTTGCAAAAACATGTGTTTAGCAGCTGTCCCTTCTGATGGTCAAAATTTAGGTTTATACCTAAATGTTGACTGTCAGAAGTCAGCTGTGAACTGTCAGTCAGCACCAAAGAAGCCATGAGGCTACTGTATATAACCTCACCAGACCCAGTAGGACATTGTCCAACTATTGTTCCTTTCCTGTGCACAGTGTGAAGGCTGACCTTGACAACGACAAGGGTTTCCTGGTCACTGCAGCCGAGGAGGGGTCTCAGTGTGTAGTCACCCTGTTGCTAACCGGCCGAGCCACCCCCTACCTGCACAACGGGGTGGTTTATGTGGGGATGAAGATCATTACGTGAGTCCACCTTCATGAGGTTCACACTCCCAAACACTTGTCAGCTCTGGGTATTGCTCCATGGGACCTACTGAATATAGCTTCAGTTGTGGTCAAGCTCAGTATGCTAGTTGTTGCCAACTAATTCTAGATACATCTGTTAAGTTATTGACAGGTGAGTGTTTGTTGAGTGGCAGTTGAGTGTTGTTATTGGGAGAAATCACTGACTGAGGAAGACTGGGTGTGTTGCTGGAGGAAGACTGTGTGTGTTGCTGGAGGAAGTGTGGGTGTGTTGCTGGAGGAAGACTGTGTGTGTTGCTGGAAGAAGACTGGGTGTGTTGCTGGAGGAATGGTGGGTGTGTTGCTGGTGGAATGGTAGGTGTGTTGCTGGAGGAATGGTGTGTGTGTTGCTGGAGGAATGGTAGGTGTGTTGCTGGAGGAATGGTGTGTGTGTTGCTGGAGGAAGTGTGGGTGTGTTGCTGGAGGAAGGGTGTGTGTGTTGCTGGAGGAAGTGTGGTGTGTTGCTGGAGGAAGGGTGGGTGTGTTGCTGGAGGAATGGTGTGTGTGTTTCTGGAGGAATGGTGGGTGTGTTGCTGGTGGAATGGTAGGTGTGTTGCTGGAGGAATGGTGTGTGTGTTGCTGGAGGAATGGTGTTTGTGTTGCTGGAGGAAGTGTGGGTGTGTTGCTGGAGGAAGACTGGGTGTGTACTGGAAGAAGAATGGGTGTGTTGCTGGAGGAAGACTGGAGTGTTGCTGGAGGAAGACTGTGTGTGTTGCTGGAAGAAGACTGGGTATGTTGCTGGTGGAATGGTGGGTGTGTTGCTGGAGGAAGTGTGGGTGTGTTGCTGGAGGAAGTGTGGGTGTGTTGCTGGAGGAAGACTGGGTATGTTGCTGGTGGAAGTGTGGGTGTGTTGCTGGAGGAAGTGTGGGTGTGTTGCTGGAGGAAGTGTGGGTGTGTTGCTGGAGGAAGACTGTGTGTGTTGCTGGAAGAAGACTGGGTGTGTTGCTGGAGGAAGACTGGGTATGTTGCTGGTGGAAGTGTGGGTGTGTTGCTGGAGGAAGACTGTGTGTGTTGCTGGAGGAAGACTGTGTGTGTTGCTGGAAGAAGACTGGGTGTGTTGCTGGAGGAAGTGTGGGTGTGTTGCTGGTGGAATGGTGGGTGTGTTGCTGGAGGAAGACCATGCGTGCTGTTGCAAGAAGCCTGGTTATGCTGTATCGTGTACCACTAGTTGTCTGCTGTCCCCAGGCCCTGCCCCAGTTCGGAGTCCTGGCTCGCAGCGAGGTGGGGTTCTTGCTCTGGGAGGACACCAATGACGGGAAGGTGGACGAGACCCACCAGCCAGGCTCCAGACTGAAGACTCCTTCGCTTCCCGTGTGGGTGTGCTGCTGCTCGGGCATTATGGGTGCTCTTCAACACTAACAGGGAACTGCTGAGGAACTACCATGCAGAGCGCAGGTAACAAGCTGAACTGATGTGGAACTACCACACACAAGAGCGGTGCTAGGGTGGTGCGACCGAACCAGACTTATCTTAAAGTGGACGCCAAAGTCAATAAAAATGTAAACACATCCGGCATGCAAATTTGAACAAACTCTCCCAGATCCCGTCACTTTATATTATGTGTTTGCTGAAGTTTGCAGTCTGCCTTTTCCTTTCTTCATCCATGATAACGTGGTGTATCACCAACTGTATCCAGAGATCTTATGACATTCTCTTTCCTTCTTACACCAGCTGTTTGCCACTTCCATCTTACTTCTAACCTTCTTGTTTCCCTCTTCATCCATCCTTCTTCCCTAACACCTCCATCCAATGTAGAATGAAGCCATTCCTTACTTCTTTCATGCCTCCCCTCTTCATTTTGTGCTTATCTAATAATTGTAAATAAACTTATTTATTTTAAAATAAAACACTTACTTGATAAATGAAATTGTTTTCCTTTTTCCACAAACAAATTATTAGTAATCCTAACAGTGATTGCAGGGGCGCCACCTAGAAACATTACTAGGACTCTCCCTGACCGTACAGAGAGCATGTTGATCCTAACAGTGATTGCAGGGCGCCACCTAGAAACATTACTAGGACTCTCCCTGACCGTACAGAGAGCATGTCGTAGTGAAGTATGGGTGGTTTTATCTCCAGGTTTGACTTGTACTACTACACGTGTGGCGGCACCCTGAACCTACTGAGTGTGGACACCAGATACGAGCAGGAGGAGAGGGCAGAGACTTCATCTCGGACCAGAGATGACTTGGGGACTCCGTCCCTCGAGAAACTGATACACACCAAGTAAGATCAAATATCTCGCACGACTCCCTCAACTAATTGACTGTGTGTGTGTGTTAGCAGAGATCATTGTCTCATGTCTGAACACGCTCTAAAGTGTATGTATTGTAAGTCCAGGTGGCAAGGAGCCCACATCCACTGGAACACACCACCGCCGGTGTGAACAAGACTGATACTAGCCACGAGTGACGCTCCAAAGCAACCACTGGAAGTGTTGACATTGAAAAGAGAGAGTGTGTGTGTGTTGCATAGCTATTCAGGGACAGTGGTACAATCATTTGATTTTTTATCACAATATTATATTACTAGCCGTTCGGCTTACACGCATATATGTACTAATTACGCTAATGTGTTTGGGATGAGAATGTTTTATTGTATATGAAGTGTACCCACATTTGCATGCAGGGATAGAGTGTAAAACTATTTATGGAAAACCATCCTCAGTATATCCACCAGAGTTCGAACCCCTACTCCCCATCATCAGCAGTCCAGTATATTGAGAGTGTGACACCTAAGCCTATCCGCCCACCGAAGAAGGTACAATCAATATTAGTTTCATCATTAATATAATTATCATAATCCTTTGGAAATTTATTCATCATAAATACTATATTGCTTTACTATTTTTTTCATTAATATTATTGATGGTAATAAATGTCACCAATATTCTCATTAAGTGCTTTGTGTTAAAATAACTTAAAATTGTCTCTAGACTGAACTTAGAAACTTACATCCTTAAGTAGTCAGCTTTAAAACAACATGTCAGCCAATAAATTAACGTTTCTAAAATTATCAATTATTTAAAAACCAATGTACAGGATAGTGCAAAAGTCACACCCTATAGTATTAGTATTGTAATAGATTTTTACTGAAATTAACGAAGGATGACAAGAGAATAATGTCGAGAATGGTTGTAACTGCACTTGTTGTATTCCCTCTGGAAGTTCAGTGCTCAGATCTCACCGGCCTTATTGAAATTAACGAAGGATGAACAAGAGAATAATGTCGAGAATGGTTGTAACTGCACTTGTTGTATTCCCTCTGGAAGTTCAGTGCTCAGATCTCACCCGGCCTTATTGAAATTAACGAAGGATGAACAAGAGAATAATGTCGAGAATGGTTGTAACTGCACTTGTTGTATTCCCTCTGGAAGTTCAGTGCTCAGAATCTCACCCGGCCTTATTGAAATTAACGAAGGATGAACAAGAGAATAATGTCGAGAATGGTTGTAACTGCACTTGTTGTATTCCCTCTGGAAGTTCAGTGCTCAGATCTCACCCGGCCTTATTGAAATTAACGAAGGATAAACAAGAGAATAATGTCGAGAATGGTTGTAACTGCACTTGTTGTATTCCCTCTGGAAGTTCAGTGCTCAGATCTCACCGGCCTTATTGAAATTAACGAAGGATGAACAAGAGAATAATGTCGAGAATGGTTGTAACTGCACTTGTTGTATTCCCTCTGGAAGTTCAGTGCTCAGATCTCACCCGGCCTTATTGAAATTAACGAAGGATGAACAAGAGAATAATGTCGAGAATGGTTGTAACTGCACTTGTTGTATTCCCTCTGGAAGTTCAGTGCTCAGATCTCACCCGGCCTTATTGAAATTAACGAAGGATGAACAAGAGAATAATGTCGAGAATGGTTGTAACTGCACTTGTTGTATTCCCTCTGGAAGTTCAGTGCTCAGATCTCACCCGGCCTTATTGAAATTAACGAAGGATGAACAAGAGAATAATGTCGAGAATGGTTGTAACTGCACTTGTTGTATTCCCTCTGGAAGTTCAGTGCTCAGATCTCACCCGGCCTTATTTACACTTCAATCGTTCTCAATACTCGTGGGTTGTTTATTATTCGGTCCTAGATTATGTTGCATTGTGTTCAGGCTCCTACCTATGAGTTATGATGAAGATTCATATAAGATAAATATTACATTGATTAATTTACTTTCAAAACACTTTGGTCATTGATAACATAAACTAACCAGTACCTTTGCATTGGTTGATAATAACCGAGTTGGAATGTCTTATCGCACATTCATACTTTGCGACTGATAAATACTCAGTTGGAGGAATTATTTCCCCTGTGAACGTGTCATGGCTGTGAAGTCCTCACCTAAAAGTTGGGAGACCAACTTTTTGAAGATTTGTTTAAATGAAATTGATTCAGATATAAATTCTATAAATCACAGTTTTTGGGTCATCCTGTATTGTTTTGTTGAGTTTGTTAAAGTGGAATGGAAGGGGACGCAAAAAATCGTCAGTGTTTTTGTAGTTTTTATGGCAACATTTATTTTTAGGACAAAATAAATAAAACATTGCTTCAGTATAGAATTTAATTTTCTTCACATGGTCACTTCAACATTTTTTGAATATCTTTCAAGAGTGTCGTGAATTTAATGACAACTTTTTCTCTTCATTCAAAAAGTTTGTTAGATAATTCCGCTATGCTCCTTACAGATATTCAACAACTGTTGATATCACCACAGGAAGAAAATTAAACTCCATGTTTGTAATGAAGCAATGTTTTATTTAACTTGGCCAAAAAAAGTTTTTCAATAAAAACTGCAAACACACAGGCCTTTTTTCGCGTCTCTTTCTATTCTATTCCAACTTGAGCTGTGACATTTAGTGTGTTGTGAAATTTGATGGTGTCAAGTTTGTTGCGCTGTTATATTTGATGTTCTTGAGTGTTTGGTAATATTTGATGTTCTTGGGATTGTTCTGTTGAGACATTTACGGTTGTCAAGTTTGCTGTATTGTGAAATTTGATGTTGTCAAGTTTGCTGTGTTGTGACATTTGATATTGTCAAGTTTGCTGTGTTGTGACATTTGATAATCTTGTTTGTTGTGTTGTGACTTTTTTGATGTAAAGTTTGTGTTGGGATATTTGATGTAATAGTAGTGGTAATATTGTAGAGTGAAGATTGCATTTCTTTTATCTGTCATTTACAATACAAATTAGATCTGCATATGCTAATAATTTACCAGGAATATGAAATCAAAATTTAAAATTGTATATGTAGCAATATTAGACCTATTTGTTTTCTAATGTATAATTTGCATCAGCAATTCAAAACTAATAATATATATATATATGTATTTGATGTTGAATATTCAATTAGAGAACTGTATATCAATGTTATGTCAAATGTACATAAAAAGAATTACACGAATAGTGAAAATTTTGTGTAACTCAAAGAGAAGTGAATATTTTGTGAGTAAATAATCTTTTATAATATCCCATGTTTTTTTAAAAATAATTTTTACAATGTAAAAAGTTGGAGCAGTCTGGTATAGGCCACCAGATATATTTTTAAATGCTAGATTTATGACGACTTTAAACACATTTTTCCAGAAAAGATTGGGAATTAAATGAATAGTTCAACTTACTCTTGTGACAGAAGATGAAGCCTGGTGAATCTTCCTGTGTCAGTTAAATAATACCCTAATGAAGCTTCCTGTGACAGTAGTAATACCCTAATGTCACTCATATTTTGGTGTGTCTATCTATAAGTCATTTCTTACTTTAAGAAGAAGAATTACATTTTTTATCCACGTCATGAAAATTAAATAGACAATTCCATAGCTTTACAAGAAAACACCATTAAATCAGTAATATTATGCATGAAATAAAGTGCATGGAGCACAAATAAAAGTAAAAACACTAACACACTTCGATATTTCGATACTATTACAGCATCTTCCTCAGTAGTAGTAATTAGACTAAACAGGATGTTGTCTTCAGTGATGCCAACTTGACTGGTAAGGATGAAAACTTCTCTGGTGAAGTCGAAATTCACTGAATGTTTCTCTATAACTCTTTGGATGGTAAGGGGTGTTAATATTGTTTTAACTTTCATTTGTGCTCCACCATTTTCCTATTTTATTTATTACAAAACATTAAAACAGTAAATAATTGCAAACTTAAAAAATATATTATTAGAATCTGGTGGATTAATATTAAGGTACAATATTTGTAAAACAACACTGGTCCAACGTCGAATCAAAGCTTCTGAAATCGACAACTCTTGTTGGAATGATAAGAGTAAAACACAAATTGAGCCCTCACTATGATGAGATTCTTATCGAACACTTGTAGTGTTTGGAAGCTCTGGGATTCAAACCCGCTCATCACTACGTCTCAGAGTTACTGTCAGGCTGGAAGGTCACCACAGTCGAGTTCTTCCCGACGTTTTCCTTGGAGCTGAACAGTACCTTGGCCACTATCCCGGCCCTGGGAGCTCGGATCACGTGCTGTAACAGTCCAATGTGACGACTAACAACACGGATAGCCTCAAATGTGAGGACTAACAACACGGATAATCTCAAATGTGAGGACTAACAACACGGATAGCCTCAAATGTGACGACTAACAACACGGATAGCCTCAAATATGAGGACTAATAACACGGATAGCCTCAAATGTGACGACTAACAACACGGATAGCCTCAAATGTGAGGACTAACACGGATAGCCTCAAATGTGAGGACTAACAACACGGATAACCTCAAATGTGACGACTAACAACACGGATAGCCTCAAATGTGACAACTAACAACACGGATAATCTCAAATGTGACGACTACAACACGGATAATCTCAATGTGATGACTTACAACCCTAGACGTCAAAGTGTTTACCTCCATCTTCATGGCGATGAGCACCATAAGAGGGTCCCCAGCCTGGACAGAGTCTCCTGGGACTACCCACACTTTGTCCACAACCCCTGGCATCGGGGCCACGGCGGTGTCTCCAGCCTGGTGTGAGTCTTTGCCCCCCAAACGCTTCAGGTACCTCGGCGGGGTCAGTCGCAACAAGTAGCTACCGTCCTGAAAAACAGTAGGTAGAAACCAAGGCTCTGGTCTCGGAGGACTCTTACTACTACAACCCAATTGTTGTCAACAATTCAAATTGGAGAATCAACGGTGTAATAGGGTGTTTTTTAGAATATAACATCTTTGAACACGAGAGATACAGTATCTAGGTTGGGCACCTGTTTATGTAGACTTTCAGCCGCTCTAGTGGCACAGAGCGTTGCCCAAGGTACACCATAGGAGGTTGTCTACGCGTTGTACCCTCAATCAGATTATGTGGATTATGATGTGTAGCCGAGAGTGTTTGTATATCTAACCTAAGCCTAACTAACCAAACCCTGGTGACCGTTGGGATAATTATCCTTTCAGAAAAAATACCCAGAGTACCAGCCAAGAATCGAACCCGGGACCCCTAGGTTCGTAGCCAGGTACAATGACCACTAAACCCCGAGGCTGGTAGGTGTGATATTTATTAAGTCGGGATGTGCAAGAACAGAAAATTTAAGACAAGAAAAAAAAATCTCAATCTCGTTTCAAAAATTTAAAATAACTCAAAATATTGAAGTGTGTGTAAATATGTGTTAGTGTCTTTTCTTTTATTTGTGTTCTACCATTTTCCTAATATTCTATCATTTTATTCATTACTAAATGTTTTTGCTCAATGCACTTTTTTCATACATAAAATAACTCTAAAAAAATTACAGGCACATTAGTGTCAGTATTATCCGAGGTGGTAACACGATTTATGTCTCATGAGAATTATCTATAAAATGCTCCTCATTAAAATGGTTCGAGTAACGAAGTGAATCATCGGTGACTCATTATTTACACGTACCGTGGAGCCATACATATTATTGTCCGCCGCTTGACTTAGTCGAGTCAGTTTCCTGACCCCTGGTGATATGACCGTAGATTAGAGATGTTGTCAGGACCATTTAAAAAAATTGTAATAGTTTAGTGACGTATTTTTTTAAAAGTATCTGAAAGTAAATAAAAGAAATAACGTTATCAATGTGATCCTTAACTAACAACAACTTAAACTCCTGATAGTTGGGACTTTACTAGGGGTGTACAAGACTTCAGCTTGACTTTGACCATTACGGAGCTTCACTAGTAAAAATATTGACAGCTAAAATACTCAATTATTTATGTTTAACTATTTACATTTTGAGCTGTTATAATCTTAAAAATTAATATTTAGATGAAATGAGCTGAAGTAATTGAATTGCAGCTGTGCAATGAAACCTTTTATAAGTGATCTTAGTATACAGAGTTATATAAATGAGTACAATATAAAATTTTGCTAAGATTAAAACTACTAGCCAAAAATATTTCATATATTAGAGTCAAGTTCGCTTCAAATTGAAAAAAAAAAAAATCCTTCTTAGCATGCCCCTAAGTCCAACTATCCGCCATCTTGCCCTGAGAGTATAGCTACCACGGTGAACAGATGAACATCTCTGCCATCAACAAAGACCCGGCATTTGGTGACCAAGTTGTCCAGATGACAGCGTAGTTCAAGACGTCCTCCTTCGTCTGTGAGTACACCTTTCACCCGGACAGGGTCTTTGGTGCTGTTGACTCGGACTTCAAAGGTGCTTTGTTCAGTGTAGGTAACCTCTGCATGAAGCTCTGCCCAGAACAAACAAGCACTATCCTCATCCCGAATTCTGACAAAATAGGGCCAGTTGCACAAACTTCATAATGATTCTTCAATCACTGGATCGTCGATCATATTGATCCTAGATCAAGAAAACTTTGGGTTGCAACAAAGGTAATTAGGGATCAAAATATACCATCCCTGACCATATGTTTGAACAAATAATCATGTAAACAAACATGGCAACATTGTAAAAAGCAGCTGATTGCGAAATGACCTAAATGTATACATAAGGTTGGGTATGAAGTTGTGTGTGTGTATATATGTGTGTGTAATATATATATTATATATATATATATATATATATATATATATATATATATAGAGAGAGAGAGAGAGAGAAATTTCAATAAACTGCAATTTTGGGCATATTCCTTAATAAAAGTGTGTTACACAATTTTGTAGCAATCTTAGTAAAATGTACTTGGTTTAAATCTCAACTCAAATTTAATTTATCTATGATTGAATAAAAGTTTTATTTCCTGTGGCTGATTTGGATCTCGATCATTTGCTATAACTTCATTTTATGGATTAAAAAACTTTAGATGAATTTGCCATAATTGTTATTACTAAGTGGATGATAGAATAAGTCACACTCAAAAAAATATACTGTATAAAGCACAGACTCTACTTTTATTAATTACTGAGGCCGTGTTTGTACTTAGCGTTGACTTAAAGGGAGGAAGTCATTTTCGGTGGTGTCTTGAATTTTCTTTCAAGTGTACTGATGCACCCCCTACAGTGCATTTTACTAATCATCATCATCATCATCATCATCATCAATCTATCACCATCATCATCATCACCTGTTTCCAGGCTGTGGCCAGGTCAGTTTAGTAAAATGTATCCACCTCCCTCTATCCTTACACTATGCTTTCTGCTTTAATTACTTCCATTCTTCTCCTCTCACTTGCACACTTTCTGTTATCTGCTCCTCCCATCTCTACTATCTCCTGTACTCCATGTCCTTGTCTCTCTTACATTCAATGTCCATGTTTCTGCCGCATGTGTGACAATAGATATGAAGTACTCTCCATCTAGCACTTCTTCACACATCAAGGACACTTCCCTTCTTCAAAGCAGGTCTCTTACACATAATTTCATTCAAACTCTAGAATTATATTCAATCTTAGATCAAAGTCGTTTGTTTACGGAAAACCACTTTTCCCTTTTTGAGATATATTCTGTTATATTTGAAGAAGGCAAAGGAAAGGTGGATAGAAACATATAATAGGAACAAACACAATATGGCCTTTATAATAGAAGAACACAGTTCACACTTTACAGTGCTACCACTGGACAGAGAGGTAATGGTTGCCTCTTAAAGAAAATCACTCTTTACCACCCAATCCCCCGACCTAGGTTTTATTCTATCGGAACTCATCAGGGAGTAGTGTGAAACGCGCAACACAACTTCTTAAAAGAGGAAACAAAAAACACAAAGGGAGAAAAAGGGAATCGATAAAGAATGAAAGAGACTTAGATAAGAACATGTAAAAGTCACTTACTTTCCTCTTCAAAAGTGAGTTCTAGCCGCCGCTTAAGGAAGTGGTTCACACGAAAACCGGTCTCTTGCGAGAAAGGGCTGAACGGATCACTCGAAGACATCGCAGCTTTGCGAGAGATCATTTCTTCGTGCAATAACAGACCCACTGCAGCCTGAAGCAACACAAGCGTTACCACCAAGAAGCTTGCGTTACATTTGTGTTAGTGTTAAGGTTCATTGTCTTTAACAACTGGTTAGTGAGAGAAATATGAACAAATAGGAGAATGGATAAAGTTACATAAGAAAGAACTTTATGGTTTCCATGCATCCCCAAACATATTGAGGCACACAGGATGAGATGGTATGGGCAATGACAAGTGTGTACACAACATTTTAGTTGAGAAACCTGAAGATACAAAACCATGATATTATCGGCTACTAGCCCTGGTTGTATCGGCTACTAGCCCTGGTTGTATCGGCTACAAGCCCTGGTTGTATCGGCTACAAGCCCTGGTTATATCGGCTACAAGCCCTGGTTATATCGGCTACAAGCCCTGGTTGTATCGGCTACTAGCCCTGGTTGTATCGGCTACAATCCCTGGTTATATCGGCTACAAGCCCTGGTTGTATCGGCTACAAGCCCTGGTTGTATCGGCTACAAGCCCTGGTTATATCGGCTACAAGCCCTGGTTGTATCGGCTACAAGCCCTGGTTATATCGGCTACAAGCCCTGGTTATATCGGCTACAAGCCCTGGTTGTATCGGCTACAAGCCCTGGTTATATCGGCTACAAGCCCTGGTTATATCGGCTACAAGCCCTGGTTATAACGGCTACAAGCCCTAGTTATATCGGCTACAAGCCCTGGTTGTATCGGCTACAAGCCCTGGTTGTATCGGCTACAAGCCCTGGTTTAAATCGGCTACAAGCCCTGGTTGTATCGGCTACAAGCCCTGGTTATATCGGCTACAAGCCCTGGTTATATCGGCTACAAGCCCTAGTTATATCGGCTACAAGCCCTGGTTGTATCGGCTACAAGCCCTGGTTATATCGGCTACAAGCCCTGGTTGTATCGGCTACAAGCCCTGGTTATATCGGCTACAAGCCCTGGTTGTATCGGCTACAAGCCCTGGTTATATCGGCTACAAGCCTTAGTTATATCGGCTACAAGCCCTGGTTATAACGGCTACAAGCCCTAGTTATATCGGCTACAAGCCCTGGTTGTATCGGCTACAAGCCCTGGTTATATCGGCTACAAGCCCTGGTTGTATCTTCTCCTGGGTCTGATTGCTACACTACCTGAACCACTAGTATCTCTTTAGTCGTTCTGGTTGTATCAGCTACAAGCCCTGGTTATATCGGCTACAAGCCCTGGTTATATCAGCTACAAGCCCTGGTTATATCGGCTACAAGCCCTGGTTGTATCGCTACAAGCCCTGGTTGTATCTTCTCCTGGGTCTGATTGCTACACTACCTGAACCACTAGTATCTCTTTAGTCGTTCTGGTTGTATCGGCTACAAGCCCTGGTTATATCGGCTACAAGCCCTGGTTGTATCGGCTACAAGCCTGGTTGTATCTTCTCCTGGGTCTGATTGCTACACTACCTGAACCACTAGTATCTCTTTAGTCGTTCTGGTTGTATCGGCTACAAGCCCTGGTTATATCGGCTACAAGCCCTGGTTATATCGGCTACATGCCTAGTTATATCGGCTACAAGCCCTGGTTATAACGGCTACAAGCCCTAGTTATATCGGCTACAAGCCCTGGTTGTATCGGCTACAAGCCCTGGTTATATCGGCTACAAGCCCTGGTTATATCGGCTACAAGCCCTGGTTGTATCTTCTCCTGGTCTGATTGCTACACTACCTGAACCACTAGTATCTCTTTAGTCGTTCTGGTTGTATCGGCTACAAGCCCTGGTTATATCGGCTACAAGCCCTAGTTATATCGGCTACAAGCCCTGGTTGTATCGGCTACAAGCCCTGGTTATATCGGCTACAAGCCCTGGTTATATCGGCTACAAGCCCTGGTTGTATCGGCTACAAGCCCTGGTTGTATCGGCTACAAGCCCTGGTTGTATCGGCTAACAAGCCCTGGTTGTATCGGCTACAAGCCCTGGTTATATCGGCTACAAGCCCTGGTTGTATCGGCTACAAGCCTGGTTATATCGGCTACAAGCCCTGGTTATATCGGCTACAAGCCCTGGTTATATCGGCTACAAGCCCTGGTTATATCGGCTACAAGCCCTAGTTATATCGGCTAAAAGCCCTGGTTGTATCTTCTCCTGGGTCTGATTGCTACACTACCTGAACCACTAGTATCTCTTTAGTCGTTCTGGTTGTATCGGCTACAAGCCCTGGTTATATCGGCTACAAGCCCTGTTATATCGGCTACAAGCCCTAGTTATATCGGCTACAAGCCCTGGTTATAACGGCTACAAGCCCTAGTTATATCGGCTACAAGCCCTGGTTGTATCGGCTACAAGCCTGGTTATATCGGCTACAAGCCTGGTTATATCGGCTACAAGCCCTGGTTATATCGGCTACAAGCCCTGGTTATATCGGCTACAAGCCCTAGTTATATCGGCTACAAGCCCTGGTTATAACGGCTACAACCCTAGTTATATCGGCTACAAGCCCTGGTTGTATCGGCTATGAGCCCTGGTATATCGGCTACAAGCCCTAGTTATATCGGCTACAAGCCCTGGTTATAACGGCTACAAGCCCTAGTTATATCGGCTACAAGCCCTAGTTATATCGGCTACAAGCCCTGGTTGTATCGGCTACAAGCCCTGGTTATATCGGCTACAAGCCCTGGTTATATCGGCTACAGGCCCTGGTTATATCGGCTACAAGCCCTGGTTATATCGGCTACAAGCCCTAGTTATATCGGCTACAAGCCCTGGTTGTATCTTCCCCTGGGTCTGATTGCTACACTACCTGAACCACTAGTATCTCTTTAGTCGTTCTGGTTGTATCGGCTACAAGCCCTGGTTGTATCTTCTCCTGGGTCTGATTGCTACACTACCTGAACCACTAGTATCTCTTTAGTCGTTCTGGTTGTATCGGCTACAAGCCCTGGTTATATCGTCTACAAGCCCTGGTTATATCAGCTACAAGCCCTGGTTATATTGGCTACAAGCCCTGGTTACAACGGCTACAAGCCCTAGTTATATCGGCTACAAGCCGTGGTTGTATCGGCTACAAGCCCTGGTTATATCGGCTACAAGCCCTGGTTATATCGGCTACAAGCCCTGGTTGTATCGGCTACAAGCCCTGGTTATATCGGCTACAAGCCCTGGTTGTATCGGCTACAAGCCCTGGTTATAACGGCTACAAGCCCTAGTTATATCGGCTACAAGCCCTGGTTGTATCGGCTACAAGCCCTGGTTATATCGGCTACAAGCCCTGGTTGTATCGGCTACAAGCCCTGGTTGTATCTTCTCCTGGGTCTGATTGCTACACTACCTGAACCACTAGTATCTCTTTAGTCGTTCTTGTTGTACCTGCTATAAGCCCTGGATATATCGGCTACAAGCCCTAGTTATATCGGCTACAAGCCCTAGTTATATCGGCTACAAGCCCTAGTTATATCGGCTACAAGCCCTGGTTGTATCGGCTACAAGCCCTGGTTGTATCTTCTCCTGGGTCTGATTGCTACACTACCTGAACCACTAGTATCTCTTTAGTCGTCCTGGTCAGTAGCAACTGCTCCTGGTGTTGCTGGATGAAACCAGTGTGTACATTCCCCGCCAAGAACTGTTCATGAGCCGTTAGATCCAGCAAGAAGTTAATGTTGGTGTCGACACCAGCCACCTGGAACAGACCACCACACCTATGGCTCGTCAACAAAACATCGAGAAAATAATATTTAAGAGCACAAACATTTGTTTAAGGCCATAAAGGTATTTATATAAGTAATTCCAAGTTTATGAACAAATTCCAATATGTTTAAATAAAATATGTATTAATTATGTTAATAAACTGAATTAGTGCCTAATGGCTTAGATGTATGTGTTTCTTATGTGAGAGTTTACGTAATAAACATATGCGGTAAGCTTCCATTTTGATTTTAAAAGTGGTTTAATCTCCTCGCTGATTGCACTAGCCCTCTCTAGATACATGGCCACATTAGCACCCCGTCTTACTACCTGCTCAGGTACTGCCTATGTACTAATTGCACTAATCGTTTGGGGATTTGGAAGGATTGATTTAAAGGAAGTGCGCCCACATTTGGGTGAAGGGAGAGTGGAAAACCACCCTCAGTGCATCCGACCAAGATCGAACCCCGACCTCCCAGTCTTCGGCAGTTTAGTGCAACACAAGATTAGTGCATTAGATCATGCGACCACCAAAGTAGGTTATCAATTAATTGATGTGTAAATGTTGGATTGCAAGTATTTCATCATGTAAACATAACCTAGATATAACAAATATATCTAACAAACTGTTTAAATATAATCTTTTTATAGATTTTATATAAGTAGAAAAGTCCTCAGGTGGATTTTTTTATTGGGGTATTTGTGACTCTTTTTAAATATTATAAAACCATTTTTAAGGCAAAATTTATCTTATTTGAAAATCTTTAAACCAAAATTGATTGTTTTTAAGATTCTAATGTCTAAGATTTATTTGTGATGATGTGGGTTCTCTACCTGTGATGCAACATACAAGGGTGAGGATGCGGGTAAAGAATGTACTTGTTAGCTCACATGAAAGTCTGCAAGTTGTCTGCGAAGCTTTACGAGTGCTTGGGTTCTGTTCTCGCCCAAACCACGAGCTTAGAGATCATGGGGTCATAATGAACCGATACTTGGTCTCCCTGACATACTCCTGTAACAACACGTGTACCCACTTTACATACTCCTGTAACAACACATGTACCCACTTTACATACTCCTGTGACAACACGTGTACCCACTTGACATACTCCTGTGACAACACGTGTACCCACTTGACATACTCCTGTAACAACATGTATACCCACTTTACATACTCCTGTAACAACACGTGTACCCACTTGACATACTCCTGTGACAACACGTGTACCCACTTGACATACTCCTGTAACAACATGTGTACCCACTTTACATACTCCTGTGACAACACGTGTACCCACTTGACATACTCCTGTAACAACATGTGTACCCACTTTACATACTCCTGTGACAACACGTGTACCCACTTGACATACTCCTGTAACAACATGTGTACCCACTTTACATACTCCTGTGACAACATGTGTACCCACTTTACATACTCCTGTGACAACACATGTACCCACTTTACATACTCCTGTAACAACACATGTACCCACTTGACATACTCCTGTGACAACATGTGTACCCACTTGACATACTCCTGTAACAACACATGTACCCACTTTACATACTCCTGTAACAACACATGTACCCACTTGACATACTCCTGTAACAACACATGTACCCACTTGACATACTCCTGTAACAACATGTGTACCCACTTTACATACTCCTGTGACAACACGTGTACCCACTTGACATACTCCTGTAACAACACATGTACCCACTTGACATACTCCTGTGACAACACGTGTACCCACTTGACATACTCCTGTAACAACATGTGTACCCACTTTACATACTCCTGTAACAACACATGTACCCACTTTACATACTCCTGTGACAACACATGTACCCACTTTACATACCCCTGTGACAACACATGTACCCACTTTACATACTCCTGTGACAACACATGTACCCACTTTACATACTCCTGTGACAACACATGTATCCACTTGACATACTCCTGTGACAACACATGTACCCACTTGACATACTCCTGTGACAACACATGTACCCACTTTACATACTCCTGTAACAACACATGTACCCACTTTACATACTCCTGTGACATCACGTGTACCCACTTTACATACCCCTGTGACAACACATGTACCCACTTTACATACCCCTGTGACAACACATGTACCCACTTTACATATCCCTGTGACAACACATGTACCCACTTGACATACCCCTGTGACAACACATGTACCCACTTTACATACTCCTGTGACAACACATGTACCCACTTTACATACCCCTGTGACAACACATGTACCCACTTTACATACCCCTGTGACAACACATGTACCCACTTTACATACCCCTGTGACAACACAGGTACCCACTTTACATATCCCTGTGATAACACATGTACCCACTTGACATACTCTTGTGACAACACGTGTACCCACAATTTTAAGTTTCATATTATTTATAATTAGAGTACTATTTTCAAACAATGAATTTCAAATTTGACTCTTGGATAAAATGTAAACAGTAACTTAAGGTTAGTTATGTTTGTAACAATTGTAACTGGGTTACATTCAATAAAGTGTTAAATTAAGTCTGTCCTAATCTTATGTTGGACTTGAACGACAAATTATCAGTATTAGAAAGCTCTATAACGCAGTTTAATTTAAAATTTGAAAAAACAAACAAAAAAACAATGTTTTATTTTGGAATCTTGAATACCCGTAGTTTGATTATCCTTATGGATATTTAAGGGTTTAAGGATCACTATCTATTTTTACAATAATTGAGAAACAACACAATTGTCGAATGGATCCTATCATGAGCCAGGCCTTTACTGCCAATACTAACAGCTATTTGAATTACCTGAAACATCACGACAGGAAACAATACTTACCAAACAACTAAAGTTTGGAGTGAGAACGTTGTGTCTCCAAGTGTACCCCACAAAATCTCACCTGTCTCCACGCGAACACCGTCCCCTGGGACAGGGGTGTGCATGTAGGTGAGGGGGCCAGCCCCAGGAAGGAAACCCTTGTCGGGGTTTTCAGCATAGATACGTGCCTCGAAGGCATGTCCATGGGACTTGATAAGGTCCTGTGTCAAAGGTAATGTACCCCACTAGCCACCTGCACATAATGAGAACACCTGCAGTCACACCTAGTGGCTAGCCAACTGCACATAATGAGAACACCTGCGGTCACACCTAGTGACTAGTGACCTGCAGTCACACCTAGTGGATAGTGACCTGTATCTGCCAGTGAACAAGGTCGGTGCCAGTGATCATCTCAGTGACCGGATGCTCCACTTGGAGTCTAGTGTTCATCTCCATGAAGTAGAAGCGGTTATCAAGTTGGTCCATAATGAACTCCACGGTGCCAGCGCCCACGTAGTTGACAGCCTGCGCCGCTCGTACCGCCGCTTGTCCTAGCTCCGCCCGAACCTTCTCAGACAAGCCTGGCTACACATGTTCAGTAGAAAGCACGAAGATATATCAGGAGCCAGCGTCAATCACATGTTATATAAGGGAATACAACGGTCTATTACCAACCCACTTATAGTAAAACTCTAGCCCGGAGCACTTAATTATTAATTATTTTTCTCCTTGTGACAGTATCTAATTATATTTAAATTGTTTATTTATCTAACGATAGGAACAAGCAACTTTTGTAAAATTTAACAATTTAAGGGCGTGTATCACATGCCTATCAATTCTGTGATACATTGGCTCAGAATCATAGATTTACACAAACACTATTGCACTTGGGTCATTTCTGACTAAACATTAATGGAGATAAAGAGTAAATAGATGTCCCTAACAAGGAACACTGTTGGAATATTAAATGATATTTGGATAAAAACTGCAGTATAATTAACTAGAAACTTTGTCTCTCTCGTCATTACTAAGGAAAATTGTGAGTATTCATTCAAATACGAATGCACTGCACACATTTCCGGCATATCTTGGTATTTTATGTTCCCTCTAACTCCCATACCTCACACGAGCTGGGAGCTGAGTTGGGTCTGATATGATGCACGCTCTTTATGGCTGTATTCATGAGCATATTAAGCTTGCTGCATACCTAATCAGATCAAAATAGATCGGAACACTCGGAATCAAAACTCTTCGAACGGAAATGAGTTTTGTCCACACACTTGTTTGAAATTTTTGTTAGCCAGAAGGAAACAGCCAAAGAGGGCACATATATTTGAATTGAAGAGGAGTGATAGCAGCTGTGAGGAGTGATAGCAGTGGTGAGGAGGAGTGAGTGTCTTATTTCTATTTATTTCTGGTCCCTGTTGTAATAAACCTGTTTCAGGTTAATAGCAAATGCATATACAATACGAGCAAAACACCTGCTACTATCGATATAAAGGACTGTATTTTTTTTAAATACATAAAATAGTTAAAGTGTAATGAAGCTGACCAGATGGCTATAGACAAACAAAGTCTCCAATAAATTGACAATACTAACATTTTTAAACACCCGCTTCCTCCACCAACTGGCAGAAATTTGAATTAACATAATTTATAATATCATTTACTTTAAAATATTAATTCATACTGAATAGAAGACGGACAATATGATAATGTTTACAAAGTGTGACATTCTACTTACAGGCTTCCTTTAAAATTTCCGCGATTTCCATTCACCCATTTTCCTTCATAACACTGTCACAATAATGGTTGTTACCAATGTCATAAATCACAGAGTATAAATGAACCAAATTTATTAATTTTTCAACCAAGGACATGTTTAACTAAATAAAAATTGCCGGCAAAGAGGAAACGAAAACCAACAGTTGATAGTGAGCGTGAGGTAGAGGACGTACATGCACGTAGCTTCAGAACGTCTTCAAAATCCGTCAAAATATTCCTTCCATGGCAAACCAATTCATTCCCTTCTGATTGGATGCAATGTATCCGATCTGAGCAAGTGTAAGAGCCTCCATTGAAATGCATGTAATAAATAGTTCCCGTTACGATCCATTCTGACCTGGTGTGCGGCAAGCTTAATACGAGATAATTTAATGTTACAAATCTTCACTCAAACAAAACCAATTTACATTAGTGTTTAAAAAGAAATTTATTATTCTGATTATATCTGTTTTAGTATATTTCCTTAGATAATGAATAATATAATAAAGCAACGCCACCTTACCGCTGGCGCCTCCTCTATGATCTTCTGGTGGCGTCTCTGAACGCTGCAATCCCGCTCAAACAAGTGAACATAGTTCCCGTGAGAGTCCCCAAACACCTGCACCTCGACATGTCTTGGTCGTTCAACAAACTTCTCTACCAGCATCCCGTCATCCCCGAACGATTGGGACGCTTCCCTTCGCGCTGACTGAAGCTGGGCTTCAAACTCTTGGGGTGTGAGCACGATACGCATTCCCTGGAGACACACAACAACGCAAGGCCTTGATACACAACATTCCGTCGTGAGCACACAAAGTACTGTTGATAAGTGGACAGTACCTTGCCTCCGCCCCCACGGACAGCCTTGATCATGACGGGGAACCCAATCTTGTCAGCCTCCTGACGTAGTTTGGTATCCGTCTGGTCGTCGCCATGGTAACCTTGGATAACAGGAACACCAGCGGCTGCCATCAGTGCCTTGGATGTGCTGTGACAGTGTTCAACAGGGGGGTTTATTTATTTATAATGTAATTAGCAAGCACTTTCTGAACTGACTGATTATATCAGCACACGAGAATTTCTATGAGCAAGAGAGAAAGGGCCAACCAATTGTTCCGGGAAAGGTATTTTCACATACCTTCCAGGGCTCTCTTAGCTGCCACAATCGACATGGGGACTGACGGCTTTAGTTTCTCTCCAAAGGAAGTTGTGCTACGGATTTTTATATCTCAAAAAGATCCGTCAAACCTGGTTGGGTTTGAACCCACGAACATCGGGTCTTGAGGTGAGCAATTTACCCCAAGACCAAGGAGGACGACTTTACTAGTGTTCAAGAGGGTTGCCCATGTCCCGGACTAACCTCTTAAGGCCCATGCCCAGACTAACCTCTTGAGGCCCATGTCCCGGACTAACCTCTTGAGGCCCATGCCTCGGACTAACCTCTTGAGGCCCATGCCCCGGACTAACCTATTGAGGCCCATGTCCCGGACTAACCTCTTGAGGCCCATATCCCGGACTAACCTCTTGAGGCCCATGCCCCAGACTAACCTTTTGAGGCCCATGTCCCGGACTAACCTCTTGAGGCCCATGCCCAGACTAACCTCTTGAGGCCCATGTCCCGGACTAACCTCTTGAGGCCCATGCCTCGGACTAACCTCTTGAGGCCCATGCCCGGACTAACCTTTTGAGGCCCATGCCCAGACTAACCTCTTGAGGCCCATGTCCCGGACTAACCTCTTGAGGCCCATGCCTCGGACTAACCTCTTGAGGCCCATGCCCCGGACTAACCTTTTGAGGCCCATGTCCCCGACTAACCTCTTGAGGCCCATGCCTCGGACTAACCTCTTGAGGCCCATGCCCCGGACTAACCTCTTGAGGCCCATGTCCCGGACTAACCTCTTGAGGCCCATGCCCAGACTAACCTCTTGAGGCCCATGTCCCGGACTAACCCTTGAGGCCCATGTCCCGGACTAACCTCTTGAGGCCCATGCCCCGGACTAACCTCTTGAGGCCCATATCCCGGACTAACCTCTTGAGGCCCATGCCCCGGACTAACCTATTGAGGCCCATGCCCCGGACTAACCTCTTGAGGCCCATGCCCAGATTAACCTCTTGAGGCCCATGCCCCAGACTAACCTCTTGAGGCTCATGCCCAGATTAACCTCTTGAGGCCCATGTCCCGGACTAACCTCTTGAGGCTCATGCCCAGACTAACCTCTTGAGGCCCATGTCCCGGACTAACCTCTTGAGGCCCATGTCCCAGACTAACCTCTTGAGGCTCATGCCCAGACTAACCTCTTGAGGCCCATGCCCCAGACTAACCTCTTGAGGCTCATGCCCAGATTAACCTCTTGAGGCCCATGCCCCGGACTAACCTCTTGAGGCTCATGCCCAGACTAACCTCTTGAGGCCCATGCCCCGGACTAACCTCTTGAGGCTCATGCCCAGACTAACCTCTTGAGGCCCATGTCCCGGACTAACCTCTTGAGGCCCATGCCCAGACTAACCTCTTGAGGCCCATGTCCCGGATGGCGCTGGCCGGGGGGCCTATGAATACCAGCCCAGAGTCCTGACAAAGTTCAGCAAACTCTGCATTCTCGGACAGGAAGCCATAGCCAGGGTGGACCGCCTGGCAGCCGGAGATTGTGGCAACTCTGATGATCTGGTCTTGGCGCAGGTAGCTTTCCTGAGATGGTGCGGGACCCAGCCGGTACGCCTCATCTGCCTGACCAACAATGTTGACATATTTTGGTACAAGATTTAGATGCATATCAATTTCCTTTCCCCTTCTTCCGACTACAACAAAACACCTCAAAAAGTGAAAAGAGGTTTCCCTTAAAAAGATATATTTTATTATTTCCAGACACAATTTATTTTTATGTTGAGAATAATGAAATACTAATAATAAGTATTTTTGTTTGACTTGTTATTAACACTTAACTCGAATATGCACGCAATATAAATATCAAGCTCATTTAGTCTGGTTTTCTGGTGACATAAAGGTAAAGCCTTGAAGGTGGTTTTTTCCTAAATGGTTTCCCACCGTCCTGTCGAGCAAACCGGTTAGCTTCTATTCCTTACAGATCAGTGTAGCCTAAATGGTTTCCCACCGTCCTGTCGAGCAAACCGGTTACCTTCTATTCCTTACAGATCAGTGTAGCCTAAATGTGTATAACCTACACGGATGGTGAAATATCACTTTAGCACTGTGTCTCATCCCCCAGTCAGGTTACGCGCATTTGTACTAATTACGCTAATGGGGTAGGGAGGAGGAAGTTTACCCACATGTGTGTAGGAAGAGGGAAAACCACCTTAAGTACACTCAACCTGGATTAGAGGCCAAATCTCCGTGTCATCGGCCCTCTAGTCTATTACCAGAGGCGGGCGACATATTTCTCAAGGTGTGGTGAGTGAGACGTGAGATCTGCCCCAACATGTAAAAACTGAGAAATTATGTTGCTCAGGTGAACAGTTAAAACAACACACACGATTTTAACAACGGTGAGGACAAATGAGAAGCTACTTGAATAAATAAGTAGAAACTTCGATCTAGAAAAGTGAGATTAATGGTCGGAGCGTTCATTGAGCTGACGACATGACGCCCTCTATTTGCAAAAGTCGATATAACAGCTGCTCGGTCGTTAGGCTATAGCTCGCTTGCGGGCTCATGCCATGGAGTTTTATAAATGGGTTTAACCTGACTGGGTAGCAAGACGTGATGCTAAAACAATTCTATAACAATTACCAACAATCTAAATATTGTTACTACCTAACTTAGAGTATTCTTGTTGTATATAAAGAAATATTGTTTTTAAAACATATAAATTACATCGGTACCATTCACCATCCGTATTTTGGTCAAGGTCTTCACTGTTTATCAAAAGCGATTTGACCATATCACCGCAACGGCAACTGCTCCAGTCCTCACCATGGCGACATGCATAGCCTCGGTGTCTGCGTCGCTGTACACCGCCACGGTCCTCAATCCCAACTTGTGGGCGGTCCGCATAATCCTGCAGGCTATTTCGCCTCTGTTGGCCACCAGCAGCTTGCTGATGACACGGACAGAGGAACTGTGCCGCTGCACGGAGCTAGACAGTACACCAGACCTATAGACTAACCAGCTCAGGAGGTCCCAAGCTCTGAATGTGAACTCATACTCTCAATGGACGGTGAAGTCTAGACTAGCATCATTCACTTTCTCATTAAAAAAAAAAAAGGTTAACCAAACTGTACTAATATAAGATCCAAAATTTTGTTGGTCTCAAACTTAAAAATATTTTTTTTTAAATTTATTTAACATATTTAACATGCACATTCTGTACTAAGTCATTATATCAGCACATGACTTATAAACTAACTTAACCCTAGAACAGACACAACATCCAGTCCTCCAGCCGTTATTTCATCAATGCGAAAGGGTAAACCCACAGTTCACCAATTATAACCATGTCGGGAATCGAACCTTAGCTCAGGTAGATTCACTTCTGACTGGACCAAGGTGTTGGACTTAAAAATAGGTTAAATGTGAATTAAACAAGTTTTTGTGCAAATAAATGAATAAATAAAGAGTAGTCTAATTCTATAAATGCCATCTACCTTTTTAGATGTGGCTACCGTCTCGATTAATACTATTTCTGGGAATAGTACATAAAGGCAATGTCATATTTGTTTACTACTTGTTAGGTTATACACTTATGTAATAATCATGCTAATAGTTTTAAGGACTAGGAAGGTTATATTTAGAGGAAATGTACCCACAAACTTGTGGAACGAGAGTGGAAAACCATTTTGGAAAAACCCCCATCAACACACTCGAATGAGATTTGAACCTCAAGCTCCTTGTCACTGTCAATCTAGTCTACTGCGAGCGTAGCACATTAGACCATTCAACTTCAACCACCGAAGCGTGTCACAGACATTTTATGGAAAATAGAACATTGTTTACAATTTACAAACAATCATGGCCAGTTTTATATGATAACAAAATTAATATTGTTCCAAAAAAAAGTATACTATCATATAATTTAAAAAAAAATCACCTAAGCCATAAAAGTATTAAAATATTCAGACAAATGGACTTGAAGTAAATAAATTTAAATAAATGGAGCTGTCCCAACATTGCACCAAAAGTATTTTACTGCACAACAGTTATCATTTTTATTGTTATTAACTATCCCAACCTAACTTTTCGGACAATAACAAATGGTTCACAAAATTTCGGGATCATGATACTCGCACTAAGTTATTGTATTGAATAACATACTAATTTGATCCTCTATTGTAATAAGCTTTCTTTGGCCTATTCCATCCATTCCTGCTCTTAAAAATATTTTTAAAACAAATTAGTTGGTTGACAACTTCATCGAAATGTTATTTATTAATACATGAAAGGTTAGGTTAAGTTAGGTTGAATTAATTTCTAGCCAAACATATTGAATATTAAAAAATCCGTCCTTTATGTATAATATCGCATTATTTTTAGTGTTTAAATTGTTCTCATATTTTTTAGATAACAGGTACTTTGTGTTACTTTTAACAAAATAATTGAATAGTCATACCATTTAATATTATAGGCTGGTCGAAATCTTGATAAATACATTGCCACATTCATTATTTAAAAATTCATATAACTCAATTTTTTTAGGTTTTTGTTACAATATGAAAAAATGAAAAAAAAAAGTTTACAAAATTAAGAAAATTAAATAGTTTATTTAAACTCAAAAGTCATTGCTCTTGTTATTCCGGAGCTTCCAAGAGAAGCTAATAGATTAGAGATAAGCGGTAAAAGCGTTAAATGATGTGCAGTGTGCACACAATAAATAGGGAAAGAAAATAAAGTTTATAATGTTATTTTCATTTAAAATTTAGTACTATATGTGATGTATCATTGAAATAAAAAAGTGAATTTGATATAAAAACAGTATGTATTTGAATTGAGATTTCCATTCATTCCTTCGGTTACTAAAATCCTACATGGCTAGACGTGATTGGCGAACTGTGATTACAGGATTGTATCCTATTAAAAATCACGCTAAGAATATTTTATTGTGTTTTCCTTTTCCCAAACACCAACATTTAGTCGGTTTCGTTTTGTAAAGTTAAGTTGTGTCACTTTCAGACACATGAAATATGTTGGCCGCGTAAGGAATATATATAAATATTCCAATTTCTTTTGGTGATTTATTCATGTTAAAAGTATATTTTAAACATAAGTTTCATTGAAATGTATTCAAAAGAATTGAATAAGATAACATTGTGAAGGTTGAAATTTATTAGATTGAACTCTCACTGATTACAGTTTTTTTTACTGTAGGTTAGTTGTCATCTTATCAAATTTCTACTCTTTCATTTTCGTAGTGTGAATGAGTGACGGATAGCCAGTGATTGTAGATATTTTTAAAATTTCATCTGTGTGTGTAAAGTCTTAAAACTGTCAGCACACTTCTCTAGGTTGTGTGTTATTGAAATGTTGATTAATTTGTAACCTCAAAAAATCATATGGACATAGTTTAAAAAATAAATAATTAAAAATGCATTATTTAAGTTTAAAAATGTGGTGGCCACTGTCTTTGGTCGCGTTGAATGCTGTAGTCATTCTGGCAACAAAGCAGCAAAGAACTAAGTCTGTAACGACGCTCATAGACGCCCAATGGGAAGCGACGCCGGTCGTACTGGAAGTAGCGGAGTTCCTGGCTGATGAAAACCCGGACTACCTATGGAGTTTTGTGGATTCTGTCAGCCACTTAGAGCCTCCACTTGTGGAAACTAGTAAGTACCAGTTTAAATGGGGGTTTCCCCTCTTCCACATCAATTGGTTTACTGGTACCATAGAGGTAAACCCAAGAACCATACCTTCTGGCCCAGTTAAAAAAAAACCTGAAAATCACTCAAGTTTATAGTAGCATTACACATTGAAAGTTTTCAAAAATGGGGGGAATCCATTGATTTTAAATTCTAAATTCGAAGCTTTATATGTATGTTAAGAGTCTATTAATGTACAGTAATAGTTTGAACCGATCATTCTTAACTCATCAAAAACAGTGCAGATCCAATAAAGATTATATCATACGTCAACCGCTTCAGTGGCAGAATGGTTTAAGGTGTTAGACTGGCTTGCTTAAAACGGGGAGATCAGGGTTAGAATACTGGTCGGGTCTATTAGGGGAGGTTTTTCTGAAATAGTTTCCCACGCGATTGCGAGTAGATTACCTCTAAAATGCTTCCATCCTCCTGCCCATCTCATTAGAGCAGGCTAATTAGCATATATGTGTATAACCTGAACAGGTAGTAAGACAAGGAGATACAAAATATTTCAGCAAGCACTAGACTGAACAATTTGGTAAAGATCCGAACGGAAGCACCCACTGCAAGTCAAACATTAAAATAAACCTAAATTATATTTTTAATGGCCTATAAATAATGGTATAAATATGTATTATTATTAGGTACTAACCCAACCTAACTTTACCTAACCTTCATTATGGTAATTACTCAGCTGACTCTATCTAAGTTTGTTACTGTTCCATTCTCTAATCAATTATATCTTCAATCTTCACATAGTAAACTATTTTAATTTTGTAGTATAAGAGAGGAAGGATCAAACTACATGTCCGTTTAGTAGGTCTACGTTTAGACTTAGATTATGATAATTTGTCTAAATGTAAAAATAAAATAATTTCATATCATTTGATTCATCATTTCCTTGTGAGTGTAATGATAGTGTTGAATTTTTAATGATTTTCTATCTTAAATAAAATAGGTTGTATTATAAGATTAGGTGTTTAGGCCCCGTTCCCGGTACCATTATATCTTGGGGGGGGGGATTCGGTCACAGTTCCTCAATGGCTCGTGTACAATCAATCGCACCCACTTGTCAGGTTTGAAATATTGTCCGTCTATAAACACACACGCAAGCACAGTCACTTGTCGGAAGAAGATGGATATCACAAACAAATATCGGTGTACTACTGTAGTAAACTAAAACAATCAATTATTTGGGCTAGGATTTTAATTCATTAAAATATGAAAAAAGATATAGTTGAATTTTAAACTATTAAGTATTAATAATAGGTAAAAATTATATAACCAGATAATGATATATTTATTTTATTATTATTTGTTAACTTTAACATTACTTTAATCTGTAAATGGAGTTCTCTTGGTTGAAATTACGTCTTCCGACATTTCATTGTAAGTCCTTGTTTAAGCAGGAAACATACACAACACTTCTTGGAGAGTGCACTTTGTTAGTACGGTCACAACAAGTGTTTGGGACTTAATGTAGAAGAGCCATAACTACGACAACCAGTATCGACGGCTGGATCCTATATTTACGTGTCTTCTCCTTGCCATGTAGCCTATCCGTGTCGGTCTCACCAATGGAGCAAGGTGTTTGTCCTCCTAACCCACTTACATTTACAAATTGTTTTATTTCCGTGGATGTTACCGCTACCGTAACTGTGTTCAGTCCCTGTAAATAGGTATCTTACAACTAGAGACGTTGCTAGATCTACTTTCACTGACTCATACGCTAGGTCATGTGATCTAGAGTTGTCTGACAGAGGTAAAAATAGGCGTAGTTACTAAGAAACTGACTACCGTGAGGGGCTTAATAAAAAAAGCGACTTGTTGTGAACCAAACCAGAGCGGATGTAACTGTCCTGTTAGGATCAACCAGTCCCATGACTTGTGTTCCCCTGGTGTAGGTCCGGACAAGGCTCGCTACGAGAGAGTGCTGGCAGCGGTCTCCGGGGTGCTCACCTCCACGCAACTGTCTGTCTTGAAGCTGGCTCTATCCCTACACATCTACTCGCCCAAGGTGGAGATGTACGCCCAGATGGCACGGGAGAGAGGGGTGCTCTGTCCGGTCGCTGTTAACCTTGCTGGCAGGTTGACCTGTGACCTTACTGAGCTGAAGTCCCTCTTAACTCAGGTGTGTGATAGACCCTCTTAACTCAGGTGTGTGATAGACCCAGATGTGGGGAGTAGAATCGCAGACTGAAGGGGAAACATGAAATGAAGGGTACACTCTACTCTACCAAGGAAACCCCAGTGTTTGCCTCTAACCCTGGAGACCTGAGCTCTTACCTGACTGAGTGAACTGGCTAGAATTGTAAGCCTTGTGTTGTGTGTAATTCACTTCTTTCCTCCTGGCCTCTTACATTAACAACAACCATCATGGACACCAGTGTATAAGTGCACCCAGTAAAGCCCCCCCTCCCCCGATGTTTGTCCCAGACTCCGACCAGTCAGCCCCGGGCAGGTGTGAAGCTATACGAGCTGGACCATCACTACCCTGGCTCCGAGAACGCCAGCACTGTCGCAGTGCTGTATGGTGAGTTGGGGACCCCGGAGCTGGCGTTGTTCCATGAGCTGCTCAAGATCCATGCAGCTGCAGGGACTGTGGACTATGTACTCAGACATCATGTCAAGGTACTAGCGGGGATACTGTGTGGGGATCATTCTTACAGACTCTACAAGGTACTAGCAGGGATATTGTGTGGGGATCATTCTTACAGACTCTTCAAGGTACTAGCGGGGGTACTGTGTGGGGATCATTCTTACAGACTCTACAAGGTACTAGCGGGGATACTGTGTGGGGATCATTCTTACAGACTCTTCAAGGTACTAGCGGGGGTACTGTGTGGGGATCATTCTTACAGACTCTTCAAGGTACTAGCGGGGATATTGTGTGGGGATCATTCTTACAGACTCTTCAAGGTACTAGCGGGGATACTGTGTGGGGATCATTCCTACAGACTCTTCAAGGTACTAGCGGGGGTACTGTGTGGGGATCATTCTTACAGACTCTTCAAGGTACTAGCGGGGATACTGTGTGGGGATCATTCTTACAGACTCTTCAAGGTACTAGCGGGGATATTGTGTGGGGATCATTCTTACAGACTCTACAAGGTACTAGCAGGGATACTGTGTGGGGATCATTCTTACAGACTCTTCAAGGTACTAGCGGGGATACTGTGTGGGGATCATTCTTACAGACTCTTCAAGGTACTAGCGGGGACATTGTGTGGGGATCATTCTTACAGACTCTTCAAGGTACTAGCGGGGATACTGTGTGGGGATCATTCCTACAGACTCTTCAAGGTACTAGCGGGGATACTGTGTGGGGATCATTCTTACAGACTCTTCAAGGTACTAGCGGGGATACTGTGTGGGGATCATTCTTACAGACTCTTCAAGGTACTAGCGGGGATACTGTGTGGGGATCATTCTTACAGACTCTACAAGGTACTAGCAGGGATACTGTGTGGGGATCATTCTTACAGACTCTACAAGGTACTAGCAGGGATACTGTGTGGGGATCATTCTTACAGACTCTACAAGGTACTAGCAGGGATATTGTGTGGGGATCATTCTTACAGACTCTTCAAGGTACTAGCGGGGATACTGTGTGGGGATCATTCTTACAGACTCTACAAGGTACTAGCGGGGATACTGTGTGGGGATCATTCTTACAGACTCTACAAGGTACTAGCAGGGATATTGTGTGGGGATCATTCTTACAGACTCTACAAGGTACTAGCAGGGATATTGTTTGGGGATCATTCTTACAGACTCTACAAGGTACTAGCAGGGATATTGTGTGGGGATCATTCTTACAGACTCTACAAGGTACTAGCAGGGATACTGTGTGGGGATCACTCTTACAGACTCTACAAGGTACTAGCGGGGATACTGTGTGGGGATCATTCTTACAGACTCTACAAGGTACTAGCAGGGATACTGTGTGGGGATCATTCTTATAGACTCTACAAGGTACTAGCGGGGATATTGTGTGGGGATCATTCTTACAGACTCTTCAAGGTACTAGCAGGGATACTGTGTGGGGATCATTCTTACAGACTCTACAAGGTACTAGCAGGGATACTGTGTGGGGATCATTCTTACAGACTCTTCAAGGTACTAGCGGGGATACTGTGTGGGGATCATTCTTACAGACTCTTCAAGGTACTAGCGGGATACTGTGTGGGATCATTCTTACAGACTCTTCAAGGTACTAGCAGGGATATTGTGTGGGGATCATTCTTACAGACTCTTCAAGGTACTAGCGGGGATACTGTGTGGGGATCATTCTTACAGACTCTTCAAGGTACTAGCGGGGATACTGGTGGGGATCATTCTTACAGACTCTACAAGGTACTAGCAGGGATATTGTGTGGGGATCATTCTTACAGACTCTACAAGGTACTAGCAGGGATACTGTGTGGGGATCATTCTTACAGACTCTACAAGGTACTAGCGGGGATACTGTGTGGGGATCATTCTTACAGACTCTACAAGGTACTAGCGGGGATACTGTGTGGGGATCATTCTTACAGACTCTTCAAGGTACTAGCGGGGATACTGTGTGGGGATCATTCTTACAGACTCTTCAAGGCGATGCCTGTGATTGTATACAAATAAATATTTGAAAGCATGGAGGTTAACCTCCTGTGTTGGTGTTATTGATTGTCTCTATTATTAGACCTAGCTGTCGACTGTGAAACCATTGTTGCGTGTGTACAGGAGCGGCCTCAGAGGAAGGTCCGCTTGTCTGGGTACGGTGTAGAGCTCCAGATCAAGTCGACAGAGTACAAGGCACAAGACGACACTCAGGTGAAAGGGGAGGAGTCCTCGGCAGTTCCGACCAGGACGACGATGAACAGGAGGTCCAGGGATTCAACTTTAATAGGCTCGGGTAACTCATATTTATTATTTAATGATAACTTGGTTTTGATTTGTTATTTTAATTTAATATATAGTGATACATTTCTAAAAAATATATGACTAAATGATTTAGAGAAATGATATGGAAACATAATATTAAAACTATGATTGCTAGATTGTCTCACAGAAACACGATTGCTAGATTGTCTCACAGATACACGATTGCTAGATTGTCTCACAGATACACGATTGCTAGATTGTCTCACAGATACACAATTGCTAGATTATCTCACAGATACACGATTGCTGGACTGTCCCATTGTTTGTCCCAGATCCCTTTATCCGGACTTGAAGGAGGACCTAGAAGTGTTTAGACAACATCTGCTCGACTCCAGCAGTGATATGGCGCCACTGAAGGTGTGGCAGGTGCAGGAACTAAGTCTGCAGGCGGCCGAGAGGATCATGAGCGCGCCAAGGGAGGAGGCGCTCAAATTAATGACCACCATCGCTCAGAACTTCCCACTGCAGGTTTGAGTCTGGAAACTGTAATATTATTCATCTACTTCTAGTGGTTGATTGACCCCAAATAATGGGTTTTTACTGTCATCGCGTCTTAATACTCATTCAGGCTACGTGCATACAAACTAGTTACGCTGATGTGGCAGGAATGAGGAAGGTTGAAGTTAGAATAAGTGTACCCACATTAGTGAAAAGGGAGAGTGGAAAAAACACCCTCAGTACACTCAACTAGGATTTGAACCCAGATCTCCCTGTCATGAGCTATATAATATACTGTGAGAGTGTTTGTCAGTAACTATTGATGTCCGTTTCAGGCCAAATCTCTGGTTCGTACCCCGGTGAGCGAAGCCCTGAAGAAGGAGGTGAAGTTGAATCAGGATATGTTCTCTAGTTCCCTCAACCTGCAGCCCACAGATACAGCGCTCTTTATCAACGGGATGTTCTTCGACCTGGATGTTGTGGACATGATCAGCCTCCTGGATGTTGTCAGACAGGAGCTGAGGGTTTTGGAGGGACTGTACAAGATAGGTCAGTTGTGTGTAATGTATTCTTGGTTCATCACATGTTCCACTCTTGTGTATCTCATAAGATACCTCTCAGGCTAAACGTGGTGTACATCCTTGATATTGGGAGTTAAATAATCACCAGTAGAGTGTGTTGGAGGGAACATCTGTGAGCGACGGCTGCGACAGACATTCTCTGTTGATAAGTTCACGATCACTGGAACTAATCAGGGCTCACTATTAAACGCTCCTTGCGACCACTCTCAACGCAATCCGTGTTGTGCAGGTATATCAGAATCCCGGATGAGCTCTATCCTTGCCCTGGACCTCTCCGGAGGCTCGTCAAGTAATCAGGAATATGCCATCGACATCCGAGACTCGGCGGTGATGTGGGTCAATGACATTGAGCATGACAAACAGTACCGGCGCTGGTCGGACTCGCTCATGGAGCTGCTGAGGCCCACATTCCCCGGCATGTTGCGGAGTATCAGGAGAAACCTCTACCACCTGGTGAGTCAACTGTTATTTCCTAGTTAATACAGACCAGACCAGTTTAGATACTTTACATGTACGATGCACTAGTTTTCACAGTATCATTACAGTATCTTACAGTGATCCTGGGGCCTTTCAGCAGTGTGATCACTCCTTTCAGTTTCCTCAAGCTGTTCGCAGAAAATGGAAAGTTATAGTTATCGTGGGTGACCTGGTGGTCTAGGGGTAAGGTGTCAGACTTCTATGCTGGCGGCCAGGGTTCAATCCTCGGTCCCGGCAAAGATTTATCTGATTACCAAACCCTTCCTTCACCTCTGACAAGACCTCTTGTGAATGTGGGGAATGCCAGGCCTCCACCGTGGTTTGGATTCCACGTTAAACTGTAGGTCCTCCATTTCATCTCACAATCACCCTACCATTACACATTAGCGTAAGTGCGTATAACCCGAATGGGTAGTAAGACGCGGTGCTAATAATAATAATAAATAATAATAATAATAATAAATAATAAAATAATATATAGTTATCGCAAGTTGTGCCGAGGAGGCTAAACTCTTGTGATTGGCTTAGAGCTCATCACTTGAAATACATTTCTGCTCTGGTCTTGTTTTTTTGGCAAACTTATTAATCCACAGTAATTCCTGGAATTTCTAAGCCATTGTGAGTGCGTGTGTGTGTGCACGCATGTGTAGTGTACAAAAACCTCGTAGGCCTAACTTTGTTGTGGTTTTATAAAATCTCACAATCATGACTTTGTTATAACATTAGTGTTTGCCTTACCGGCGCCTGCGGACATGGTTTAAATGAGCGTCCCTTGTGAGCGCAGGTGATCATCGCTGACCCGGCTAAGCTGGAAGCAAGACCACTACTGAAACTGGCCGAGTCTTTCTACGTGCACACAGCCCCCCTGAGGCTGGGTCTCGTGTTCGCTGTCAACCCTGACGAGACAGTCAGCGGACTGGAGGATCCCGGCGTGGCGATGCTCAATGCCTTCAACTACGCCTCGGAGCAGAAGGACGCGTATAGCGGCCTGGCGTTCATTACGGACGTAGGTTTGTCCGCTGGACACTGTTGTACTTGGTGCTAGTTGTCTAATCTATAGTAACAGGAGGAAGAGGGTGAACAACTGCTCTGTTGTAGGTGTATGCTGCTGTTAAGGAGGACAGAGATATCACCGTGGAGGATGTAAGGACCCAGCTAAAATCCAAGTATCCTCAAGGGAATGTTGAGGAGATTCTGGGTGAGGACTCGGAGTACAACACTGGAGGAAACTGGCCAAGGACTTCTTGGAGAGGTCGGGCTTTCGTAGACATCCTCAGGTGAGCTGCATCTGGGGCTTTGAATGTGAGGGTTACATCCAGCTGTGGGTGTGAGGTTACGTCCAGCTGTGGGTGTGAGGGCTACGTCCAGCTGTGGGTGTGAGGTTACATCCAGCTGTGGGTGTGAGGTTACGTCCAGCTGTGGGTGTGAGGGTTACGTCCAGCTGTGGTGTGAGGGCTACGTCCAGCTGTGGGTGTGAGGGCTACGTCCACTGTGGGTGTGAGGTTACGTCCAGCTGTGGGTGTGAGGGCTATGTCCAGCTGTGGGTGTGAGGGTTACGTCCAGCTGTGGGTGTGAGGGCTACGTTCAGCTGTGGGTGTGAGGGTTACGTCCAGCTGTGGTGTGGGCTACGTTCAGCTGTGGGTGTGAGGGTTACATCCAGCTGTGGGTGTGAGGGTTACGTCCAGCTGTGGGTGTGAGGGTTACGTCCAGCTGTGGGTGTGAGGGTTACGTCCAGCTGTGGGTGTGAGGTCTACATCCAGCTGTGGGTTTGAGGGCTACATCCAGCTGTGGTGTGAGGGTTACATCCAGCTGTGGGTGTGAGGGTTACATCCAGCTGTGGGTGTGAGGGTTACGTCCAGCTGTGGGTGTGAGGGTTACGTCCAGCTGTGGGTGTGAGGGCTACGTCCAGCTGTGGGTTTGAGGGCTACATCCAGCTGTGGGTGTGAGGGTTACGTCCAGCTGTGGTGTGAGGGTTACGTCCAGCTGTGGGTGTGAGGTCTACATCCACCAGGTTTTTATTGGATTCAGATTTGATATTCAAGATTCATAGGTAAAATAAAAAGTCAAACTTTAGAAAAATTGTATTCTATCCATCTATAATTTTGATTAAGATTGATATAAGTTAAAACTAGGTTGAACTTTTTTAACACAAGTTTGTTTAAGAGATGCTACCAACAACCCGGGCGACAGTTTAGCTCAGTGGGTAACACATCTGTCTACTGAGGTAAGGGTCCCTGTTCGATTCTCAGCTTGACAGAAATACATCTTTCACTCTTTCACATCAATGAAACTACTCCAAAATCAAGTTAGTTTCTAAGTGATGTGCTGATCTAATCATTTGGTTCATAAAGTGCCTTGCTCCTCAGGTTCTGCTGAATGGCGTTCCTCTGAGCGACAAATCGCTCACCTCCGATGAGTTTGAGGAGGCTGTGTTGACAGAAATCATGAGTCAGACCCCAACTTTCCAAAAAGCTGTCTATAAAGGCGAGTTCTCGGACAGCGACGACAGCCTAGACTTCATCATGAACCAGGCTAACGTCATGCCCAGGTCAGACACACTAGCCCCCAGTATGCAGTTGTCATTTGGGGGGGGGGGGTACAAAGTACACTTTATCAATTCAAAGCAAGGTCAAAACCAAGTTAAAATGTTTAAAAAATATATATTTTGCATAATTAATTAAATCATTTTAGGGGTGGTCAGGCAGCAAATATTTGTATTGGGGGGGCTATTACAAAATTACACTTGGGCACGGTCAGATATTTCATTTTGCAAACAACCTTGTCACAGGCCTATACAATTTCAAATTATAAGTTTAACGATCTAATTTAACTTTAAAAAAGAGATAGAAAATATTTGTCACAGGACTATTAAATTTTAAATTACAAGTTAAAAGAGTCGCAAAATGGCAGTTTTCTATTTTATGTTCATTTGATGCGTATTTTTTCTTTTTACATCCTAACTAATCTGGCTAATAATAATAAATTAAAGCAATCTAATTTAAATTAAGTTTTCGCGAACATAGGGCCTAAAGATCTCAATGTGGAAATGTTGAGTTTATTATGTTGTTGGCATTGACAGAGAAAATTAAATTGTAGGAATCTTGATTTCGCTATGTTGTAGACTTGTAACCCGTGAGAACCGTTCTCATAGTTTTGTTGAAAGCAAACATAATCATTTATGAATTAATAAAATATAATACTTATCTTTTTTAGTATTAGTTGGATTGAAATAATTTACTATGGATATCAACTAAATACTATTTTTTTCAAAGTTTGAATTAGAAGTTAGTGATAACATGGTATTAAATACTTACCAAGCTCTTGAGATGCCCAATCGAAATACGGGCATAAAAATACTCGCTTGACATTCCGGGAATTTTAGATGGCTGCAATTTCGGGTGCTCAACCACCCTTAAGTATTTATTAAATATAATTTACAAAATGTTATATTGCAAATATATTCCATCCCAAGCTGATAAATTAAGTTATCACAACACGCTATTTAATCATTTTTGATTCCTGCTGTGTGAATATTAATTTATGATGTAAATAACATGACAAATTGATCAAAAATGAACATAAATGTGGATTTAAACTTAAATTATTATTTTTTGACTAAGCTTCTTGGTTGATGAATCTGAAATTTTACTTTCAAATTGAATTCAAAATTGACAAATATTTGAAGGAAAGTTTGAGTTTTCGAAGCTTTGCACGTCCCTAATCTTAATTATTAATATTTTTTTGTACTCGTAAGGAATTTAAAATTGTGTTTTTTGTTGTTTTTTTACTTAAGACTGTAACAATATTGATTTTTTCGAAATGAGGACCTTTCAGAGTTACTAGATTTCAAGAGGAGTCTTCGAAGCTTCAATAATATCTATCATTTCGAATTTTATATTATTTGATTCAATAACTCGAATCAAACAAAACTATAACAAAATCGGCAAGATCTTAGACCGTTGAAAATCCTACAATGTACCTAAAATATGTTAATATATTGAATAACAATCACCTGCTTCAGTGGTCACACGTTTCAGGTACTAATCTCGCCATAGACTAGATTGCCGACCACGGGGAGATCATAGTTCGATTCCATCAAGTGTATTGATGATTTTTCCTAAATGGTTTCCCACTTCTAACCACATAAATCCAGGTACATTTCCTCTAAGTTCAACCATCCCAATTCCTAACTCATTAGTGAAATTAGTATATAAGCATATAACCCGAATGGGCAGTAAAAGACTGTGCTAATAACAATTCATGAGTCAAAATAAATGTTTATTAATTACGGCCACATTGAGCAGAGAATAATCCACACTTTTTTTTTAACAAAACTCTCTTTATAAGACCTTCATACAGCACCCTTGAATGATACGTAACAAGGGTGTTAACTTTGACGTGATCTACTGTTGTGTGAACGTATGCATGATAACTTATAAGTGGAAACATGCAAAAGGTGAAGTTATTTTTTCTCAAAATGTGATATTATATGCTAAAAATGATATTATTTACATAAATAGTCAAATTAGTTAGTATTCATAAAAAAAAAAAACTAGGATAAAACTGTTTACATTTGTCATTCATAATGTGTATTTAACTATTTATTAACATATCTGGAGAAAAATCAAATATAAATAGGCAATAAACATTTAAAACTTAATAATTTCAAACACTATATCTAATATCATTACCTTCGAGCTTTACAAAGGAAATAGCAATATTGAAATGATTGACTATCAATTTTTGTTCAGACCAAACAACAATAACAGTGAAACATGTTGTCATAGAAGGCTAAACAACTATCAAATAAGTAGAAGGAAACAAAAATAAAGAAGATATAATTGTGCTAAACATGACTGCTCTTAGCAAGGTCCATAATTATATATTAATGTCTTTGCTTGGGCCTAGAGTGACATCTTTCAAAGGTTGAAAACAAAGAATCTGTTTATTAAATACAAATTTAAGTATCGTGACGTGTAAAACTACAAATCGTTATTTTTAATGTTAACCGAAAAAAAATAAAAAAAGCCTAAATATTAGTAAAAATACTCATATCCTGTGATCTGTTTTTTACCTTTAAAATCTGCAAAAACTGTTACTATCCGTATAAATGGTTATCATCAGTGTTACCATGTTGAAAATTATAATGCATGATGGGGTATTTGCCTGTTACAAAGAAATCATGTTTTTTTAGAAGAAAAATCACTTACATTCTGTGTTGTTTTTCACATGAAAACAATGAAATTCTCGTAAAGATTTGTACTATCACAAATGCCAATTTGCATGCCCCTACTTATAAGGCTAGTGTCCAAAACTAATCTGATTATTTATTATTTTATTTTTTTATAATGTGTACCTCCTTTTTCTTAACATCATAATTTTAGAATAGTTAACTAGGATATCATTTTGATTTGATAATTCAAAATTCGCAAATAATGTTTGGTAAGTTTTAATTAGAACTGATAAACCCGTCTTCTCATATATCTAGTTTTCACTGTCTCTCTCAACCAAACGAGCTCGACAGCTAATCCAGCTTGTTCCGCTACTGTCCAGATTGAACGACCGTGTTTTGAACCAAGATAACCAACATTATCTGGATATGAGCGGGGCTCTCCCTACCAACACCAAGACTGACAACTTTCCGTCCCTCTCTACCCGAGACAAGACCGCGATGTTGGTGGGTCACATGCGATACTTCTCCACCAGACGGCAGCACGGGGACAACGGTCATCCGGTCATACTCACCCACTGGATTGTTGGCGACATGGACTCTTCTGAGGGTAGACACCTGCTACACCACGCTCTGGAACAGATGGTACGCCAAACCAGACTAATTATCAGAGAAACTTTATTTAGAGGAGGACCAATGAGGCGCTGGACCTCTCTTCACTCATAACTGGTATCAATCCAAGATCCAACAAAAGGGCAGTTTGAGGGGATTACTGAGATAACTAAGGTAATATTGGTGTTTTCAGCTCTTATGGCCAATATTTCCACAGTTCCCCTGAAGTCCTCTCTAGTTCCTGTGTCTCTCTAGCAGCAGTTCCAGTAAAGTCCTCCTCTAGTTCCTGTGTCTCTCTAGCAGCAGTTCCAGTAAAGTCCTCCTCTAGTTCCTGTGTCTCTCTGCAGCAGTTCCAGTAAAGTCCACTCTAGTTCCTGTGTATCTCTAGCAGCAGTTCCAGTAAAGTCCTCCTCTAGTTCCTGTGTCTCTCTAGCACATTCCAGTAAAGTCCTACTCTAGTTCCTGTGTATCTCTAGCAGCAGTTCCAGTAAAGTCTCCTCTAGTTCCTGTCTCTCTAGCAGCAGTTCCAGTAAAGTCCTCCTCTAGTTCCTGTGTCTCTCTAGCAGCAGTTCCAGTAAAGTCCTACTCTAGTTCCTGTGTATCTCTAGCAGCAGTTCCAGTAAAGTCCTACTCTAGTTCCTGTGCTCTCTAGCAGCAGTTCCAGTAAAGTCCTCCTCTAGTTCCTGTGTCCTCTAGCAGCAGTTCCATAAAGTCCTACTCTAGTTCCTGTGTATCTCTAGCAGCAGTTCCAGTAAAGTCCTACTCTAGTTCCTGTGTCTCTCTAGCAGCAGTTCCAGTAAAGTCCTCCTCTAGTTCCTGTGCTCTCTAGCAGCAGTTCAGTAAAGTCCTACTCTAGTTCCTGTGTCTCTCTAGCACAGTTCCAGTAAAGTCTCCTCTAGTTCCTGTGTCTCTCTAGCACATTCAGTAAAGTCCTCCTCTAGTTCCTGTCTCTCTAGCAGCATTCCAGTAAAGTCCTACTCTAGTTCCTGTTCTCTCTAGCAGCAGTTCCAGTAAAGTCCTCCTCTAGTTCCTGTGTCTCTCTAGCAGCAGTTCAGTAAAGTCCTCCTCTAGTTCCTGTGTCTCTCTAGCAGCAGTTCCAGTAAAGTCCTCCTCTAGTTCCTGTGTCTCTCTAAGCAGTCATTCCAGTAAAGTCTACCTAGTTCCTGGTCTCTCTAGCAGCAGTTCCAGTAAAGTCCTCCTCTAGTTCCTGTGTCTCTCTAGCAGCAGTTCCAGTAAAGTCCTCCTCTAGTTCCTGTGTCTCTCTAGCAGCAGTTCCAGTAAAGTCCTCCTCTAGGTCCTGTGTCTCTCTAGCAGCAGTTCCAGTAAAGTCCTACTCTAGTTCCTGTGTCTCTCTAGCAGCAGTTCCAGTAAAGTCCTCCTCTAGTTCCTGTGTCTCTCTAGCAGCAGTTCCAGTAAAGTCCTCCTCTAGTTCCTGTGTCTCTCTAGCAGCAGTTCCAGTAAAGTCCTCCTCTAGTTCCTGTGTCTCTCTAGCAGCAGTTCCAGTAAAGTCCTCCTCTAGTTCCTGTGTCTCTCTAGCAGCAGTTCCAGTAAAGTCCTACTCTAGTTCCTGTGTCTCTCTAGCAGCAGTTCCAGTAAAGTCCTCCTCTAGTTCCTGTGTCTCTCTAGCAGCAGTTCCAGTAAAGTCCTACTCTAGTTCCTGTGTCTCTCTAGCAGCAGTTCCAGTAAAGTCCTACTCTAGTTCCTGTGTATCTCTAGCAGCAGTTCCAGTAAAGTCCTCCTCTAGTTCCTGTGTCTCTCTAGCAGCAGTTCCAGTAAAATCCTACTCTAGTTCCTGTGTCTCTCTAGCAGCAGTTCCAGTAAAGTCCTACTCTAGTTCCTGTGTCTCTCTAGCAGCATTCACCAGTAAAGTCCACCTCTGAGTGGTCTGTTCCACAGACTAATTTCAGTAAAACCTACTCTAAGGTATCCATGTGCTCTGACACATTCCATAAGTCCTCATATCCTGTGTACTCCTACAGCAGTTCCAGTAAAATCCATACTCTAGGATTCTGAGTCTCTCTAGCACAGTTCAAGTAAATCTAGCTAGTTTTCCTGTCTCTCTATGCAACTATTCCAGTAAGTTCCCTATCCTCATATAGTTCCTGTGTCTCTCTAGCAGCAGTTCCAGTAAATCCTCTCTAGTTCCTGTGTTCTCTAGCAGCAGTTCCAGTAAAGTCCTACTCTAGTTCCTTGTTCTGTCGCAGCTTTCTAGCGGCAGTGTACGTGTAGGGCTCCTGGTGAACCCTCTTCACAACTCCGGCTCTCGACTCCTAAACCAGCTAGTGTTGGCAGCCCTGGAAACTCTTCCTCCCAACCAGGCGAGCCACTACATCAGCACGATACTGGCTAGTGACACCCTCTCTCAGGCCATCGGCAGTGGAGAGAAGGACCCTCAGGATGTCATCGTGCAAGTGAGTACTAACGTCTTAGAGGGGCCACAAGAGTGTAGTGTGCGAAGCTTAGAAATGTCAATTAGTCAGAGATTAAATCCCTTCATTTACACTTACAAGAACGTTTCTCGAGTCAAGGCAGAGATAGAGGAGAGGAGGAGAAAATGTCAACAGAATGTGTCATGATTTGATAGCAAGACATGCTGCTGCATATCTTGGGGGCTTCGTCCGAGTGGTTCAGGAGTATTGCGTCATTTCTTGGTAAGAAAATCATCCTTCCTACGACTTCTCTCCATCTCCTCCTTTACTCGAATATCGCCCCACAGTAGCTTTCAAATCTTCAAAACATTTTGAAGGAAGAAAACTTTGATACATTATACACATATTTTATAATAAAGGAAATTGATAAAACTAAAGAAAAAGGAAAAATAAACACTAAGAAAGAATAAATTTGATGAAGAAAGCCCACCTAGGGAAAGAGGAAAAATGTGGAAGAATCCTTTGCACAAAGGTGACATCTTCTCGTCTTCTAGAGTAGAAGTAGTCACACACATTTTAACACAAATAGATAATATGTTCAATATCAGATACTTCTATTAACTCTGTATCTTTATTGATGTTTAATCAGAAATGATCCACGTACAATAGTGTTCACTAAAATACGATTCTAACCTGCACCACAGAGTTGATTGGCATATGACGCACGCTCTTAAAGTGTTTTTTAATTCCTGCTAAGCTATTTTTTTTACCTGGATTCACTGAATGGATAATGTAAAAATTAAAATTAGTGCTAAGTGACAACAACAATACTTTTCCTTTTCTTCACGTGTTTTAAAGCTTCGCTTCCCATCCATTTAAGAAGTGACCTTCACACACCTCACATTTAATAATTAATATATTTTAAGTTTGAGGGTGGATGCAAGGAAATATATTGAAATTGTAAATGTTATGAACTCAGAATGAGGAGTAGCAATGTATAAACCAGGAATGACGACAACTACTTCGCAAATGTTTACAACAAACTACGATTTGTTGTTCACTATTACAGGGCGTGGACTTGTCCAATCTAACCCTGGTCTGGCAACAGTTCAAGAGCGACTTTACAACCCTGAACACCCACCAGACCTACAGCCGCACGGTGCTCAACTTGAGCCCCGGGGCACGAGCCGTCGTGACCAATGGCCGGGTGCTTGGCCCCTTGGATGCCGGGGAGAGATTCACGACTGACGACTTCTCCCTGCTCGAGAGATTCAATATGAACAACTATGGCGACAAGCTTCTGGCAGTACTCAAGAAGCAGGGGGACGATGACGGTCAGTACCGAAAGGGAAGGAGGGGTATTATACTACTGGGGTGTTTGCTTGGTAATTGTTGGATGTGCTGGTCCCTCGTGGTGTCCCCTGTGTTTGGGAGTTGTAAGACCACTGACCCTGTGACTCATGCCAACAAAAACCATACATGGGGGCCTCCATGATTGCAGCTGAGGGTAACTAGTCAGGACACCTTCACAAGATCCCCACAGGGCAACCTAGGCCAACACCTGGGTAACTAGTCAGGACACCTTCACAAGATCCCCACAGGGCAACCTAGGCCAACACCTGGGAAACTGTAGGATTCTGTCACAATCCCAGGGCAACCTAGCCAACACCTGGGTATGTCAGGACAACTCACAGACCCACAGGGCAACCTAGCCAACACATGGAAACATCAGGACACCTTCACAAGATCCACATGCAACCTAGCAACCTGGGTAACTAGTCAGGACACCTTCACAAGATCCCCACAGGGCAACCTAGGCCAACACCTGGGGAAACTAGTCAGGACACCTTCACAAGATCCCCACAGGGCAACCTAGGCCAACACCTGGGAAACCTTGGAGTTTCCGACTTCCCTCATTGGTCGCGTGAACAACTGAGGTAACACAAAGACGTGGGTGATCGTGTATTGGTTGGTTTACCACAGCTCAAGGACCCCTGACTCAGCTAATGGTAAGGGTGGACCGTTGCCGCCCGTCAGGGTGTTTTCACACACACCTGTTGTTTATTGGCTCTTTAATTCCATCGTATTATACAGGCTAAAGGAACAAGCACAATATGGCTTTTACAAGGAAAAAACGACACATGTCACAAATTACATTGCTGCCACTGTACAAAGAGATATTGGCTGCCTTTTGAAGAAAATGGGTCGCTTGACTTTGTTCTATCGTGGTGCTACTGCTGATGCATTTCTGAAGCTCAGAATATTAGACAGTTCTGGGGCCACACCTTCAAAGGCTTCACTATCACAATAGACTAGGCTGATAATGACGAGGAGATTGGGGGTTCAAATACCAGTTGTGGTGTATTCTATTCTAAATAAAACTGACTTCATCTATAACACATTAATGTAACCAATACACGAGTTTAAAACCTGAACAAGTAGTAAGATGCGGTGGTAGGAAATAATGTTGTGACTGTTTCAGATGTTGTGACAAGTGACATCCTTATGCAGACTGTGGCTCTTCTTGTCTCCAGAACACAATCCAGGAGTCGCTTTGAGATACCTTTCAAAGGAGAGGAGTATAGGTAGGGCTCCAGAACACATTCACATCTTACACCCTCCTGACTAGAACCCTTAGACCTCCTGACTTGAACCATTACACCCTGCTGACTCACCCTTAGACCCTCCTGACTCGCACCCTTAACCTGAGTACCCTCCTAGACCCTTGACCCACTACATTACACCCTGCCCCAGACTCCTGACTACCATTACACCCGATGCCTTGTCTACTCGCACCCCCTGATCAACTTACACCCTCCTAACCCTCCTCATACCTACCCTTAACTAATGATATGTTGAAGGGAAGTGTCCTTGTTTGCAGTGTGGTGAATCTTCCTCCACGAACCCCTCAGAACCAATCTTAGACCTTGTCGCGTGGTGGACCCCGTCTCGCGGGGTGCCCAGAAGGTGGGGCCGATACTCTCTGTGCTCCAGGAGGTGCTCAACTGCAACATCCGACTGTTCCTCAACTGTGTGGAGAAGCACAGCGATATGCCCCTCAAGAGGTCTGCAACCATGCGTCGTTATCGAATTCAACATTTTATCAATCTGACTCATCATTCTACCTCTGTCTATCAACTTAGTTATCAACATGAAAGGAAATATGAATAGAATAGAATAATAGAAAATATAAATAACTAAATGTTTTACATTCGGTAAAGTGTTAAATCAATGATCTGGGGTCTAGTTGTTAAGTTGGGACTGAACCACCAACAAGCGGAATCAGAGCTATAAAACAAATTTTACTTGAAAAATTGTGGTGAAAAAAAGTTGAGAAATTGAGTCTCGAAATGTAAATTTTCTCGAATCAAGGGTCTCACCCCTAATCGAAAGCTTTTGATAACTTTTTAGATCAACTTTTTAATTAATTAATTAATTAATTAAATAATACATATTTATAGAATACCACATTTTAGTGGTAATGGTAGTAGTCGAACGTGGGCCTCCTATAAAATTAGGGTCTACCTTTAAGGGTACATAACAGAACAACAATTTATTATTGAGAAAAGAAAACTTGTTTTTTTAGGTGTTAGTATTTTAACTTGCAAAGCTTTGTATTTGTTGAAGGGGAAGCTTTGCATGGCCCTACTGATCTGACACATACTCCCGAACTTTGCACGGCCCTACCGATCTAACACATACTCCCGAACTTTGCACAGCCCTACTGATCTGACACATACTCCCGAACTTTGCACAGCCCTACTGATCTGACACATACTCCCGAACTTTGCACGGCCCTACTGATCTGACACATACTCCCGAACTTTCCACGGCCCTACTGATCTAACACATACTCCCGAACTTTGCACGGCCCTACTGATCTAACACATACTCCCGAACTTTGCACGGCCCTACCGATCTGACACATACTCCCGAGCTTTGTACAGCCCTATGGATCTAACACATACTCCTGGACTTTGGTCACTGTGCTCATGAGAGCTGACACCCTCTCTTGTCTCTTCCCCCAGCTTCTATAGGTTCGTGGTAGAGCCGGAGCTCCAGTTTGTTGGCGAGGGTCATCACAGCCCTGGACCTGTGGCCAGGTTTACCAACATGCCCGAGAGTACCCTGTTCACCCAGAACATGCATGTGCCGGAGAACTGGCTGGTAGAGAGCGTCCGCAGCCTGTACGACCTGGACAACATACGCCTGGAGGACGTGGACAGCGGGGTACACAGGTCAGATACTAACACCACGTAACCCTGTCATTTTCTTAAATATATAATAAATCTATTAGAGATGTCACAATTTTTATTGATTGTAACTAGAACCCTTAAAAGAGTAAGATACAACTAATACAATGGGAGGATATCATGAAATACATCAACATAGAAATACTTTATTCGGCAAACGAAAAACAAATGTTTTAAATTGAAATACAGAAGTTCCGTCGAGACGACAGCTATGATAATCAATGAGTTGCCTAGGAAACACTATCACATATAATTATAATTAGAGAAACAACTTCTTATACGCATCATCACTGGCAACATTTTTAAACTGGAGAAGCCCCAAAAACAACAATATCAAAGGTGAATCAAAAATATGAAGAGTAATTTATAAGTTTTAAAAGGTTAAGCCCAAAACTTATTGTATTATGAGTTAAGCTCGAAACATAAATAACTATCAAAACATTTAAATGGTACAAGCCCAAAAAAATAATATATTCTTTAAATGAACGCTCATGTTCAAAAAGTTAAAAAGAAAAATTCTGGCTTCAAAATAAATATGGCTGAAACAAAGATCTTGATGTTACCTTAAAAATAACGGCCAAAGATTTAGCGGGATAAGCCCAAAGTTTCGTGTTTCATGACATCTGTGCTGAGAGAACAAGTCTAGTCTAGTACTGACACCTAGATTGATCTTTGATAATAATTTACAACCACTCCACAAAATATTGACCGGGAAGCCCACCAATCACAACATTAAGTCTTGATGTATATATACACTCAGTCTGCACAGTTCACATCACGCACTTCAATCGAAACCGGTATTTCATATTGTGCTCCCCGTATGTTGGCTGCCCTCCTGACGCCAGTAAACCAAGCGGTCGGCTAGGCACAGGACAGGTGCCACAGCGATCCGATCCCAGCGCTCGACTCTTGCTCTTGGTTCTACTCAAGCTCACGAGGTGCGTGGCCAGTCTCGCTGTAGATGATGTTGCTTGCTCCATTCTCCCACTCCGGAGGCCTCCCGCAGATTTAGTTCAAGAGACACGACCAGCGGGCTCCTCAGCGAGGGTTGAAAACCGGGATCCAACAGTCCGTAGTAGCAGGATCACATGAGCGTCAGGAGGTGGCAAGTGTTGTAGAGCCGAGCATGTGTTATTAGGGTCGGCGCGATGGGACGGGGGGAATGGCCGATCACAGAGGCAACCATGTTGAGGCAAGTGCAACGCTTCAATCATCATCATCATCATCATCAATGTTTCTAAGGTGACCTGGTGGTCTAGGGGTAAGGTGTCAGACTTATGTGCTGGCGGCCGGGGTTCAATCCTCGTTCCCGGCACAGATTTATCTGATTACCAAACCCTTCCTTCACCTCTGACAAGACATCTTGTGAATGTGGGGAATGTCAGGCCTCCACCGTGGTTCGGATTCCACGTTAAACTGTAGGTCCTTCATTTCATCTCACAATCACCCTACCATTACACATTAGCGTAAGTGCGTATAACCCGAACGGGTAGTAAGACGCGGTGCTAATATTATTATTTATCAACGTTTCTAGCCTGTGTCCATGTCAATTTAGGGAAATGCATCCATCTTTCACTATCTTTCACCACTCTTCCTTCTTTAATCTCTTCCATTCTTCTCCTCTCACTGGCTCACTTGTTGTTATCTGTTACATGTCTTTCTTTGTCTTACACTCTTTATCCTACATACTTCATTTCCAACATTCTCTTTGGCATCCCTTCAAGGGAACTTCTATTTTCACTGAAACAAAAGGATTAAAAAATAAACACATCTATAAAATATTTGTTATTTCTGCAGTGAGTTCGAGCTGGAGTACTTGTTGCTGGAGGGACATTGCTTTGAAGCGTCCATGGGCAACCCCCCACGGGGCCTACAGATCACCCTGGGGACAGAGCTTGAGCCAGTCAAGGTAGACACCATTGTGATGGCCAACCTTGGCTACTTCCAGCTGAAGGCGAACCCTGGAGCTTGGACCCTGCGACTGAGACAAGGCCGCTCCGCTGAGATCTTTGACATTGTCAGGTGGGGTTCACATCTCGTCCCATTCAATCACAACTTGTTGTGGAAGCAGTAATAATTAGGGGGCACAGCTACGTTTTAAATCTGAAGCGAGGTAGTATCGAATAACATGAAATATTCCCAAAGCTGAAAGTTTAAATATTTTAAAAAAAATTGTATACCTATATAACTTTGGTTATCAAACATAATTTACAAAATGTTATGTTGCAAACATTATTAATATTAGTTAATTCCAAGCTGAGCTAAGCTGAAGTTATCACTGCAAAATTTAATTTAGTATTTTTGAATTTTGACTATGTCAACATAAATTTGTAATTTAAACATCATCACAATATGACAAAAAAATTAACATAAATTTGTATTTTAACTTAGAATATTTTTATTAATGAAGCTACATAGTAATTATCAAATCTGGAATTTTACTTTCATATGAAGTCTCAGCTGACGAATATTCGATGCAGTGAAGTTTTTGAAGCTACGCATGCTCTTATTATAAACTACTGTATGCAACAAACTCACAATATTGTTTTTTTCAGGGGTCAGTAAAAACTTCAAGGTTTTAAAAATGTTACTCATCCCAGGTCATTGCTACAGTATCTCGGACATTAAAACAAGGTCCATGTCAGTCTCTTCAGGAGTCGTGTTATGTTGTCTTGTTCCAGCCAGGAGGGGACAGACACTCCTACCAACTCCTCAGACATCAAAGTCCTCGTCAGCTCCTTCAAGAGCCATGTTCTCAAACTGAAAGTCTCCAAGAAACCTGACAAGATGCACATGGACTTGCTCTCAGAGGACGACTCCGCAACGGCCGCGGGGCTGTGGGGGTCCATTACCAGGTACCTTGGTCTCTAGTAGCGACAACTTGGGGTCCCTCACCAGGTACCTTGGTCTCTAGTAGCGACAACTTGGGGGTCTTCACCAGGTACCTTGGTCTCTAGTAGCGACAACTTGGGGGTCCCTCACCAGGTACCTTGGTCTCTAGTAGCGACAATTTGGGGGTTCTACACCAGGTACCTTGGTCTCTAGTAGCGACAACTTGGGGGTTCCTACACCAGGTACCTTGGTCTCTAGTAGCGACAACTTGGGGGTCCCTCACCAGGTACCTTGGTCTCTAGTAGCGACAATTTGGGGTTCTACACCAGGTACCTTGGTCTCTAGTAGCGACAACTTGGGGGTCCTTCACCAGGTACCTTGGTCTCTAGTAGCGACAACTTGGGGGTCCTTCACCAGGTACCTTGGTCTCTAGTAGCGACAACTTGGGGGTCCTTCACCAGGTACCTTGGTCTCTAGTAGCGACAACTTGGGGGTCCCTCACCAGGTACCTTGGTCTCTAGTAGCGACAACTTGGGGGTCCTTCACCAGGTACCTTGGTCTCTAGTAGCGACAACTTGGGAGTGACTATAGAATTAGCTATCTTAAAGGAAAAGGATCAACCAGGAGTATTTTGAAATAAACAGCAATCTTATTATCGCCTGCTGCTCCAAAGTTCTTATAGGGACATCCAATTTCCAAACATTTGCCAAGGGATGACCTTTGAATACCTTTGGCTAGGTATTGCCCTTCCCTCCTCCCACATGAACATACAAATAGCACCAGTCGTGTGGGGGTATGATATGACATTAAATAACTCTGTACGTCACTAGTCCGACACCTTCTAAAAGTCTGCAGCTTTCCATATCATGTCTGGGAACAGAGAGCTCTAGAGAGGCTCCTCCAACCCATCATGGCTGTGTGCTCCAAGTGTAGCCACACACATTACATGCACAGCAGGCAACAGACAACCAAGAAAACACTCCATGTTGGTTAGTTTCCCTCGACAGGAGGCATCGGCTCCTCCTTCTCTAATCTCTAGGAGGTCACGCGTCTAGCCTTGGAAATCACTTGAGTTTCCCAGCAGGGACCTTGTGGAGGTGGCCTGAACAGGTTCTCGTAAGGTACTTTCTATCAACCACTTAGTGGGAGGGGATGTAGGGGGGCACTTTCCCCCATTCCCCCACATAGAGACTTCAACAGTTTTAATTGTCCCTCATTTAACCCCCACAAGGAGTTACTCTGTGTCAGGATGTCGCCGGGTAAGGGCAGCCTCCATGAGAATAAGCTAGACTCAAACCCCAACCTGGCGCTACCCCTGGTATCGCTTGATAGTATGTATCTTGTGTCCCCAGCACTTTTGGGGGGTCCAGTAAAGAAGAAGACGACAAGGAGCAGAAGATCAACATCTTCTCTGTAGCCTCGGGCCACCTTTACGAGAGGTTCCTGAGAATCATGATGCTGAGTGTCCTTAAGCACACTAACACACCTGTCAAGTTCTGGTTCCTCAAGAACTACCTCTCACCCACACTCAAGGTAATGTTACATTGGCGCAAACACTGCTTGGTATCGGGTTGGCACGGAAACTGCTCAGGAAGATTGACTGTTGGCATGATTACTGCTCGGTACTTTGACCAGATTGACTGTTGGCATGATTACTGCTAGGTACTTTGACCAGATTGACTATTGGCATGATTACTGCTCGGTACTCTGACCAGATTGGCTGGTGGCATGATTACTGCTAGGTACTTTGACCAGATTGACTGTTGGCATGATTACTGCTCGGTACTTTGACCAGATTGACTGTTGGCATGATTACTGCTAGGTACTTTGACCAGATTGACTGTTGGCATGATTACTGCTCGGTACTCTGACCAGATTGGCTGTTGGCATGATACTGCTCGGTACTTTGACCAGATTGACTGTTGGCATGATTACTGCTAGGTACTTTGACCAGATTGACTGTTGGCATGATTACTGCTCGGTACTTTGACCAGATTGACTGTTGGCATGATTACTGCTCGGTACTCTGACCAGATTGACACGGGTCATATTATGGGTCTTCATAATATCCTGCTCCCATGTAATGGTATTCATCCAAAATTGAAACACACTATAATTATTTCTCTGGACTGCATCTAAGTTGAAGACATTTATTTTTGTTGTGAATCTTGATATTCATAACACCACAGCTAGGGACAGAACACAACCTAACACAGCGCAGCTAGGGACAGAACACACCCTAACACAGCGCGGCTAGGGACAGAACACAACCTAACACAGCGCGGCTAGGGACAGAACACAACCTAACACAGCACGGCTAGGGACAGAACACAACCTAACACAGCACGGCTAGGGACAGAACACAACCTAACACAGCACGGCTAGGGACAGAACACAAACTAACACAGCACGGCTAGGGACAGAACACAACCTAACACAGCGCGCTAGGGACATAACACAACATAACACAGCGCGGCTAGGGACAGAACACAACCTAACACAGCGCGGCTAGGGACAGAACACAACCTACCACACCACGACTAGGGACAGAACACAACCTAACACAGCACGGCTAGGGACAGAACACAACCTAACACAGCACAGCTAAGGACAGAACACAACCTAACACAGCACAGCTAGGGACAGAACACAACCTAAAACAGCATGGCTACGGACAGAACACAACCTAACACAGCACGGCTAGGGACAGAACACAACCTAACACAGCTGTTCTCCTGTCAGGACTACTTGCCACACATGGCGCAGGAGTACGGGTTCGAGTACGAGCTGGTACAGTACAAGTGGCCCAGATGGCTCCACCAGCAGAGAGAGAAGCAGAGGATCATTTGGGGATACAAGATCCTCTTCTTGGATGTGCTCTTCCCGTTAGACGTGAAGAAGATCATTTTTGTGGATGCTGACCAGGTGGGTTGCGTCGTGAAGGAACACAGATTGGTTCAATAGAGTTTCATGCCTGGTGGGCTATCTCTGTGCCTTAACTGAAGTGCTCACCTCTTCACTTGTATCATAATGTTTCTGTAATGATCCCTCCAGACAATCTCTGGTGCCACTTACCTTCCTCATCCTGTGTGTTTATCTTAATTTGAACTGCCAGGTGTATTACAAATACAATGCAAAGTAGGACTGTACAGTTTTGAACCTGCTTTATTGGACGAATAGTTCAAGGCCGGGTTTGAAAACTTACAGCCCCACTTTTGTAAAAAAAACACTTTTATATTGCTATTAGACCTGCACTCATACACAAATAATTTTATTGTGTAAATCATTTTTTAACTCTAAATACTTAATTGTTGGAGTTTCTATCTACATAATTTAATAAAATTATAGTTTGAGTATTTCTTCAACCCACATAAACATTTGTGATAAATACCTTAAATATTTTAAATATACTATAACATTATTGAATTAATCACCCCGCGATGGATGCCATTTATAACATTATGCTATTTTGTTGATGATAATTGCCCCGTGTTTGGGCAGTATTTGTACCATTGAAATAATACACAATTATTAGGTTGGATGTGATTTGATTTTAATATCCCTATTGTCTTGATTGTAAAACTGATCATGTCGTTAACTATTTCGAGACGCGACTATTAAATAACACGACCGTACGTATCGAAGGCTGGAGTGACAGACACAGTCACAGTGAGAGTGCTAGTGAGCCAGTGCACATTTATTTCACCACGCCTAGTATATAACTCGCTTCGAAAGAACTTTCTAGAAGGTGGTGTTAAAAAAAACTCAGTGGCAGTAGAATGTCCGAGAGCCGGAAGCTGTCTCAAATTACCTTTTAAAATCTCTATTCGATCTTTTCAGAACAGGAAGTTATTATTTAAAAACCTTAAATTGTCATATTGACTCAACTAATGTCACGCACTCTGACGTCACTTGTCAGTGGCTCGTGCCTTCTTAGAAGAAGAAGTGCTTTAAGCGCCACGTAATATATTATAAAGTTCAAATAAAATTATGACGATATTATTGTCAATGCTCTCACATATTCTTTAGGGGCAGGTCAATAACATTACAATACATGCGCATTTCGCACTCGCCACTGATGAGTTCCAATAAAATGAAAGGGGAATTGGGTGGTAACGATAGATCTTCTTCAAGAGGCAGCCATTAGCTCTGTGTCCAGTAGCAGCGGTGTAGAGTGTGAGATGTATACACTTCCTATAAATTCAGCCTTCCTCATCCCTTTCATATTAGCATAAATTAGAATATACACATAGTCCAACACTTTAGCTCAGTTGGTAACATGTCTGCCTACTGAGCTAAAAGTCCCCGGTTTGGTTCCCGACATGGCCTGAAATTTATTATTGGGGAAATGTGAGTTTACCCTTTCATAACGGCTGGGGACTGGATGTTGTGCCTGTCCTATTCTTAAGTTATATTATAAGACATATGAAGCCAGCCGGTAGTGGAAAGTATACGGCTTGGATAAAACAGTGACCCAGGCTGGAAACAGCGATGAATGTAAAGTAAAGTACATAGACGTACAATCCGGACGGAGGGTGAGATGGGGTGATGAAAAAAAAATCATTACATCCCTATTAGCCACAGTGTATATTAGTTGTTTTTAATTTCTTATTCAGAATACTTAGACTTATTTAGACTTTCAACTAATTTACTACTGGGTGCCCTGGTGCTCTAGGGGTAAGGTGTCGGACCTCTATGCTGGGGTCCGGGGTTAAATCCTCGGTCCCGGCAAAGATTTATCTGATTACCAAACCCTTCCTTCACCTCTGACAAGACATCTATTAATCACAACTTGTGAATGTGTGGAATGCCAGGCCTCCACCGTGGTTCGGATTCCACGTTAAACTGTAGGTCCTTCATTTCATCTCACAATCACCCTAACATTACACATTAGCTTAAGTGCGTGTAACACGGACGGCTAGTAAGATGTGGTGCTAATAATAATAAACTTATTTACTAACCAAAGAGAAAGATTTGTTTGATTTATTTCAAACTCCAATTTTGTTATGTCCTTAGTACTAATTGAAAGCAGAATATAAAGAAGATAACAAATGATAAGCATCCAGACACGATCCTGATTGGAAAAATAGCTCGTCAGCCCAGTCCTACAGTAAAACTTTCTGTGAATTATATTTAGTGTCTAAAGTAGTATAAAAGCCACAATATAATTAAAAAACTTTCACCATAAATTAATAAAAAGAAATATTGCAATTATTTGTCTCCGCTTTGAATGTAAAAAGTGTACTTGGGGTTGTCCCTATAGGTTGTTCGGGCTGACATGAAGGAGCTAGTGGACCTGGACCTCGGGGGGGCCCCTTACGGTTACACCCCCTTCTGTGAGAGCCGTACCGAGATGGAGGGTTTCCGGTTCTGGAAGACTGGCTACTGGCGCAACCACCTTCAAGGTCGGCGCTACCACATCAGCGCCCTCTATGTGGTCGATCTGAGGAGGTTCAGGAGGATAGCGGCCGGGGATCGACTCAGAGGGCAATACCAGGCGCTCAGTCAGGACCCCAACTCTCTGTCTAACTTGGACCAGGTGAGATGCTATAATGTGAGTGAGGCAGTTGATGCTATAATATGTACCTGTGAGTCAGGATGTGACATGATCTTGTGTTCCAGGACCTACCTAACAACATGATTCACCAAGTAGCCATCAAGAGTCTGCCCCAAGAATGGCTTTGGTGTGAGACCTGGTGTGATAATGACTCCAAAAGACTCGCCAAGACCATCGATTTGGTGAGCTTCCTTCCTTCCTTATAATGTTTCATTGTAGAGGCGTGTGAATACTCGAAAATTCTAAAACTCTGAAGTTTTTTCCTCAAAAAATTTTGATTTTGATTCATTTTAATCAAATTTGAAGATTACTATTTAATTGAGAAACAAGTCCTTAATATTTCCTTTTTCCTGATTAAAAAAGAACTGGCTTGTACAGTTATACTAATATATTTAAAAACTTGTGTTTGTGTTCTACAGAAGTTTAACTAAAAGTATTTATAGTAACAATATGCTCAATATCACTCGAACTTGAATAAAACTGAATGTTTTCCTTCAAACTCTATTTGAACTCAACTCAAAGGGGGAAATACCAACCAGCACAAATAGGCGGGCTGAACAGGTGTTATTGTATCGACAAGAAGGTCTCTGAGAAGTGATTCATGAATCCTATTTCAGTGCAACAATCCGCTGACAAAGGAAGCCAAGTTGACGGCCGCCATGAGGATAGTAGAGGAGTGGAAGGACTATGATGCCGAATTGAAGAGGATACAGAAAAAGATGGATGACAGCCAAGCTGAGGATATCGGCGAGGTCCATCAACACACACATACGATAGGTTAGTGCACTCAGTACACGTTTCATATGATCAGACTCATACAATAGTGTTTAGTACACTTGTCCCAGATGACAGACTCATACAATGTGTTAGTACACTTGTCCCAGATGGTCACACACATACGATCAGTTAGTATAAACCACATTACTTGATCTTGTGCAACGGTCACTAACTATTGGTCTCCCTTTTCACAGATTCCCACAGTGAGCTGTGATAAGTTGTCAGATCCGTGTATTGGCTCTCTTAGAAGTGGTTCCGGCGTTTCTCACTTGGGTACTACCTACAACGCCATCTAATCGTGTCAAACCCAAACTGAGGGACGGCCAGAATGTCTTCTTCTTTGTCGCTTAACCTGACCAGGTCTGCCTGCAGCTCACCACAAGCCCGAGGTAGCGGAACACGCTCTTCTCCGTTTCACAAAGTTACACCTCATATATATAACCAACAATAAAACATTCTTAATTCACTGAGGAATGGGTATTTCATATCTTACAACTTCTTTAAATCTTGAGGGATGCTTTGACAATTTGAAAAATAACAGATTTTAGATTTGAAAATCCACTTTAGAGCTTTTATGCTACTTATTAATGGTTCTGTACCAATTCAATCACAGGATGAACCTAGTAAAAGTATTATAACGACAACAAAAATGTTAGCATTTAACAATTTAAATATTCAAGTGTGACCTAAATCAGAATTAAAGAAAAAGAGAGAAAGGTATATCCCGCTAAGGTGTGCTTGTCATGTTCTCTAGGATTAGGATTTAGATTTGACTCATCAGTTATTTCATTACATCGCATTTTTATTTTTGGTTTTAATTAAGCCTGTGCCAATCCAAAATTAATATTAAGCTAAATTATTATTTTTTCTTCCACTTAATAAATAAAATTGTCTTAGCACTAACCAGATTTTAAATACTGAGATTTGATATTTTAGTTAATTCATGCTAACTTAGTTCATTTATTCAAATGCTCAACTTTTAGATTCAAATTTATAATTAATTCCATACAATACAAATCTGGAATCTGTTTGGATCTTAAATTTTGAATCTTTCTAATATTAAGTTTAAGTGTGTTACTGTGGATTGACATGTTCGCCGAAAAAACTATCGCAGAACAGAAACATGGTCACATGATGAGCTCTAATCCAATCACAAGATTTCCGCCTCATCGGCGCGAGCTGTTCTGCTAAAGTTCAACTCATCTCTACTCGTCTGCTCTGCCTGAGATGTTCGGCACGGGATAACCAATCAAATCTCGGAACCAACCATCTCAAATCAGTGCACATGCGCTGTAGAGCTAGAAGCGAGCAGACAGCTTCGTTGGGTGTCGCGAGGAGATTTGAACTAACCTGTTAATGTAAAGTGTGTGTATCGATGTATAGGATTGAGCCCCGACACAGCGTTATAATTTGTAAACAACCATAGAGAGAATGATCTAAAATATATGTTTATCCACTAGAAAATAAAATAGGTTGATAATCGGCTGTTTTAAGTTATCTTTGCAATGCATCATGGGTCAACATACAGCGTGGTAATTTCTGTGCCACTGAGGCAGATTCTGCTTCTATTTTCTGCGAACATGTAAAGCAAAATTTAGTGTATTTTTTTTGATTTGTGCTTCCCCCCCCCCCCCCCCCCCCCCCCCCCCCCCCCCCCCCCCCCCCCCCCCCCCCCCCCCCCCCCAATTCTATCATATTTATTAATTTCAGAATTTCTAATCCAATACGAATCCTAACAAGAATTGTATTTGAGTTTGAAGCTTTGCAGAGGCTTAGTTTCAATAAAATATTCCCAAAGTGAATGCCCATTCCTCTAGGAACCACAAACCTTGTCGAGACTGTGGTTCTGATCCCGGTGGTATATCTTGGTGCTAGCGCTAGTGCGGCTGTTCCACAAGAGGAGACTGCGATGGACTGCTTATCAAGTGTGTTATTTGTTTTTATCTTCCCTTGAAGAAGACTCTAGAAATGTGTTATTTTAGACATTGTTTTTGTTTGTTTTTGACTGTATATATGATGTAAACCTGTCACACCCTGATTTACAAATACAATCTACACGACCTTGGAGTTATCACGCTTTGAGTGAGGCTTACTTTGCCACTTTTATCTGCACCATTTTACTGCCTGCGGGAATTTTCAAATACTGTTTCTAGAGATATAGTCTCCTCAGGTCTAAGTACCATGAACCACTGGTACCGGTAGTCTGCGTTGACCAGAGATTGAACGAGTCGCAATTCCTCAGTTTTTTAATAATTCAAACTTTGATTATTTTTTATTCTAGTTTCAGATTCTTCAATATTAACAATTTTAATATTTGTCCATAAATCCAACTTCACATTTAAAATGTATATTTATTTAATATTTATATACTCTACTGTAATGGATTTAAAAATACAACATAAAAATTGTGAATATTTAAAAAAACAAAAACAATTGGTAATGTTTAATTTGTGGAAGGTCACTCGAATACAAAGGGTATGTTGTGTGCATTTACAATTTACCGCTACTAAAGCCAAACGGCAAAATAACTAATAATAATCATAATACAAAATTTCTCTAAATTACTCTTTTGTTTAAACACCAGGATTTAGCTTATAGCCCGAATGGTTAGTAAGACTTGATGCTAATTATTAAATACCAAGATTTAAAAGCCATGAATCAAGTCGTTGAGAATTGTGATACATTAAAAGTCCAATATACTGCAGACTCTGTTGTGATGCGCTGAAGATTGTCTCCCTAAACAATAATCACCCGGCTTGCATCTCCAACCACCAGGAATCAATTATGTCTTTGAAATACAGCAGCCAATCAGCTACTACTTGCTCCCCATCTCCTTATTGTCATACATTTCCAGGTCATGAGTATTATTTTGTTCACCCGTCCTCCCTCCACGCAGTTTGTCTCACTACAAGTCACCGCGGGGGTGAAGAATGTCTGAGCCTCGACTGTATTAAATACAAGCAAACAATGGCAGTTGGAGATGAACATTTTTTGGTAAAATTAAACAGATATTTGAATACCAAAAGTAGGGGATGTATTCTTAAATCCTTTGATTAAATTACTGGCGTTTTAACATATCTGGTCCACAGCAGAGCCGATGTTTAGTGCCACACTCAACCACCAAGCGCTGTAGTCAATATGTGAGAGTGAGAAGATAACAGCTGTAATCTCTGTAATTGCTGACAGACCAATCAGCTGCAGCTGCAGCAGCGATGCTCAGTGCCTGGAAACTGACTTGACTGAGCTGGACAGCGGGCAGTAATATTTACAGCGCCACACTATGTATAAACAATGAGTCACCTCACTTATAACACTAGACGACTGAACCAGTTTGATGAGGAGCATTTTACAGATAGTTCTCACCAAATATAAATGATGTTACAACCTCTGATAATATGGAACTTAGGGTAATATCGGACCTTGTATAGTATGGAACCTAGGCTAATACATGACCTTGCATAAAATGAAACCTTAGATAATACAGGACCTCGAATGCATTATTTTAATTTACAGGAAAAAAAACTTGAAAAATTAGCAAAATAGGAAAATCTTCCCAAAACCAAAATCTTTATTCACAGTTTAACTGCTCAAGTTCCACAACCGCTGGTACTCTGAGATGGACTGTGAGCTGGGCTAGTAAACTCTTTGACACTGGTTTGGGAATAACATTTCTTTATTTGTAAAATGTGCCCTTGAATATTACAACTTTTTCAAAGTTCTGGTTTGAGAGATCACCCCAAGCCTTCGAGAAAAGAATATTAAGATCTGTTGCTGGCAGAGTTCAATACTTCACCACCAGGATCTCCAGCATCGTTCACGACAAAATACATCACCTGGATTTTTATAAGGCTTAGTGAAGGACATTAATAAATAGATTTATCTAGTCCAAAGGAACAGATTGAGGAGGATAAAGTTGAAGGAAAGGTAACAACAATCGCTGGTGAACCACACTGGGGTCAGGTGAGAGGATGGCGCATGACGACAAAAAAAAATTATTGAAAAGTGTCACAATACGTAAAGTAGCATTAAACATGGGTAAACTCGTATATAGAAGAGTGAAGGGGAAGTGTATGTGTCATTTGCACTGGTGGACCTCCACCCAACGGCGACAAGTCTTGCACTTGACATAGCAACACCAGTAGTACTTGCAGTGGCAGCGCTCGATCCGTTCTACGCTCAGAGTCCTGTGTCCGCGGCCACAACACATGTCGTCACAACTATCATAGCCCGTAGAGCTGGCGTTACACCACCTGTAACAACACACTGGAGGTGAGGTGGTATGTAGTCACTGGGAGGTGATATAATATGACAGTCACTCGCAGGTGATGTAATATAGCAGTCACTGGGAGGTGATGTAATATAGCAGTCACTGGGAGGTGATATAATATGACAGTCACTGGGAGGTGATATAATATAGCAGTCACTGGGAGGTGATATAATATGACAGTCACTCGCAGGTGATGTAATATAGTAGTCACTGGGAGGTGATGTAATATAGCAGTCATTGGGAGGTGATGTAATATAGCAGTCATTGGGAGGTGATGTAATATGGTAGTCACTGGGAGGTGATGTAATATGACAGTCATTGGGAGGTGATGTAATATGGTAGTCACTGGGAGGTGATGTAATATGGTAGTCACTGGAGGTGATGTAATATAGCAGTCATTGGGAGGTGATGTAATATGGTAGTCACTGGGAGGTATATAATATGACAGTCACTGGGAGGTGATATAATATAGCAGTCATTGGGAGGTGATGTAATATGACAGTCACTGGGAGGTGATATAATATAGCAGTCACGGGGAGGTGATATAATATGACAGTCACTCGCAGGTGATGTAATATAGTAGTCACTGGGAGGTGATGTAATATAGCAGTCATTGGAGGTGATGTAATATGGTAGTCACTGGGAGGTGATGTAATATAGCAGTCATTGGGAGGTGATGTAATATGGTAGTCACTGGGAGGTGATGTAATATGGTAGTCACTGGGAGGTGATGTAATATAGCAGTCATTGGGAGGTGATGTAATATGGTAGTCACTGGGAGGTGATGTAATATGAGTCATTGGGAGGTGATGTAATATGGTAGTCACTGGGAGGTGATGTAATATAGCAGTCATTGGGAGGTGATGTAATATGGTAGTCACTGGGAGGTGATGTAATATGGTAGTCACTGGGAGGTGATGTAATATAGCAGTCATTGGGAGGTGATGTAATATGGTAGTCACTGGGAGGTGATGTAATATAGCAGTCATTGGGAGGTGATGTAATATGGTAGTCACTGGGAGGTGATGTAATATGGCAGTCATTGGGAGGTGATGTAATATGGTAGTCACTGGGAGGTGATGTAATATGACAGTCACTGGGAAGTGATGTTATATGGCAGTCACGGAGAGGTGATGTATTATGACAGTCACTGGGAGGTGATGTAATATAGCAGTCATTGGGAGGTGATGTAATATGGTAGTCACTGGGAGGTGATGTAATATAGCAGTCATTGGGAGGTGATGTAATATGGTAGTCACTGGGAGGTGATGTAATATGGTAGTCACTGGGAGGTGATGTAATATGACAGTCACTGGGAAGTGATGTTATATGGCAGTCACGGAGAGGTGATGTATTATGACAGTCACTGGGAGGTGATGTAATATGGTAGTCACTGGGAGGTGATATAATATGGTAGTCACTGTGAGGTGATGTAATATGGTAGTCACTGGGAAGTGATGTAATATGACAATCACAAGGAGATAGGCGACAGGCGTAGCGATGAAAGCTGGCCAAGACAATATGACTCCAAGAAGAGGTCAGCAATATAATAAGGGGTGAGCTTACAACCCTATCAAGCGAGAATGTTCCTCTAGCTACCAGAGGTATCCCTGCCATCATGGGACCATGGAACAGTATGCCGGGTTGCATGTTGTCCCGGGGCAGCAGGTGCTAGCAGCATCCCAAGGTTAATAACATGATCACTATCTCGACCACGCCTACGATACCTTGCCTCCTAATTTATGGGGTCTTACTGACTGGGATCTACTACAAAGGTCAAAGATGCCAAACGTGGGCTATTAGCAATTTGGACTTTGAACTTTATCATCTTGATGACGCTAAATACCATTTGTGTTGTGTAGACAGTACAATACAAGCAGGGTAATATATGCAACATTCCCATCATGTGTGTTGTGTAGATAGTCTAACTAGGACAATATAGGCAACATTCCCAGCATGTGTGTTGTGTAGATAGTCTAACTAGAACAATATAGGCAACATTCCCATCATGTGTGTTGTGTAGATAGTCTAACTAGGACAATATAGGCAACATTTCCAGCATGTGTGTTGTGTAGATAGTCTAACTAGGACAATAAAGAGGCAATACAAGCACAATTCCCAGCATCTGCGTCAGGTCAACTAAATGATAAGGTTGGAATAATCACTGGTGAGTTGACATTGACAGTTAAACATTAAGCGGCCAAATACGCGCGTTATTTCCCGCGAGAAAGAATATGTGTTGGAGGATTTAGCGCGGGAAGGTTTGTGAGACGCTATTTCTCTACTGTTGAGGTTGCAATAATCCACACCGCGTCACGTGAACTGTGTTTATAATGTACCAGTTGTATGAAACATTCCTCGAGCTAGCAGAGAGATGTTAACAGAGCTTATAGAGATCTTAAAGAGCACCCCACATTGCGGAAAGTGAAGTACAAAGAGTATGGGAATGGAAAGTTTTTAAAAATGACGGATACTAAGCTCTGCTAGAATTTTATCGCAAAGTTGACTCGAAAGGGCCTTTTTCTGAAAAGATTTGACCGCTTTTCCCTGTCAGCTATTCACTTCTTTCGCTAGAAACGTAGTATTTTCCGGTTGCTGTTAACGGGGCAGACAGTCCAATAACAGCATATGTGACAGTACATATTTTACGTTTTCTCTCAGCCTGTCACTTCCCTTATCCTTCACACACCAATAGAAACTCCAGGAGATAAGAGAATAATGTTTTACTGAATACATGATACCGCACCATTCCTCTGGGAGGCTGTGAGGATAAGAGGCTTGTTATCCTCCTTAAATACCACCATATCGTATAGTTCTGCTACGAAATAGGGCCTTAAAGCACAGGATTCCTACAATGGAATAGCAAAGTAGTTTGTGGTAGGTCGAGTGGTTAGAGTGTGAATCCTAGCAAGGACTGACCTGCCCCTGGTCCCCTGGCTGCCCACCCTCGCGTCCTTGAGGCAGTAGTCCGGGGACTTGGCCACATAGATCAAGTCGTCCTGGGTGTAGAGAGCCATAGCGGGGGTGGCTGGCAGGAGGCGGCGTCCCGCCCCAACGCGCCGACTCACCACCTCCGTCGCCACGGAGAACTTCATCTTGAGGCGGTCCCCGATCTCCTGGAGGCGGGGGAGAGCCTTCCAACAGGTCTTGATGTTGCATGAGCCGGACACGCCGTGACACTTGCATTGAGTGGTAAGGCCCCACTCCACGGCCTGTACAACAACACACACCGTGATGCACAGTTGTTCAGTGTACTCACCCTGCCCATAGTCCTGTATGGATGTACTCACCCTCCTCCCGGCCCTGTATGGGTGTACTCACCATCCCCCCGGCCCTGTATTGATGTACTCACCATCCCCCCGGCCCTGTATAGATGTACTCACCCTCCTCCCGGCCCTGTATGGATGTACTCACCCTCCTCCCGGCCTTGTATGGATGTACTCACCCTCCTCCCGGCCCTGTATGGATGTACTCACCCTCCTCCCGGCCCTGTATTGATGTACTCACCCTCCTCCCGGCCCTGTATGGATGTACTCACCCTCCTCCCGGCCCTGTATTTATGTACTCACCCTCCTCCCGACCCTGTATGGATGTACTCACCCTCCTCCCGGCCCTGTATGGATATACTCACCCTCCTCCCGGCCCTGTATGGATGTACTCACCCTCCTCCCGGCCCTGTATGGATGTACTCACCCTCCTTCCGACCCTGTATGGATGTACTCACCCTCCTCCCGGCCCTGTATTGATGTACTCACCCTCCTCCCGGCCCTGTATGGATGTACTCACCCTCCTCCCGGCCCTGTATGGATGTACTCACCCTCCTCCCGGCCCTGTATTGATGTACTCACCCTCCTCCCGGCCCTGTATAGATGTACTCACCCTCCTCCCGTCCCTGTATGGATGTACTCACCCTCCTCCCGGCCCTGTATAGATGTACTCACCCTCCTCCCGGCCCCGTATTGATGTACTCACCCTCCTCCCGGCCCTGTATGGATGTACTCACCCTCCTCCCGGCCCTGTATGGATGTACTCACCCTCCTCCCGGCCCTGTATTGATGTACTCACCCTCCTCCCGGCCCTGCATTGATGTACTCACCCTCCCCCCGGCCCTGTATTTATGTACTCACCCTCCCCCCGGCCCTGTATGGATGTACTCACCCTCCTCCCGGCCCTGTATTGATGTACTCACCCTCCTCCTGGCCCTGTATGGATGTACTCACCCTCCTCCCGGTCCTGTATTGATGTACTCACCCTCCTCCCGGCCCTGCATTGATGTACTCACCCTCCCCCCGGCCCTGTATGGATGTACTCACCCTCCTCCCGGCCCTGTTGTTGTGCAGGTTGACGGCGGACAGTCGGGACCTAAATCGGCCCTTCTTGTCCCTGTCCCTGTTCCTGCCCCCACGCTCCACAGAGTCGGTGAACTGCTTGCTGAAGTGGGCCCCCCACCGCACGTTGTCCCCGCAGCCGCCCCACTTGAAGTTGCCATTGGGTGGGTCCCGGGGAGGCGACGCGCACGAGCAATGAAACAAGGACCCCGACGCGCATGCGCGGGCGATGGTGTAGGTAACAGCAGCTGAGCTGAGAGCGTAGACGTAGGCCTGTTCCCTGGTGCCTGGAACAGTCGTGGGAACAGCGGAATATGAACTGGCACTTCCGGTAAGGAGTGAGAGAGAGAGCAGGAGGGAAGAAGTACCTTTGGTGAGGTCCGGGGAGAAGTTGGGGGCCAACTCCGTGGAGGAGCAGTTCCATCTCCGGTCATTGAAGAGTGTCTGGCAGGTGTGTACGGCCTGGGACGCCGCCCTCACCACGTGGGGCATTGCCTCCACAGTGGTCCGACAGATCCTGGCCTGCTTGCGAGCCAATCCTAGAGTGGTGCGGGCCTTACGACACCATTGGGTGCTGACCTGGGTGCTGTTCCACTCTACATTGCCCGCCTTGCTGAGGGCTCTGGAACAGACCGGAGCTGGATGTTTTTAGATCAGAGTGTAGCGGACTAAGGTCGGACTTGGAACAAAAAACATCTTTAGCTGTTTTCAATAAATTAACTAACTGTAACCGAAATACCGGTACAGTCAAACAAATTGTATCAGACAAATCCGTGACTTCCGATCTAAGTAAAACACGCTAATACTAATTACGATAATGGATTAGGAATTGGGAACGTTGAGTTTTAGAGGATGTGAACCAGCATTTGCGTGGAGGAAGAGTGGTAAACTATCTAGGAAAAACTACGCCAGTTCACCCGAGTGAGATTCAAACCTCGATCTCCCCGTCATCGGTAGTTTAGCTTAACACGAATCTAGCGCGTTAGATAACTTCGCCACCGAGGTGGGTTAAAGTAAAGCACTATATGTAAAAACAACAAGATAACTAATTATTTTCAAAGTCTCAATCCATCGTGAACTGATTATGTAATGTAGTCATACAATTAATATTAATATATTATATATAATATATATATATAATATATATAAATATAATAATGAGTCCCTGCATATGGATTAAAACATCGACTACAGACAAACATCGATATTGTTGTCCATCACAAGCACTCCCTTATCTATGATCGTGTAGTAAGACGCGGTGCTAATAATAATAATCTATGAACGCAAGCCTGGACGGCGTACGGAACTACTTTTAGAAACAAATAGTTAAACTTTATAACGACAATTACATATCAAACGTTTTATTCCCGCTACAAAAACCTTGCCTTTATATGTTTGTTTTTATTTCCTACATCACCAAGGATAGGCTGAGCCGCCATGTTTAAGAACTAAGTAGCAAAGGCGTAGAAAGGGAGAGCCTAACGTTACTACAGTCTTAATTGTATACGTCATCAACCAAAGAGTAGTTAATTCATATTTTAATATCCACCTTCAAGATGCCCTTCGTAAAACTTAGCTCTGTCAACATTTCTAACGCCTTTATTTCCCTACAATCAATGTGGTAGTGGAAAACATAGGAGGGGGCTTACCAGGGGAGCTTTGGGGGTTCAAACCCCCCGCGAAATTTTATGAACAAAATATATATGGCTTTATTTATGGTTCACGAAATATCAAAATTAAGGAACAAATACAGATTAGGGGGCTATGTTACCATAAAAAAAAACACTTAGGAGAGCTTCTAGAACTGTTTGTCCTTTAGAATGTTTTCTAGCTTCCAGCAATTTGGGGATATTTCCACCAAACCCCCTCTGATATTATTGGCTGGCTACAGCCTTGGGGCTTACTGGCCTTCCTCCGGCCATTTTCAGCACAAATTCTCAATCATAACATTACTTTGTAGATCCTAACTATGAAGAGTTTTAAATGGTACACAAAATGTTAAAAGAACTGCTAGTTAATACAAGGTTGTGTTAGGCAGGAGAAGGGAATATTTGGTTAATTACATTGTTAGTTTCTACTCACTTCAAAGCTAACTTAAAGACGGTGGAACGCTGACAGATCCTTGAAGAAATAACGAACAAAAATATCCTAGAAACCTCTGATGAAGAAGAAGAACCAATAACCATCCTTTCTGAAGCTCTTACAATGACGGAAAACCTGAGATTCACACAGTCCCGACCAGACAACATTTTGAATGCATTCAGTGAACTTAAAGATTCTATTTACTGCGCCAACATAAGCAGACTACAACCAAACCAAGATAGCTAATTATTTTTCGAACATAATTGCGAAAACAGATTTAATTCTGCAAATTTTATATGCTATTTTTTTCCAAGATTTTATATTTTGTGTTAGAGTTTTCTTGTTTTTTCATGTTATGTATAGAGTGATTATTACATATGCGTATAACCTGATCAGGTAGTAAGAATTGGCGACAATAATAATAATGTCAATGCTGCTAATATGAACAATATTATATAATCTGAAGTGTGAGTTAAAATATAACATTTTTAATATACAGGCTAATTTTGTTTGGAAAATGTTTTATTATTTTGAAAATATATATATTTTTACTTTCTCATTTAAAGAGAAAACATCGAAATTGTGAAAAAAAATTCAACCTCGATATTATGATGAATATTGACATTTAATGTGCCTCCAAGCAAAAAAAAAAGTGGATCTGTAAATTCTGTGTGACCCTATGTTTGTCTCTCTGAACTAATTTGTCTCTCTGTGCCTGGTTTGTCTCTATGTCCTAGTTTGTCTCTCTGTACTAGTTTGTTTCTTTGTACTAGTTTGTCTCTCTGAACTAGTTTGTTCTCTCTGTACTAGTTTGTCTCTCTGTACTAGTTTGTTTCTTTGTACTAGTTTGTCTCTCTGTACTAGTTTGTCTCTCTGTATAGTTTGTTTCTTTGTACTAGTTTGTCTCTCTGTACTAGTTTGTTTCTCTGTACTAGTTTGTCTCTCTGTACTAGTTTGTTTCTTTGTACTAGTTTGTCTCTCTGTACTAGTTTGTCTCTCTGTGCTGGTTTGTCTGCTTGTGCTGGTTTGTCTCTCTGTACTAGTTTGTATCTCTGTACTAGTTTGTTTCTTTGTACTAGTTTGTCTCTCTGTACTAGTTTGTTTCTCTGTACTAGTTTGTTTCTTTGTACTAGTTTGTCTCTCTGTATTAGTTTTTTCTTTGTATAGTTTGTATCTCTGTACTAGTTTGTTTCTCTGTACTAGTTTGTCTCTCTGTACTAGTTGTTCTTTGTATAGTTTGTCTCTCTGTACTAGTTTGTTTCTTGTACTAGTTTGTTTCTTTGTACTAGTTTGTCTCTCTGTACTAGTTTGTATCTCTGTACTAGTTTGTTTCCTGTACTAGTTGTTCTTGTACTAGTTTGTCTCTCTGTACTAGTTTGTTCTCTGTACTAGTTTGTCTTCTGTACTAGTTTGTTCTCTGTACTAGTTTGTATCTCTGTACTAGTTTGTTTTTTGTACTAGTTTGTTCTCTGTACTAGTTTGTCTCTCTGTACTAGTTTGTTCTCTTGTACTAGTTTGTTTCTTTGTACTAGTTTGTCTCTCTGTACTAGTTTGTTCCTGTACTAGTTTGTTCTCTTGTACTAATTTGTCTCTCTGTACTAGTTTGTCTCCTTGTACTAGTTTGTCTCTCTGTACTAGTTTGTTTCTTTGTACTATTTGTCTCTCTGTACTAGTTTGTTTCCTTGTACTAGTTTGTCTCTCTGTACTAGTTTGTTTCTTTGTACTAGTTTGTTTCTTTGTACTAGTTTGTTCTCTGTACTAGTTTGTTCTCTTGTACTAGTTTGTTCTCTTGTACTAGTTTGTCTCTTTGTACTAGTTTGTTTCTTTGTACTAGTTTGTCTCTCTGTACTAGTTTGTCTCTCTGTACTAGTTTGTTCTCTGTACTAGTTGTTTCTTGTACTAGTTTGTTTCTTTGTACTAGTTTGTCTCTCTGTACTAGTTTGTTTCTTGTACTAGTTTGTTTCTTTGTACTAGTTTGTCTCTCTGTACTAGTTTGTTTCCTTGTACTAGTTTGTTTCTTTGTACTAGTTTGTCTCTCTGTACTAGTTTGTTTCCTTGACTAGTTTGTTTCTCTGTACTAGTTTGTCTTCTTGTACTAGTTTGTCTCTCTGTACTAGTTTGTTCTCTGTACTAGTTTGTTTCTTGTACTAGTTTGTTCTTTGTACTAGTTTGTCTCTCTGTACTAGTTTGTTTCTCTTGTACTAGTTTGTCTCTCTGTGCTGTTTGTCTCTCTGTACTGTTTGTTCTTGTATAGTTTGTCTCTCTGTACTAGTTTGTTCTCTTTGTACTAGTTTGTCTCTCTGTACTAGTTGTTCCTTGTCTAGTTTGTTTCTTTGTACTAGTTTGTCTCTCTGTACTAGTTTGTTTCCTTGTACTAGTTTGTTTCTTTGTACTAGTTTGTCTCTCTGTACTAGTTTGTTTCCTTGTACTAGTTTGTCTTCTCTGTACTAGTTTGTTTCTTTGTACTAGTTTGTTTCTTTGTACTAGTTTGTATCTCTGTACTAGTTTGTTTCTTGACTAGTTTGTTTCTTTGTACTAGTTTGTTTCTCTCTACTAGTTTGTTTCTTTGTACTAGTTTGTTCTCTGTACTAGTTTGTTTCTTTGTACTAGTTTGTTTCTTTGTACTAGTTTGTCTCTCTGTACTAGTTTGTCTCTCTGTACTAGTTTGTTTCCTTGTACTAGTTTGTTTCTCTTGTACTAGTTTGTCTCTCTGTACTAGTTTGTATCTCTGTACTAGTTTGTTTCCTTTTACTAGTTTGTTTCTTGTACTAGTTTGTCTCTCTGTACTAGTTTGTTTCCTTGTACTAGTTTGTCTCTCTGTACTAGTTTGTCTCTCTGTACTAGTTTGTTTCTTTGTATAGTTTGTCTCTCTGTACTAGTTTGTTTCTTTGTACTAGTTTGTCTCTCTGTACTAGTTTGTTTCTTGTACTAGTTTGTTCTTGTACTAGTTTGTCTCTCTGTACTAGTTTGTTTCCTTGTACTAGTTTGTTTCTCTGTACTAGTTTGTTTCTTTGTACTAGTTTGTCTCTCTGTACTAGTTTGTATCTCTGTACTAGTTTGTTTCCTTGTACTAGTTTGTTTCTTTGTACTAGTTTGTCTCTCTGTACTATTGTTTGTTTGTACTAGTTTGTATCTCTGTACTAGTTTGTTTCCTTGTACTAGTTTGTTTCTTGTACTAGTTTGTCTCTCTGTACTAGTTTGTTTTTTGTACTAGTTTGTATCTCTGAACTAGTTTGTCTCTCTGTACTAGTTTGTCTGTATCAGTTTGTTGTTTGTACCTGGTTTGTTTGTCTGTACCTAGTTTGTCTGTATGTACCGGTTTGTTTGTCTGTACCTGGTACCACTACCGAAATGTTTGATGTATTCTGTTCAAACTTGATGTTTAGCCATTATAATGGTTTTACCTTCAACCATTTGTTAAACTTTAATTCTAGTCCTTAAAATAAGGGTTGTTTATTGAATATTGAATATATGGCTCTACAAGTTTGGTTTGAAATGATATATGGGTGACAAATAATGACATGACAAATAATATAAAATACCTCTTTTTGGGAGAGAACATTCGTTCAGGGTAAATTACCAACAAGGACGTAGAAAGAGGGGGTGGGGGTATCTGGACCCCCTCTCCTTAAATTTGAAGGAACTCCCTTTTAGCTCCATACATACGTAAACAAACTTGTATTGGCTAAAGTTATAGTATCATTTTCTAAAGGAACACCCCCTCCCCTTAAGAAAATTAGCTTTCTACGTCCTTGTTAAGTAGGCATGTTGAGATTATTGTATTTTATATAAAAGTATCTAAAAAAAACTTTTCATAAATTATGTAGTTCTTAAACATGTAACTATGTATTACTCTATCTAGTCTAATCGAACATCGAAACCCGATAATTTAAATTACTTAGTCTTCATAATCGGGAGACGCAGTATTTTGTTTCTTTCCAATATGGCGAACATGAATCAATTTAAGTTTAGTATTTATCTTAAGCTTTTATTAAAATATATTTTTGCCGTTTAAGGCTCTTCTAGCTGCATAAATTAGGTTCTAGTTCTTGAATTAAATAACGATTGATCCGCATCCATGAGTTATAATTTCAAAACTTGTAACATTTTGTTCAAATATAACATGGAAAGACCATTTTAATTAGTAAATATTACAGTCTCAATCTCTTGTACTAAGCTAGTTTTCATTTCGCCAAAGTGACGCCATCTTGTCTAGTATTGATTACGGTAATCAAATAACTTAACTTCAATTAATTAAATTCACGACGATGTAATATTGGTAAAGGTGACGCATGTCTCAATGTACAGTACCTACTCAAAATGATTAAAACGATGGTTGTTTACAACACTGCACCTCAACATGATAAAGGAAGGATGTTTAACACGACCAAACAAGATGGCTACCATGTCAGTACCGCCTCAAACAAAAGACCTTGGATCCCGAAGCGCTTAATGCGCAGATTCACTAATATTTGTTTGTTCCGGTTGAAGTGCAGTTTGTTGCCGTCAGAGCTCAGTGCAATAGACGTCTAATTTGAACAAACATTGTGGAAACAGAGGCGGGTGTAGACGGAGCGTGATCCTGCATCTGTTTAGCAATAAACATCTTCACACACTCACATGTGAAGAGCACATAGGGCCACGCCATGATCCCACACGTCTTGCTCCGACAAAACGATTCTTGTACAGAGAAATATGAGGAACAATATTGTTAGTCGTTAATACACGGAGTAGACTAGAAATATGTTGTACTGGGAGTATCAGAATGGGTGTAGGAGGGGGGGGGGGGGGGGTAATTGGGTTGAAATCTCACCCCCCCCCCTTTACCCACACAACACAAAGTTTTTAGTATGAAGGCGAACTACTTAAAATAGCCTATTGGAATAACCAAATTTCAAAAGAGAACACTATTCAGAATAGCTATTAAAAGCACATAGTTTTCCAAAAACTCTCCAAACGAAGACCACTAAGAATATCTTCTAAGAGCATCCAATTTTCTAACATTAACTGGGAGGGAGTGGGGGGTGGTAAGTCCCTAAAAATGTTTTGTTACCTACCCCCTCTCCCCTTTACCATAAAAAAGGTTCCCATCCCTACTGTATAAAATAACAATGTTATTATTTCTTAGGGTTTAACATCCTGTTATAAACTTACGATTTTGAACCCCTCTTACCCCCCCCCCCCAAATTAAATTCCCGTACGCTCGTAAGGATCAATAACTTGTAGACAGATATTAGGAAAGTGTTATTGGTTCATCTATCTCATGGTACAACATCCATACGGTTGATCCGTCAACGCTAGTTACCCAGAATGCTCTACAAAATCAACCGGACTTGTCGGAAGAAGAGCAGGTTGCTGCCAAAAAGGGGCAGGGGACTCGGAAACGAGACGCCCAAAAAGTAAAACTTTTTAATACTTAAACTTTTTTTATATATAGAAATCGGCGTTAACTCGTAATTAAAATATAATAAATGATCTTACCACACCATTTTTATGTAAATCCTGTGATCAATGTATCGTAGTTTAAAGGTAGTTGTTTTAATTGACTTGACTAAATATTATTTGAACTTAATTTTAAAACAATTGGTGATACAACCCTCCCAAAGATGGCTACCCGATTGTTTTGTAATGTTTGTCCAGCCATGAAAGCAGGGCCCCGATGTTGCTGGCTGCAGGTATAGACACACCAAGTGAGGTAGCAGCAATGATACTTTGAGAGGGCAAATATTTGAACAAGGGCTGGAAGGAATCTTGGACACGGTTTATGGGCATTCCTCCAACAGCCACAAATCGCACCTTTAGGTAAAGTAAACAACTTGCCACTGTTTAGTTTAGACAAAACACTCAGAGGGAATTATCCTGGTGTTAAAAACTGGCCATTGTAGCGTACATGAAGGTATCTCTGGACAATGTAGAGCAAGTGCCACTCTTACTGACTGGCCATTGTGACGTACAAGAAGGGCTCTCTGGACAATGTAGAACAAGTGTCACTCTTACTGACTGGCCATTGTGACGTACAAGAAGGCTCTCTTTGGACAATGTAGAACAAGTGTCACTCTTACTGACTGGCCATTGTGACGTACAAGAAGGTATCTCTGGACAATGTAGAGCAAGTTCACTCTTACTGACTGGCCATTGTGACGTACAAGAAGGGCTCTCTGGACAATGTAGAGCAAGTGTCACTCTTACTGACTGGCCATTGTGACGTACAAGAAGGGCTCTCTCTGGACAAATTTAGAGCAGTGTCACTCTTACTGACTGGCCATTGTGACGTACAAGAAGGATCTCTGGACAATGTAGAGCAAGTATCACTCTTACTGACTGGCCATTGTGACGTACAAGAAGGATCTCTGGACAATGTAGAGCAAGTGTCACTCTTTACTGACTGGCCATTGTGACGTACAAGAAGGTATCTCTGGACAATGTAGAGCAAGTGCCACTCTTACTGACTGGCCATTGTGACGTACAAGAAGGCTCTGGACAATGTAGAGCAAGTTCACTCTTACTGACTGGCCATTGTGACGTACAAGAAGGGCTCTCTGGACAATATAGAGCAAGTATCACTCTTACTGACTGGCCATTGTGACGTACAAGAAGGGCTCTCTGGACAATATAGACAAGTATCACTCTTACTGACTGGCCATTGTGACGTACAAGAAGGGCTCTCTGGACAATGTAGAGCAAGTGTCACTCTTACTGACTGGCCATTGTGACGTACAAGAAGGGCTCTCTGGACAATGTAGAGCAAGTGTCACTCTTACTGACTGGCCATTGTGACGTACAAGAAGGCTCTCTGGATTAATGCTTACGACCTCTAGTATTGTTTCTATATTGTTCTATTGCAGAGAGTTCTTTTTTACAAGTCACAATGGCCAGTCAGTAAGAGTGATAGAGGAGGACTACTTTAAATAACTTACATAGAAATTCAATTTCCAAAAAATTTCTGGAGGACCAACTACTCCAAAAGGTCGTAGAATCATCCAGATTTTTTTTTAAATATGGAGACTATTCTAAATACCTTATCATATAAAAATAATTTAATTTAAAAAAATTAGGGTGAAGAACCACTCTAATTATCTTATTGGGACATCAAATTTTCAAACATTTACCGGGGTGGGCAAGGTGGAGAAAGACAACCCCCTCCTCCCACAAACTAAGTTCCACCGCCATTAATTAGACGTGTTCCTCTCGTGATGTGTGTCGATAGATGCTGACAGGGTCTGCTATTAGCACTTACTTGTGCCCACGAGGTATTTTGGGTATTTTCCCCGAGCTCTCGAAATATCCACATATTGAAGTGAGAGGTAGCTCTAGGGTATGTGGTCCACACACACTCACACACACACACATCACACATGGCAGCCACTCGGACTACAAACAACGTGTGGGCAAAGCTTCAATGTTTACGAGCGTGCTAATTAATTACCGCACGATGGCGCAGGTGTTAGGGCGTTTCTCCATCGTTCCATTGGTCGGGAAGAACCAATCAGAAGCAATCACACAAACAGCTCACACAATGAAGATGGAAATTGTTTGAAGTGGAAGGGGGAAGGGTTGACAAGGATGTCTTATTAGAATTATGAAGGTGGGGTTGTGATAGACTGGTTCGACAATACCTAAATAATGTTGAACTGTGGCCATACCTTTAAATGGCACATTAGAATACAAATAATATAACAGTCATTTAGGATATTTGTTCCATGATGGGTAGGCCACACAAAACACACCTTTAAAATAAATACTTGCTCTACATTGTCCAGAGAGCCCTTCTTGTACCTCACAATGGCCAGTCAGTAAGAGTGACACTTGCTCTACATTGTCCAGAGAGCCCTTCTTGTACGTCACAATGGCCAGTCAGTAAGAGTGGCACTTGCTCTATATTGTCCAGAGAGCCCTTCTTGTACCTCACAATGGCCAGTCAGTAAGAGTGACACTTGCTCTACATTGTCCAGAGAGCCCTTCTTGTACGTCACAATGGCCAGTCAGTAAGAGTGACACTTGCTCTACATTGTCCAAAGAGCCCTTCTTGTACCTCACAATGGCCAGTCAGTAAGAGTGGCACTTGCTCTATATTGTCCAGAGAGCCCTTCTTGTACGTCACAATGGCCAGTCAGTAAGAGTGACACTTGCTCTACATTGTCCAAAGAGCCCTTCTTGTACCTCACAATGGCCAGTCAGTAAGAGTGGCACTTGCTCTATATTGTCCAGAGAGCCCTTCTTGTACGTCACAATGGCCAGTCAGTAAGAGTGACACTTGCTCTACATTGTCCAAAGAGCCCTTCTTGTACCTCACAATGGCCAGTCAGTAAGAGTGGCACTTGCTCTATATTGTCCAGAGAGCCCTTCTTGTACGTCACAATGGCCAGTCAGTAAGAGTGACACTTGCTCTACATTGTCCAGAGAGCCCTTCTTGTACCTCACAATGGCCAGTCAGTAAGAGTGGCACTTGCTCTATATTGTCCAGAGAGCCCTTCTTGTACCTCACAATGGCCAGTCAGTAAGAGTGACACTTGCTCTACATTGTCCAGAGAGCCCTTCTTGTACGTCACAATGGCCAGTCAGTAAGAGTGACACTTGCTCTACATTGTCCAGAGAGCCCTTCTTGTACCTCACAATGGCCAGTCAGTAAGAGTGGCACTTGCTCTATATTGTCCAGAGAGCCCTTCTTGTACGTCACAATGGCCAGTCAGGAAGAGTGACACTTGCTCTACATTGTCCAGAGAGCCCTTCTTGTACGTCACAATGGCCAGTCAGTAAGAGTGACACTTGCTCTACATTGTCCAGAGAGCCCTTCTTGTACGTCACAATGGCCAGTCAGGAAGAGTGACACTTGCTCTATATTGTCCAGAGAGCCCTTCTTGTACGTCACAATGGCCAGTCAGTAAGAGTGACACTTGCTCTACATTGTCCAGAGAGCCCTTCTTGTACGCTACAATGGCCAGTAACCGTTTTACGTAAAGTTTTTTTTTTTGATCAATATGTATAGTGAGACAAAATCTAATATTTTAAATTCAGAAAATAAATATATCCATTAAAAAATTTCACTAATATTTTATTTACGTAGCTACTGCAATTTAGGTGACCTGGTGGTCTAGGGGTAAGGTGTCAGACTTCTATGTTGGCGGCCGGGGTTCAATCCTCGGTCCCGGCACAAATTTATCTGATTTCCAAACCCTTCCTTCACCTCTGACAAGACATCTTGTTAATGTGGGGAATGCCAGGCCACCACCGTGGTTCGGATTCCACGTTAAACAGTAGGTCCTTCATTTCATATCACAATCACCCTACCATTACACATTAGCGTAAGTGCGTATAACCCGAACGGGTAGTAAGACGCGGTGCTAATAATAATAATAATACTGCAATTTAAATTATTCTAAAATTTCATATCACTCACTTTATTACCAAGCCTTATGTATAGAAATAATTCGACAATTAAAATAATATAGATTACCAAGTTGTAGAGAACTACGTAAGATAGTGGACGGGAAATCTTATGATCCCTTAAGTGGGAGAGAAGGTGTTGAAAATCATTAAATAAAGCCATAGATAATTTAAGAACTGCTCTACGGCCCTTCCTATCAAACAATGATCTATAATCACTTGTTAAAAAATGTTATCTGCAACGAAAACACAATTTTCAAGTTATATTTTGTACCATTCTTTTCCGTTATAAATTAATTATTATTCATTGGCCTTGTCAGAAGTAAGCTCATTAGTAATAAAAAAGGAACACAAAATAGATAATAATATAAAGAAGTTAGTTGCTAGCCTCCAGACAAAAGTTTTCAAATATATTTGTAAGATATACTCATTATTTTCAAACCTAGTTATTATGGTGTATTGTGAAAGTATAATTGGCAAATTGATTCTGTTGTTTATTTTTAGGAACATTTAACTTAGAACAGTCTGTGGTTTTAGTTATAATTTAACAAAGTTGTGTTTATTTATAGGAAATTTAGAAACAGGATGTAGTTTTCATTTAACTAAGTTATTTTGTTGTTTATTTATAGCAACGGTCAATTTAGGAACAGCAAGTGGTATTTATCTAAGCTATTTTGATTGTTTATACATAGTAACAGTCAATTTAGGAACAGTATTATGCAACTATGTTGTTTATTTATAGGAATAGCTAATTTAGAACAATCCGTGATGTTATCTATGATTAGCAAAGTTATTATGTTGTTTATTTATAGTAACAGTTAATTTAGAACAATCCTTGGTACCAGTTATACTTTAACTAAGCTATTTTTCTGTTTATTTATAGGAACAGTTAATTTAGGAACAGCGGGTAGTATTCTCTATATTTAACTAATTAATTCTGTTGTTTATAAGAACGGTTAACTTAGAACAGTCCGTAGTGTTATCTATAATTAGCAACGTTATTCTATTGTTTATTTATTGTAACAGTTAATTTAGAACAATCCGTGGTTTTATCTATAATTAGCAACGTTATTCTATTGTTTATTTATTGTAACAGTTAATTTAGAACAATCCGTGGTTTTATCTATAATTAGCAACGTTATTCTATTGTTTATTTATAGAAACAGCTAATTTAGAACAATCCATGATCTTATATATTAGATAAATTATTTGATTGTTTATTTAAAGGAAAAGTTAATTTAGAACAATCTGGTTCCCACGCCAGAAGAATGAACCAGTCGACAAGTAAAAGCCTGGGTAGCAACACAGTAAGGCGGTGAGTGATTTGATAATTGCATGTACTCACAACCATCTGATAGAAGTTGTCTGTCCCAGCATGGAGATGAGGAGTAATGCGGTGTAGACTATCATGCAGGAGCAGCGACAAGCAGTTAACAGTCCTATCCTCGTCATCGTCATAGACCATGTCACACAACGTCACATGGTCACACACACTGGCTGGTATCAGGACTACATCACTTCTTATCGACACTTTCAGTCTTGTGCGAGAACATTTGACTCTGTCTTCAAACGGCGGGAACTGGGGTCATCCACACTTTGGACTCTCTCACCAAGGAAGCAGTAGACTTCAAACGGTGGTAGCTGGGGTCATCCACACTTTGGACTCTCTCACCAAGGAAGCAGTCGACTTCAAACGGTGGTAGCTGGGGTCATCCACACTTTGGACTCTCTCACCCAGGAAGCAGTAGACTTCAAACGGTGGTAGCTGGGGTCATCCACACTTTGGACTCTCTCACCCAGGAAGCAGTAGACTTCAAACGGTGGTAGCTGGGGTCATCCACACTTTGGACTCTCTCACCAAGGAAGCAGTAGACTTCAAACGGTGGTAGCTGGGGTCATCCACACTTTGGACTCTCTCACCAAGGAAGCAGTAGACTTCAAACGGTGGTAGCTGGGGTCATCCACACTTTGGACTCTCTCACCCAGGAAGCAGTAGACTTCAAACGGTGGTAGCTGGGGTCATCCACACTTTGGACTCTCTCACCAAGGAAGCAGTAGACTTCAAACAGTGGTAGCTGGGGTCATCCACACTTTGGACTCTCTCACCAAGGAAGCAGTAGACTTCAAACGGTGGTAGCTGGGGTCATCCACACTTTGGACTCTCTCACCCAGGAAGCAGTAGACTTCAAACGGTGGTAGCTGGGGTCATCCACACTTTGGACTCTCTCACCAAGGAAGCAGTAGACTTCAAACGGTGGTAGCTGGGGTCATCCACACTTTGGACTCTCTCACCAAGGAAGCAGTAGACTTCAAACGGTGGTAGCTGGGGTCATCCACACTTTGGACTCTCTCACCCAGGAAGCAGTAGACTTCAAATGGTGGTAGCTGGGGTCATCCACACTTTGGACTCTCTCACCAAGGAAGCAGTAGACTTCAAACGGTGGTAGCTGGGGTCATCCACACTTTGGACTCTCTCACCAAGGAAGCAGTCGACTTCAAATGGTGGTAGCTGGGGTCATCCACACTTTGGACTCTCTCACCCAGGAAGCAGTAGACTTCAAATGGTGGTAGCTGGGGTCATCCACACTTTGGACTCTCTCACCAAGGAAGCAGTAGACTTCAAACGGTGGTAGCTGGGGTCATCCACACTTTGGACTCTCTCACCAAGGAAGCAGTAAAGTGTTATCTTTGCCTGAAAACGAGCATAATACATCGTTTCACTATTTGCTGGTCCTACAACTGGAAATATAATCTGAGGAGGATTGTGATGGGTCGCACTAACTACCATCTAAATACTAATGTTAGTGTATTACTGTGAACAGCATATACTAGTGTATTACTGTGAACACTGGTGGTCAGCTGAAAGCCTGTGTGAACCATCTACTAGTGTATTACTGTGAACACTGGTGGTCAGCTGAAAGCCTGTGTGAACCATCTACTAGTGTATTACTGTGAACACTGGTGGTCAGCTGAAGGCCTGTGTGAACCATATTCTAGAACAGTTCACACGGAATGTTTCAGGGAGTACCGGGGTTTGATGTCAGGTACAAACAAACTACCCCAAGTATTGAGCTATAAAACAAGGCCCAGTTAGAAACACTTCGTTCCTCAGACAAATAGAGTCTTAAACAGGTAGACTTATGACGGTACTTCCGCTTGCCAAGGGTCGTTTGGTATTTACCGCGCCAACAATAATCGTGCTCTTGGACTACAATGGGATTCTAGGATTAACTTTATTACTGAGTTTCCTCTCTGCTGTGACTCTCAATATCACCATTTCGTTTTATTTTTAGCTTTCAAGGAAAAAAATAATATAAACGTCAGCAACTCTTTGTCGCAAATTATTTAAGAAGCTAAGAGCAAGCGTTAACTGTTTCCGAGAGCAATAATTCAAATTTAATATTACAGTGCCTATTCAAATATGTTTATTCTATCATTCAAGTTTCCTTGTTCTTGCAATCAAGTCTTCTTGTTCTAGTATTAAAACCGCCTTGTTCTAGCATTCAAATCCTCTTGTTATAGTATTAAAACCTCCTTGTTCTAGCATTCCAGTCTCCTTGTTTTGGTATTAAAATCTCCTTGTTCTAGTATTCAAGTCTTCTTGCTCTAGCATTAAAACCTCCTTGTTCTAGCATTCAAATTTTTTTGTTCTAGCATTCAAGTCTCCTTGTTCTAGCATTCAAGTCTCCTTGTTCTAGTATTAAAACCTACTTGTTCTAGCATTCAAATCTTCTTGTTCTAGTATTAAAACCTCCTTGTTCTAGCATTCAAGTCTCCTTGTTTTGGTATTAAAATCTCCTTGTTCTAGTATTCAAGTCTTCTTGCTCTAGCATTAAAACCTCCTTGTTCTTGCAATCAAGTCTTCTTGTTCTAGTATTAAAACCGCCTTATTCTAGCATTCAAATCTTCTTGTTCTAGTATTAAAACCTCCTTATTCTAGCATTCAAGTCTCCTTGTTCTAGTATTAAAACCTCCTTGTTCTAGCATTCAAGTCTCCTTGTTCTAGTATTAAAACCTACTTGTTCTAGCATTCAAATCTTCTTGTTCTAGTATTAAAACCTCCTTGTTCTAGCATTCAAATCTCCTTGTTCTAGCATTCAAGTCTCCTTGTTCTAGTATTAAAACCTACTTGTTCTAGCATTCAAATCTTCTTGTCCTAGTATTAAAACCTCCTTGTTCTAGCATTCAAGTCTCCTTGTTCTAGTATTAAAACCTACTTGTTCTAGCATTCAAATCTCCTTGTTCTATTATTCAAGTCTTCTTGCTCTAGCATTAAAACCTCCTTGTTCTAGCATTCAAATCTTCTTGTTCTAGTATTAAAACCTCCTTGTTCTAGCATTCAAATCTCCTTGTTCTAGCATTCAAGTCTCCTTGTTCTAGAATTAAAACCTCCTTATTCTAGCATTCAAGTCTCCTTGTTCTAGTATTAAAACCGCCTTGTTCTAGCATTCAAATCCTCTTGTTATAGTATTAAAACCTACTTGTTCTAGCATTCAAATCTTCTTGTCCTAGTATTAAAACCTCCTTGTTCTAGCATTCAAGTCTCCTTGTTCTAACATTAAAACCTCCTTGTTCTAGCATTCAAATCTCCTTGTTCTAGCATTCAAATCTTCTTGTTCTAGTATTAAAACCTACTTGTTCTAGCATTCAAATCTTCTTGTCCTAGTATTAAAACCTCCTTGTTCTAGCATTCAAGTCTCCTTGTTCTAGAATTAAAACCTCCTTATTCTAGCATTCAAGTCTTCTTGTTCTAGTATTAAAACCTCCTTGTTCTAGCATTCAAATTTTCTCGTTCTAGTATTAAAGTATCCTTGTTCTAGCATTCAAGTCTCCTTGTTCTAGTATTAAAACCTCCTTGTTCTAGTATTAAAGTATCCTTGTTCTAGCATTCAAATCTCCTTGTTCTAGCATTCAAGTCTCCTTGTTCTAGTATTAAAACCTCCTTGTTCTAGCATTCAAGTCTCCTTGTTCTAGAATTAAAACCTCCTTATTCTAGCATTCAAGTCTCCTTGTTTTAGTATTAAAACCTCCTTGTTCTAGCATTCAAGTCTCCTTGTTCTAACATTAAAACCTCCTTGTTCTAGCATTCAAATCTCCTTGTTCTAGCATTCAAATCTTCTTGTTCTAGTATTAAAACCTACTTGTTCTAGCATTCAAATCTTCTTGTCCTAGTATTAAAACCTCCTTGTTCTAGCATTCAAGTCTCCTTGTTCTAGAATTAAAACCTCCTTATTCTAGCATTCAAGTCTTCTTGTTCTAGTATTAAAACCTCCTTGTTCTAGCATTCAAATTTTCTCGTTCTAGTATTAAAGTATCCTTGTTCTAGCATTCAAGTCTCCTTGTTCTAGTATTAAAACCTCCTTGTTCTAGTATTAAAGTATCCTTGTTCTAGCATTCAAATCTCCTTGTTCTAGCATTCAAGTCTCCTTGTTCTAGCATTCAAATATCCTTCCTCTAGAGCAGCAGTTCCCAAACTTTCTCGACTCGCGAACCCCCTGGTAGATATCCATAGCCACGAGCTTAATTCTATACAACATTTTTATGAAATGTAGTTATAAATTGTAATCAAAATGTTTAATACCTTTAAATTAACCTACTATAGCTCGGTAGGTACTTTGGTATACCCCACCAAATATAATGTAATAATATTGAAACTACTTTAGTACAAGTTCAAATAACTATACATTTATATATAAAATTAAAACTGAAATTAAATAAGCCAAGTACTGTAGTGACATTTTCTTATCTTTACTGTCACAATATTATCACAGTTCACATGTTTTTTTAAAGTGGTCCTGGAAATTGCTGCTTTTACATAACTGAAATACCCTCCTTTAGTCACAAAATTCCATGCCGATTTAAGTTTAGAAATTGTTAACAAGTTTTAACAGCTACTCACCTCTTCACGTGACTTAGTGAGAAGGATGTGCTTGCTTTGGATAGCACAGAGCTTTAAATTCAGGAACCACGGACTATAAATAAAGTCTCAAGTCACTTTCCGCTCTGAGCCTGTTTCTGTATTTATATTTTTAAGTAGACATATGAAGAAAAAGTTCTCGCTCAAATACGTAGAAGAAAATGAAAACAAGCTGTAATAGCTTTATTCTCTAACAATGAGAACTCCTCCTTTAAACTTAACCAGAAACCAATTAATGACAAAGGTTTATAGATTTTCTTTAATTCAAAAGCAGTGGAAATTTTCAAGAGTAGCTTTTTTTCCCTCACAATTAATGTGGAGGATTTCAAAACTGCTGCCCCTTTCAGGGGATTGCGAATTCAATTGTTAATATGGCTGGGAAATATTCTCTGAAGGTTTTTCCAAGTCCCTTCAAGTGTTCTATAACTAAGTTCTTTACATTTTCGTCCAAAGAAATCTGATTTTCTACCATGATGTGGTGAAGGGTATCAAAGCACTCCGTTTGATTCCTAATAAAACATTTCCCCCCCCCCCCCCCAATTTTTTCATGAGCCATTCGATACTGTCTTGCACAGTAAAAACGTTAATATTCTCCCCTGAATAGGTAGGTTTAAGCTGTTTATTTTTGAGAAAATTTCTGACAAATATTATATTATTATTATTAGCACCGCGCCTTACTACCCGTTCGGTTTGTACGCACTTACGCTAATGTGTAATGGTAGGGTGATTGTGAAATGAAATGGAGGACCTACAGTTTAACGTGCAATCCGAACCACGGTGGAGGCCTGGCATTCCACACATTCACAAGTTGTGATTAACACAAGTTTTGTCAAAGGAGAAGGAAGGGTTTGGTAATCAGATAAATCTGTGCCGGGACCAAGGATTGAACCCTGGACCACCAGAACAGAGGTCTGAGACCTTACTCCTAGATCGCCAGGTCACCTCTGCCAAATGGACCAAAGCCTTGAGCCACATTTGATCTTGCATGCACTTTGTTTTGTATAATGGATGGTTATTAAGAAAATCTAAAACTTAGTGTTTAAGTTCAAACCTGACTTCAGTATGAAACAGTAAACAGTTGTTAATGCTTCCCATTTCATTATAAAGTTCTGAAAAAATCCACCATTATAGAAATATTTTGGCGAACCCCTTGGAAGATTTTGCTCTAAAGCATTAAAGTCTCCTTGTTCTAAAATTCAAGTCTCCTTGTTCTATTATTCAAGTCTCCTTACTCTAGCATTCAAGTCTCCTTACTCTAGCATTAAGGTCTCCTTGTTCTAACATTCAAGTCTCCTTGTTCTAGCATTAAATTCTGCTTGTTCTAGCATTCAAGTCTCCTTGTTCTAACATTAAAGTATCCTTGTTCTAACATTAAAGTATCCTTATTCTAGCATTCAAGTCTCCTTGTTCTAGCATTAAAGTCTCCTTATTCTAGCATTAAAGTATCTTTATTCTAGCATTCAAGTCTCCTTGTTCTAACATTAAAGTATCCTTATTCTAGCATTCAAGTCTCCTTGTTCTAGCATTCAAGTCTCCTTGTTCTAACATTAAAGTCTCCTTATTCTAGCATTAAAGTCTCTTTATTCTAGCATTCAAGTCTCCTTGTTCTAACATTAAAGTCTCCTTATTCTAGCATTAAAGTCTCTTTATTCTAGCATTCAAGTCTCCTTGTTCTAACATTAAAGTATCCTTGTTCTAACATTAAAGTATCCTTATTCTAGCATTCAAGTCTCCTTGTTCTAGCATTAAAGTCTCCTTATTCTAGCATTAAAGTCTCTTTATTCTAGCATTCAAGTCTCCTTGTTCTAACATTAAAGTATCCTTATTCTAGCATTCAAGTCTCCTTGTTCTAGCATTCAAGTCTCCTTATTCTAACATTAAAGTATCCTTATTCTAGCATTCAAGTCTGCTTGTTCTAGCATTAAAGTCTCCTTATTCTAGCATTAAAGTCTCTTTATTCTAGCATTCAAGTCTCCTTGTTCTAACATTAAAGTATCCTTATTCTAGCATTCAAGTCTCCTTGTTCTAACATTAAAGTCTCCTTGTTCTAACATTAAATTCTGCTTGTTCTAGCTTTCAAGTCTCCTTGTTCTAGCATTCAAGTCTCCTTATTCTAGCATTAAAGTCTCCTTATTCTAGCATTAAAGTCTCCTTATTCTAGCATTCAAGTCTCCTTGTTCTAACATTAAAGTATCCTTATTCTAGCATTCAAGTCTCCTTGTTCTAACATTAAAGTATCCTTATTCTAGCATTCAAATCTCCTTGTTCTAGCATTCAAGTCTCCTTGTTCTAACATTCAAGTTTCCTTATTCTAGCATTCAAGTCTCCTTATTCTAGCATTCAAGTCTCCTTGTTCTAACATTCAAGTTTCCTTGTTCTAGCATTCAAGTCTCCTTGTTCTAGCATTCAAGTCTCCTTATTCTAGCATTCAAGTCTCCTTGTTCTAACATTCAAGTTTCCTTGTTCTATCATTCCAGTAATATATTCCTAGGGAACAACCTCTATCAAGCTAACTGGTCGAGGTGTTAGGAATAACGAAATAAAAAGTTTTTTGTTGCCAAATAGGTTGCCGCAGAATTAAGGGCAACAAATTCAAAGGTTTCATAAGATGAAGTGGTTTGCCGACGAGCTAGGGAAAGAAAATCTTAACATTTTTTTGTTTGCGATGCGGATTGCCGAGAAACTAGGGGCAACAAAATCTAACGTTTCTGTTTGTGATGTAGGTTGCCGAGGAACTAGGGCAACCAAATTCAACGTTTCTGTTTTAAAAGTAGGTTGCCGACGAGCTAGGGGTAAGAAAATCTAACGTTTCTTTTTGCGATGCGGGCTGCCGAGAAACAAGGGACAGCCAAATTCAACGTTTTTGTTTGCGAAGGGGGTTGCCGAACCACGAAGGGCTAGTTTGTGATTACAAATGAAAAGGACTTATACTCCCACCACCAAATCTTAAAATCAAATTGAAACTTACAGTTAATGCAGATTATCGTGTGTTGGATATCAGCACTCAGTAGGTCCCTGGCGCTGGCTGGAGACACAAAAGCACGACTGTTTCTGTGGGGTAGCGTGTTCGAGCTGGTGGACCAGGGTTTTTGAAGAGGGAGGGGGAATATTGAGGTGTGAGCCCCAAACACCGCCCTGTCATTAACTGAGGTAAGAGAGGGGTAAAGAGGGGGAATAGTCCCTCCACCATGGGCCTCCCCCTCCCCTTCTTGGCGGCCACATCACACAACCTGTAATTACCGCCTGGCCCCTAGCTGCAGCGATTACACAGCTCACACACACACACACACACTCACACAGGTCCAGCCACCAGGGAGACCCAACATAGCTCTACCTACCTAATGGACCCCCCATGAAGTGAGATATGGTTGAAACGGAAATAAAGTGGTACCAATTGGTACAATAGCTCTTCGAGAGATGTTTTGGTAAACAAAACTAGTAATATAGTCAGGGACCAGGGTCACGCTTGTGTTTATTCCTAGAGTTATTGTACCTACTTAGGGACCAAGGTTGTGTTCGTCCCTAGCTATAGCAGTTGTAGCTCTTTGGGACCAGGATTACACTCGCCAATATCTTCAACGAACCTGCAGTCTTGATGCTGAAGAATATTATGTTGGATAAGATCGTCAGCAGCAGGAGGGGTGGAGGGAGAGATAACACCGTCAGCAGCAGGAAGGGTGGAGGGAGAGATAACACCGTCAGCAGCAGGAAGGGTGGAGGGAGAGATAACACCGTCAGCAGCAGGAAGGGTGGAGGGAGAGATAGGACCGTCAGCAGCAGGAAGGGTGGAGGGAACGATAACACCGTCAGCAGCAGGAAGGGTGGAGGGAGAGATAGGACCGTCAGCAGCAGGAAGGGTGGAGGGAGAGATAACACCGTCAGCAGCAGGAGGGGTAGAGGGAGAGATAACACCGTCAGCAGCAGGAAGGGTGGAGGGAGAGATAACACCGTCAGCAGCAGGAAGGGTGGAGGGAGAGATAGGACCGTCAGCAGCAGGAAGGGTGGAGGGAGAGATAACACCGTCAGCAGCAGGAGGGGTGGAGGGAGAGATAGTACCGTCAGCAGCAGGAAGGGTGGAGGGAGAGATAACACCGTCAGCAGCAGGAGGGGTGGAGGGAGAGATAACACCGTCAGCAGCAGGAAGGGTGGAGGGAGAGATAGGACCGTCAGCAGCAGGAAGGGTGGAGGGAGCGATAACACCGTCAGCAGCAGGAAGGGTGGAGGGAGAGATAGGACCGTCAGCAGCAGGAAGGGTATAGGGAGAGATAACACCGTCAGCAGCAGGAGGGGTGGAGGGAGAGATAACACCGTCAGCAGCAGGAGGGGTGGAGGGAGAGATAGGACCGTCAGCAGCAGGAAGGGTGGAGGGAGAGATAGGACCGTCAGCAGCAGGAAGGGTGGAGGGAGAGATAATACCGTCAGCAGAAGGAGGGGTGGAGGGAGAGATAACACCGTCAGCAGCAGGAAGGGTGGAGGGAGTGATAACACCGTCAGCAGAAGGAGGGGTGGAGGGAGAGATAACACCGTCAGCAGCAGGAAGGGTGGAGGGAGAGATAACACCGTCAGCAGCAGGAGGGGTGGAGGGAGAGATAACACCGTCAGCAGCAGGAAGGGTGGAGGGAGAGATAGGACCGTCAGCAGAAGGAGGGGTGGAGGGAGAGATAACACCGTCAGCAGCAGGAGGGGTGGAGGGAGAGATAACATCGTCAGCAGCAGGAGGGGTGAAGGGAGAGATAGGACCGTCAGCAGCAGGAAGTGTGGAGGGAGAGATAACACCGTCAGCAGCAGGAGGGGTGGAGGGAGAGATAGGACCGTCAGTATCAGGAAGGGTGGAGGAAGAGATAGGACCGTCAGCAGCAGGAAGGGTGGAGGGAGAGATAACACCGTCAGCAGAAGGAGGGGTGGAGGGAGAGATAGGACCGTCAGTATCAGGAAGGGTGGAGGGAGAGATAGGACCGTCAGCAGCAGGAGGGGTGGAGGGAGAGATAACATCGTCAGCAGCAGGAGGGGTGGAGGGAGAGATAACACCGTCAGCAGAAGGAGGGGTGGAGGGAGAGATAACACCGTCAGCAGAAGGAGGGGTGGAGGGGAGATAACACCGTCAGCAGCAGGAAGGGTGGAGGGAGAGATAGGACCGTCAGCAGCAGGAGGGGTGGAGGGAGAGATAACACCGTCAGCAGCAGGAGGGGTGGAGGGAGAGATAACACCGTCAGCAGAAGGAGGGGTGGAGGGAGAGATAACACCGTCAGCAGCAGGAAGGGTGGAGGGAGAGATAACACCGTCAGCAGCAGGAAGGGTGGAGGGAGAGATAGGACCGTCAGTATCAGGAAGGGTGGAGGGAGAGATAGGACCGTCAGCAGCAGGAGGGGTGGAGGGAGAGATAACACCGTCAGCAGAAGGAGGGTGGAGGGAGAGATAACACCGTCAGCAGAAGGAGGGTGGAGGGAGAGATAACACCGTCAGCAGCAGGAGGGGTGGAGGGAGAGATAACACCGTCAGCAGCAGGAAGGGTGGAGGGAGAGATAGGACCGTCAGTATCAGGAAGGGTGGAGGGAGAGATAACATCGTCAGCAGCAGGAAGGGTGGAGGGTGAGATAGGACCGTCAGTATCAGGAAGGGTGGAGGGAGAGATAGGACCGTCAGCAGCAGGAGGGGTGGAGGGAGAGATAACACCGTCAGCAGAAGGAGGGGTGGAGGGAGAGATAACACCGTCAGCAGCAGGAGGGGTGGAGGGAGAGATAACACCGTCAGCAGCAGGAAGGGTGGAGGGAGAAATAACCGTCAGCAGAAGGAGGGGTGGAGGGAGAGATAACACCGTCAGCAGCAGGAAGGGTGGAGGGAGAATAACACCGTCAGCAGAAGGAGGGTGGAGGGAGAGATAACACCGTCAGCAGAAGGAGGGGTGGAGGGAGAGATAACACCGTCAGCAGCAGGAAGGGTGGAGGGAGGAGAGACAAGACCACCAGGTCACAGTCAGCATCTTTGACCTCCCATCTGTTCTTCCAGCTCTGCTGACTTGGTGTTTACACAAACAAGGATCTCTAGGGCAGTGCGGACGATCATTCAGTAAAGCAGTCAGTAGATAACGAGATATCAGTGCGGGAGAGTATGCACCAGTTTTGAAAACCAGTTACATTACAAATACAAGAGTGGTGGTCAGTGTAAAGATGGCGATGTGATTAAATGATAGTGTCTGTTGGGTGCATCCAATTAACCCCAACAGAGATTCATGGAGTTTCATAAATTAGTTAGATAACTACTCACAATGGAAAATGGCACGAGTGTGCAACCACAACAGAGTACGTGGAGTTTGCAGTCATTTGTAACATACACACTGTCTACGAAAGCTTGTGAAAAGCTGTCGCAGAACATTGTCGTGTGTGGCACTACCAATCAATGCCTGTTTAGTTTGACGTCTTTACACAGACGTTTGTTGGTCTGGTGTGCGACCAGCCTTAGGCGTTTCAGAAACAATCCGCTCTGTTACCCAATTGAATAATTATTTTTCAAAAAGGAAAGTGGTATGAGTGCACGTGAGAGAATAAATGTTAATTCTTATTAATGCTACTATTGGTGCTGAAAACATAGAATAGAATTACAGTGAAGAAATACACACTTATTAGAAACTAACAAATCTAATGATGAGGGAAAGGCACAAACTAATTAATTCGAGGTACCTATGAATTCGTCACTTCCCTCATCGATCAAATTCAAATAAGATATTTAAAAAAAACTGAAATACCAGTCTCCGAGGAACCAAATAATAATTTTTCCAATGATTCAGGTCATTCGGGGCCAATAAATGATCAGGATAGATAAAATAATACACACTAGAAAACCTAAGCATAAATTGCACTATACTCACGTAAAACATTTTTTTGAGTCCTGGTTTTAAATTTTATAATTTTATGTTTAAAGAATGTCCTCATTTGTAAGTTTGTACCAATAAAAATGATCGAATTTGGGTCCACAAGAGACAACACTTCGTATTAAAATTTCGACTTCTGGTTGAAAATTTTGACATTTTATTAGGTGTTGTAAATCTTCATGTCATCGCATTGATATTAACATTCCTCATTTATAGGTTTTGACCAATAAAAAATGTAAATATTGACTATTGAGTCTAAAATGGATATAGATCATTGTTGTACAAACATTTCTCCTAAGAGGTTTAAGGAAAAACAACATAAACTTTTAGAGACTTACTTATATTTAATTACTCTATGGCATTGGAGAATTATTGTTAAAACTCAAGTAGTATTCTTTACAACTACAATTCACAAAATTGTATTAATATATTTGCCAATATCTCAGAAACTGTTGGTTTCAGTGGTGGCTCGTAGATAAAATTAGTGGGGGTGCTGCTCCAGAAAATTTTAGCCTTTGTTTTAAAATTGTGTAAAAGGAAAAAAAATATATAAAAAGAGTACAAAAAGAAAATTTATTCAGGAACTTAATAAAATCTTAACAAAAAATACTTTTTTACTTATTTTAACTTAAATTATTTACAGTTCAAACTTGATCTATTCATTTAAAATGAAATCCATTCTTCTTGTTTTAATTTGCGCAAAATTTCAATAATTTTCTCCTTGATCTCTGGATGACAATTGAGGAAATTTTTCTTCATTGAAAGTACTGCAAACACATTTAGTCTTTCTGTTAAATAAAAGAACAAAAAAAACAACAAAAAACAGAATCAAATAGAATAGTTGGAAGCAGGATAATAATCTAACTCTACTCTATCACATTCAAGAATATGATACACGGTTTTTAAGCACAACACCCGCCGAGTAAAAAAAACCTCCCACCATCATGCCAGAGCCGGCACTGCTAGAGCAACAGTGCTCTCTCTGCCTGGCAGTCCCGCCTTCCTCCCCACCCCGTCCTATGTGCGCATGCGTACAAGTCAAACATCACGTCATTGGCACTGTGAAGCGCACAGTTCCATACAAAAAAATTTCTATCTTTTTCATAAACTGGGGATGGCTACTGAAGTACTGACATTAAGCTTAAGGAATAGATATTATACTACAAAAATAAATAAAGAATTAAAGAAAAAAGGACTAATTATATTAAATGTTATTGATAATATCAAGTGGAAATAGGGTGTGCAGCAGTTCTGCATTGCCTATACACAAACCACCACTGGTTGGTTTTATAAAAATATATTTCAAATAAAAGTTTTTTATTTTTTAATAGTACTACAATTTTGCGATAAGTTATTTAGTATCTCAAATAGTTGCAGAGATACGGAAATTTTGCTACTGCAAAGTACCCTAAAATTCATTTTCATAGGAAAATGAAAATAGCCATTTTATTTATAATCTTAATCAACGCTTAGATACAAATTTTAATCAAAATCATTAACCGATTTTGAGAAAATCTGTTTTTTTTTTCTTTTTATTTATAGAGTCGACATCAATTAACATTTCGGGATACATTTTTTACAATCTCAATACTTTATATATATAAAATTGTGTGTAGCTTGAAAGTTATTGGTTTTATAAATAATATGTTTCAAATAAAAGATTTGAATTATAAATAAACTTACATATTTGCAATGATAAGTAATTCCATATCTCAAATAGTTTCGTAGATTATGATAAATAATAAGAATTTATGCATTAGACCGGAACCCTTAAAGTTATTTTGCCGAAATATTGATAGCCATTTTGTTTGGAATATTTATAGATGTTCATAAAGGAAATTTTATCACCATCATTAGAGCTGAATTTGAGAAAATCGTACTTTTTCTCTTTTTGCCCTTCATTTTAGGATTAGATATCCAATTCTAAAAACCCGGCCATTAGTTCATCACTGTGAAAGGGTAAACGCACATCTCACTTATGATACATTTCTCAGCCATGCCGGGAATCGAACCTGGAACCCTTAGCTCCATGGGCAGACACGCTACCAACTGAGCTAAGACTACTATTAATCATTTCAGTCAATGATTGCTATGTGCATTAAAACTAGAACTTTTGATTTAATATTAGGTCTATTAGACAAAGACTATTATAGTTTTCACAGTAATAAGATGCACACCATCCCAAAGTAGTTATTCATAGTCTACACCCTCTAAATATCTTAAAGTTTTTAATCAATGTGAAAATGTTCTTAAGAAGATGTGCTGTACAAATAGGGAGGGAAAAAAGGGCCTCAAAAAAGTTAGGGACCATGGCCTCCAACTGCCTTAAAGACAGCCCTGAGATAGTTTGGTCAGTCAAGTGTTGGGAGATATTTTTTCCAATGTATATAATTTTGTTTCACATATCTTACGAGTGTTTATTAAAGGTATCTATTTTAAGATAAATGTGAGTCAAAGTCTGTGCGTTGGACCATACCATATATATATACCTAGTCACGCTGTTCCCTTATGAGGTAGGCAAGAAACTGTGCATGTAGCTCTGTAACCGAGACGAGACTCTGTACTTGATCCGTCCTCACTATTTTCTTCGCACTTCCATACGGGCGACAAGGCAGTCTCTATAGTAGGGATACCAAGATTGGTACAGCGTACTTACCGTAAGTAGCAAATACTAGTGTCATGAGTGTGGGTATGATCAGTGCTAGTAACATATATAATTTATTTTAAATTATTGCTGATTGGCCTTTACCAACTACCCTCTGTGGTAGCTTTTCATGGATTAGATACATTGTTTAGGGTAAATAATATGGTCCAGGAATATTAACAGAAATCTTTATTTCATGTCTCTTGTTTTAAGAGGTATAAAAAGCATCTTATTATTACATGACTGCGACCACTCGACCAAGTGCATGGTAGTCATTAACTACAACTCTTTCTGAAATGGTCTAGAAAATTATTTTAAATAGGGCCAACTACAATAAACTTATGAAAATAAAAATCAGTCAAAACATTTCCATATGATTCCAAATATGGCCAAAATTTGATCATCAATAAATAGTCAAACACTTACATGACAAATTGTTTTAAATATCTTAAAAATGTTACATTTTCCTTTTTATGCGTTTAACAAGTTTGTAGAGTTTGAATTTTATTAGACAAAATTATGCCTACTTAATAAACAAAAAAAAATACATTTATAAAACACCATGGTTAATACAAGTTACTCTTGATATTCCAGTTTGTAGCTCAGCATGGTCACCTGGAATATTAGCTTTAGCAGACCTTGGCTCTTGCTATTCCAGTTTGTAGCTCGGCATGGTCGCCTGGAATACAAGCTTTAGCAGACCTTGGCTCTTGCTATTCCAGTTTGTAGCTCAGCATGGTCGCCTGGAATATTAGCTTTAGCAGACCTCGGCTCTTGCTATTCCAGTTTGTAGCTCAGCATGGTCGCCTGGAATATTAGCTTTAGCAGACCTCGGCTCTTGCTATTCCAGTTTGTAGCTCGGCATGGTCGCCTGGAATACAAGCTTTAGCAGACCTCGGCTCTTGCTATTCCAGTTTGTAGCTCAGCATGGTCGCCTGGAATATTAGCTTTAGCAGACCTCGGCTCTTGCTATTCCAGTTTGTAGCTCGGCATGGTCGCCTGGAATATTAGCTTTAGCAGACCTCGGCTCTTGCTATTCCAGTTTGTAGCTCGGCATGGTCGCCTGGAATATTAGCTTTAGCAGACCTCGGCTCTTGCTATTCCAGTTTGTAGCTCGGCATGGTCGCCTGGAATATTAGCTTTAGCAGACCTCGGCTCTTGCTATTCCAGTTTGTAGCTCGGCATGGTCGCCTGGAATACAAGCTTTAGCAGACCTCGGCTCTTGCTATTCCAGTTTGTAGCTCGGCATGGTCGCCTGGAATATTAGCTTTAGCAGACCTGTTATAATTTAAAAACTTATTTTATTGACATCAAATAGAATAAAAAAACAACAACCAAGCTACTCTGTCAAATATTAAATCTGTATATTTTACAACCATTCTTCTCTTTGTTCAATACATTTTTGCACTAAATAAAAATAATATAATTTCAATATGAATATATACAACGGAACAAAATGAACCACAATGAACATAATTTACAAATCTATGTTACAACCATGTCTAAACAGTAATCACAAGATTGAACCAACAGAAGGACAGCAAGATCAGCAGCACAGGTTAAAATTGAATGCACCGGGATACAAATACAATCGACTAAGAGACAGTTGCATAACCCCTTATCCGTTAAGATATTTAGAGGGTGGAGGCTATAAATAACAACTTTGGGATTCCTTTTAGGAAAGTGTGTTGCTCATTTCACACTCCTCTCTGATGATTTCTGATAGAATGAAACCTAGGTCGGGGGATTGGGAGGTGACGATAGATTTTCGCAGAACAGAAACGTGACGAGCTCCAAGCCAATCACAAGATTTCCGCCTCATCGGCGCGAGCTACTCTGCTAATGTTCAACTCATCTCTAATTTGTTTCCTCTGCCTGAGCTGTTCGACACAGAGGAACCAATCAAATCTCAGAAATAACCATCTGATAATAGTGCACACGCACATTTGACAAAGCATGCATTCTACAGCCAGAAGCAAGCATACAGCTTTGTTGGCCTTTGTGAGAAGATTTGAAATTTAACACATTAATGGAATGTGTGTGTATCCATGTATTGGAGTGTGCCACGAAACAAAATTATAATTTAAAAATATCCATCGAGAAAATGATCTAAAATATATGTTTATCCACTAGAAATAAAATATGTTGATAATCAGTTGTTTTAAGTTAACATTGCAGTGCATCATGGGTCAACATATGGAGTGTGAATTTCTGTAACACTGAGGCTGATTCTGCTTTCTATTTTCGACAAATGTGTGAATCAAGCTAAGTTGGAAGAATCGGTGCTGTGTTTCTGATCTCAAAACTATTTAGGAGTGCTTGTGCATCAAGACAAGCATTCATACCCCTTGGTATATCCGAGACGTTTTATTCTTTATGTAGAACATCTTCAACATATTAGGGTGGTATTATGTATTATATCCGAGCCAATACAGTGGATTACAATAGTAGGCATTTGAGTGTGCGGTCAATGATAAATCCCTTCTTAGAAATAATACTTTCAATACAAAGTTATTAATTTTAGAACAGTTTCTTAAGTTCGTTTTTATCAGAAATAGCTGGGGGTATTTTTGGTTTATCGCATATTTCAGGAAGAAGACAAAAGTTAACTAAAGGGCAATAAAAGAGTAATTGTAGTAAAATCCTAAAATAATTTTTAATACAATGTTTGCATTTCAACTTCAAAAAAATATAATTTCATAAGTGTGGTCTATTTTGATTGTGTGATTTACGTGATTCATGCAATTTAAGATTCAGATGGTATGGTCATGTAATGAGGAGGATGAAGGAAGGGATCTCAAGGAGTGACCAAGAGAGAGATAACATTAAGTGTGCAAGTGAGAAGAGAAGAAAGGAAGATGAAGATATTTTACTGATTCGAACCGGTCACAGGCTGGAAACAGTTGTTGATGATGATGATAGTGACTCATTCTAGACTAAGATGAAATAGGAATATAATATAAAAAAATATCCAAATGTTGGCATCCATGCATTCAGTTAATTGTTGTTCGAACTCTAAACTTTATATCATAGATTTAATATTGTAAGCTAACTTTGGAATGTTTTGTGTTTATTATTTGTTCTTCAGATGTTTCCCATCATTTAGTAAAGTGATCCGCTGTTTTTACGAGTTGGAAAGGGAAAGAATGGCAAGTCAGATCAGTGGGATACAAGTCAGTAGTCAGTTTAAGGTGTCTGACACGATAATCCTACCAAGAGATACAAGTCAGTAGTCAGTTTAAGGTGTCTGACATGATAATCCTACCAAGGGATACAAGTCAGTAGTCAGTTTAAGGTGTCTGACACGATAATCCTACCAAGGGATACAAGTCAGTAGTCAGTTTAAGGTGTCTGACATGATAATCCTACCAAGGGATACAAGTCAGTAGTCAGTTTAAGGTGTCTGACACGATAATCCTACCAAGGGATACAAGTCAGTAGTCAGTTTAAGGTGTCTGACACGATAATCCTACCAAGAGATACAAGTCAGTAGTCAGTTTAAGGTGTCTGACACGATAATCCTACCTAGGGATACAAGTCAGTAGTCAGTTTAAGGTGTCTGACACGATAATCCTACCAAGGGATACAAGTCAGTAGTCAGTTTAAGGTGTCTGACACGATAATCCTACCAAGAGATACAAGTCAGTAGTCAGTTTAAGGTGTCTGACACGATAATCCTACCAATGGATACAAGTCAGTAGTCAGTTTAAGGTGTCTGACACGATAATCCTACCAAGGGATACAAGTCAGTAGTCAGTTTAAGGTGTCTGACACGATAATCCTACCAAGGGATACAAGTCAGTAGTCAGTTTAAGGTGTCTGACACGATAATCCTACCAAGGGATACAAGTCAGTAGTCAGTTTAAGGTGTCTGACACGATAACACCAAGAGCTACTCAACAGTTTTCTGTGTGTTACTTGCACTAAAGTAACCTCTTCTAACAAGAAGCCCCAAGAATTTGTTTAGTGCCCCTGAATCTACCCCTTGTTTCCTATTCCTTCCAACCCCCGACCCAGAAGGTAGACCTCCATCGTCGGACCAAATAAGCTCACAGTTCGTCTTGGTCCCAGTCCACTACTCGTTGTTTCCCGTCTTACCCTATCGCTTGATAACTGTAACAAATATGTGTTAAATTAATGGCCTGGGGTCTGGTTGTGCCCACCAATAAGCAGAGCTCTAAGAAATCCAAGGTTTTGATTGGTTGCGCTGCGTCTCCGCGGTCCTTCCCTGTCACATGCATGCAGGTAAAAAAACAGCCACACTCTCACACGAGCTCATAAAAAATCTATTATATAAACTTTCACATTTGTCAAAAAGTTGGACTAAACTACAAAATGGTGGTATGATAATATTATTTGATAGAATGAAATCTGAATAATATAGCTATTTATCTATCTATATAGTTATACAATTATGTAAAAAAAAATCATTTATCGTCGTTGAAGAAATAATTACACACAAGAAAGATATTTAAATAAAGTATTACAAATAGATAAAAAATATTAGAAAAACAAAGTATAATACAATAAAATATACTATTAACATTCGTAAAAGTGATTAACAGACAAACTAAAAATCCCACAACACTTTCCATGCATTGAAAGAAAACTACCCACTGGGATGGCAAATGCTCTTGTTGGGGCTACAACCCGTTCAATACAAATACATCTTATACAGATGTAACTCTTAAAAATAAACCCCGGGAATTATTACCAAAATAGTACATACAAGTTTAAATAATCAACAGTGTTAATAAGTTTACAAAACATGTCCTTGAATCAAATTACACAATACTTTTATAAAACTCAATCATAAAAAATTTAGTTTTGGAACAAATTAATTGTGTGTATAAAATCATTTTCCAAACACTTTTTTTCTCTATAAACAGGGCGTAGAGAACACTAAAATAAAACAAACCAATTCAGAAGTCGGCAAAACATTTAAAAACAATATTATACAGTTAAAAAAAATTTTAAACATTGATAAAAGTGTGAAGATAACAAAACTTCACAGTAAAAACAAATGGATCCAAAGATAATATTTTAATTACTTTTTTTAAGCTTGAATTTATGTTTTTAGAGACTATTTTATAAAATGTTTGTGACAAGACTTTTTTTTTTGATTGCACCTACAATTCGGTTATGCTCACATCAACTTTAATATGGCAATCCCTCGTAACGCCAGATCTGGCAGCACCATCTGCACTTACAAACACGGCGCAGTCACACCATTAAGTCAGTCACGGTTTTGAACAATGCACTTCAATTCATTGAGCAACGAGTGTCGCAGATCGTGATGATGGGGCAAATGTAACAAGATCAGTAAAATGGGGCAGTATTTATGTTTAGCAGCGAGCATCAACAGCGGTTGTCCCAGTGAATTGAAACGGGCATTAAATAGCTTTTAGATGATTTAAAAGAAAACTGTCATCCTATGTGCATTTGTTTTACCACAAACTGAGGATAGTGGCGGTGTTACAGGGGTGAGACGGGCGGGTAGAGCCGCACTCGACATCACCAGTTGGCCATCCCTGGCTTGTTGAGGGTCATAAAGTATATCTGACAGGAGGAGCCACTCTTTGCTGACGAGAAGAACACCTGCAAGCAAACAATGCCCTCTTGACTCCTCTCTGCGATATGGACGTGCGTTACCCTGGACTACACCCCGAGAGACAACCCTTCCCAGGTGAGGATACGGGAAGTGGCCGAGGACCGGCGACATCTTATCAAAGGTCCTGTGACCACCAATGTTTCTTCACGTTACCTATCAAGCTTATTTTATTCCTTAAATTCAATCTTTCATCAAATACTTATGTCTCCACCTTAATGTAAAAAAAAGCAACGTATAGTTTAATATTAAATTATTCAAGTTTATTATAATGTTATATATGTGCAATAAACATATAAAAACAACAAAAAAAACAACACGACTTTTACAGTCAAAAGAAGAACACAGTTCACACTTGACACTGCTGCCAGTGGACAAAGAGGTAAGGGTTGCCTCTTGAAGAAAACTTGATTGTTATCGCCCAATCCCCTGACCTAGGTGTTCTGCAGCAATACCAGCAATACCAGCATTACCAACATTACCAACATTCAAGGCTAGTGGCACCAACCTTGTCGTTTCTCTCGCACAAGAACTTGAGTTTCTGCGACTTCTTGTGCATAAAGACTCCATCCAGGTGTCCCGTCTCCACCGACCGGATCTCAATGGCCTTATTCCCCCAGCCCATAATCTGTCCCGTACCAATGTATGCCACGCTCGTGGGCATCTCGCCCCACTGCAGGACAATATTCTTGGACACCTGCGCACACATTGCACACATTATCTTCACACCGGACTGTAAGATGACAGGCTAGTATTGGACCTTGTCACGAACACAGTATATTGTATGAGCTGCTGCGGCTACCAAGCTGTCCAGTTCGATCTTGCGACGCAGCATTCCTTACAAACCTGTCCACCCTATCTGCAATTGAAACTTTCCCTTTACGATGAAATAAATGTCACCTTCGACTAAACTCCACGGGAAATTCCGGCCTGAACAGTTACAAGGCTTTGCCAATAAAAATACTAGGCTTATGTTCAATTAATGCCATCCTGAGATTTTATGTGCATTACAAATTACTATTCAAATTTGTGAAGATACGAAGAAGACAAGGGTGTTTGTTGGACGTTACCTTGCCATAGGTGTTGACGTAGACACCCTCATTGTCGTAACACAACAGTAGCTGCATTCCGTTGGAGTTGGGCAGCGGCACAATGCAGTGTGGGGAGATGGGGCCCTGCGTCTGGCGGGCAAACAATCACAAGATCACTACAGGGGCACTTGCTCTGTGGGTGAAGGGCAAACAATCACAAGATCAGTTGAGCTAGTTCTACCCAGTCCACCTCATTACACCTATATGTTTAAGGTCCATTCTAATGTTATCCTCCCATCTGCACCTAAGTCTTCCCAATGGTTTCTTTCCATTAGTTTTGCCAGTCAATACCCTGAACTTGTTTCTAATTTTCCCATTCACGCTGCATGTCTACAAAAAATATTTAATTGGATTTCTGGTGAAGTTGATAAAGAGGGGATAGAACCCAGGTATTGGGCACACAGCGATGTAGTCAGGCACAAACTCTCACATGTTTTGGCAAGTAGATGTCGTAGACAGAAGCAGAGTCCAGGTCGACTGCGTGGAACCCGTCGGCTGACCCATAGATGACCTTTAGTCTTGTTCCCTCCTCCACGGTGAGGTCGACAAGTAGAGGTCGGTGAGCCAGGTCACCAAATGACTGGAATAAATTAATCAGTCTCTCACAACAGATACACCATTGTTAAGGATGTCAAATATGATTAATCAATTTTCACCCTTGCTTCCTATACTATCTCAAGTACCCCTACTCCTTCCTGGATAACTTCATTCCTAATCCTATTTCTCCTTGTGATAGCTAACATGCTCCTCACAAACTTCATTACATGAAATATAAAATTTATTATAGAAACAATTTACTGAAAATTTGTAAAATGTATATTATATCAAGTGTGTGATTGGCTTTAGATTGCTTGTTGATGTAACGTTCAAAAGAGACGACAAGTGTTATCGATAAATGTGATCGCTTGGCTTTCATCAGGAAAACACACTCTTGTGTGCTGGCAAATATCGCACATATTTGTACACCAACCTAGCTCGATTTCACCAAATAATGACTGACCTATTTCCAAAAGTCATAATCTCAAATGTTGAATTTATGTTGTAAATATAGTATTTTCTTAGTATTGAATACAACATTTTTAAAAATTCAAGAACTTGAGAAATATAGGTTTCGACCCATATCTGTTAAAAAGAAAACAGAGTATACGTTCATTTGAATTTAATGCAAGAATAGAGGTTAAAATTGAACAATCAGAACGATGACATCTCAAACTAAACAATTTGATTTGTAACATAATGTGTGTTGTGGATCTAGCAACAGGAGGGAAGGAAGGTAGTTTATCCCTGATCTAGCAACAGGAGGGAAGGAAGGTAATTTATCCCTGATCTAGCAACAGGAGGGAAGGAAGGTAATTTATCCCTGATCTAGCAACAGGAGGGAAGGAAGGTAATTTATCCCTGATCTAGCAACAGGAGGGAAGGAAGGTAATTTATCCCTGATCTAGCAACAGGAGGGGAAAGAAGGTAATTTATCCCTGATCTAGCAACAGGAGGGAAGGAAGGTAATTATCCCTGATCTAGCACAGAAGGAAGGAAGGTAGTTTATTCCTGATCTAGCAACAGGAGGAAGGAAGATAATTTATCCCTGATCCACAACACGAGGGAAGGAAGGTAATGTTAAAAAAGAGGTAATTTATCCATGATCTAGCAACAGGAGGGAAGGAAGGTAATTTATCCCTGATCTCAGCAAACAGGAGAAGGAAGGTAATTTATCCATGATCAGCAACACAGGAAGAAGTGTAATTTATCCTTGATCTAGCAAACGAGGAAGGAAGGGAGTTTATCGCTGATCTAGCAACAGAGGGAAGGAAGGTGTTTATCCTGATCTAGCAACAGAGGGAAGAAGGTAGTTTATCCTCTGATCTAGCAACAGGAAGGGAAGGAAGGTAAGTTTATCCTGATCTAGCAACAGGAGGAAGGAAGGTAATTTATCCTGATCTAGCAACAGAGGGAAGGAAGGTAAATTTATCCTTGATCTAGCAACTGAGGGAAGGAAGTAATTTATCCTGATTAGAACAGGAGGGAAGGATAGGTAAACTATAAAGGGACAAACTAATATCTGTCTAGCAACAGGAGGAAGAAAGGTAATTTACCTGATCTAGCAACAGAGGGAAGGATGGTAATTTATCCCTGATCTAGCAACAGAGGAAGAGGTATTTATCCTGATCTAGCACAGGAGGGAAGGAAGGTAATTATCCCTGATCTAGCAACAGGAGGAAGGAAGGTAAATTTATCCTGATCTAGCAACAGGAGGGAAGGAAGGTAATTTATCCATGATCTAGCAACAGGAGGGAAGGAAGGTAATTTATCCCTGATCTAGCAACAGAGGAAGGAAGGTAATTTATCCCCTGATCTAGCAACAGAGGGAAGGAAGGTAATTTATCCTGATCTAGCAACAGAGGAAGGAAGGTAATTTATCCTGATCTAAGCACCAGGAAGGAGGCGTAGTTTACCTGATCTAGCAACAGGAGTGGATAGGAAGGATAATTGTCTCCTCAGGAACGGAGGGATGGTTCAAGGTAATTCCTTACCTGACCAGCAACAGATGCGGTTACTTACTATTTGAAGGCCTGCAATCCTGTGTAAGGTCTTTCGCCCACTAGATCAATATGCCCTTGAGCGCTATGACCAGACTTATGCGCTCAGACACTATTTATAATACTGCTCTTGTAGGTCCCCCACATTGATCCAACATTTGCGCTCTCCACTTGCTGCCAACACAACAAACTTTCGAGCACTAGTTCGCCAAGCAGCTTTCTTTGTCCCTATGTCTGAATATAAGAGGATTGTTTTCCTCAAAATTATAATATGTTGTCTCATATTCAATTTTCTAGCAAAGTTTGTTTGTTAGTAGTAGTTTGTCAACTCGGTGTTTCAAGGTCAAGCTTTCAGCTGCTGAATGCTCACGCTTGATATCAGACAATGACAGGATTCTAACACAAATGTGATTTCTTTATTTTAATAAAATATATTGATTCCTAAAATGTGTTAAATATTATGGGTTCATTGTGACTTAATTCCTAAATGATTGACGATAATGTAGATCGTCAAGTCTATTGTGTGCATTTCTCTACACATATAGATAATTTTTGGGGGGTTGTCTTATATACCGGGTCTTAGCTTTGGGTTAAGATGGTAGTTCATTTTATATTTTACTTCTCACTCCCAATTTATTTTTGGCAAATGGTTATATGAAGTTGATTAATACTTACTTAAAAGTTTATCAACTTTTTTTACAATTTGAAACAAGTACCTTGAATTTTCCAGATTTTCCATACTACAAAATATGCATTTCCTCATTATTTTATGAGCAAGTCTACAAATATTGTTTTTATTATGTTTTACTTCTTTAAGGAAAACAGTTTTTTATGTTTTTGGGGCACGTTTTGTTATAAAGAAGAAGTTACAGGAAAGGTGGATAGAAATATAAAAAGGGACAAACATAATATTCCTGTTACAATAAGAAGAACACAGTTCACACTTTACACTGCTGTCACTGGACATAGAGGTAATGATTGCCCCTTAAAGAAAATAAATCGTCACCTCCCAATCCTCCGACCTAGGTTTCATTGTATCGGAGCTCATCAGGGGGAGTGTGGAACAGGCAACACAACTTCCTGAAAGAGGGGGGGAAAGGAAAATGGTTAAGGTTGAGAGGACACATGGATAGGAATATATAAAAGGAACAAATACTGCCAAGGATAAACACAGGAAATGGACATTGGATGCAAATATATATAATATTTGAAAGTTCCAAATATAAGTAAATTTGTGTTTCTTTTTAAAAGTCCCTGACACACAAAATTCCCCGACTCCTCCTTATTTTCTAAGTGTATAACAAGCTGATAATTGAAAACAATTACCATAATATATATTATGTTACAATTATAAATAAGGCCATTTGCACAATTGGTCGATCTAATATAATTTGCACCCAGCCCGGTGGCGTAGTTAGCTAACACGCAAGTTTCGTGTTGAGCTGGACTGCCGAGGACAGGGAGATCGGGGTTCAAGTCTCACTCAGGTGAACTGGGGGTGGTTTTCCCTAAATAGTTTCCCACTCTCCCTCCACGCAAATGCGGGTTTACTTCCTCTATACTTAACCTTACCAATTCCTAGCCCATTAAAGCCAGTCTTATGACTACTGAATAAATATTGCTATCGGAGGTTAAAGTTAGCGACCAGTTAAAGGTTATCAGACACTTTAATGTTTCACGTGTATTATGACCTGAATTTATATGCCAGATAGCTATCTGAAGGATAAATATATTTTTATGCAGAAAACGCAAGGTTGGTACTGTTTATACTGGTGCGCACATACGTCTAAGCCCTGCTGCTACCGCTACTACATGGAAAGTGACTACAACGCTCAACATTTGTTAAATAAAGGCGGCTAAACGAGTGCGAGTTAACAGATGGTGTCACGTGGGTGCAGAAGCTAAGATGTCTTGCAAGTACTAATTTCGGTGTCTGCTAAAATGTGGTCAAAAGTTGGGTATAACGCTTACAAAATTTCATTTATTGAACTCAAATTTTGATAATTTCTTCTTATATAAATATAACTCTACAAATAGCTTGTCAGTTTATATAAAAGTGTGAATTAAATGTTCTAACTTTTATATAGTTAGAACCTGGGCCTGTGCTTACTAAACACTTGAACTAAGATTTTAACCTAAAAACACATTCTGATTGGCGAAACCTCATTAAAAACAACACGCTACAATGGCAACAACTATTTTAACTTCCAGATAAAAGTTTCAGGTAGGCCTACTTAAACCTCCCGATAAAAATGTGATGGATAAATACATTTTATCTAGCAGACAAATGCTATCTGGCAATCATAAGACGCACTTTTAACTTATCGACCAGATAGAAATATTTATCTGCCAGATTAATATTATCCAGGAGTCATAAGACCGGTCCTTATAGTAATTAGTACTCAAGTGTATAACCCGAACAGGCAGTAAGACAGGGTGCTAAGTATTATTAATATAATTTGCATTTGATCTTTAGGTTGTTTGACCTATGTTTTATAAAATATTTAAATTATGGGACAAGAACCTCAGAGAATTTGCTCAACTTGTGTTAGAGCAAGGATGAAATAAATGACAAAAGGTCAACAATGTTGGAGTCTATAGAAATAATCTTACGTATTAAAAAAACCCTTCATCTGCAGGAAAGAATACCATGATATTTTAAAACTTATATTATATTATTTTTAATAAAATACTTTTTGTCTGTGAAGGAGATCAAAGCTAAGTAAAGAGTGTAACATATCTTGGAAGTGTGATTGAGGAGAAGAGTGGGAGTATAGATCATCTAGCAAGAAGAGGACAGCAGAGGGAGTTGTTCTATAGGTGTATGAGAGACCTGCTGTGGAGAAGAGAAGTGTCCTTGAAGTGTTGTATAGGCGTACTTTGTACTAATTGTAACATATGCAGCAGACACAAGGACAGTGAATGTAAGAAAGACCAGAGAGCATCTTAGCTGTCACGAGGAGAAACAAGATTAGGAATGAAGTTATCAGGGAAGAGAAGGAGTACATGAGATAGTAGAGGAAGCAAGGTGAGATGGTATGGACATGTAATGAGGATGTTGGAGTACATGAGATAGTAGAGGAAGCAAGGTGAGATGGTATGGACATGTAATGAGGATGTTGGAGTATATGAGATAGTAGAGAAGCAAGACTGAGATGGTATGGACATGTAATGAGATGTTGGAGTATATGAGATAGTAGAGGAAGCAAGACTGAGATGGTATGGACATGTAATGAGGATGTTGGAGTACATGAGATAGTTAGTAGAGGAAGCAAGACTGAGATGGTATGGACATGTAATGAGGATGTTGGAGTACATGAGATAGTAGAGGAAGCAAGACTGAGATGGTATGGACATGTAGTGAGGATGTTGGAGTACATGAGATAGTAGAGGAAGCAAGACTGAGATGGTATGGACATGTAGTGAGGATGGAAAAGGAGAGAATACCAAGGTAAATGACAGAGTTGAAGTATGTAGTAAAAAGAATGCAAGAAAGAGATGGGAGGAACAAATAACAGTAAGTGTGTATGTGAGAGGATAAGAATGGAGGAAGGAAAGAGGAAGATGGAGAAAGGTATTCTACTAAAGTGGCTAGGCCACAGGATGGAGACCGTTCCTAAGAAGGTAGGATAGTGCTAACTAGTAATGAAGCTATGTTAGGACGTTGCTGTATCAAATCCTGCAGATGAACGTCGCAAGCAGCCAGCCGTACATTGTGGAACGTACATCACTCACCCCGTCCGTCCGCAGTATCTTGCTCTTGAGCCAGGACAGGTAGTAGACCCGCACGCGGTTCTTCTTGCCGGAAATAGTCACCAGGATGTTCTGCCCTTCCAGCACCTCCATTTGTTGGAACCGGCGGCGTGAGATCAGCTGGTACACCTTGCCCTGGCCGCTACGGTCCAGTAGCATCAAGCCAGTCTCTGTGCCGATTAGCAGGTTTACTCCTGGTGACACAAGGAGGGACAAGAGCAGGGTGTTAAATTAGAGTTATGGGGACTATTGAAGTGATAGCTAGCTCAAACCAAATAATAATTGATTTTTTCTCAATCTCAATTCCCATCAATTGTTTGGTTATCTATAAAATATAGATTGTAGCTAAATATTAACATTTATTCTGTGAGTTTAAATGTTTGGGGTCAATTTAAGTTCATACTATAATTATGTTGCGACTAAAACACCAATATGCAACATATTCTCTACAAAACAAATTCCAACTTCAAAGTTCGAAAAAAAAAAATTGATACTTAAATCTTTAATATCCTTGAGGACTCAGTGATTTTAAGGATCAATCCTTAACATATCTAAAATAGGCGGCCGGCGGGGGCAGTGTAAGATGAGTGCTGTAGAGTACCCCAGAGTGCAGCGCACAAGATGTCAGAGTTGAACCTCTTCTTGTACTTGCGAATCTCGGGAGTGTCCGAGCCCACGTCGTGGGAGGTGGGCGTCACGTTCACGTTCACATGAGACTCACGCCGCGTGGGGCCAGAGCCCCCGGCGCCGAATCCGAACGTGAGGAAGGAGCGCTGCTTCTGTTGGAGGAGATGGGGCGGAGTCTTAGAGACGGCTTGTCGGTACTGAAAGAGAAGTTGGTCCCTAGCAGATGTCACATAGGGTACACTCTACACAACCGTTTTTTAAGGGTTTCATTCAATCGGGGATAAAGTCCCCCCCGCCTTCGGGACATTCACAGGCAAGAAAACACAAGTTTGAACAAAATTGCTATGGGGAAAACAAACTTTTTTTTAATGTTAATAACCAACTATCTATTAATTCTACAAATATCAACTACACCCAACATGTCCTCTAGAGGGAAATGCAGGTCTTATGGCGGGTAGCTTTATCTTCTCTCTTTTTCTCTTTGATAACTGTTACCAAATCTCCTCGCTCTCAGTTATGTCTGAAGGTGGTGTGCTGAGGTAAGGAGCTACTGGCCAAATCTCCTCACTCTCAGTTATATCTGAAGGTGGTGTGCTGGGGTAAGAAGGAGCTACTGGCCAAATCTCCTCGCTCTCAGTTATATCTGAAGGTGGTGTGCTAGGGTAAGGAGCTACTGGCCAAATCTCCTCACTCTCAGTTATATCTGAAGGTGGTGTGCTGGGGTAAGAAGGAGCTACTGGCCAAATCTCCTCGCTCTCAGTTATATCTGAAGGTGGTGTGCTAGGGTAAGGAGCTACTGGCCAAATCTCCTCGCTCTCAGTTATATCTGAAGGTGGTGTGCTAGGGTAAGAAGGAGCTACTGGCCAAATCTTTCTCGCTCTCAGTTATATCTGAAGGTGGTGTGCTGGGGTAAGAAGAAGCTACTGGCCAAATCTTTCTCGCTCTCAGTTATATCTGAAGGTGGTGTGCTGGGGTAAGAAGAAGCTACTGGCCAAATCTTTCTCGCTCTCAGTTATATCTGAAGGTGGTGTGCTGGGGTAAGAAGAAGCTACTGGCCAAATCTTTCTCGCTCTCAGTTATATCTGAAGGTGGTGTGCTGGGGTAAGAAGGAGCTACTGGCCAAATCTCCTCGCTCTCAGTTATATCTGAAGGTGGTGTGCTGAGGTAAGAAGGAGCTACTGGCCAAATCTCCTCGCTCTCAGTTATGTCTGAAGGTGGTGTGCTGAGGTAATAAGGAGCTACTGGCAACACTGACAATCCAGCGTCGCAATTATCCTATATTTGAGGGAATTTATTTTTTAGCACCCTGTCTTGCTACCCTTTTGGGTTATACGTAGAGTTATGGAATGATTACTCTGTGTTAGGGATTAGAATGATTTAATTTATACGAAGTGTAGTCACATTTGCATGGAAGGAAAGTGGAAAACCAGCCTCTGTACACTTGACTGGAATTCAAGTCTATAGTATGTTGCAAGAGAGTGATGCCTTAGACTATGCGGCCACCGAAACGGGTATTGACGGAAGATCGACCACACAGAAACAAGAGAATGACAAAAATGTTTCCCAATTAGTAAGCATGCAGTTCCCTCAGAGATGATATTCAGTGTAGAACATGAGCCTAATAGAAAAGTCTAACTCTAGTCTAGCCATGACACTATATCAGTACCAAAACTAACATAAATATGTACTACAAGATGATAATTAGTTAAAATTCATGTTATAATTGTTATACATGGGGAGAAGAAGGTACAGGAAAGGTGGTTAGAAACATATAAAAGATAACAAACACAATATGGCTGTCACAATGAGAAGAAGAACACAGTCCACACTTTACACTGCTGCCACTGGACAGAGAGGAATAGATGCCTCTAGAAGAAGATTGATTGTTACCACCCCCAACTTAGGCTTCATTCTACCGCAACTTGTCAGGAGGGAGTTTAAAACACGCAACACAACTCCCTTAAAGAGGAAACACAAAAGGGAGAAAGAGTTAAGTTGGTAATGAATGATGGGATACACAGAAAGGATCACGAGTAACGGATAATCCATGTTTGTGTAAGATACAATATTGATTCTTTGTGGGTCAAATTATTGTTTTCTAATGAACAACAAGTAGTTAATTTGAAATTAGAACAATGAAAGTGTACTTATTTTATATTCATTGTTTAATCTATGTTCACTTTTTGTGGTACATTTTGTTCTGTTTTGAAGAAGGTACAAGGAAAAGGGATAAAAACAAATATTAAACACAAAGGCTTTAAGAAAGAATGTGGTCCTCTTTTCATTGTAAAAGCCATAATGTTTATTCCTAATATTTGTTCTAAGCCTCTGTGAATCCCATATTTACAATTTTCAATTTTGAATCTTGAACTTTTGCCTACTAATGCCAATCAAATAATAAAGTCCAATAAAAAGTTGTGTTAAAGCTAGCAGGCCAGTTAGAGGGCATTCTCAAGTAACTTTTAGTGAAAACAAAGAACTTGGACAAGACGACAGCTGTGCACTGATCTCGGAGACTACACAAACTCGAACTGAGACCATCAACATTATCAGCTTGACTGGACAGTGCGAGAATTAGTTAACCTCATATAGAGAAGGAATATAGCATCCATCCTAAGATTGAGTGAAACACATTGGAAGGGTAAAGGGAATAAAGATCTGAGGAAAAACTATACCTCACACTTGTTCCCACACCTCTTGTGGACCCTTCCGATGCTGTGGGAGACAACGTGTCAGCCCCCGTTCTCACCGGTGTCGATAGTAGGGGTTTGGGCACCAGACTTGGTGCGCGATACAAGTCATTATGATTGGGGTGTACGAAGAAGTCACACAAGTCTTTATTCAAGACTCTAATTCTACCCCTTGGTTGGTTCAGTTACACAACTGTATGTAAAAGGTAAACCTCATCTCCGTTCCCGCGCGTGATAACCTCGCAAAGACCTCGACTTGCTCCAACAAGCCAAACCGAGAGCAAGGGTTGAGAACAGTGACCACTGGACGTGAGTCCAAACCCAAGAGTGAAGCCACAACCCGAGTGCTAGGCGCATGATGCGCACGCAAGAGGGTAAAGGGGAAGGCAAACCGCGCTGCGTGCGTCCCAAAATAGGACGAGGGTCTGCAAATGGAGGTGCAAAAGAACGGAACAGAGTTGGGTTGATTGCGGCAAAGGACCTTGAGGGGATCACGGAGATCCAGTCTGTCAATGAGCGGATCATAAAGGAAACCCTCATTGAAGTTAAAGGTCACACATACACTATCACATCAGGGACCTGAACGCCCATCTAGGGACAGAAAGGAACGTATGTGGGGCTGCACAGTTATGGAGGAAGGAACAGAGCCGAGGAGCAACTCCTCAACTTCCACACGGCGAAGGGCTTGGCGGTGAAAAAAGATCACAAGATACAGTTGGAATGGACAAAACCATGATATAGTGGATAAAGGAAGGAGTGTGCTTGTGATTCCAATTGAGAACCTCAACAGTAACCAGCCCAAAGATGGTGAATATCAAAGTTTGGGAGCTCAGACAGACATAAGACGGCCGACTATCAGGTTAGAATAGGAAGAAAATGGCCAAGACAGATGAAGTGAGGAGAACACTACGGTGTTACTAAAGAATGATAGCATTGATAAGGGAAAGGAACAGTGCATGTAAAGAAAGGAACCAGAGAAAGTGAAACCGGACAGCAAAGGGACAAGGTTAAGATCGGATATCTCAAACAAGCATATCCAGACAAGAAGCTGAATGATAAAAGGACAGAAAGAAGAGAAGACAAACAAAGTAAACGGATAACAGCAGAGGAAAGTAAAACTACGTAAGTTGGCGAAAAACAAAAGGAAAGCCAAGCGACACCATAAAGGCAGCAGGAAGGAAGATGATATCAGAGGGTTCCTGAAGAACCAGTTTGATCCCTTACTGGATGGAACAGATAAAGAGCAATGAGGTGTACAAGACTAGAGTAGTCCCATATCACCTGAACAGACACTAAAACAGCACTAAAGTCAATCTCAAAGGGGGGAAAAGTTGCCAGGATTCTAAGTCAACACAGACATGATCACAACAGAGATGTGTGGTCTAAGGTGGCTACACAGGGTGCTTAATGCAATGTATTGCTTTTCAAGAAAGGTAGTCGGCGAAAATACACAGCTACAGGAGGATACTCCCTCCCCTGTCACAGCTGGAAGAGGAGCAGATCAACAAAAGACCTCCTCCTCAGCGTCGGCAGGATTGGGAGGGAGGCAAGAACTTGCTCCTGGCGTTCCTCGATCTTGAGAGAAGGCTTACAACAGTGTTGCAAGAGAGATACAGATGTTGTGTGACTCGTCCTGGTTCCAGACCAAGAGGGAGTTCTGCGAGGCAGCGAAATGTCCACGCTTGTGTTTGTCACAGTCATCAACGAAATAAGAAGAGTATAAGGAAACCACCAAGCGGACTGATGACACGAGGAGGTGCAGACAAGACCCAATGAGGTTAAGGTGGAGTTCAACCTCAGGATCAGTGATGATAGCCATTAAGCTAGTAGAACACCACCTGGTAGTGTCGTCTCCAGTGACAACCTACCCGAGAAGGTCACCAAGAGTGCAGAAGAGCTTCACTTCTATCAACAAGGGAGGATGCCTCCTAAAGGACTACAAAGTTCCAAAGAAAAGCTACTTCGCATGATCTGACTTGCTATCGACACAACATCACCAGAGTACTCCGGATGTCACCGAGTTGGAGAACAAACAATGATTGACCAAATTCTCTGTAAACATCCGAAATTTTATATTGTAATGCATAGAGGCATAATACACTCACACGAAACATTAAACTTTAAACTAGAAGGTGAATGTTAACTTTGTCCTTGGTATCATCATGGTAAAAACAATCAGGCAAGCCTGTGGGTAGTGCACGGCATCCCGGTCAGGTTGACAATTCGACTCGTTCACATTGTTACAATGTGCAGGAAGTAAAAAAATAATTGCGACTTTATGACCAAAATATTGAAAATTCGTGACTTTTCAGGACTTTTGTGATTTTTTTTTTTCAATCGGTAGATTCCATGACTTTGGCGACCCAGTAGACACCCTGCTGCTTGTCAAGACTGCAGGAGTCCGAGATGAAGTTCTCTAGTTTCCCAAGCCATAGCACAAAGTTGGACAAGATGAGGAACGGCTGGGATCAAGATATCGCTGCTGAGTCGAGTCAGTACATCTAGACTTTGGTGGTTCAGGCGCGTGATAAGGATGGCACCAGCGAGATCAGTCCGAGTGAACCCGGAGAGGGAGACCCAGAGCCTGCTGGATGGAAAATGCAGGAAGAGACTTACCGAAAGTATCCAGAAAAGTGGAACTGCAACCCGATGACAACATTTTGTCAATAAACTGTGAGCCGACTTTAGCTATATTACAGTATACGCAAGTTTATATGGTTAAGTCGAATAATGGACCTATGAAAAACTCTATTAAAAAGTTATTCCAACGTTTGACTTTTAATCCAAATTTTAAATAAAAGTACACTGAATCCGAGTTAGGGATTTTTTTTAGATTTGAAATTTCAAATACTAAGATTAAAATTCAAATTCAAAATTTCACACAGGTCTACCTGTTCAGGTTATACGCCAATATATTAACTACTATAATGAGTTAGGGATGAGGAGGGGTGAATTTAGAGGAAGTGTACCCATATTTAAGTGGAGGGAGACAGTGGAAAACCACCGAAATTCGAGCCTTGATCTCCCTGTCATCAGCAATCTAGTATAACATGAGTGACGCCTCAGACTATGTGGCCACTGAAGCGGGCAATCCTTGTTAAAAGTTAGCTACCGTATTATAGGTGCAAGTTATTCTGGGCTAAGAAAGTATTTGAAATACACAAGTTTATTTTGTTGTTGACAAACTGTAAACGATGTATTATCTCCAAATGTTCTCTTTAGATGGTGTCTTTGTTTAAGAATTAACATACCGTATTTATAGAGTAAAATGCTCTTTTCAGGGTTGATGTGTATTTCTGTGTATTTATGTTCTAATCCAAGTGCTTATCAACCACCAAATATGGGGTGCTATGTCAACAATGGGAGCCAAAAATCAAATTACCTGACGTATGAAAGCATCTACTGTTGTCTAAAAAAGGCACAATAAGTTGTGGCTTGAAACTATATCACTAAGATACTGTGGAGGTAGCAATGGACAAGACACGAACCCTGGACCACAAAACCAAGCAGGGACATAATTCAAGATAGTCCAAACAGTAACATTAACATTACCTCGTGTAAAAATTCTGAGTTGACTACAAAACAATAAGTGTGTGCAAAGGTCTGTTTTTAAATGTAAACCGAAACTTGAAATATGCCAACAGTAGTTAAAGTCAAAGATAAGTTTTTGGTTACTGTAACATAATACTACTTTTTAAATCATCCATTAAGTGCATTTAGGTAAACAGGAAGACATAGAGAGAAAAAATATCACTATCTTATGGTGATATATCTAAATTGATTTACACTTTATATATGTGCCGAGATCTATATTCTCGAATCATCAACTGTTTCCAGTCTGTGGCCGGATAAAATGCCCCAATCTTCCTTTGTCCTTCCATCATTCTTCTCCTCTCCCTTGCACACTTCCTCTTTATCTGCCCCTCCCAATTATCAACTATCTCATGTACTCCCACACTTTCCCAGATAACTTCACTCCTAATCTTGTTTATCCTCCTTTCCCCCACTAATCTCTTGTACCCCAACTATTCCCCTGATAACTTCACTCCTAATCTTGTTTATCCTCCTGACAGCTAACAAGTTCTTCACAAACCTCATTCCCATGTCCTCCACTTTCCTAGTCTCTCTTACATTCCCTGTACATCACTTCCTTACACTTCAAGGGCACTTCTCTTCTCCATAGCAGGTCTCATACACACCTGTAGAACAACTCTCCACAGCAGGTCTCTTACACACCTATAGAACAACTCTCCATAGCAGGTCTCTTACACACCTATATAACAACTCTCCATAGCAGGTCTCTCACACACCTATATAACAACTCTCCGTAACAGGTCTCTTACACACCTATAGAACAACTCTCCATAGCAGGTCTCTTACACACCTATATAACAACTCTCCACAGCAGGTCTCTTACACACCTATAGAACAACTCTCCATAGCAGGTCTCTTACACACCTATATAACAACTCTCCATAGCAGGTCTCTTACACACCTATATAACAACTCTCCATAGCAGGTCTCTTACACACCTATATAACAACTCTCCATAGCAGGTCTCTTACACACCTATATAACAACTCTCCACAGCAGGTCTCTTACACACCTATAGAACAACTCTCCATAGCAGGTCTCTTACACACCTATATAACAACTCTCCATAGCAGGTCTCTTACACACCTATATAACAACTCTCCATAGCAGGTCTCTTACACACCTATATAACAACTCTCCACAGCAGGTCTCTTACACACCTATATAACAACTCTCCACAGCAGGTCTCTTACACACCTATAGAACAACTCTCCATAGCAGGTCTCTTACACACCTATATAACAACTCTCCACAGCAGGTCTCTTACACACCTATAGAACAACTCTCCATAGCAGGTCTCTTACACACCTATATAACAACTCTCCATAGCAGGTCTCTTACACACCTATATAACAACTCTCCATAGCAGGTCTCATACACACCTGTAGAACAACTCTCCACAGCAGGTCTCTTACACACCTATAGAACAACTCTCCATAGCAGGTCTCTTACACACCTATATAACAACTCTCCACAGCAGGTCTCTTACACACCTATAGAACAACTCTCCATAGCAGGTCTCTTACACACCTATATAACAACTCTCCATAGCAGGTCTCTTACACACCTATATAACAACTCTCCATAGCAGGTCTCTTACACACCTATATAACAACTCTCCATAGCAGGTCTCTTACACACCTATATAACAACTCTCCATAGCAGGTCTCTTACACACCTATATAACAACTCTCCACAGCAGGTCTCTTACACACCTATATAACAACTCTCCATAGCAGGTCTCTTACACACCTATATAACAACTCTCCATAGCAGGTCTCTTACACACCTATATAACAACTCTCCATAGCAGGTCTCTTACACACCTATATAACAACTCTCCATAGCAGGTCTCTTACACACCTATATAACAACTTCCTCAGCAGGTCTCTTACACACCTATATAACAACTCTCCATAGCAGGTCTCTTACACACCTATATAACAACTCTCCATAGCAGGTCTCTTACACACTATAGAACAACTCTCTGTAGCAGGTCTCTTACACACCTATATAACAACTCTCCATAGCAGGTCTCTTACACACCTATATAACAACTCTCCATAGCAGGTCTCTTACACACACTATATAACAACTCTCATAGCAGGTCTCTTACACACCTATATAACAACTCTCCATAGCAGGTCTCTTACACACCTATATAACAACTCTCCATAGCAGGTCTCTTACACACCTATAAACAACTTCTCTAAGCAGGTCTCTTACACACCTATATAACAACTCTCCTATAGCAGGTCTCTTACACACCTATATAACAATCTCAAGCGTCTTACACACTATACAGTCTCTTAGCAGCTACTAATATAAACAACTCTCGTAGCAGGTCTCTTACACACCTATATAACAACTCTCCATAGCAGGTCTCTTACACACCTATATAACAACTCTCCATAGCAGGTCTCTTACACACCTATATAACAACTCTCCATAGCAGGTCTCTTACACACCTATATAACAACTCTCTCAAGCAGGTCTCTTACACACCTATATAACAACTCTCCATAGCAGGTCTCTTACACACCTATATAACAACTCTCCATAGCAGGTCTCTTACACACCTATATAACAACTCTCCATAGCAGGTCTCTTACACACCTATATAACAACTCTCCATAGCAGGTCTCTTACACACCTATATAACAACTCTCCATAGCAGGTCTCTTACACACCTATATAACAACTCTCCATAGTAGGTCTCTTACACACTATATAACAACTCTCCATAGCAGGTCTCTTACACACCTATATAACAACTCTCCATAGCAGGTCTCTTACACACTATATAACAACTCTCCATAGCAGGTCTCTTACACACCTATATAACAACTCTCCATAGCAGGTCTCTTACACACCTATATAACAACTCTCCATAGCAGGTCTCTTACACACCTATATAACAACTCTCTTAGCAGGTCTCTTACACACCTATATAACAACTCTCCATAGTAGGTCTCTTACACACCTATAAACAACTCTCCATAGCAGGTCTCTTACACACCTATATAACAACTCTCCAGCAGGTCTCTTACACACCTATATAACAACTCTCATGTAGCAGGTCTCTTACACACCTATATAACAACTCTCCATAGCAGGTTCTTACACACCTATATAACAACTTCTCATAGCAGGTCTCTTACACACCTATATAACAACTCTCCATAGAGGTCTCTTACACACCTATATAACAACTCTCCACAGCAGGTCTCTTACACACCTATAGAACAACTCTCCATAGTAGGTCTCTTACACACCTATATAACAACTCTCCATAGCAGGTCTCTTACACACCTATATAACAACTCTCTGTAGCAGGTCTCTTACACACCTATATAACAACTCTCCATAGTAGGTCTCTTACACACCTATATAACAACTCTCCATAGCAGGTCTCTTACACACCTATATAACAACTCTCCACAGCAGGTCTCTTACACACCTATAGAACAACTCTCTGTAGCAGGTCTCTTACACACCTATATAACAACTCTCCATAGCAGGTCTCTTACACACCTATATAACAACTCTCCATAGCAGGTCTCTTACACACCTATATAACAACTCTCCATAGTAGGTCTCTTACACACCTATATAACAACTCTCCACAGCAGGTCTCTTACACACCTATAGAACAACTCTCCATAGTAGGTCTCTTACACACCTATATAACAACTCTCCATAGCAGGTCTCTTACACACCTATATAACAACTCTCTGTAGCAGGTCTCTTACACACCTATATAACAACTCTCCATAGTAGGTCTCTTACACACCTATATAACAACTCTCCATAGCAGGTCTCTTACACACCTATATAACAACTCTCCATAGTAGGTCTCTTACACACCTATATAACAACTCTCCCTGCTGCCTTCTTACCATTAAATCCTCTCTACTTCCACCTTCCTCTTCAATCACGATTCCAAGATATTTCAAGTTCTGTTCTTTTCTCAGCTCTACTCCATCCTACTGTTTGGTAGCTGTTCTTAAAATGAGTATAATATATGTTAAAATATGTTATATGGAGACAGCTGTTTCAAATATGGTTGCTATATATCGAAATCATATTCCAACTTATAAATGTTTTGACAATGCGAAGTTTATTGTAGGTGTTGAAGTCTACCTTTGACTTCAACATTTTGAAGCTTTGCACACTCTTACAAACATTATGTTTTACCAGTAATGTTGATGTTAACAAAACCAAATGAACTATGTTGTAAATATGGCTGGGAATTCCTTGAATATCAGAAAATGACTATGCCAGAAATATTTACTTGTATTGTTGTTTCTCGATCACAATCTCAGATCCCCGTATACAGTCTGTACTTGTCCAGGGTTCGTCTCCACGCTAAGACGTCACCTCCCTAACGTGCTACCTATGATGCAACTAACCCTAACTTCTAGCAGAGCTTGGTGACCCAAGTTAGGACAATGTCTTCCGATTGGTCGCAGAGAAACAAGCCAGATATATATTGTAAAAAAAAAAAAAGAGGACCGTTTAAAGTTTAAACTGGAAGCTGAATAGAAAAATATTGAGCAAAATTTTTTAAATATCAATAAATCACGACAAAAGAATTCCCTGGGCATCATTTAGTTCCGAAACAAAGGTCATCAACCTTTCTAATGTTGTGTGACATAGTTTTATCTCGCACTATCTATTTGCGTTGTACAATTAATTATGGTAATAATTTAGGGAGGAGGAAGATTTAATCTAGTGTAAGTGTAACCACATTTGCATGGAGGGAAAGGAGGGGGGGGGACCCTAAACACAATCTCCCCCCATCGGCAGTCCAGTCTATTGTGAGTGTGACGCCTTATAGCAAAGTTGTTATAGTGTCATATGGTCTGAGCGCCACCAACATTAACTGTGTACGGTACTGCCCTCACCATTGTCGAGTTAAATTTGATATGTAAATATTGGGTGTGTGGCACAGCAAAGAAATAATGAACAATCTCCTTTTTTGTCATTTGTACAATTTGATTTGATCACTAAAATAATGTAACTGAAAAATACAGATAAAAGATGTGCTAAATATATTTTTTCTTGGCAAAATCAAGATTTTTTTTTTACTTGTACATTCCTAATTTATAATGTATCGCCTATAAGATGAGGACATATGTTGTGTGAGTTGGTGCTTGTTACAAGAGGTGGTGAGTGATTGTTACGAGAGGTAATGAGCGATTGTTACGAGAGGTGGTGAGTGAGTGATTGTTACGAGAGGTGGTGAGTGATTGTTACGAGAGGTGGTGAGTTATTGTTACGAGAGGTGGTGAGCGATTGTTACGAGAGGTGGTGAGCGATTGTTACGAGAGGTAATGAGCGATTGTTACGAGAGGTGGTGAGCGATTGTTACGAGAGGTAATGAGCGATTGTTACGAGAGGTGGTGAGTGAGTGATTGTTACGAGAGGTGGTGAGTGAGTGATTGTTACGAGAGGTGGTGAGTGAGTGATTGTTACGAGAGGTGGTGAGTGATTGTTACGAGAGGTGGTGAGTGATTGTTACGAGAGGTAATGAGCGATTGTTACGAGAGGTGGTGAGCGATTGTTACGAGAGGTGGTGAGTGATTGTTACGAGAGGTGGTGAGTGATTGTTACGAGAGGTGGTGAGTGATTGTTACGAGAGGTGGTGAGTGATTGTTACGAGAGGTGGTGAGTGATTGTTACGAGAGGTAATGAGTGATTGTTACGAGAGGTGGTGAGTGATTGTTACGAGAGGTGGTGAGTTATTGTTACGAGAGGTGGTGAGTGACAGCCAAACATCACAAGACCATGTCGGAGTGTACAACCCAAGCCAAAGTAGAGGGGCAGATGTGTTTCCGAGGTCCGAACTCAACCACCAGTTAATGCTAGTAAAGAGTTTGCATACTTACACAGAAATTAGTATGCAGAGGGAAGAGTTTGGGTCCATATTATCCCGTTAGTGTTGGAAACAACAAACACAGACATACATTAGTGAGACGCTTTGCCAGGTAACAGCTCCTCTCCTATCGTGGTGCTACCGAGACATAAATACAAGTGCACCAACTTGACAAGACACTAACACATTCACAGGTGGTGGCAGTCTATATCGCTAAAAATAAAAACAAATGCTTGTAAAGGTCAGCCTAAAGGTCGAGTTTAAAAAAAGTGCAAGAATACAAAATAAATAATATTTTCCTCACTTTGTTCAATGTATTGCATTCAATGTTTGTGTAGTCTTTCGTTAGTTTAAATTATTTGCCCCAAGGTTTGGAATGCACGCCTAATTTTATTTGCGTGACAATTTGTGAGCTGTATTTCAATTTCCTTACACAAAGCCTTTTGGAGCATTTTTTCAAAAATTCTTCATTGTAAACATTTATTGAAAGTCTCTATAATGTCAACCCTTGTAGAAATAGTATTTGTTTTATTCATAAAGTAGTTTATAATAGTTAAATCAAAAAACAACAAATATTAATAAAACTATTGTGTCTTTTGTTTCATGGTTGTGGCCTGAAATAATGAATTATGAAGTAATAGATTCACACTTTTATATGATTATAACTGGCCACCATAAATAATAACATGTATTTAAATATTTTTACCAACTTATAGGAAAAAGAGCAAAAAAATAAACACACAAATAGTTATTTTCATAATTGTGTATTTCAATAATGTGAAAAATGCTTAGAAGAAAATAAATTATTTGTTATGTAAATTTTGACTGCAAGAATATGAGACTAATTGTAAAGAAAGTATAGCTTCAATATTTGATGCCATCAGGGAGATCTCGTTCCTGGAGCTGTATATTATCAACTAAGTTGAGAGGGGAAAGCATGCAACAAGATACAAGCTGTTTGTTACAATTATTATGTTGGATATTGTTGGACTAAACTAACTTCTACAAGGAACAATCAGAATGCATTCAATATTTGCATGCTAAATGAACAATCTGGTAATAGTAAAAAACGGTTTATTAAAAATTCATCCAAAAAACAAGACAATTCTGGTAGTTAGGTTGCCATTTGGTCGGTAAATTAAAAAAATTTCAAGGATAGCAAAAAAAAAAAAAGTTAATGATAAAATTGTAGTTATACAAGCAGGTGGTGGACAGGGGCCAATACCGACACAAGCAGGTGGTGAACAGGGGACAATACTGACACAAGCAGGTGGTGGACAGGGGCCAATACTGATACAAGCAGGTGGTGGACAGGGGCCAATACTGACACAAGCAGGTGGTGGACAGGGGCTAATACTGATACAAGCAGGTGGTGAACAAGGGCCAATACTGATACAAGCAGGTGGTGAACAAGGGCCAATACTGATACAAGCAGGTGGTGAACAGGGGCCAATACTGACACAAGCAGGTGGTGGACAGGGGCCAATACTAATACAAGCAGGTGGTGAACAAGGGCCAATACTGATACAAGCAGGTGGTGAACAGGGGCCAATACTGACACAAGCAGGTGGTGGACAGGGGCCAATACTGATACAAGCAGGTGGTGGACAGGGGCCAATACTGATACAAGCAGGTGGTGAACAAGGGCCAATACTGATACAAGCAGGTGGTGAACAGGGCCAATACTGACACAAGCAGGTGGTGGGCAGGGGCCAATACTGATAGAAGCAGGTGGTGGACAGGGGCCAATACTGACACAAGCAGGTGGTGGACAGGGGTCAATACTGACACAAGCAGGTGGTGGACAGGGGCCAATACTGACACAAGCAGGTGGTGGACAGGGGCCAATACTGATAGAAGCAGGTGGTGGACAGGGGCCAATACTGACACAAGCAGGTGGTGGACAGGGGCCAATACTGATAGAAGCAGGTGGTGGACAGGGGCCAATACTGACACAAGCAGGTGGTGGACAGGGGCCAATACTGACACAAGCAGGTGGTGGACAGAAAACATTAATTGAGACCAAGAAAATTTAACAAGAATTGGCAACATTTCTAGAAATTACTAAATATAAAGTATTGCTTTATGCTATGATAATTTATTTCTGACCTACAACCTTAAAAATTCTGCTCCCCGCTAAACAATACTATTTTATTGACTCTTTTTGCTTTCCAAGCTGTTACAATGAAGTATTGTTCTTGTTTTCCAGACTGTTACAACTTATGGCTATCCTGAGAAACATTCTCGACTGGCCCCTAGTGTTTCCAGGATTGCAGTATTGATCAATGATCAATACCCCCCTCCCACCTAGCCCGCCTTCCTTGCCTGTATACACACATATATATATATATATATGTACATATATACCTCCTCACTGGTAGACTTGTCCTGGCGCTGGTTGGGAGTCCCCGGGTTAGATGATGCCTACAACAAACACACAACACGGCAAAATGATACCAGGAACAAAGAGCTAAGGAACTACTCACAAAACTTAACCAAATGAGGGCTTGTTTCTTCAAACAGCGAGCAGTTAGCACACCCGACTTTGACCAGCGAGACCATGTCTCAAGACACTTTTTTTAGCACATCTCATTACCTGTTTGGGTTAGAAGTGTCTGTACTAATCATGATAGTTAATGTGTTAAGGATAAAAAAAGGTTGAATTAAGAGGAAGTGTACTCACATCTGGTGAAGAAAGTGGCAAATCATTTAGGAAAAAACACACCCTAAGTACTCTCAACAGAGATTTGAACCTCAGATCTCCCAGTCATCACTCCAGTCTAATGCGAGTGCGATACCGCAGACCATTCGACCAACGAAGCGAGTTGGTCCCGACTCACCAGACAAACATAAAGAGAATGTGGATCCAGAGTGTACCTGTGTGAGTAGGTCCGGCAGCACAGAGCTTGTCCGGGAACCCGGAGTGCCCAGCTGCCCTGGAGAGGAGTCCATGCGGTGAAAGTCCCCAGCGCGACGCTCCTCACGGTTCTGTAATCAACACACTCTGTTGATGCCTTGCAACAAGAGTGTTTAGTTCTTGAGGCCAAGTGATCCAGTGGAGAACAGGAAACAATAAATGAAAATGGGGCTTAAGATGTATTTTATCCTCCGAGTTGGAAGCTCCTTCAACTTTTCATTTTTTAGAACCCTTCTGAGTCTCCTAATGTACTAACCCACCCTGTTTATTACCCTATACACACTGAATTGTTTTTATAATATGTAACTGAAAGTATCTGTTTAAAATATAATTACACTACAATCCCAGTGATCGAGCCAGATTGCACTGACAATCCCAACAAATGAACCAAATTACTTACGCTAACTATCCCAACAATCGAGCCAGATTACTTACACTGACAGTCCCAGCAATCGAGCCAGATTACTTAAGCTGACAGTCCCAGCAATCGAGCCAGATTACTTAAGCTGACAATCTCAGCAATTAAACCAGATTACTTACACTGACAGTCCCAGCAATCGAGCCAGATTACTTAAGCTGACAATCTCAGCAATTAAACCAGATTACTTACACTGACAGTCCCAACAATCAAGCAGATTACTTACGCTGACAATTTCAGCCAATGAGCCAGATTACTTACGCTGATAGTCCCAGCAATCGAGCCAAATTACTTATGCTGACAGTTGTAGCAATTGAGCCAGATTACTTACGCTGACAGTCCCAGCAATTGAGCCAGATGGTCAACTTCCGCTACATTCCCTAGCGATAGTATTGTGTACTTGTTGTAAAATCAATAATTATTACAACTTGCATGCAACTACTTTGTAAACACTCGAAGATTCAGAGCTGAACATACCAAGTTATCAACGCCCAACATAACATGCTTCAACTATTTAGTAAATATTAAGTTTTATACTGTAATTTAAACTTTTAGTTTCATTAAACACAAAATATATTAATATATGTTCCAAATTTATTCTATAATAATAATAATATTTAGCACCGCGTCTTACTACCAGTACAGGTTATATGCTTAAAGTACTAATTACGCTAATGGATTAGGAATTGGGAAGGTTGAATTAGAGGTAGTGAACCCGCATTTGCGTGGAGGGAGAGTGGAAAACCATTTAGGAAAAACCACCCCCAGTTCACCCGACCGAGATTCAAACCTCGATCTCCCGTCCTCAGCAGTCGAGCTCAACACGACAATCGGTTAGCCAACTACGCCATCAAGGCGGGTAAATTTATTCTAAACCAATAGAATAGCATATATATATTTATGACCTGGATACCTCACCTTAAAGCATCCGAGTTCACAATTTTACTTAACAAGGGTTTCCAATCCATCCCAGAGAACAAAAACAGACACTTTACAAAGGAAATAGATGACCAAGTTACAATTTATTTAGCCACAAATTGCTGGTTTAGACAAACCATGCAGATGAATCAAGGAGGAAGAACTTGTCTAGGGTATTATTATTATTATTATTATATCATCATCATCACCGCGTCTCACTACCCGTTCGGGTTATACGCACTTACACTAATGTGTAATGGTAGGATGATTGTGAGATGAAATGAAGGACCTACAGTTTAACGTGGAATCCGAACCACGGTGGAGGCCTGGCATTCCACACATTAACAAGTTGTGATTAACACACGTCTTGTCAGAGGTGAAGGAAGGGTTTGGAAATCAAATAAATCTGTGCCGGGACTAAGGATTGAACTCCGGACCCCCAGCACAGAGGTCCGACACCTTACCCCTAGACCACCAGGTCACCCTCTAGGATAGTTAATATAGAGTGAAACTAACTTGTCTAAAGATAAATAATATAGAAGGGACTAACTTGTCTATGATAACTAATATAGAGTGAAACTAACTTGTCTATGATAACTAATATAGAGTGAAACTAACTTTCTATGATACTAATATAGAATGGAACTAACTTGTCTATGATAGTTAACATAGAGTGAAACTAACTTGTCTATGATAACTATTAAGGAAAATAACTTGTCTATGATAACTAATATAGAATGGACTAACTTGTCTATGATAACTAATATAGAATGGAACTAACTTGTCTATGATAACTAATATAGAATGGAAATAACTTGTCTATGATAGTTAACACAGAATGAAAATAACTTGTCTATGATAACTAATATAGAGTGAAACGAACTTGTCTATGATAACTAATATAGAATGGAACTAACTTGTCTATGATAGTTAACATAGAGTGAAACTAACTTGTCTATGATAACTAATTTAGAAGGGACTAACTTGTCTATGATAGTTAACATAGAGTGAAACTAACTTGTCTATGATAACTATTATAGAGGGAAAATAACTTGTCTATGATAACTAATATAGAATGGGACTAACTTGTCTATGATAACTAATATAGAATGGAACTAACTTGTCTATGATAACTAATATAGAATGGAAATAACTTGTCTATGATAGTTAACACAGAATGAAAATAACTTGTCTATGATAACTAATATAGAGTGAAACGAACTTGTCTATGATAACTAATATAGAATGGAACTAACTTGTCTATGATAGTTAACATAGAGTGAAACTAACTTGTCTATGATAACTAATTTAGAAGGGGACTAACTTGTCTATGATAGTTAACATAGATTGAAACTAACTTGTCTATGATAACTAATATAGAATGGAACTAACTTGTCTATGATAGTTAACATAGAGTGAAACTAACTTGTTTAAGATAACTAATTTAGAAGGGGACTAACTTGTCTATGATAGTTAACATAGAGGGAAAATAACTTGTATACGGTAGATATAGAAGGGGAACTAACTTTCTAATAAAATATAGATATAGATGCACACAAGAAATACAGACAGACTAGATTGTGGAACAATCACAAACGCCAAGCAAACTAAGGTTTACACAGACAAACCAAGAGTTGACAATCGTCGTACACTTGTCCCTGGATACCTGGGGCCCTTCTGGGGCAAGCGTAACCTGACTTAGCGATGCATCGCTGACACTTCTAAAAGGGAAGTAATTGTTAAGAATGAACTAAAACACATTTGGTGTCAAGTCTCCAAATAGTTACTAATTATTTCCTCCTGATTTGAGGATAAAAAGTTTTTATATCTCTTTCATACATGTCTAGATATTACTGTCTGTCCCAAACAGATGTCCATCTTGAAAGTGATTGACGAGTATTACCCGGGTAAATAGTTTACCCTACATTGGTACTGCCAGGAGATTCATAGGTCAGGAGGAGCAGGTAGAGACTATCAAGGAGGGACATAGGTCAGGAGGAGCATGCCGATACTATCCAGGATATTTTCAGGATTACATCAGGCAAAAAATAAAAATATCCAATGTAGTAATAAATGTATCATGAGTTCAGTATCCTACCAAAAGAATTATTTGAAAATAATAAAGACATGAGTTAGTGAAGTGTTGAACAATAAACAAAACTTGCCGAGCGTGTTGCATTGTTAATGTTGACGTGTGTCATGCTGACGCCGAGAAGACGCATGCTCCATTCATTCTTCTGTCCATGTTCTTCAGACCGAGGTGCTGCCATGCACTGCCCCCATTGGTCCAACAACACACAAGACGCGACACAGACCTCATGCACGACGATCGTTTCATTCACTTAGTGCATCGCTTTCCTTTATGGCTTTAATTTATCTTTCTTCCATTCTTGTAATTTTTTAAATCAAAATTCCACAAAATGTCAATTCGTATCAACCATTCATTGCAGTGGAAATAATATTTAAGTATGGGTTGTGAAAAAAAATGAACTTTTATTTTTTGATATGATAGCTTGAAGAAATAATTTATATAAAAAAAAACACTTTGGAGCTCATCACACAGAATATTCCCATTATATTGGGACCAAGTCAATATGGCGCTGACTACGTTGAGTTAGTTGGTTAGTTAGCAGCAACAGAAAGCAAGACTTGTTAAACACAACAAAGAATGTTAGAACCAGGCATGATATGAGAGGTTGGCGTGCTGTTAGCTCAGTCAACTAAACTGGACAAGTTACAAATCCACAACCAACACTGTCATCTTATCTAGAGACACAAGGATACTGACACAAACATTTTCTAGTTAATTACTAGACCTACTGAACAGAAAAATATAACTTTTTTTAGATAAATCTATTAAGACTTTGACTTTAGTCTGATAACATAACTGACTTGTTTTACTGCTATCTATTGAGCAAACAAAAAAAACAAAATATGATTTTAGAAAAAATGTATGGCTTTCGTCGTCAGCGAGCTTAACTCATAAGTCAGTGGTGTATTTATACTTGAATCTAATACTAATATTAGGTTGAAATAAATGTAGGTATTTATTTTTAGTTGTCAAAATCTTTATGAGAGAGTGTTTTCAAGAAACAAGCGAGCATCCAAGTACCTTGTTTTAGCTCCAATATCTGTCAAACTAGACAAGTTGAGGAGTGTATCGACTGAGAGTGGTTTCATTTACCGAGCTCAACACAATTATAGGTTGAGAAGGGTGTATTTTAATGTAATCAAAGAGAATTTGAATGGAGAAAAACCATAATAGTGCACCACAGCAGGGTCCAACCAGTCCTCTTGATTCAAGTTAGAGTAAGTTAGTTGTAACAATGATAAGTCTAACACCTGCTGGCCCCTTTACAACTAGTACCTTACCAAGACACACATAGTGAGAAACTACAGCAGAGTCTCGATAATTGGATGTGGAAGTGACCAAGACTACCCTGGATTATTGAAAACTTGGAATATATGGACTAAGATGGAGGAAATTATCAGATAGAATCTACTAGAAACTAGCAACTATACAGGATATGATGACTGTACAATAGGAACAAACTCGGTAAATAAAACAAATACATTCGACACTGGAGGTAATAACTTAACGTTTCTGAAGGTGTAACCTATCGAACTCTATTTGTAGTCACCCAAAGGGGTGCAAGAAGGGATCAATTCTCAGAAACCCATAATCAACCAACCCCTCTTTGTGTGACAACAAACATTTGTTCCTTCTGTTGACTGGCTCAGAAGCTTAAGCTTTTGAGACTCTGCTGTATTACAACCATAAGCTGATCATCTTGGTAGGACATTAAGGTGGTCCGTAGGAAAGAGTTAGAAGCTGATCATTGTGGTAGGTCATTAAGGTGGTCCGTAGGAAAGAGTTAGAAGCTGATCATCGTGGTAGGACATTAAGGTGGTCCGTAGGACAGTTAGAAGCTGATCATCTTGGTAGGACATTAAGGTGGTCCGTAGGAAAGAGTTAGAAGCTGATCATTGTGGTAGGTCAATAAGGTGGTCCGTAGGACAGAGTTAGAAGCTGATCATCGCGGTAGGTCATTAAGGTGGTCCGTAGGACTGAGTTAGAAACTGATCATCGCGGTAGGTCATTAAGGTGGTCCTTAGGACAGAGTTAGAAGCTGATCATCTGGTAGGTCAATAGGTGGTCCGTAGGACAGAGAGAAGCTGACCATCTTGACAGGACATTAAGGTGGTGTGTAAGACAGAGTTAGAAGCTGATCATCTTGACAGGACATTAAGGTGGTCCATAGGACAGAGTTAGAAGCCCAGCCCATGCTTGTATTGTGGTTATAGAGGCTGTATAAATCAAATAGAGGACTACAAAACATGCTCAACTATAAACTACTTGTAATAAATCATGGCACTTAAGCAAACAAGTCTGTATCTAATATGGCTGCAAATATATACATAATATTAATAAAATGTATTTTATATATTTTATTGGCTCGCTATTATGTATTTGCATGAATGCTACCTTAATGTTCTCTTTACTATGGCAACTATTCAAGGTGTGACAGTTTACCATTTAATATTCTACACTGCATCTGTAAGGGAATAGAATCCTTGACATGTGACTGTGCTAGTTTAACAATTAGTTGTGTTACTGTCTGTAACAAGCCAGAAAAGACTATGACACAAGTCAGAGAGTTGAACCTATGACCTGCTGATATTCTCTTCCATTCCACATGCCAGAGTGTATCTTCTGTGTACAGTCAAGGTTCGGGGCGACCAGTACACATTTTGTTGCCATTATTAAAATAATGTGAATTAAGAGTTTGCAAAGTCCTTTTTTTTAAATCAAAGCGAGCCCGAATTTAATATCTGAAATATTCTCTAAGCCAAATCAAATTGACTTTTTTCTCAAATAGTTTTATGCTTAAAACAAATATATTTCTTCTTTGTTAAGTGTAGACATCTGTAAAGAAAGATTTTTGGTTCAAATTGAATCATATCCTAGTTAAATATCCTAAAGTTATGATATTAAAAGAAAATAACTGAAAAACCATTAAATTAGTTTTGGATTCTGGTGCTATAAGTTCTTCAAACTGTTCACACAACAATAGTTCACCTTATCAAGGTTTTTTGTAAAACATCTTACTACCTGTTCAAGTTATAAGCCTATGTACTAATTACACTAATGAGTTAAGGATTTGGAGGGCTTAATTTAGAGGAAATGCAACCACATTTGCGTGGAGAGCCATTTAGGAAAAACCACCCTCAGTACACCCGACCAGAATTGAATCTCGATCTCCCCATCTTTGGCAGGCTAGACAAACATGAGATTAGCGAGTTAGGGTGCGAGTTTATTTTGTTTTTGTTTAGTACATATTGTACAGTAGTGTTTGTGTGTGTGTGTGTGTGTGTGTGTGTGTGTGTGTGTGTGTGTGTGTGTCACTGTCCAAGCCACAGTCCTATAAATCATTAACTTTGGCCGAAAAGTTAACGGTGATTAAAGGAACTGGAAAAGGGAATTCCTTTTAAGAAACTTATTTAATTCAAATTTTTGGAAAATTCGAATTCTTTCCTGGTCTCTTCAAGTTCAAATTATCCTGGTTCCACAGTATAAAAGCTCAGATTTACAATAATTAAAAATGAATTTAGTATTTTTTATTGGTGAAGTCGAAAAACAATTTTTTAAGCAAAATCAATGCAGATACCTTTTCAAGGCCAGATAAAAGTTTTTCCTATTTACTATTGTGAGTAGAGTGATAGTTTGTAAATAGTTCAGCGCTAATGTGCTGACCCAAAAGTCCCAGGTTCAACTCTCCTGTCAAGGTGTCAATTTTCAAGTTAAATGAAAGTAGTCCCAATTTAAAATCAGAGTACAGCAAACTCCCATCACAACCTGTACAAAATTCCTATCTATTAAAGTAAGTGTGCAGTCCTCCACCATCTAAGTTAGCTCTGTTAGTGCGCCACGGCCAATCACAGTTGTTAGTGGGGAAGTACTTCACAGCCTGTTAGCTACTTACTATAGCTAGACACCGCACCAACCATTACTTGGTGGAATATAACAATGGTAGTTGTCGTAGTCGTTGAGTTTCATAGAAAAGAGACTTCTTTAGTGTTTTAAGGGAGTTAACATTCCTGGGCTATCAGTGTCTGGGACCTCCAAATAAATGCTTCATTTAAAATATTCATTATGAAATTAGGGCTTTCAGAAATAATCCCCTGCAATATTGTGCCCTGTTAACGTTTGTAGTATGCACTAATTGTGTTTGTTAAAATAAAAGTTACATTGCAGAATATTGGCCTATTGGAAAAAGCCGCTTAAAAAATATTAACTTAATTACTTCAACATTGGAAATTAGAAAAAGATCTCACCCAAAGTATCTCTTGTGTCGTTATTGTAGCCAAAGAGCATGCTGGGATGAATACGTCATATTCCAGTGGATTCTAAGCTGTGGGTCGTGAGCTGATTGTGGGAGGGATCCCAAAATGTTTATCAAAAGGTGAAAATTGTATTAATTTATTAAAAAATAGAAAATATAGAAAAAAAAATCGGGAGAAAAAAAAGGCAATGGTATAACTATAAAGCGAATTTCGAAACAAAGTGAAATTATCATATTCCTTGCAACTAAAAATGACGTCAATGCCCGGCAACAACAAACACCGGAAGCAAGGTCACCTTAGCAAAACACCTTATTAAAGCTACCAGTGTTAGTTTTTTTGTTAAATCATATTCAATAATAAATTTTAATTCCCTTTCCACACACACGTCCATTAAGCTAGGCGGGTCACAAAAGATAGACACCTTAAAAATCGGTTTCACATTTCTAAATAGGTTTGGGAAGCAATGTTATAATCTAGTTCAGTAGATCGAGTTAATTCGATCAGAAAACATAACCAATCAAATTTCTCATAAGTCCCGCAATTCCGTCTCTGCGGTTGAGGAAGATGGCGCTGTCAGTGTTGTTGGGGAGCGGGGTCAAGTTTACAATGTTCCCACAAGGGCAGAGAGAATACAATATGTTAATACAAGCAGTTAAAATTCAGAAGGTACTGAACACAAATAGCCCAGAGTGTTAACGTGGAATGGAAGCCAAGTCATCGTTTATTCAACAAATTCAGACACGAGTAAAAGAAAAAAAATATGGATTTTATTACAGTTGTCACACATTTAAAGAGTAGTTTGATATAAATAGTTATAATGCTTTAAACAATTTGATTACGCTCTTCCAGAGACATCAAAGTACGTAAACAAATGTTGTGCAGCATTTTTTAATTATGATACCTTTAGAATTTGTCAAAATGAAATAAAACCCAGATAGTGAGTCTCACTTTTAGTCGTTTTCTATCAAACTCGCTGTGACTTCCATCCTAACTTGTTGATTGGGGCGCATGCTGTGTCGATGCTGAGAGGGGCGCCCTGAAAACTAACCTGTCCATCATCCCCCGTGTCGTTCAATGGGCGCGCACTGCTGCGACGCCTCATCCTCTCAGCCTCTCTCGAGAACCTCTGCTCAACATCTAGTCTGCGTGCCTGGAGTTCATCTCTCAGCTCCTGCCTGTTCCTTAACAGTACAATGTCCCCCTCGGTCTTCTCGCGACGGGGGCGGGCCGGGTGCTGGTCTCCGTCTCCAATCACCCCCCCGGACGACTCTCTTACAACAAAGTCTGTGAGTACAGGCTCCCCGGTTTTAGAATGAGGTGCGCCTTTCTTTCCAACAGTTGCGCCGGCCACGTCAGAACCACGCCGGTTGTTCCCAGAAAATATTCCCCCTCCCCCAAGATTCCTCCCCTCCAGCAAGATGGCGGAGTGTCTTGAGGACGCAGGGAACAAGTCGGAGTTCTCACGGCGAAATCCCCCAAAGGGCGAGCTTGATATTTTTGAGTCGGACTCATTCCGCCGGTGGTAGGGTGCCGGCCTGTCTAGGGCCATTGGCAGTTCCTTGCCAGCCTTCTTTCCAACAGAGCCTCGGCCGCCGGTTCTGTCGCGGTATTTTGCACCAGCCTCGTCTAGCTTTATCTTGTCCAAGCGGTCATTGAAGCCTTGGAAGAAGCGGGCAAAGTCCCAATCCTTGAGGAGCAACTGTTCATCAAGGTCGGGCCGAGCGTGAGCGTCCTTCTCCTCGTGAGGGCTGTTTGCGGCCGCTTCTCTCTGTTTTGTTTGATTTTATGTTTATTGTGTTTGTGTTGTTGGAAGAAGCAATGTTTCATTAAATTAAAAAACAAAAAATAATTGTTTTAAATTAATAAATGTCTTTATAGCTTGCTGCAAGTTTTATGTTCCTATATTTCACATTTAATATCTGATAAGAGCAATATTTAAAACAATGTGCCCTTCCTCCATCTTGGAAGGTACCTTGCATGGTTCCACTATGGCACGGCTTATAATTTAGGGCCATAGTGTAATCCACAAAGCTAAGACCATTTCCTTCCTGGGTGAACAAAGTGTATTTTTTAATTGTTTAGTTCCCTTTGTATGAAACATGCTCATCAATAGAATAATGATAATAACGTGAACATTAACTCGCGGCAAGCAGCGAAACAAAATGTGATTTGTGGAGGGAGACAAACACACATGAGGAATCATTGGTCAGACTAACACAAGGGTCGCTAGACATGAGGAATCATTGGTCAGACTAACACAAGGGTCGCTAGACTTGAGGAATCATTGGTCAGACTAACACAAGGGTCGCTACACATGAGAAATCATTGGTCAGACTAACACAAGGGTCGCTACACATGAGGAATCATTGGTCAGACTAACAAGGGGGGTCGCTACACATGAGGAATTGTTGGTCAGACTAACAGGGGTTCGCTACACATGAGGAATCATTGGTCAGACTAACACAATGGTCGCTAGACATGAGGAATCATTGGTCAGACTAACACAAGGGTCGCTAGACATGAGGAATCATTGGTCAGACTAACACAAGGGTCGCTACACATGAGAAATCATTGGTCAGACTAACACAAGGGTCGCTACACATGAGGAATCATTGTCCCACTAACACAAGGTCGCTAGACATGAGAATCATTGGTCAGACTAACACAATGGTTGCTACACATGAGGAATCATTGGTCAGACTAACACAAGGGTCGCTACACATGAGGAATCATTGGTCAGACTAACACAATGGTCACTACACATGAGGAATCGTTGGTCCGACTAACAGGGGGGTTGTTACACATGAGGAATGTTGGTCAGACTAACACAAGGGTCGCTAACATGAGGAATCATTGGTCCGACTAACACAAGGGTCGCTACACATGAGGAATTGTTGGTCAGACTAACAGGGGGTTGCTACACATGAGGAATTGTTGGTCAGACTAACAGGGGGTTCGCTACACATGAGGAATCATTGGTCAGACTAACACAAGGGTCGCTAAACATGAGGAATTGTTGGTCAGACTAACAGGGGTTCGCTACACATGAGGAATCATTGGTCAGACTAACACAAGGTTCGCTACACATGAGGAATCATTGGTCAGACTAACCAAGGTCCTACACATGAGGAATTGTTGGTGAGACTAACAGGGGTTCGCTACAAGAATGATGCAGGCTACTAAGAGGAACACATGACCTTGAAGAAAGAGGTACCAAGTCAACAAACCTAAAGGCCGACAAAACACAGACACATTGTCCCGCAATGAGTGAAGGACTAAGGAGAACAAGTTGCCTTTAATAGAGGATATTGCTTTACTTGACAACATTTTTGATCTAACCACCAACCGGCAGTACATATTCTTATCTGTGGGGGTTTGGCTGCAGCCTAAGATAAATGAGACCAGTAAAGGCTGATGGAAACCCAACTTACAAGATTATATTCAACAAAACTAGGATTCTTTATTTTACTGTACTATTTGTTTATTTACAACAGGTATTAATGAAAAATACTTTATAAAACCCTCCTCCCAGATGTAAATAAAACCCTCAGTTACTTGAGAAGTGACTCTGAAGTCTTATATATAGGGATGAGGATTAGAGCAAATTTGAGATTTAAAACCCAAATCCTTTATATATACATATTTTTTTATTTTCAAGTGAATATTTTTAAAGCTCTAATACTACTTATTGGTGGTTCAGATACAATTATAAATAAAGGATGACCTTAATAACCAGACCCCAGACCAGTAATTTAACATTTAACTGAATGTATGAATGTTATAATGAATGGATTATAAGAAAGAATGTTAACCTCGAGGTCCTATTTGTATTTTCTATTATTATATTATATTTATATTTCCTCTTACGTTCTTAACATTTTCTAAGATTCGTAAAAGAGTGGATTCGACCCAACTCTAGCGGAAAAGGGCATACTTTGTACCCATAACTACAAATGCAACAGAAACTTAGCCGGTGGATGTAAAAGAGATCGGAAAGTGGAGGCTAATGAGAGCCATCACCAGAAGGAGTACGTGAGATAGTAGAGGAAGCAAGACTGAGATGGTATGGACATGTAATGAGGATGTTGGAGTACATGAGATAGTAGAGGAAGCAAAACTAAGATGGTATGGACATGTAATGAGGATGTTGGAGTACAGGAGATAGTAGAGGAAGCAAGACTGAGATGGTATGGACATGTAATGAGGATGTTGGAGTACATGAGATAGTAGAGGAAGCAAGACTGAGATGGTATGGACATGCAATGAGGATGTTGGAGTACATGAGATAGTAGAGGAAGCAAAACTAAGATGGTATGGACATGTAATGAGGATGTTGGAGTACATGAGATAGTAGAGATAGCAAGGGTGAGATGGTATGGACATGTAATGAGGATGTTGGAGTACATGAGATAGTAGAGGAAGCAAGACTGAGATGGTATGGACATGTAATGAGGATGTTGGAGTACAGGAGATAGTAGAGGAAGCAAGACTGAGATGGTATGGACATGTAATGAGGATGTTGGAGTACATGAGATAGTAGAGGAAGCAAGACTGAGATGGTATGGACATGTAATGAGGATGTTGGAGTACATCAGATAGTAGAGGAAGCAAGGCTGAGATGGTATGGACATGTAATGAGGATGTTGGAGTACATGAGATAGTAGAGGAAGCAAAACTAAGATGGTATGGACATGTAATGAGGATGTTGGAGTACAGGAGATAGTAGAGGAAGCAAGACTGAGATGGTATGGACATGTAATGAGGATGTTGGAGTACAGGAGATAGTAGAGGAAGCAAGACTGAGATGGTATGGACATGTAATGAGGATGTTGGAGTACAGGAGATAGTAGAGGAAGCAAGACTGAGATGGTATGGACATGTGATGAGGAAGGAAAAGGGATGAATCCAAGGAGAATGATGGAAATTAAGTTTTTAAGTAAAAGACCGCAAAGGAGGCCAAGAAAGAGACGGAAGAAGCAAATAACGGCAAGTGTGTGAGTGAGAGGAGAAGAATGGTGTCAGGAAAGAGTAAGATGGAGGCGTTTTACTAAACTGATCTGGCCACAATGAATTGATGATGAGTTGGTTTACAACTCTGTTACTGATAGAGTTTAGTCCTGAACTGAGCATTAAAAAGAAGACGGAACATCAATCACAACAGATCTTGTGAGATAAATTATCAGTTTAATATTCCTCATAAAGTGAAATGTTCTGCTCAAATCCCAAGAAGCAACTGCCTTAAGTTGTCCTACCATCATACAGGACAGTGTTACAAGACTCTGTGTATCAGTCGAGTTGGCGTCTCGTGTTTTGTCGGCCTGGCCGCGACCCTTCCTTCAGAGTCTCACCAGGAGAGGTAATGAAAGATACAAAGGAGCTGATGTATTTATAACCGGGGTGGTGTCCCAAGAAGAGTTCACCCATCAACCGCTGAACAAATACACCAAATTTGGCATCAAAACTGAGAACATAGTTTATATGATAGTGCCATGGTGTAGTTCGCCAATATAAAATTGCTAGCTTTCAAGTTAAACGAAGTATACGTAATAGTTGGTTCCTCTCAATCGATTAAATGGACCAAGTTACCATAATCAAATGGAGAATACAATATATATATATAATATATATTTTTTTTTTTTTAATTTCAATTTATTATTTGTAATGCAGTTTCTCTGAACTTGTACACACCTTCTAACAAAACAACACACATTCAAACAAGGGCGACACAATTATATAATTTGATATTTTTTATTAGTACATTTAACAAAAAAGAGTAAACAATTAAATCAACTGGGTTAAAGGTAAAGAAGCAAAAGCTTTGAGAAAATGCACCTGAATCAGGAAGAAGAGAGGATCGGATAAACCTCTTGATGGCAGAGGAACCATACCCAATTCACCCAGGTGAGACGCGAGTTTAAAGCTCCTTGTCAATGGAGATCAAGGTGAGTCTAACACTTTATACTGGAGCGTCAACTGGCACTGACAAGTGAGCGCAGAAGCACAAATGATACACTTCGCACAGTCAGGCACTCGTGTCAATGTGGTTAAAAGGGATTATTAAACCAGAAAAGGATGAGGAGAGTGAATGCAGGAATCAATCCTGAATCAGTCAGGAGTGCTGAGCTACCACCTACTTGTTCCTGTTCCAAGTTAATAATAGAACGCATGTGGCGAGACTCACCCTCTTGAGAACCAGGGTTCTGTCTGAGCTCTCCTCCTCGTCTGGCGTGGGGGGCAGAGGCCGGTTTGGGGCACCACTTGATGAAGGACCTACAACAACACACCTTACATCATCTGGTCTTGGAGGAGACGTCATATACAGCTCTCGTCAAATATTACATCTGTCTTGGAGGAGATATATCATACAGCTCTCGTCAAATATTACGTCTGGTCTTGGAGGAGGTGTCTCATACAGCTCTCGTCAATATTACGTCTGGTCTTGGAGGAGTGTCTCATACAGCTCTCGTCAAATATTACGTCTGGTCTTGGAGGAGATATATCATACAGCTCTCGTCAAATATTACGTCTGGTCTTGCAGGAGCCAGCAAGCTATTTGTTGCAATACTAGATGTAAACATATTTCAAAGCTGTATCGAAAGGTTAAAGTAAACTACAAATAATGTCTCACTACATGTTTAGGTTAAAAACATATGTACTAATTATATTGGTGGATTAATGAGGAAGGTTGAATGTAAAGGAAGTGTACCCACATTTGTGTGAAGGTAAAGTGAAAAACCACCCTCAGTACACACAAATGGTATTCCTACCTCGATCTCCCAGTCATCGGCGGCCTAATCTAAGACAATAGTGATACCTTAGACCATGTGGCCGCCGAAGCAGGTAGTTTTTTGATGAATTAATTGTGCCCGTTGTAAGATATTTCTACGTTTGTAACTCACCTTCATGGATGAGAGCAGTTTGTGGAGCTTGTGCTGCCTCAGCAGGTCTGTAAGGAGAGAACTCGGGTCTTCATCCGGCACACACAAGTACAGACATTCGGAGAGACAGAATAACACTTTGTTAGTGACTGTACACATGTTGCTCTAATGCTTGTTACTTTATAGTATGGGAGGTGTGGCAATGTTCTGTTACCGACAGCAGGGGAGATGCAATGATCTGTTACTGACAGCAGGAGAGATGTGGAATGCTCTGTTACCGACAGCAGGAGATGTGGCAATGCTATGTTACCGACAGCAGGAGATGTGGCAATGCTATGTTTTCGACAGCAGGGGAGATGTGGTGATGATCTGTTACCGACAGCAGGGAAGATGTGGCAATGCTCTGTTACCGAAAGCAGGGAAGATGTGGCGATGCTCTGTTACCGAAAGAGAGGGAATTTGTGGCAATGCTCTGTTACGACAGTAGGGGAGATGTGGCAATGCTATGTTACCGAAGCAGGGAAGATGTGGCAATGCTCTGTTACTGACAGTAGGAAAGATGTGGCGATGCTCTGTTACGAAAGAGGGTGAAGAGAGGAGAGATGTGGCAATGCTCTGTTACTGACAGTAGGAAGATGTGGCGATGCTCTGTTACCGAAAGAAGTGATAGAGAGGAAGATGTGGCAATGCTCTGTTACTGACAGTAGGGAAGATATGGCAATGCTTGTTATCGACAGCAGGGGATATGTGGTGATACTCTGTTACTGCAGTAGGGGAGATGTGGCATGCTCTGTTATCGACAGCAGGGGAGATGTGGTGATGCTCTGTTACGGCAATAGGGGAGATGTGGCGATGCTTGTTACCGAAAGAAGGGAAGATGTGACGATGCTCATGTTACCGAAAGAAGGGGATATGTGGTGATGCTATGTTACCGAAGAAGGGTGTATGTGGCGATGCTTGTTACCGACAGCAGGGAAGATGTGGTGATGCTCTGTTACCGAAAGAAGGGAGATGTGGCGATGCTCTGTTACGAAAGAAGGGAAGATGTGGCGATGCTCTGTTACCGACAGCAGGAAGATGTGGGATGATCTGTTACCGAAAGCAGGGAGATGTGGCGATGCTGTTACCGAAAGAAGGGAAGATGTGGCGATGCTCTGTTACCGAAAGAAGGGAAGATGTGGCGATGATCTCTTACCGAAAGAAGGAGAGATGTGGGCGTGATGATCTTGTTACCGAAAAAGAAGGGAAGAGATGTGGCAATGCTTGTTACCGAAAGAAGGGAAGTGATGTGGCGATGACTCTGTTACCGAAGAATGGGAAGATGTGGCGCATGATCTGTTACCGACAGCAGGGAGATGTGACAATGATCTGTTACTTTGAGAGTTATAGCAGTTCTTGGTTTTTGACTAGATAGATAAGGAAACGGTGGCAGTTCTCACTTTAGAAACTGGAGGACACAGCCGATTTGGTTCCTTGAGTATTTATAGATAATACCGTTAATCGAAAATAAGTACTTCAGCAATATTTAAAAAAAATTCATTTGTTTAAACTCAAAAAAATCACAAACATGTTAAAATAAAAATTGCAAATTCACTCCAATGATCATATGTACAAATTCTGCAGCTGTGTTATACACGTATGTATGTTGATTGTCCTCACAAGTTCACGGGAAAGATACAAAGATTTTGCCACATCACAACCACAAATACAGCCTTTTTTTTAATACATTTTTGGAATTAAGCTGCCTTTTGAACACTTGATTTTCATTTTTATTGGTTTCTGTTTGTACTACAAAGAATTCAGAACACGGCTAATTAATGATTTCAATTTCTTTTTTTGATCAAGAGTTGATCTTAAAACATTTACTGTTTTAAGCACCTGAATTGAATTTTTAAATCTACCAACGTAAAATGTTACAACATGTAACAATTCAACACAATCCTAACTAAACCCTCGTAAAAACACGCTATAAACAACGGAAATATGTGACTTAGACAGTAATACGCAGGGCTGCTGAAATTATTTTGCTGGTTAACTCTATAAACAGCACATACCACAGAATTTCAAACCTCAAGGTAATTGAGAGACACAGTAAAGCCTGTTGGCGTCAATATCTTAAAGGGTGGGAAGGTTTGGTTTCACACTACAAGGCGCCCTGCCGACACCTGACTACATGCCATTTCAAATACATTATCCGCTATTACCTAAACCGAAAAGATCTTTTTCTTTGAAACTATTATGCAAGTATGAGTATGAATAGTAATTTTGCAAGTCTATGATTTTTGAGTGGGAAGCCTGTCGAACGATATTTTATCTACACTAAAGCAATTTGTACATCCCTTTAGAACCCGAAAAGTATAATACAAGAACTGATTTGGAAAGAGCAACAAGTAAACAAGTTTAGTCCCTCATGTTAAGTTTGAAATAATAATCATTTTTTAATCAAAGTCAACTTGATAATCTAAGATAAATCCACACGTTTTAAGTCAATTCTCTGATAAAAATTTAATTAAATATCTAGGATTTTAAAGCAAAGTTGTCACGATGTGTGCCACTTGCAAAATGATGGAATGGCCCCAGGGGGCTCATGCGCTTACAGAGGTTTGGGCGGGTCACTGGCCAGGAGAGTTCCGTCATTCCGGACTCTTCCTTCCTCTTCTTCGTCGGAATCAGACTCCACAGGTGGGTCAAGGATGGAGGAGGAGGGCTGAGAGCTCTTGCCGTTCTGACGAGATCGTGCTGGGGCCTCAGGTGGTGGCTGTGGAGTGACTGGAGGCGTGACTCCCAGTTCGTTGAGCTGCGCTGCGATCATGTCCAGGTCCTAGCATATTGACACAACCACTGGTACAAGTACACATTCGTAGAGCCACCGGTATAGATACAGGAGGGGTAACACGTTGCCTCAGAGAATAGAACTTGTGTGAGGGGCAATGGTAAAATAATAGAATGGTATCTCCCAGCTTGTTCCCAGTCATATCTCTCTCTAGCCCAGCTTGTTCCCAGTCATATCTCTCTATCCCAGCTTGTTCCCAGTCATATCTCTCTCTAGCCCAGCATGTTCCCAGTCATATCTCTCCCTAGCCCAGCTTGTTCCCAATCATATCTCCCTAGCCCAGCTTGTTCCCAGTCATATCTCTAGCCCAGCTTGTTCCCAGTCATATCTCTCTCTATCCCAGCTTGTTCCCAGTCATATCTCTCTCTAGCCCAGCTTGTTCCCAGTTATATTTCCCTAGCCCAGCTTGTTCCCAGTCATATCTCTCTCTAGCCCAGCTTGTTCCCAGTCATATCTCTCTAGCCCAGCTTATTCCCAGTCATATCTCTCTCTAACCCAGTTTATTTCCCAGTCATATCTCTCTAGCCCAGCTTGTTCCCAGTCATATCTCTCTCTAGCCCAGCTTGTTCCCAGTCATATCTCTCTCTAACCCAGTTTATTTCCCAGTCATATCTCTCTAGCCCAGCTTGTTCCCAGTCATATCTCTCCCTAGACCAGCTTGTTCCCAGTCATATCTCTCTCTATCCCAGCTTATTCCCAGTCATATCTCTCTCTAGCCCAGCTTGTTCCCAGTTATATCTCCCTAGCCCAGCTTGTTCCCAGTCATATCTCTCTCTAGCCCAGCTTGTTCCCAGTCATATCTCCCTAACCCAGCTTGTTCCCAGTCATATCTCTCTCTAACCCAGTTTATTTCCCAGTCATATCTCTCTAGCCCAGCTTATTCCCAGTCATATCTCTCTCTAGCCCAGCTTGTTCCCAGTCATATCTCTCTCTAGTCCAGCTTGTTCCCAGTCATATCTCTCTAGCCCAGCTTGTTCCCAGTCATATCTCTCTCTAGCCCAGCTTGTTCCCAGTCATATCTCTCTCTAGCCCAGCTTGTTCCCAGTCATATCTCCCTAGCCTAGCTTGTTCCCAGTCATATCTCCCTAACCCAGCTTGTTCCCAGTCATATCTCCCTAACCCAGCTTGTTCTACCTGAGTTAATGACATTAGAAAGATCTTACAATGTCTCCAAAGTTCTGATTAGCGACAGAAGTCTGGAAAGACATGCCTCTGTTGATGCTGCCTTCAATATCAAGAAACAACAATGGAGTAGGGAAGTGTTACTTACCAATCATTGTTGGCATCTTATTTATTTTTACCACAGTCTTTCACTACCTGCTCAGGTTATATTCAGCTGTACTCATAATGACTGGTTAGGTATGAGGAAGGTAGATTATGAGGAAGTGCACCCTTCATGTGTGGAGGAAAAGTGAAAAAACCACCCTCAGTACACCCAATTAATATTCCAGCCCAGGGGTCAGTAAACATTTTTTGTAAAGAGCCAAATAGTAAATCAATATTTTATTCTCTGCGGGCCAAGAGGCAAAATCGAGAATATTTATGTAGGTATAATTAAATAGCAAAAAAAAAAAGTATTCACAAATTTGTTGAACAAAATAATGTAATAATAACAATAATAATAATGAGTTATTTGAAATACAGTTTTACTTATGAGAAGAATTGAAGTGAGTTTTTTAAGATAACATTTCACCAAATTGGGGTTAAAAGTTTGTACTCCTTATCAAAATTGATTGCCAATTTTCATTTGTAAATGTTGACCAGTATTGAGAAGGTCCATATTTAATCTTTGAAAATGTATTTCACAGAGGTATGGGCTACCAAATAGATATATAAACCCCTAACATTTGATTTTAATTGACCATATTCATCGCTTGGAAGACATTTAAAAAATTCTGTTAGATTTTTCTCTTGAAATTTTACTTTTAGCATGTCATCACACTGCAGATTAATCACTTATATTGAAGGTTAGGTGGAAGCTCCTCAATTGTACAGTCAAATGGATTTGTAAATATAGAAATGTCTTCTGCATTTGCATCAATATCCGAAAAACGCTGCTGGAACTGTAGTTTGAGCTCAGAAAATACATCCACTGCAGATTTCACTCAGTCTTTTAATGTTTTGACATCATGGCAATACACAAAGCAACTAGACACGAGTTGTGACTCAATCAACGTTGGTTGTCTTCGAACTTACTTTACTACAGCATAAGTTTCACATATAGGCACCGTTTTGCTTTGTAGATTTAAATAGGATCCGTTAAGAAATGATATGATATCTGCAACAAAAGTTAATTTCCAGTGTTCGATGGTAGTGGTGATATTTTTCGTTGAGAAAAATTACAATCTCTCCTTTTAAGTTAAAAAAAAATCTCAATAAAACTTCACCACTGCTGTATAGGAGAGTCAGTCAGGATACCAGCTTATAGTTCAGATAAAATAGTCATGGTACTGACTATGGCAAGTCCACGAGAGCGAAAGCAGTTCATCAACTGGTTCCACAAAGTATCTGCTGGTGAATAATACAATGAATAACCATAGTCTTTGAACACCCTGTATTTTCACAAGACTCGTAAATGGTTCCAACTAAGTCGTTCACTGTTCCACACATACTGTTACCACCATCAGATGTTGAACATGTTCTCAACTTCCTTGCGATTAACTCACCTGTAGTTGTTCCAAGCAGACTATTTATACAAGGCAATTCTTCAGTCACTTCAAACTCGGCTCGAATAAATAGCAGCAACTGAACAGTATCATTAACGTCTGTCGACTAATCAAGAGTCAAAGAAAACCACTCGCAATAATTGTCTTGTATTTTTATTGGCTATTGTGTTGCTCTCAATGTCCTCAACTCTTTGAGCAATTGTTCTCGCCGAAAGGATGATATATTTAAATAGATCCATCCCCCCCCCCCCCCTGAACATATCTCTTTGACTGCTACAATCAAACATGATTTAATTAACTCACCTTCAGTAAACAGTTTTTCTTCCGTGGCTAACAAATGAGCTACCCGTAAACTTACTTTAGTTGAAGCCTCAATTTCATTTTTCATTTTTGTGAAGAAATTGCGTTGTTAAAGTGTTCAATTTTTTTGATCGTTGCTTTTCTGTGAGTTTGGAATATTGTGTCGAGTGCTTAGCCTGGTAATGACTTTTTTTAGTACATCTATAGTGTCAGTGCACAATAAACACAATGCTTTGCCATCTAATTCTGTAACAAAATAATACACCCGCCATTCTTAAAGCACGCATTCCAAGTTGTCTTTTCTCTTCTTTCCTGGTTTGACAGTGACATGAAGGATATGCATGGTTGGTAATAAAATGTGGCACTGGACATACCGCCTAGTTATGGCATTATAGCCGAGGCCACCAGGCAGCATGCGAATGTAAAGCTATAGGAAAGCCAAATACAGAATTTCTCGCAACTCTTCAACTCAGCTGTTCCTTATAGCGCATACGTTGAGATTTTAAAGAATTTGAAAATTTTAAATCCATTCTTAGCTTGCGAGCCATTAAATAATTAAAGGGCACAGGGCCATAGTTTGCCAACCCCTGTTATTCATTAAGGCCCCCTATCAGCACCCCTGTCTATTCTGAGTGTGATGCCCTAAATGCATAGCCCTCTACCCTTTTACCTTCCTCTGTAAAAGTACACACATTAAAAAAAAAACACTTATTTAAGGTATAGTGTTTTTTGGAATTTTACTATTTATTTTTACTCAGCAAATACTAATTAACTATTATTTTAATATTCGTCAATAAGGCACATTCTTTAACGCTACCATTGTAACAGTGACTCTGTTTACATTTCAAATAGATGGTTTTTGTTACACTCAGTGCGATACCAGAGAACTAGGGATATTTCTAGGAACTTAACGAGCTAACAGCAATTGAAGAATAACGTATCCCCCCCCCCCGATTTCAGGAAGTTGTGTTGCCTGTTCACACTCCCCCTGATGAGCTCCGATACAATGGAAACCTAGGTCGAGGATTGGGAGGTGACAATAGATTTTCTTTAAGGGGCAATCATTATCTCTTTGTCCAGTGGCAGCATGTAAAGTGTGAACTGTTTTATTATTGTCATTGTAATCGCCATATTGTGTTCATCCCCTTTTTATATGTTTCCATCCACCTTTACAGCACCTTCTTACAAATATAATATAGGAAGGTATAAAGGCAAGATAACATAAAAGTTGCCATTAGCAGCGATATTCTTTATTGCGAATCTCCCTTGAAAAACCACCAAAAAGGTGTAATAAGTATTTTTAAAACGGAGCTAAGTTTTAACGTAGAATACCGAGGGAGAGGGGGTTGAAGGGAATGAAGAGAAGTGTGGAGGAGAAACATTGGAGAGGATGTTCCAAACAGATCTGGCCGGCGGTGAAAACTGTTCACGATAATGATGAATGTGGGTTTTGATCTACTATCCAAGTTTTCCCCGCAGGGCCACTATCTGTCTGTGTTGTGGACATTATGGGCTACATTAGGTTGGTCTTCTGGGGGATGAGCCCTTTCTCTACTTGGTTTTATAAACAACTGAACCATCTAAAACTAACCAAAAAATGTTTTAATTTTATTTGAAATATATTTTGCTGTGCAATTTATGAACCAGCTGATTATATCAGCACACGACTTATAAGCTAATTTACATTAAAAACAAACACAACACCAACCCCTAACGTTAATTTATCACTGTGAAAGGGAAAACCGCATTTCACAAATGATACCATTTTTGGTCCCGACCAGGAATCGACCCCGGCACCCTTAGCTCAGTGGGCAGACATGTTACCGACTGAGCTGAGGTGTGGGAACAAACTCATCTTAAGAACGACTCCTAGCTAAAGATGTCACAATACCTGTTTTTCCGATTCCAACTCTTAAGTTCAGCCTCGATTCTTCAATTTACTCGATTCAGATTCTTGAACATTTCCTTTTTCGTTATTTTTCCTAGCATTATTGCAAAGAAAATCTAACGTGTCTGATACCTTACTCCCCCCTCAATACGAAACTTGGACTTGACCATTACAACACATGATCGCTTGAAACTTTAATCTCACAATCTTAAAGATATTGACTAAACACACTAAAAGTCTTCGAATAAAAATTCAAATAAACCCAAAATTAATTTAATAAATTGGGATTTTATAATGGAAGTCGTCACACCATAGCTGATCCTACACATATTTAGCTCTCTACAAATTAGTGATGAAGTTTTGACAACAATATATTGATAATCTATTGAATTAAAATAAACATAACTTTTTTTTGCTCCATTTTTTTATTAACTACATCGATTTTTGTTCTAATTTTATTAAACTTGTCTTATTCAAAGAGCTAATAAAATAACAAAAATTGAAAAGCGACCAAGAATATAAGTTACAGAAGAGAGACCATTTTAATTTAATAGAATATCATAACTTTCAATATACACGTTATTATATATCAAAATTAATGATAAATATATTGATATATTATGAAAAATTTCCAATCTAGTCTACATATAATATATCAAGTGTTTGTTTAGAATCGATTCATATATTCTGACAATCTCACTTAACTTTTAGGCCTACTTTAAAAAAAATTTTGTCAAAGTTGTTAAGTTTTTACCTCTTGATACTGTCATAACGTCAGCTCGTATTATATTCAAGATCATACTATATTCAGGCCATTACGATATATTTACTAATTACCAGCATTTAAGTGAAATGCCAACTAAATTAATATGAGAGATAATCAACTAGCACCTATTTTGAATGTTGCCGTTTTGTTTATTTAACAGTTTTATTGAGAACTAAGAATCAAAGTAGCTGAGAATCTGATAATAAGATCAATTCTCGATTCTTTCGATACCAGTAAGAATCGAGGGTATCGAGGAATCGAGTTTGACAGCCCTATTGCTAGCCCAGTCTAGTGATTAGCGAGTACTACTGGTGGCAGCAAGCAGGAACTAATCAGGACAAGGGGAAATGTCGACCTACCTCGGGTCTTCTCGGAGGGACCTTGAATTAGGGACAAACAGAAAAGAGAAATAACATAGCATTAGGTTGGCAGCAAATCAAAACAAAAATACAACATTCAGGTTTGAGGTTAAAGCAGACAAGAATACATTGTTATCACCCTCTGAGAGCAGTTCCTGGGGTCAGTGGACAGCAATAAGAGCGATGCTTGTCAACTCAATAATTACTCAAGTATAAAGTCAGATATCAAAGTTTGAAACAATATTTTAGTGTTATTTGACTTAAAGTATTCTTTAAATTTTGAGTAAAGACATTATAAGCCTGTGTGAAGTTTCTAAAATCTGAATCTTATTATTTGAAAGGTTCATGTCAGATTCGAAATTTTAAATCCAAATAAATACCAGATCAGGATTCGATGGAATTTAATTTAAATAATCAAACTTTCTAAATAAGTTAGTATAGATCCATTATTTAACTAAGCTATGAAAGCCTGCAGATTTTGTAATATTTAAAATCTAGTTATTATTTAGATGTGGTTTAGAAAATCTTGGATTCAACAAGTTTAAGACATTATAACAAAAGAGCAGCAAGCAATCTCACAGTGGATGTTTCTATGACAAGTTATTTTATAAAGCACTCGCTATCGGCGCAAAAACATTACTTGGCAGGAACAGCTCAAAGAGCGCAGACAGCCGTTAAAACTAAATCAACGTGATTGGTAGAATGTGGTAATAGCAAGGTGATTGGTCGCACCAGACCCACAAGCCATCGACTGCTCTAATTGGTTGAGACAACTTTCAGTTAGAGGAAAGTGAAACAAAGTATCTAAAACACGAGTGAAAAGTAAACTATTTCAATTCAATTATTTTGGCTCAAAGTTATATTTTAGTGTCAAGGGCTATATGTTTATAAATAACATTTTTTAAGTTTAAGCGACTGCAGCAATTCAAAACCTTTTCAATGTAAATCAATATATCTACGTTCAGTCCTCAAAGGTATGAAATGTGTTTAATATTATTCAAATATACGGTTATACTATAGGCTGCACTAAGGTTTTATGAAGAGCCCTTTCAAGGGGGAAATAGTGTGTTAGTCACATCCTGATGTCTCATGGGTCCAGTGCGAGATGGGAGCTGTGGTGCAACAAACGACCAATCAGGGGTCGTCCTGGTGGAGACAGGAGGTTTATACAACACAATATAACCCAGGTTGGTAAATGAGTCGGAAAGGAATCTAGTTTGGGAGAGGCGAGACATAGCAACTGGAGCGGTGGGGTGAATGTTCTGTTGCACTTCTGTAGTCCTTTCTGACTAGACCAGAGACACTCTTCCAAATTGTGCTCATCAAACAGTTGAAATGTAATGTGTCGGTTTATCTACCTTATTATGGACTGCTTCAGAACAAAATACACTTCACCAAACTAGATTAGATGAGATTACAAATATGATAAATATCGAGACACAAAAAAAGGTACCGAACATATCAGTTACCCAGGTAGGAATGTTGGTTATAAGTTACCCTGGTAGGAATGTTGGTTATAAGTTACCCAGGTAGGAATGTTGGTTATAAGTTATCCAGGTAGGAATGTTGGTTATAAGTTACCCTGGTAGGAATGTTGGTTATAAGTTACCCAGGTAGGAATGTTGGTTATAAGTTACCCTGGTAGAATTGTTGGTTATAAGTTACCCAGGTAGGAATGTTGGTTATAAGTTACCAGGTAGGAATGTTGGTTATAAGTTACCCAGGTAGGAATGTTGGTTATAAGTTACCCAGGTAGGAATGTTGGTTATAAGTTACCCAGGTAGGAATGTTGGTTATAAGTTACCCAGGTAGGAATGTTGGTTATAAGTTACCCTGGTAGGAATGTTGGTTATAAGTTACCCAGGTAGGAATGTTGGTTATAAGTTACCCTGGTAGGAATGTTGGTTATAAGTTACCCAGGTAGGAATGTTGGTTATAAGTTACCCAGGTAGGAATGTTGGTTATAAGTTACCCAGGTAGGAATGTTGGTTATAAGTTACCCAGGTAGGAATGTTGGTTATAAGTTACCCTGGTAGGAATGTTGGTTATAAGTTACCCTGGTAGGAATGTTGGTTATAAGTTACCCTGGTAGGAATGTTGGTTATAAGTTATCCAGGTAGGAATGTTGGTTATAAGTTACCCAGGTAGGAATGTTGGTTATAAGTTACCCAGTAGGAATGTTGGTTATAAGTTACCCTGGTAGGAATGTTGGTTATAAGTTACCCTGGTAGGAATGTTGGTTATAAGTTACCCTGGTAGGAATGTTGGTTATAAGTTACCCTGGTAGGAATGTTGGTTATAAGTTACCCAGGTAGGAATGTTGGTTATAAGTTACCCAGGTAGGAATGTTGGTTATAAGTTACCCAGGTAGGAATGTTGGTTATAAGTTACCCAGGTAGGAATGTTGGTTATAAGTTACCCAGGTAGGAATGTTGGTTATAAGTTACCCAGGTAGGAATGTTGGTTATAAGTTACCCTGGTAGGAATGTTGGTTATAAGTTACCCTGGTAGGAATGTGGTATAAGTTACCCAGTAGAATGTTGTTATAAGTTACCCTGGTAGGAATGTTGATATAAGTTACCCATGGTAGGAATGTTGGTTATAAGTTACCCAGGTAGGAATGTTGGTTATAAGTTACCCTGGTAGGAATGTTGGTTATAAGTTACCCTGGTAGGAATGTTGGTTATAAGTTACCCTGGTAGGAATGTTGGTTATAAGTTACCCAGGTAGGAATGTTGGTTATAAGTTACCCTGGTAGGAATGTTGGTTATAAGTTACCCAGGTAGGAATGTTGGTTATAAGTTACCCTGGTAGGAAATGTTGGTTATAAGTTACCCTGGTAGGAATGTTGGTTATAAGTTACCCTGGTAGGAATGTTGATTATAAGTTACCCTGGTAGGAATGTTGGTTATAAGTTACCCTGGTAGGAATGTTGGTTATAAGTTACCCAGGTAGGAATGTTGGTTATAAGTTACCCAGGTAGGAATGTTGGTGTGGCAGTGCTACATGCGGATAATAAAACTTAATGGTGAGGTAAAAGTGAGGTTTGTCTTATTTTATCTGACTCACCATGGGCTTGAAGATGTGAGAGTTGCGCTGAGGAGGCGCTGGCTGTGGAGCTGGTTGTGGTGCTTGCACCAATGGTTGTTGGTGGGTGGCTGGCGGCGTAGCAGGCTTCTGCTGGCGCTCCTCCCTGGGCGGAGGAGGGAGCGGCCGTGAAGGTGGATGCGGATCAGGGACAACTGAGACAAATAAGAGTAGTACTGTGATATCAACACAACTGTGATGAGTTCTACTTCAATCACCAGCAAGTCTGTGGTATGGCGGGCCGTGCGGTGGACAACAGTTCTGGTATCTCCTCACTCGCCAGTACTACTCACCAATGAGTCTCTGTGGTATGGCAGGCCGTGCGGGGGGCCCTGGTTCTGGAATCTCCTCCCTGTCAGCCTTATTGCGGGATTGTTTAACGGCGGGAGGTGGTTGTTCTCCCCCCTGAGTCAGTGTGCGGCCCTCCTGGATCTGCTGGAAGTTGCGACGCAGTGTGTCGCCCCCAGGGGCCTGCACGATGGAAGAGGGTTCACCAGCTGTGGCTGGTTCCTCCTCCTCGTTCTCCGAGCCGGAATAGCGATAGTCCTCACGCTCTAACAGGACAAACGATTAAATTAGGGGATTCCTTGATATTAGAGCTAAATTGCACCACCATTCCTTTTCTTGAACTATCGCTATAATGAGGGGGAGGGTAATTATTTAGCGTTATGTAGTTAGGTGCCTGCCTGGAAGGATAAAGATTAATTATCCTGCTTTGTTCATGAAGAAATTATAATAATCAAATGTATATCAACATTCTTCATAGCTAATACTACCCTACCTTCATTGATTTATAATAAAGCCTCCATAACATATATTAAATCATTTCCTGGCGCTTGTTCATCACAACGGTCTACACAGGCCCGGCAGCCATTCTTATACACGTATACTCTATCCGACACGTATTTTATCATTTGTTTTATCCGTGGTCATAATATTGCAGTGAACTGGTAGCCCCATCTATTAGCTTCAATAAGAAGTATTCAGTCAGGCTTAAAGTACAGTAGTTCATTGATAGATGACATACAATAACTTATTGCAATGGAACATCAATTTACACCCGCACCAGGGAATGTCCGGGCAAACAAAGACGTTTTTCAACACTCGCACCAGAGGACGGATTGGAATTTGTTGGCCCTATGAATAATGTCCAGTTACCTTTCTCCTGCTTGCGTTTCTTGCAGCGGTCAATGTGATCCTTGAGTTGGATTCGAACCTGTCGCTCCGTTGGCTGATCTCGAATAAACGGATGTCTGAGGAGCTGGTCTGTGTATGGCCGTTGGTGGTAGTCCTTCACCAACACTGTCTCGATGAATCCTGCACAGACACCCGGGTTGGTTTACAGAGCTACTCACCAGACAAGGTGGGGTGAGAGATAGGAGGAGGCAACAGCCTGTCAACCTACCGTGGAACTTCTTGGCCCATTTCTTGGACTTGAGTCTAGGGGGAGGGTTCCTAGGGATGAGGAAGAGCGCCCTCATGGGGTGCAAGTCACAAAGGGGTGGCTGACTCTCTGCCATCTCCAGCGCGGTGATGCCAAGGGACCACAGGTCACTGCGGTTGTCATACGTTGCATCTGGGTTCTCATCGCACGCTATTACCTCAGGCGCCATCCAGTATGGTGTTCCGATGAAGGTGTTGCGGCGGCCAATGGTTCGGTCCAACTGGGCGCTCACGCCAAAGTCAACTGCATTAGAATACACACAACCCACACATTTTACATTTATATACAATTAGCAAATATATAAAACAGCTATAACACTTGTGGTTCTAAAGCATGTAAACAAGTGTTGTGGGTTCACATATTTGTCAAGAAACAGAATCACGTCATGAGCTAATCACAAGATTTCAACAGCATCGGGTTATTCGTTCGGTGTGACTTGAAATAACTTGAGCTTTACGTTTTCTGTGCAACAATATCAGCTTGGGAGACCCGATCAAATTTCAAAACCAGCCGACTTAATCAGTATGCATGCACTTACAAAGTTAGATACAAGCAGACAGCTGTGTCTTTTGTTATGAAATGATTTGAAATAACTCATAAAATATGTGTTTTTTCTTGTTTTGTAAAACTTCACAATAATTGGAAAACATCCATTTTAAGATAAACTTAAATATGTACATACAATATAAAATAAAATTTGTTGGTATCAGCCACTAATAGTTTGTGTTGTAAAGCATAATATGTCAAGAATCAAATAGCCAATAATTTATGCTTTTAGTGAGGATTACTCCATCTAGATATCATATTCTGAAAATTGAAAACTTACACCTGGACACGGGAATCAAACCCAGGACCTTTGGCTTAGTACGCCAATTCCTGGATAGCTCAGTGGTTAGAGCATTGGCGTAGTAAGCCAAAGGTCCTGGGTCCGATTCCCGTTTCATTTTTCAATTTTCAGAATATGTTGTAGCGTGTCAATCATGTAAAGTTGACACCTACACAATTAGGCTACATAAAAAATACGAAGTTATAATAATTATATTTGCAGAATCCCAAGAGGATTAGATTTGAAATATTTAATAATATCCTTCAAAACCTACTGTTAACGACTGGATGGACTCTGATATGATCCACGTGCTCTCGATAGAAAATACTAAAAGTAATTTTAGTAATACAAATCTGTTTAAAAATACTAAATTTACAATAGTGGAATCCAAAGAAGATAATTAAAACTAATACATTCAGGAATAATATGCTTCATAACTTACTCACCGTGGCTAGATGGGATAGGATAACGCACCCATGCCTTCTAGCATAATATTGTACACGAATGGGGAGAGAGTGCTTGCTAACACATCCACTTACTACATCTCATCCCTCGTAGAAAAGAACTAAACCTAAGTTAGGTTCGCTCCCACGTCCCTCGACTGCCACTGTCGTGGCGGCGTGTCTTTGAACCTCCCCTTTTCCACACCCCGCAAGCTCCTATCATCACCTGTGTTATAACGTCTTTTCTCTATTTCTTTTTGTTCCGTTTGTCTTCGATTTCCTAAGTATAGAGGCGATGTTAATAAGTCCATCTGACTTATTGGTCTAGTTTAAAGACTAGAACATGTTTATTAAGGCCTTCTGACTGTTTGTTTATCTGAATTGTGTCCTTCAGACTTAGTACAGTCGAGACCACTATTATGTTTATTTCAATTTCTTGTTTCAGTCAAAGTGACTAGATTTTGGTTTTATATTATTACAACTCTGTTGATGTTGTCACAGCAACTCTAGTGTTGCTCAAGTCCCTCAGACTTGTTATATTGGTCCAAGAGACCATGTTTTTCCTATATCCATATGATATAGCTTCAATATAGGAGCCTTGAGCTCCAGATGTAGCAATGACTTTGTCCAAATGGTTGCTATTCTCACGAGCACGATATTTCCCTTTTGAATCCTTAAGACTACACACTGGTTTTTATGGCTACAGCCAAGTTGTCTATCCTTTTTTTAGGACCCAGTTAGTAGTAGGTGCAAATCCTACAATGTGTCAACTTAAGCAAACATATAAAATTAGAGTTTGTGTATCAAAAGGTATCAGGTAAGATGTGGCTAGATGTTTTAGATAAATGTGTGAAAAAGAGGACTATTAAGAGTTTTAAAAATTATTTTAACCAACAAGTATGAGACAAAGGTTAATAATATTAATTTATTTAATTGGTTAAAGTTTTATTTGTTTAGAAAGTGTGAATTTTGTGTGATAATAAACATTGACTATAATATGGTAAACAACCGCTTCAAATGATTAAAGTTGAAAATATATTAGAAAAAATTTAGAAGCAAAAATTTTTTTGAAGCTAGAATTTGTTTTCTGAGTCGAGGCTTATATAGATTTGATTCCAAGTTCTTGATGATAATCACAGATCAGTTTAGTAAAATGCCTCTTATCTTCCTATTTCCTTTCATTGTTCTTCCTCTTTTAGTGGCTCCCGTTGACCTCCATTCACTTACAGACACTTGCTGTTATCTGCTTCTCTTATCTCTTTCTAGGTCTCCCTTGTAGTCTTTTTCCTATATAATGAATCTCCATCACCCTCCTTGGGATATTTTCCATCCTCATTACATGTCCATACACTCTCAGTCTTGCTTCCTCTACTTATCTCATGTACTCCAACATCCTCATTACATGTCCATTACTATCTCAGTCTTGCTTCTCTACTATCTCTGTACTCCAACATCCTCATTACATGACCATACCATCTCAGCCTGCTTCCTCTACTATCTCATGTACTCCAACTTCCTCATAACATGTCCATACCATCTCACCTCGCTTCCTCTACTATCTCATGTACTCCAACATCCTCATTACGTGACCATACCATCTCAGTCTTGCTTCCTCTACTATCTCATGTACTCTTCAAGGTTCTTACAGATATAAGAAACATAAATTTAAGGCCTTTCAAGGATTTTTAAGTACTAACAGTTATATATATATATATACCGTATCAAGTTTTAAATAGATGGAAAACAATAACTTGACACTTAATTTAATGAACAGATAAGAGTATAAAAATATAAATCTAACTTTATTGTGACTTACTTCACTCTCCTTGATTTATTGGTTAGTGTAATCATTCTAGATTCAGTATATATTGTAGTATGGCTAGAACAGGAGTTTAAGCGCTGAGGTGGATGGGAGATGAGCTACTAGCTATTGGCGGGCATTTTAGTGCAAAACTGTAACTATATGTAACTAAAGTGTTAATAGGTAATCAAAAATCTTAAAAGAATTATTACAAATGACCGTTTTAAAGCAACTTTAAAAAAATGGCAAATGCACATGAATTGAGATTTTTAAATCTAGGAAATTAAATAAAAACAAAATCGTATTTCATTAACAGTATAGCTAATGCGTTTGTCAGAGAAGTTAAAACTGTTTCCTCTTACCCCTGTAGAGATCCCTCCCATGGGTGCGACTATCTCTGAGATGATAACAAATAAAACAAAAGAAGTGGGAAGAGACGCGGAGAGTAAAGTAAACTTCAGACAACAGATATTTCCCGTCCCAGTGCATCAAATAAGGTCTTCACAATCATATCAAAAATAAATATTGGAACCTGGAAATTCCAGACTTTTCCATGCCTTGAACGGACACACATTAAATTCCAGGTCTTTCCAGGACCGTATGAACCCTGACTTGTTTCTCCTGGTGACAGCTAACAGGGCACTGACCTAGCTTAACCTCAGCATTGTCCGTCAATAAAACATTCTGCCCCTTGATGTCCCTGTGGATGACCTTGTTGGAGTGGAGATACGCCAGACCTCGCAGGATCTCACGACAGATGTAAGCGATCCACTCTTCCTTCAGACTCTGCCCCTTGGTCGCTGACAACATCAAGTTTACATGACAATCTCAGTACATCCAGTTTAAATGACAAACTGGTTACGAGTTACAGATGACAACTAAAGCAGTTTCCACTGTGTGGCAACCTATATACTGAAATAATTATAAAAAAATTTAGTCAAGGATCAACAATTGATGTTTGTGTCATTTTTTTAATAAGATCACATTGCAGTGAACTAGCTTAACCTATACAAAAGGACTGATCGAAATGAAGTGAAGGAAATGCAACAACATTTGTCTCGGAAGGAGATGTGAGCCCACATGTATGCAGGGGAGTTTCCATTCTAATCTCAGGCCAATTATTTCTTAAACCGTTTCTTAATTTTACTAAATAAATAAACTCATCAGTATTTTGCTGAAAGTACTCACACTTGACGAGATCAGTGACGGATCCTGCCCCGCAGTATTCCATTACAAGCTGAGAACCAGAGACAACAAATATACAGTCTAAAGAAACAGGAACACGATTTATGTATATCAAATACAATGAATGGTTAATACCCAACGCGAAATAAAATTAAATTGAATTAATAAATCTTTGTTAATGCGAATGACTATATTAGAAAAAAAAATCTTCCAAAGCAGAATTCATCCATCATTCTGTGACAAATTTACCTGAAATTGGCACTGTTACAATTTTATTCTTAACCTAATAAAAGTAACCCCCCTTCCCCCCCCCCCCAAAGACAGGTAAAAATAAGTGAAATAATGATATAACAGGCCATATTATAACCAAAGGTGAGATGGATGGTAAGAGGTCAGTGTTTTTACAGTTTTCATAGCAAACAATTCTTTTGACCAAAATAAATCAAATATTGCCCCAGCAGACCATAAATTTTAATTTTGTTCACACGTTGATATCAACACTTGTTGAATATCTGTCAAGGGTGTCCTAGTTTTTAATGACAACTTTTTCTCTTCATTTAAAACGTTTCTCATCTAATGCCACTATGCTCGTTACAAATATTCAAAGGGTGTCAAACAAACTATATTTTAAGATTCCCTGACTTTTCCAGGTTTCCCAGAGCCAATTTACTGCTTTTCCAGCAAAAAAAAAAAAAAGAGTATATTATAAACATTATTTTATTAAGATTTCAACTTGATGTATTCATAATTTTAGGCACATAGTCATTCTGAAACTGTGTCACTCTATGATGGGGTTTAAGGATATTTGTCTAACTAAATGGACTATTGGGGCAGTGAGATCTAAGTTAGATTTCAGTGATAGCCTATCGAGCCATTCTCCCGCATGTACATAGGTGGAAAGACATCGCATGTTGACCTTGAGAATTGAGGATAGTACATTCAAAGGGACAATTGTGTTAGAAGATATTCACACTGTGTTCTAACTGGAATAAGTGTGTTATTGTTGACACTTATAAATGAAAGTTGAGTATTATTTTTGTATGTAAGAGTTCGAAAATTTGATAAAAGTCCCTTAATTCCCATGATTTTTACCCCGACTAGTCAAAATCCTAGATATTTCACAGTTTCCAAGTCGAAATACAATCTGTTCAAGAAATGTTGATATCACCATGCGAAGAAAATTAAACGGTTATGTTTCTACTAGAGAAATATTTATTTTGCCAAAAAATGTTGTTTGTATTAAAAACTGCAAAAATATATTGTTACTGTCCTTAACCCACAAGTCATTGTTTACTGGATCTCATTGAATAAAAACTATAAACATGAATTTTGGTATAAATAGCCGGTAAATACATTTTTTCTCGTTAAAAGTGGTATAAACAAATTATTTAAGGAGAGATGGTAGGTCTCACCTTAAATAATTTGTTTATACCACTTTTAACGAGAAAAAATGTATTTACCGGCTATTTATGCCAAAATTTAAGTTTATAGTTTTTATTCAATGAGATCCAGTAAACAATTGACTGCTTTCTAAACACAAGTCTAGTTGCGTGTACTCATCCTTTGGACAAACACCCACCCAGAGCTGGTCGTCCTTGCCGGGAGGACTCTTCTTGATGAACGCTCCGTAGTACGTGGCGATGTTGCGGTGGTTGGAATACTTCTTCAACACGTTGATCTCCAACTTGATCTCCTCCTCTTCTTCCTGACAACACGACAACACTGGCTTGACAACACAGTACCTAGCTATAGGTTGCAACACTAACATCACGAGATATTGTATGATCCCCTTCCTCTGTCCCTCATACTAGCCCCAGTCTTCCTGACAACACGACAACACTGGCTTGACTACACAGTACCTAGCTATAGGTTGCAACACTAACATCACGAGATATTGTATGATCCCCTTCCTCTGTCCCCATACTAGCCCCAGTCTTCCTGACAACACAAACACTGGCTTGACTACACAGTACCTAGCTATAGGTTGCAACACTAACATCACGAGATATTGTATGATCCCCTTCCTCTGTCCTCATACTAGCCCCAGTCTTCCTGACAACACGACAACACTGGCTTGACAACACAGTACCTAGCTATAGGTTGCAACACATAACATCACGAGATATTGTATGATCCCCTTCCTCTGTCCCTCATACTAGCCCCAGTCTTCCTGACAACACTGGCTTGACTACACAGTACCTAGCTATAGGTTGCAACACTAACATCACGAGATATTGTATGATCCCCTTCCTCTGTCCCTCATACTAGCCCCAGTCTTCCTGACAACACGACAACACTGGCTTGACTACACAGTACCTAGCTATAGGTTGCAACACTAACATCACGAGATATTGTATGATCCCCTTCCTCTGTCCCTCATACTAGCCCCAGTCTTCCTGACAAACAACACTGGCTTGACACACAGTACCTAGCTATAGGTTGCAACACTAACTATCACGAGAATATTGTATGATCCCCTTCCCTCTGTCCCTCATACTAGCCCCAGTCTTCCTGACAACACGACAACACTGGCTTGACATACACAGTACCTAGCTATAGGTTGCACACATAACATCACGAGATATTGTATGATCCCCTTCCTCTGTCCCTCATACTAGCCCCAGTCTTCCTGACAACACGACAACACTGGCTTGACAACACAGTACCTAGCTATAGGTTGCAACAATAACATCACGAGATATTGTATGATCCCCTTCCTCTGTCCCTCATACTAGCCCCAGTCTTCCTGACAACACTGGCTTGACTACACAGTACCTAGCTATAGGTTGCAACATACTTCTCCTCAACTACCACTCCCAACGCTGACACACGTCTCTATGTACAAAGAGATATTGTATCCTTCCTCTTCCCCTCGCCATTCTGAAACAGACACACTGTTGACATACTAGCTAGTAATAAATCACGATATAGACCTTCCTCTGCCTCATACCATCTTCTCAAACTGTTGACACAGTACTATAGGTTCAACATAAATCACGAGATATTGTATGATCCCCTTCCTCTGTCCCTCATACTAGCCCCAGTCTTCCTGACAACACTGGCTTGACAACACAGTACCTAGCTATAGGTTGCAACAATAACATCACGAGATATTGTATGATCCCCTTCCTCTGTCCCTCATACTAGCCCCAGTCTTCCTGACAAACACTGGCTTGACTACACAGTACCTAGCTATAGGTTCAACACTAACATCACGAGATATTGTATGATCCCCTTCCTCTGTCCCTCATACTACCCAGTCTTCCTGACAACACGACAACACTGGCTGACACACAGTACCTAGCTATAGGTTCAACACTAACATCACGAGATATTGTAGATCCCCTTCTCTGTCCCTCATACTACCCCAGTCTTCTGACAACACGCTGCTTGACAACACAGTACCTGCTATAGGTTCAACACTACATCACGAGATATTGTATGATCCCCTCTTCTGTCCCTCTACTAGCCCCAGCTTCCTGACAACACTGACAACACTGGCTTGACAACACAGTACTAGTATAGGTTCAAAATAACATCACGAATATTGTATGATCCTTCCTCTGTCCCTCATACTGCCCCAGTCTTCCTGACAACACGACAACACTGGCTTGACAACACAGTACCTAGCTATAGGTTGCAACAATAACATCACGAGATATTGTATGATCCCCTTCCTCTGTCCCTCATACTAGCCCAGTCTTCTGACAACACTGGCTTGACTACACAGTACCTAGCTATAGGTTGCAACAATAACATCACGAGATATTGTTGATCCCTTCCTCTGTCCTCATACACCCCAGTCTTCTGACAACACGACAACACTGCTTACACACAGTACTAGTAAGGTTAACAAAACATCACGAATATTGTATGATCCCCTTCCTCTGTCCCTCATACTAGCCCCAGTCTTCCTGACACACACTGGCTTACTACACAGTACTAGCTATAGGTTACAACAATAACATCAGAGATATTTGTATGATCCCCTTCTCTGTCCCTCATACTAGCCCCAGTCTTCCTGACAACACTGGCTTGACTACACAGTACCTAGCTATAGGTTGCAACAATAACATCACGAGATATTTATGATCCCTTCCTCTGTCCCTCATACTAGCCCAGTCTTCCTGACAACACACAACATGCTTGACTACACGTACCTACTATAGGTTATGAACAATAACATCACGAGATATTGTATGATCCCCTTCCTCTGTCCCTCATACTAGCCCAGTCTTCCTGACAACACTGGCTTGACACACAGTACCTAGCTATAGGTTCAACAATAACATCACGAGATATTGTATGATCCCTTCCTCTGTCCCTCATACTAGCCCCATCTTCCTGACAACACTGGCTTGACAACACAGTACCTAGCTATAGGTTCAACAATAACATCGCGAGATATTTGTTGTATGATCCCCTTCTCGTCCCTCATACTAGCCCCGTCTTCCTGACAACACGACAACTGGCTTGACTACACAGTACCTAGCTATAGGTTACAACACTAACATCACGAGATATTGTATGATCCCCTTCCTCTGTCCCTCATACTAGCCCCAGTCTTCCTGACAACACGACAACACTGGCTTGACTACACAGTACCTAGCTATAGGTTACAACACTAACATCACGAGATATGTATGATCCCCTTCCTCTGTCCCTCATACTAGCCCCAGTCTTCCTGACAACACGACAACACTGGCTTGACTACACAGTACCTAGCTATAGGTTCAACACTAACATCACGAGATATTGTATGATCCCCTTCCTCTGTCCCTCATACTAGCCCCAGTCTTCCTGACAACAACACATGGCTTGACTACACAGTACCTAGCTATAGGTTGCCAACACTAACATCACGAGATATTGTATGATCCCCTTCCTCTGTCCCTCATACTAGCCCCAGTCTTCCTGACAACACGACCTGGCTTGACTACACAGTACCTAGCTATAGGTTACAACACTAACATCACGAGATATTGTATGATCCCCTTCCTCTGTCCCTCATACTAGCCCCAGTCTTCCTGACAACACGACAACACTGGCTTGACAACACAGTACCTAGCTATAGGTTACAACACTAACATCACGAGATATTGTATGATCCCCTTCCTCTGTCCCTCATACTAGCCCCAGTCTTCCTGACAACACGCAACACTGGCTTGACAACACAGTACCTAGCTATAAGTTGCAACAATAACATCACGAGATATTGTTGATGATCCCCTTCCCCTGTCCCTCATACTAGCCCCAGTCTTCCATTGCGACTGACCTCTGTGACATCCATGACCTTGATGGCTGCCAGCTGACCTGTCTTGGTGTGTCGGCCCTGGAACAGACAATTGGAAGATCTCAAATCAATATCGGCAGACATGCTCTTCAGGTTTAGTAATCAATATTAAGAATAATTATGAAAACCAAAATATATGTTATTTGTGAGTGTGCATGTGTGTGTAGTTTACAAAGCATATTATTGAGCAACATGTAGACTATTCTTCTGCGCCATCCAAGTTAATAGAAACACAATAATTTACAACAATGGGCAAGCAACATGGAGTATTGAGGGTGGCATGCCCAATACTTTAGCACGCAATTGTGGGTACATAATATCTACATTTTTCCTTCCTCATTCCTACCCCATTATCGTGTGCATCCCAGGTGCACAGTTCCTTTGAGAGCCCTGTAGTTGAGTACGCAAGTTTGTCGATACTTGTGAGTGAGCGTAGCGTGTTAAGCCATTGACCATCAATTGGACGTTGTTAATTTCCACTTGAGACTGCCAAGTGACACCCACGTCACTATTTCAAGAGCCGCTACTGTACAAACTGCTAAGCGGGTCTGATAATCCCACGTAAGCATTTAGCCGAGGGTAGAAATTACTCAATCAGGGTCGCCACAAAATCTCAGAAGAAAATTCTCTTAATTTTCCCTCAACCATAAATACACATTTTCCTGACTAATAAATCACATCGTTTTTTTTATGTTTAAAACCTTTTTTAAATGCACTCAAAAATAAATATAGTTACATAAACTTTGGGAGGGAAAAATAGTATTTGCATATGATAAAACTAAAATATCTAGATCCTGCCCGGACAGACAAATATAACATTTTCCCTGATCTGCTATAAAATTCCCTGACAATTCTCAGGTTTTCTTGGCATTTCCTGACATTTCCCTACCCCTTCGATGGTCAAATGGTTCAAATCAGGTGTACTGCGTATGGTTTTACCTAAAGTGTGTTCCAGTCTTCCTTAAGGACAAATACTACACTTGGCTTGAAACCAACTGTCCTCATCCCTATACTTAGCGATAACATTACAGTAGGAATACTCTAAAGCTTTTTTCCTACCAATTCCACTATATATAGATTCTGGTAGGATAAAGGCCTTTCAGAAAACATTTAGTTGAACGACCCTTAGTAGACATAAGTGTATTGCCTAACTCAGTTGTGTAAAAGCAAAGTCTAATTACAAAAAAAGATCCATGTTATTATTGTATTGAATACCTATTTGAAAAAAATGGAATTGATTCTTTAATTGAAAGCATGAAACTTTAAATCTGTTCAATAGGCTTTAGCATCCTGTATTAAACAAATAAGTGAATAATCATCCCTCTCAAACAAAGCCTACCACTGCTGTCCCTGTTAGTGATAACATCCCAAACAAGGCCCAGCCCTGTCTGTCCCTGTTAGTGATAACATCCCAAACAAAGCCCAGCCCTGACTGTCCCTGTTAGTGATACATCCCAAACAAGGCCCAGCCCTGACTGTACCTGTTAGTGATAACAACCCAAACAAAGCCATCCTGATTGTCCCTGTTAGTGATAACATCCCAAACAAGGCCCAGCCCTGTCCTGTCCCTGTTAGTGATAACAACCCAAACAAGCCTATTCCTGATGTCCCTGTTAGTGATAACAACCCAAACAAAGCCATTCCTGATTGTCCCTGTTAGTGATAACATCCCAAACAAGGCCCAGCCCTTGACTGTCCCTGTTAGTGATAACAACCCAAACAAGGCCCAGCCCTGACTGTCCCTGTTAGTGATAACAACCCAAACAAGGCCCAGCCCTGACTGTCCCTGTTAGTGATAACAACCCAAACAAAGGCCATTCCCCGATTGTCCCTGTTAGTGATAACATCCCAAACAAAGCCACCCTGTCTGTCCCTGTTAGTGATAACAACCCAAACAAAGCCTATTCCTGATTGTCCCTGTTGGTGATCCCAGTTCCCAACAACTGGTCCTGATGAAAGCACAGGCAAGAATCTGGGTCAACCTTAGACAATGTTGTCAAGGTCAACAGAATGACCCCAAGCTGTGGTACATTTCTAATTAGCATTAGTCTCGACGAAATAGTTCCCACTGATTACAAATAATTATACTGTCTGATTATGATGTTGGGAACCTCATGACAGTGATAATGGAAATAGTGTGAGTTTGATGTTGGAAATAGCAGAATGTTGATGTCGGGAATAGCAGAGTGTTGATGTCGGGAATAGCAGGGTCTTGATGTCAGGAATAGCAGGGTGTTGATGTCGGGAATAGCAGAATCTTGATGTCGGGAATATCAGGGTGTTGATGTCGGGAATATCAGGGTGTTGATGTCGGGAATATAAGGGTGTTGATGTCGGGAATAGCAGGGTGTTGATGTCGGGAATAGCAGGGTGTTGATGTCGGGAATATCAGGGTGTTGATGTCGGGAATAGCAGGGTGTTGATGTCGGGAATAGCAGGGTGTTGAAGATAGCTGCTAAGAAGAGTCTGGGAGGTTTGTGAATCTTGCCTTACAAATCAATTACCAGTAAGTAATGAGATGTAACAAACTTTAAACTAGCTAGGAACAAAATATGAAGGGAAAGTAGCGTTTGCATGGAGAAAGAATTAAAAATTACATGCCAGGTTGCAGAAAGAGCAAACTCTCTTACCTTGTAGACCTGTCCATATGTGCCATTCCCAACGACCTCAATCAGCTCAAAGATACCGGCTGGGTCCTGGAATCAGGTACAAAATACATTCACTGGACAGTGTTGGTCACTGGAGCACTTTGTAATACCCCCAGGGTTACCATTCTCTGAGATAGTGTCGTCAATACATTACATTTGCTACCCAGCCAGTATTCAAACCAACCGCCCAGGAGATAAGATGAATCTTCGATATTGGCAACAAGAGTGCCAGGAATGGTACGTTATAAATAGGTATTAATACACCCAACAAGAATAAAACAAAATTAATGATTGCAATATTAAAATTGTTTGTGAGGTTGCTGATGTACTAGAAACCTAGATTAGGAATCAACCACTTTGTGTAACATTACCTTCAACAAGTTGATCTGAGAGCTTGAGTTAATGGGGTTCCCCACATAAACCAGTATAGATGTTTGAGAACTAATTAGCTCTTGCAAATGAATAGTTAGTCTTTATTACCTTGACTACAAACATGTTGAACAACTTCTAAAGAAATCACGTAAACTATCACACATGACGGTCACAACTAGTAAACTATCAAACATGACGGTCACAACTAGTAAACTATCACACATGATGGTCACAACTAGTAAACTATCAAACATGACGGTCACAACTATTAAACTATCACACATGACGGTCACAACTAGTAAACTATCACACATGACGGTCACAACTAGTAAACTATCACACATGACGGTCACAACTAGTAACATTACAAATAAATGTATTTAAATGGCGACATAAGGTATTTTAGTGCACAATGGTAGATATGTTTATTATTTAAAACATCTCAACCTAACAAAACCTAACTGTTCACTGTGAATAAATAAAAATGTATATTAAATTAGGAATACTAATAACTTATTGTTGAAATAAACAAATATTTTTTTTTATATTTTGAATTAGAATGAATAGAATAGGATGGCGTCTTCATGAATATATTTTAGGAAAAACATTTTGTGGCTTTAGAGGAAATTAGGTTTGGCAGGATGGCCACACAAATTCCTTTTTCAAATTCCCTGACTTTTCCATACACATTTTTCAATTTTCCCCTAATCGTGTTAATGCAACCGTTAGCCAATAAGTATGAACCGATCTTCAATGGCACACATGTCTTAATTGATATTAATTGTCTGTGACCTGCATTGGTGAGCACGTTGACAAAGGTGTCAGTCTCGGCGATGGGGGGGTCCAGGCTCAAATGTGTGTAATTTGTTAAGATGAACAAAGAATAGTGTTGTTGCTTTAGTTTTTTGTTCATTACTCACGCAAGTGAATATCTCATGAAATACTTGATCAGACATTGTCTCGTTCCGTCTAAACCTAAACAACACAAACGTGTCTCAACTTTTTCACTGTTTCACGGTCAAAATCCCCGACTTTTCCAGGTTTGTGGCCACCCTGTTTGTTTGGCATGGGATAGTCAATAATAATAAAACATGCTTCGGTGGCTGCATGGTCTAAGGCATCACTCTCCTGTTAAGACTAGACCACCGATGACAGGGAGATTGGGGGTTTGAATCTCGGTCGGGAGTACTGAGGGTTTTTTTTCCTCAAAATGGTTTCTCACTCTCAATCCACACAAAGGTGGGTACACTTCCTTTAAATTCAACCTTCCTCCTCTTAACTCATTAATATAATTAGTACATGTGTATAACCTGAACAGGTAGTAAGACACTGCTGCTGATAATAACAATAAACATAACTTACTATCCATTGCATACTAAGATACTTTTGGCGCCATGTTAGGACATTTCCATTCCTAAATACAGTATTTACTTTCCGTAATTTAGACGAGTACATTTTTAATTTTTCAAAACTAGAGAACCTACAAACAATCTCAATATTGTTATCATTTTATTCGCCATATTCTTTTGTGTGTGCTTATATGTAAACAGTTTTTCATAATAATATATATATATATATATATATTTAAAAAATGGTTTGATGACAAAGAAGAAAATTCAGTGAACTAATGTAAGATGTGTGCTATTTAAGGGTGCCGCTTACTTTAATGGAAATATCTCCTCACAATGGGGTATTTCTTACCGCAACAGTTCCAAAGCTTCAGAAGCTTGTAAACAAACCTAACTTAATACCTAATACTGGATCTACACGAGAGAGAGAGAGAGACTAAAGTGTCTGGAACTTCAAATTGCGACCCACTTCAGTGGCATAGTTGGCTTACGCGCTAGTCGTGTTGAGCACGATTATTGAGGATGGGGAGATCGAGGTTCGAATCTCGGTCGGGTGAACTAGGGGTGGTTTTTCCTAAATGGTTTTCCACTCTCTCTCCACGCAAATGTGGGTTCACTTCCTCTAATTCACACTTACCAATTCCTAATCCATTAGCGCAATTAGTACTTAAAACGTACAACCCAAACGGGTAGTAAGACGTGGTGCTAAATATATTTTTTCAAATTGCGTTCACTCACTACTGGAGCAGAAAGAGCACACAGAGCAACTATATCCAGAGTGGCTTCATTAGCGTCCTGACCCTTTGAAAGGTCTTTCGAAGAATTCAAGTCCAGCAATTATTGTATTAGTAATCAAACAAAGCGCAAGACAAGTTTTAATCAGAGTGTCCAGCAAAACTATATTTTAAAACTCCCTGACTTTTCCAGATTTTCCAAGCCAATCTCCAAATTTTCCAGCCACTTTATTCAAACATCATTTTAATAAGATACAATTTAATGTATTAATATTTTAGACAATACATTTCCTAAAGTTGCGTCACGCTATGATTCTATAGCCCTGACTCAATTTCGGCTAAAGACGTGTGGTAGGGGGGGGGGGGGGGGGGGGGGGGGATACTGAGAATTTATATTCATGTGCTCAAATGGTACAACTGTGCTAAAAGAAATTTGTGATACGTATTGACTGGAAGAGATATTATATTTTGATTATTGTAAATTAAAGTTTCATTATTATTTTAGTGAACATATAAAAAAATTCCAGAAATTCGATCAAGTTCCCTGACTTTTCCAGGTTGATGGACACCCTGGAATAGAGAAATGGTGATTCAGGTGAATTAACAAACTATGAAATGTTCTCGTCATTTCTTCCGCAAATGAATTAAACTCGGCTTTCAAATGTAGGTAGTTTGTTTCATGGTACCTATAAGATAGTCTTTTGTATGAGTTAAAACTCATTTCAATGGTCAAATAGTATAAGGCGTCACTCTCATAATAGACTGGTCTGCCTATGAAGAGGATATCAGGGTTTGAATCCGGGTTAGGTGTACAGAGACTGGTTTTTCCAAAATGATTTTCCACTCTCCCTCCAAGCAAATTTGGTTAAAGTTCCTCTATATTCAACCTTCCTCATCCCCAACACTCAGTGTGATTAATAAGTAGACCGAAAGGGTACCTAATAAGACGTTGTGCTTAAAAATAATACTTTCGACTAGAGCTCAGATGTATGGCCTTATGCCCAATATAATCTGTAAGGTGTGCAAGCAAATATTATGTAAAGATGTGTAAAAAAAATCTAAAAGGTTCAAATAAGCTCTAAAAATATAATATAGGTGTATTTTTCAAATTGTATCTACATTGATTACATATAAAGTTGTCTGAAAATCTTGCGATAAAATGTTTTAGCATCATAATATAGACTTAGGCTGCTAATTCGTTCAGGCAATATTTGTTTGTAAAAACCTTAATAGGCCCTATTTAAAGAATATGAGATAAACGAGGTTTTATATTTGATATTTTATTTCTTCAATATATTATGCATTAGAGCATTTATTACTAGACTGTAAGTTAAATATAGGTTTTAAAAATATGCTTTAAAACTGTAAAAACTCTAAATATTATGCAATGATTAATGAAACAAAAATTCAGAGCAGCTAAAATCATGTTTAGGCCCTAAATTATGCTTAACATTGAATTAAGGATTTGAATTTTTTAAATGTGAGTATAGCATGCTTTATCTGTCCCATTTTTGGCCATTTCTTTCTTAAAATATCTAAAATATTGATATCAGTCAAAAATAATTACAAACATAAAAAACATGTAGAATAGATTTGAACCAAAACAGAAGCAAAAAACTTTTGGGTTATTTTTGGCCGTTCTAGAACAAAGTGGGCATATTAATAATTTTAATTTAATAAGCTAACCCATACTTGCTCATATATTTGAGTGAAATGGCCAATCACGTTTGGGAAAGTCCAACAGTTTCCGCATACAATTTTTCTTTTATTTAAATAGGAATTTCAAACTATCCTAATAACTGGAGGGGACTGAATTGTATCCACTCGGAATGGTATCCATTCCGATAGTTTTGTAAAAAATTGCTTTTGTAAAAAGTTGAAATTGTATCCACTGGAATTATATCCACAAAAAACTGGAATTGTATCCCCTGGAATTATATCCACAAAAACTGGAATTGTATCCACTCAGAATGGTATCCATTCTGATAGTTTTGTAATAAACTGCTTTTGTGAAAAATCGGAATTGTATCCACAAATGGCCAACTTAAGGTTTAACAGAAGGAATGTTTAACGTAAAAACCTTTTCACACTTCTGCTAAAGGGCAGCAGGATGGAATCTTCTTAACTTACTAATTGTATACTAGAGTGCAGCCTTGTTTAAAAATAGTTTCCTAAGCATGAAGTATTAATTCTCTTTAAAGAATGCACTGCATACTAGAAAATTAATTTGCAATCTTATTTAACTGATAAGATTCTTTTTTTCAGGTCAATACATTTTAAAGTATGTATAGACTTCTATAATTTTAAAGAGACCAATCAATTATTTTATTTGGCAACAGACTTTAACCCCTATGTTCAAAAATTATTATTGAAAATCTAGCTTTAATTTATTCAAATCTAGTGAGAAACGAGACACTGTTTATCAATTCTGGCAAGAATGTTATTAATGTGAATTGGCAGCACTGCTTTGCTCATGTCCTATGCTCAGTGAGCTCTAGTGATGGGAAGAATCGAGTAGAAGTAGTCGACTACACCTTTTGTGTATCGAAATCGGCTGTACTTGATTCTTCCAGAAATACTCAAGTAAAAATAGTTGCTCCCTTTTTTTATCTTAAGATATAATACACAATATTGGTTGGCATGTTTAACGTGTTATTTTAATACAAAATCTTTTTTCCCATACAATTCATTTTTCAGTCATACTCATCAGCGCACGATTTAGAACCATATTCAATCCCCATTCGACATTTTATCAATAATACATCTATGACCATATCGGGAATGGAACTCAGGACGCCTAGCTTGGTTGGCACACCCACTACAAACTGTGGTAGTGTTGAATTTATGCTAGGTGTTTCGTTAAAGATTCGAGCCCCAACCTCATTACTAACGGTGACAGTATTTGCAAGCGATGTTCACCACAATTAATACAACCACCAAAAAATTACTGTATTTCCCATACTAGTGGAAATATAATTATGGTATGATATTAATATATAGCCTTTTGAAGCTGAAAGACAATGTTAATTTTCATAATTTGGTTGAAAAAAGTGGTTTAAGAATCAGTTTTTTTATTATATATTGTGTTCACTAGATGCATCAGTGAATGTTGTATAATAAATATCTGGTGCTTATTTCGTATAAATAATTGTGTTTATTTTTAAGCTACGTAATTGCAACTCCGCTGATTATAAAAAGAATAGCGTTAACGGGGATACCAATGGGATAGAAAGAGACTTAAGTATCTATAAGCGCATCTACTACAATCTAAGAGCGAAACGACTTATCAGTATTCATTATTTGCTCCATAAATTTATAAAGGTTTTGTATATATTTATGATATTTAGATATTTTAGTAACAATTAATCCCACGAAATATAATATAGCCTGACATATATTAAAAATTTGCGTGTCTTATCAAGTGTTAAAAGAAAAAGAAATACTCAAAAATTTATTTCTCTCTCACACATTATATAAAAGACGACAGCTCAAAAATTTCAGACACAGACGTCGAAATCAAATGATCATTGGCTGTTTTGATCCGAGTTAGGTTAATCTTATTGAGCCTAGTATTTCCATTCTTAGCCTAAATTATAGAGTTTAATCATAGCTAATTATCGAGATTTAACATCTACAACGATGATCAAGTCACATTTTAAATTCTCCTAACCATAAAATATATTTATAAATGATAACATCTATCACTAACATTTTGATGAGTATGAAGAGGAAAATGCCCAATTCACTTGTATAATTCAAACATTAACCTGTGGGTGAAATGCAAGCTTAGTTCAGTGGTTTCCAACCTTTTGCCGGGTTTGACATCAATTTTTGTCTTGGAGACCATCGCGACCTCTTTATGGCATACAAATATTAATATCCTGGTTTCTAAATTTTAGTTTTTTAATATTCTTACTAATCAGAGCTATACAAATTTTAGCACCGCATCTTAATACCTGTTTGGATTATAAACATGTTTACTAATTTCGCTAATGTATTAGGGATGAAAAAGGTTGAATTAAGATTAAGTTTACCCGAAGTTGTGAGGAGGAAGAGTGGAAAATTGTATAGGGAAAATCAATCCCAGAACCGTCAGTCAGAATATGAATCCTAACCTCATCATTTAAACCAAACTAGCGTGCCGTTAAGCCCACGTGTTTGATTTAATTCCTATAAACTAGATTATGCTATATTATTTATATGAAAGCGACTAAGATGTTTCAAAAGTGGATTAACGAGCCAAGTGGGTATTTATAAAGCTTGATAGCAACGCTTCTCGCCTAACACGAGACTCATACAGCAAACTAAGTCAACAAGCAACTGCTTGAGTTAGGTAACCAAAAGAAACATAATTAGTAACCAAACTGTTTTTACTGTATTTGAATTTTGTACCTTCCTATAGTAATAATTAATTTTAAAAGTAAACACAACACTATAATCTCAACAAGAAATGTGATTACACCAAATAACTGCCACGACCCTGAATGGGGTCACGACTCACAGGTTGTAAGCCATTGGTTTAGTCACTCTAGTGCCTTAGCTCACTTAGTTATCAGCACAAGATATGTTTGTATTTGAATCTTTATCACTGAAAAGCTGACCTGTCGGTCTTCCCGAGTGGTGAGTGGAGTTTGTACCCTCCTGACACAGGTAGCTAAAGAGGGGAAGGGTAGTCATGGAGGGGGTAAGAACTGTCAGATGAGGCCACATATTTTATGCTTGAGTGCGTTAGGTTAAGATGCAACCCTCTTCATAAAATCGCTTCGAATTCGCCAAGTAGGCAACGTCGTTAAATAAACTACCTTTAATTTTAGGGTTGGATATCTAACTCCAAAAACCTTTCTGGGGAGCCCTATTAAAACCTTAGATATCAAGTTTCAGCCTGATCGATGAAATGGCTTAGGCTCTATGCATTGATACAAACACACAGACAGGAGGCATCGCAAAAATAACTTTTTCGTTTCAGGGGTCAACGTTGATATTTATCAAAACTTCAAATTTTATTTTAACGATAGCAATACTTTTTCTACCCGACCGGTGCGAGAAAGAAAAAATTATTTCCACAAATTAAATCAAAAGTTGTTTTTTTAAGACATTTATAGAGGTCTTGATTGAAATGTCTACTGCTTTTTCAATTCGTCACGTCTCAATATCCTTATGGACTGTGTTCACACTTTAGGAATTGTATGAGAGGTAGGATTTAGAGAAAGAGTATCTACATTTGCGTGTAGATAAAGTGGAAAGTAATTTAGGCAAAATGATCTCGAAGCATCCAGTGAGTTTCCAACACCGATAGTAGTCATGGTAAATATCTGGTTGTAGCAGGACAATAAAACTTCGTGTGTGTGTGTGTGTGTGACCATATTAGCTTAGCTGGTGCAAACAGTTATTAATATTTAAAAGTAAATGTTTTTAAAAAGGTTTATAATTGATTATTCACTCTCTTATTAATATCAAATTAACATAAACAAAACCACAAACTTATATTTACTATTACTATTAAGGGGTGTGAGAGGTTGACTTTTTGATTCAGTTCAAAAGAGAGAGCTCCACTATTTTGAGTGAAATTGGGAACGGGTAATTTTAAATCCATAATTTCGGGGTGGTTTCAAGAATACTGTTTTACGAACCACCTCTCCCTCTCCTCCTCAACTCCTTTTTGGCATTATCTATCTTTCCATCTTTTTTTGTAAGCCCAGCTACTCCCCCTTCCCTCACCCCATTTATAACCTGATCAGGTAAAATCCTTCACTTGACACTAATTGTCTTTCACTTTATTACTACTATTACCTCCAAACCTGAGTTATTGAAAATATTCCCGGGGATTTATTGAATGAGATGATATAGGCCTAGGCCCTATGTTAAAAGTGTTTTTTATAGAGTAAGCTTGATTTGGTTTAGCTTATAAATAATTTGCATAAATAGTGTTTCTTTGATTAGATAAAACCTATTTGTATAACATTGGTTTTGTAAAAAGAAGTGAAAATGCTTACACCCGCCTTGGTGGCGTAGTTAGCTAACGTACTATTTCGTGTTGAGACAGATTGCCGGGGACGGGGAGATCAAAGTTCGAATCTCGGTCGGGTGAACTGGGGTTGTTTTTCAAAGATGGTTTTCCACTCTCCCTTCACGTAAATGTGGGTTCACTTCCTCTAAATTAAACCTTCCCAATCCCTCACCCATTAACGTTATTAGTACTTAAGCGTATAACCCAAACGGGTCGTAAGCTAAATATTTTTTTTAATGCTTTATCCAAATAGGTTTAATCATGTTTTATAAACCAACAAGACCTTTTAGTACTTACTGCAGGATTAATTAAGAAGATATTAAAATTCAGGGGTGCATCCAGGAATTTAATTTAGGGAGCGGGTCATGTGTGTCAAAGCTATTATTTCTGTCCCCCAAAAATTGTCATCGAATGATTTTAATTTAAGACTTCTTTATTTTAAAATAAATTACACTAACATGCACACACGTATATACAAGTTGTTAAAACAAAGTTTAGAAATTATGGATATTGTTGTGTATATTAAAATGAGTAAAGGAATCTTAATGATGTTTCTTGTGTCGATACGTCGGTAAACTTCAATAGTAATAAATAATAAAAATGTTGGTAAACCCTAATAATTATTTCAATTTCAATTTCCTTTATTATAGTGCTGGCCAACAGTCGTAGGACCTGTAACAGGCCAGCACTGAAAGTACACAAGTACCATACAAATACATATATTTACGCGAGAAAACCAATATTGTGTATTATATCTTAAGATAAAAAAAGGGAGCATCTATTTTTACTTGAGTATTTCTGGAAGAATAGAGTACAGCCGATTACGATACAAAAAGGTGTAGTCGACTACTTCTACTCAATTCTTCCCATCACTGAGCTCACTGAGCATAGGAGATGAGCAAAGCAGTGCTGCCAATTCACATTAATAAAATTCTTGCCAGAATTCATAAACATGTCTCGTTTCTCACTAGATTTAAATAAATTAAAGCTAGATTTTCAATAATCATTTCTTAACATAGTGTTTAAAGTCTGTTGCCAAATAAAATAAATGATTTCTCTTTAAAATTATAGAAGTCTATACATATTTTAAAATGTATTGACCTGAAAAAAAGAATCTTACCAGTTAAATAAGATTGCAAATTAATTTTCTAGTATGCAGTGCTATCTTTAAAGAGAATGAATATTTCATGTTTAAGAAACTATTTTTAGACAAGGCTGCACTCTAGTATACAATTAGTAAGTTAAGAAGATTCCATCCTGCTGCCCTCTACCAGAAGTGTGACGAAGTTTTTACGTTAAACCTTCCTTCTGTTAAACCTCAAGTTGGCCATTTGTGGATACAATTCCGACTTTTCACAAAGCAGTTTTTTACAAAACTATCGGAATGGATACAATTCCGCTCCCCCAATAACTGTATACAGTGGCGGCTCATGTATAGTCACTGCGGAACTGCAGCACCCCCTATTTACACATGATATTATCGATACATTTAATATAATGAGTCATTTTTTCTATAATTCTTTCTTTATTTTTGTAGTACAATATATATTGCTTAAGCTTAATGTCAGTACTTCAGTAGCCATCCTCCAGTTTATGAAAAAGATAGAAAAATCTTTGTATGGAACTGTGCGCTTCACAGTGTCAGCGACGTGGTGTTAAGACTGTTGTGCGCATGCACCCATAGGAAGGGGTGGGGAGGAAGGCGGGCCTGCAAGGTAGAGAGAGCACTGTTGCTCTAGCAGTGCCGGCTCTGGCATGATGGTGGGAGGTTTTTTTTTACTTGGCGTGTGTTGTGCTTAAAAACCGTGTATCATATTCTTGAATGTGATAGAGTAGAGTTAGATTATTATCCTGCTTCCAGCTATTCTATTTGATTCATTTTTTTTTGGGTTCTTTTATTTAACAGAAAGACTAAATGCGCTTACAGAACTTTCAATGGAGACCAATTTTCTCAATTGTCATCCAGAGATAAAGGAGACAATTATTGAACTTTTTGCGCAAATTAAAACAAGAAGAATGGATTTCATTTTTAAGTGAATAGATCAAGCTTGAACTGTAACAATTTAAGTTAAAGTAAAAGAGTTTGGTTTTTTTGTTAAGATTTTATCAAGTTCCTGAATAAATTTTCTTTTTATACATGTTTTTTTCCTTTTACACAATTTTAAGTGAATTGAATCCTATGGCAGGAATATAAACCTAAGATTATAAATCAGATGTAGGGTGGGGAATGTACATAATAGTATATTAATTTTCTCGTTTATCAATAGTTAAATTTAACTAGTAATGAGTTTTCATTTGCTAAATTATATCTAAATTATTCAAACGCAGTCTGCAAAAATTGGAGTGATTCATTTAATTTGCCAGACCTAGGTCAATTCGGCCCAGCCCACCTCCAAGTAGAACCGTCCATATTTATTTGTCAACAATACGCAAGACGTCAAGAGCTAACGGACAATAATATAGTTACTATAGTTTACCGAGATTTGTAAAATAATAAGATAATACCTTGAGAGCGTTCAAATCGATGTCATCTAAAGAGCAGTTTACACTTGGGGCCAAGTTGTGCGCCATCTTGAAAATATTCTTTGGAAACACAAAACACTTGACTAGGACGGGGTGCCCTAATGCCCCACACCCCGTAAAAATGAGCACCTCGGAAAAATTTGGGGAGATCGTCGACACCCTCAACTTTCCCGCTACCTACTTGCTAGACACATTTTTACACCAACACAAATCTAAGTTCATTTCACATTGAACCCACACCTAGTGCCACATGACGTCACACAATGACACAAAACACAGCAGAAAACCCCAAAATGATGCACAGTATTATGTTATCGAATATTAACTAGTGATTAGTTAACTATCCTAAGATAGACAATATTTAGTTTCAATGGCAAAATAAGCTACATTTTTATTTATAATTCCCTTAATAAACAATTCATTGAACTTCATTGAAGTACGAGGAGCCTAAGATTATCCTGTTAGGTCTTACAACAAGCTGTGTATATAAAAGCAAAAGAATTGGTACAAAATATTGTAGATAGAGATACTTTGGTATAGTTGGTATAGTGTTTTACGAGAGTAGAGAGACTGCAATTTTAATAATGAAGAAAGATTTATTAATTTTATTTAAATAAGAAAAATAACGCTTTGTATGAAAAAAATTACTAAAGCAGTTTTAATCTAAATACATTTTATGTCAGTCACTAAAATATAGTTAAATTCAACCAAAAAAAAACAACTGTAACAACAAATGTTATTAATAATGTTAGTTATGCTCATCTCTAAAGAAGACAATGTATTGAAAACTACTAGTGACGAGAAATCAGATACGAAAGCTAATCAGCTAACTATTACATTAAGTTAATAATGTCACGTACTCTATCAAATAGTATTTATTATGTTTTAGATTTGATACGCTTAATCTAGTTATTAAATATTATGTTACATATAAAATTATTAATTACTGATTCCCAACTCTACCACTAGCTCCACCCTTAACAGTCAAGTTTACGAATATTATGTTAGAGTTAAGGGTAGGTAGTCACGGTAAAAATGGGGAAAGGAGGATTTAACATAAAATATTATATGTTTAGACATAGGTTACATCGACTATTTTTGTTCAGTTTAAAATTAAATAGTAGAATCACAGATAATCTTCTTAACAGATCCTCTGAGGTAGGTTAGAGGGAACAACTAAAGAACTAGGGGGAGAATATGTAACTAGAGATGCATTTAGGAAACTCTTTGAGTAATGTACAATAACAACAAAGTTAATATTGGCTTAGTGTTAAAGTTAATCTTATAAACCCTTATTTAATTATTGGTTTTATAGCCACGTCATATAAATTTTAAAAAAAACATTAGCATTCTAAGATATTCTAGCCCTATCTGTGGAAGATGATGGGGTGGATGATTAATTATTATGTTAATTTAATTATACAATACAACCAACTACATGAACAGGATACGAAAGATACAAGATTATTTCAACCCAGATGTCTTTACTATAGTAACAATTATCAAATGTGCTTAGAGAAAGGCCCATCTAAATATCATGTAATTTAATGAATCCTGATTACCTACCACTCTCATCGAACAATAATAATAAATCAGCACCAAACACTCTAGATTGGTCCTTACCTATATTTGAATCCCCAAACACTCCCGAGATAATTCTGGAGCTATCGCTGGCCTAAGAACATTTGGATTAATTAAACATCTTATATCCGTTTGATGGTTCGTCTAAAACCTGTTGCACCCGCTTGTAGGAATCGGCTGTCTATAATAACGCTGGAGTCGCAATAATAGGTAGGAATGGCTTGTCGGAGGGCATGAACATTGTCGAATTTTTCCGATAATGTCGTTGCGACACCTTACGTTCAGCCAATCAGAAACTTAGATGGTTGGACTACTAAAATCAGTTAAAATGAATATTTATTTAATCTATGAAAATAAATATTTATTGAATTTTTTAAACTTATAGTAAAGGTATATAATATAAAAATTTTAAAATATTTCTAAATTATTTGCAAACATGAATATGATTTTGTAGCCATAGCCCATGTTGTTTTATGTGTGCTCTTAGCTAAGCGACAGGTTGTAAGTGAGCCATGAGTCTACTATACACTCGTTAGCAAGCCCGGACGCGCTCGCGTATAGGTCCTAAATGTCCAGACCATACGTGACTGTGGCGTCGGGGTCAATTATTACGGTTTGCTACTTTTATCAATGTAAAGTGGCCAAGTTTTTTTTTTCTCTCTTAGCTATCAACCATTTCATATATATATATATATATATATATATATATATATATATATATATATATATATATATATAGAGAGAGAGAGAGAGAGAGAGAGAGAGAGAGAGAGAGAGAGAGAGAGGGAGGGAGAGGGAGAGAGAGAGAGAGATAGGGAGAAAGAACCTACCAATTTAGGGAGATACTAAACGTTAGTGTCACCCAATCTTACCTAACCTTCGAATGTATCATTTTTAGAATCCCGCGACCATTATTTCGTCTTTCCAACCAATCCCATGTCCATATTCTTTTCCTACGCTCCCTCTCATAGTTTTTAATACCGTTATTAATAATTAATGCAGCTGCTGCACCCAAAATTAATCTCTGACATTCTATAAATATTTGAATTAGAACCGAGTACCAAACTAGCAGCATGTGAATACTATAGTTCCGTTTTTATTGTGCTAGCTACTATACAAATATCTAGGCGCTAGCTAGCACACCTGATTTCTAGTACAAGTGTCGTGTGATAGTAGCTTTAGACTATAAGAGTGCACTGGGTGTGAATGATAGGGGTGGCCAGTTGGAACACGAAGGGACTGGGATCAATGTCTTTCTTCCCCTGAGAATCTGTTTGAATTTATTTTTAAAGATTTCAATATATTTAAAGAAAAAGAAAGATTTTTTATTATTATTTTGCAAAATTATTCTTTTAAAATAAAAATGATAAATTACAATTACATTCTTCGGCTGACGGGTGCCACTTTTTTAAACTCATTAAAAAGTTCTTCAAGTCTGTATTTACAGCCCTGAGCCTAAATTAGCTACTACCTTTGGAATAATGATCGACGCGTTTTCTAAATGAAACGGGGTTGGGGCGTGGGAAAACATTAAGCACATCGTTCTTTGGTCACTTCAACCTTTCCTCTGCCTATGACGCTCCTCACTACACAGCATGTAAGAATTGTGCATCCTTTGAAGCTTTTATTTGTATAGTTAGGCTCAGTGGTCTAATGCTGGGATCACTGCTTATCATTGTTATGAATATGAAGCGTGTTTATAATTGGTTTAGTGTAGACAAACATTATTAGAAATACTTAGACTATTTTGGATAAATAGAAATTATATCGCTATTGTGACAATACCTCATCTTACTATTTAAGTTAATATAAATAAAAGAACTTAGTTTAAAAGTTGGTTGATCAGGAATTTTATTATCATTAATAATATTAATATTGTTATTAAATTCTCTTACATGTTTTGTTTGTCTTCTTTGGCCCTGGCCAGAGAAAATATCGATTGTTTCAAGTAAGCGTCATGGATCAAATAACAAGCGCAAGCGTTAATAACGCCATCTACATTATAGAAAGCTGGCAGTGAAGTAATTGATAAAAGTATTTGTGTATATTTTGAGAAATATTTGATGACTAGTGACCATTGATCTCTATAATATAACTGGATGGACATCTGTGGCTGAAATTTTAGAGCTGTCGTCTATTATCTAAGAGAGAAGGAAACTTTCGGGTATCTCCTCTCTTACACCCATACAAGGCAATGTGGCATTTTGAAATCGTTCATTAATTTGATTGACTATATGAAATAAATCAATGTGTGATTAGTTAAATTAAATAAATATGTTTGTTATGTTCTTCAAAGCCTTTACTAAGTTCAAAATCGGTTAGTTTTTTCTTTAAATAAGTTGATGTAGCCTAACATAGACGATGATTTTTGAAGGAAGCTTGCTTGTAAGTCTTTATCTCGTACTAGACTCTTACCCTATGATTGTGTTTAGTTTCCAGAAGGAAATTTCTTCTCCCGTTTTAAATGGCCGTTTATCCTACAAAAATATTATATATATGATAGTATTCTGGTACGAAATAAAGCCTTACAGATTGGGATTATTACTAAAAACAGGGAAAGGACTGAAATTTGTCACAATCACACTATCGTTTATCAGGTGGAAAACAGGCTAATCGCAAGGTGACAACATACGTGAATATAACCAGATATTTACTTTAGTTATAATATTTTCCATCCGAGAGCACTAATGTCAACATGAAAATAAATAATCAGAGGGCACTAAAGTCCACATAATTTTTTTATAAAAAGTGGAAAAATAATTTTTCATTTATTAAAAAAGATTACGATCACAAAATTTAAGGTGCCACAAATTTTTATATTGGAATATGCTGGCATGCACACACTTGCTGGGGATTGTAGTACCTTCTAGGTGTACACTACAATCCTACATAAGCGTAGAACCTGGTCATTCAATTTTGAGAACCCCAATGACTTCATTGTGTAAAATATTAATTTTGAGAAACAACTACGAAGCAACACTATGCACTATACCCTCTTAAGATTGCAAAGTTGCTAACGCATTTTTGCAAGTGTGTTCGGCAATCAACACTTCGAATGCAAAATTCAAAGAATTTCATGGGTGACTGTATCATTGGGTAAAGACGAAGAATTGGCCTTGTTCTGTTGATGTTGTCAGGAAAACTACAAAACTCACAAATTTTGTGCCAGCTAAAGCTAACATTTGTCGAGCATGAAGGGATCTTAATTAAAGTTACCCATCCGTTAGAGCATCTGCACATAAACTTTGAGAGACTCTTACCTACAAGATCTAGAAATCACCACTTACTCATAATAGTGGGAAAGTATTAACGCTATCCATTTCTTTTTCCCTGTCTAGACGCCACTTCTAGCACTGTGAAATCTAAGATTAAAAGTTTGTTTTCACTATTTGGCATGCATTCGTTCTGAGAGGAGCTCTTCTTTTAATTCCAAAGAGTTGAGAAACTACCTACATTCATTAGGGATATATACTTGCAAGACAACACCTTACGATCCACGAGGAAATGGTCAGTCAGAGAAGTATGTAGGTTTAGTGTGGAAAACAATCAAGCTCACGCTGAAAACTAAAGACTTAGGAACACAGCAGCGGGAAGAATTACTGGAATTATGCGATAAGTTAGCTTCTTTTTACCACAATAAACAAAACATCGCATGAACGTATGTTCAAGCACTCAAGATAATCTAGCTATAATTCATCGATTACAACTTGACTGATAGCTCCGGGACCTGTCATGATACAAAGACATGGAAAGAACTGACCCTCTTGTTGACCAAATTACCCTGCTTGAGGCCAACCCTGAGTATGTACATGTCAGACAGCCAGATGGACAGGAAAATACGATATCAACAAGATGTCTCACTCCAGCAAGGGTCTTGGGACATATAGACAAACCTAAGGAACAGGGTAGGATTTACAATCACGGAGGAAAATCTCAATCGGGCTCGATTCCTTAAACTCAATACCCTTCAACTCTTAAGAGTTTCATCATCTCGGCTTCCTGCTACTTATTGGACAAGATCTTCAGATTATTTTTCTCCAGAAAGTTTGATCCCTGCTACATCTTTAATAAGGTCTCCAGGTGTATCCAATGCTAAAGGCAATCTCTGGAGAAGCTCGCGGGTACAACGTACTCCGTCCTACTTCCAGAATTATAACACTTAGGAGGGGGAAATATAATAATAATGTTAGTTTCTCTCTGGTAGATATTGATTGGTCTTTGCCCAATCATCTATTGTTATCTTTAGTTGATGTGTCTATATTTCTTAAATTAAACCTACTCTATGGGTTAATCAAATCTCGGAATCTTACTAATACCAACATTATAAATTTTCAAAATTTATTTAATTAAAATGTACTCACCTAAATCACAATAAAGTAAATACAGTAGGATCTGGATAGTTCCAAGTTGGTTACTGAACCCACCATTATTCCCCATTAAATTCTTAATTAAATCAATGGTATGAAATGACATTAATTCAAATTTTAGAAGGAAATAGTTGGATAATTCAAAGTTTATTCAGTATATTGTTAATTTTTCCGAGTTTCTGTTCACTTCAAACCTAGCTTAACAATCTCAAATAAACCCAAGAATGACTCATCATGGAAGAAAGCAGGGAATTTTGCACCAGCTGCGAGCAGTTTTCCTAGAATAGGCGATGTTTTGGCTCTGCTTTAATCGTTTCTGTGTGACAATGCCATCACGTGACGCCCAGCATGGAAAATGTAAGGTTTATGTTGCTTGTCCTAATCTGGCACCTTTGTCTCGCAGCGACAGTCGCTCATTTTTATCCGACAAGTGTAAGTTGCGGTGTTTTGACGATGTCTAAGCTCTGAGTCTACACAAGTTTAACCTTAGTCAAGGAGGTTGAAGTGATTAGAGAAGTGGTAGAGGGAGTGAAAAAGAAGTGATATATCACAAAAGAATATGGAATACAACCTAACACCTTATAAACTTACCTTAAAAAAAGAATAACATCATGGAGAGTTGGATTCAATTATCAACCAGATGTAAAAGACAAAGTTTTTAATGCAATTTGGGAAATAGAAGATTTTGTTAAATTGTGTCTAGAGAAGAAAGCTACAACAAAACAAAATCCTAATTTTTTTCAAAGTACCGTACCTAATGTAATTTAATGCAAAAACTGATAAAGTCTGCATTTTTTGTACAGTGAGTTAATTTTTACAATTTTTGATTTGAGTTTTTTATTATTATATACAAACAGTTTAGATACTCATTGGTTAGTTCGAATTTTGGATATTTTGAATTTTTTTAGATATTCCTTGGCCTTAGAGTTAAAAATGTTCTACTGTATTTAAAGTAATGAAATTATTCCAGCTAGGCACTAAAAGTATTTGAGTACATAATAGTTTATAGACTATCTTTGTTATTATAAAACTATCACAACCTAACAAACCTTTACATTCAATGTGCCAATATCATATTTTTCCTGAACTTTTTATGTTGTAATTGTTGACAGCTCCTTATTGCAACAAACAATGACAAGTCCTTCTCACACACAAAAAACGAGACAGCCTCTCATCACAGCAAACAATGATATGTCCTTGTAGCAAAAAAAAACAACAATGATAGGTCCTTATTGCAACAAACAATGACAGGTCCTTGTCACAACAAACAATGATGGGTCCTTATTGCAACAATTCCTCACAGTTTATCCATGGGAGATTAGACATCAAACCATTTATAAATTTAATTCTTGCTATGACTTTAGGATAATAATTTTCATGTCAAAGTTGGCAGTAATTTGATCACTGCAAACTATCTAAATAGAATATTAACAAATCGTTCAAGAGGAAGGAATAGGAAGTCAGTGAAATAATAAAACTTTTTTTTTATATAAAAAGGCTAATTTATTTGATTGAATCTGTTCTATAAACAAATAAATTTACTAGCATTGTATAGTAAAATTGCAAGTGTATCTATTTCTCAAGTGGTTATTATTTGTTTCAGAACAAAATAAAAGTGTGATAGTATAAGTAGTTAATCAGAACAACTTTCTAATGCAAGGGTTGCAGACTTGCTCTTTCTCTGGTGGCCAATTTGGGAACCACAAGCTAAGATTCTCAGGATAGGGTTCCAAGTAAAGTAATACAACTATTTTTACAAGATTATTATGTTTTGCTAAGGCACGAAAAAAAAAAAAGCTTCAGTGGCCGAATGGTCTAAGGCTACACTCTCATGTTAATATTGGCCTGTTGAAGATGAGGGGATTGGGGTTCAAATACCGGTCAGGTCTACTGAGGGTTTTTTTTTTCTAAAATGTTTTCCCATTCTCCTTTCATAAAAATGTGGGTATATTGCCTCAAAAATGCTTCCTTTTTCATCCCTACCCTAATTGCGTAGTTACAGGCGCACCGAAGGTGGAGGGGGGGGGGGGGTAACATCCCCAGGGCTTGGGTACCAGGGGGCCTGGCTCGGCTTCAAGACTTTTCTTCTACTTTGAAGTTCCTTTTTTTTTTGAGGATTGTGAGGGGTCTGAAAAGTTGTGCATTAGAGTAATGGAAATGGGGCCCTACAAAATTATTTGTCTTTGGGCCCTTAGTGGCTCTCGACGGCACTGACTAGTTATAATAATATATCTGTATAACCTGAACAGGTAGTAAGATGCGGTGATAAAAATGGAAGAAGCTATGGAAAAGTAAAACATTTATAAATAAGCTAAATAATGGGTTCAGATCTATTTAAATACAATCAGCGGACAAACACGTTTGTTACGTTTAAGAAAGCGATGCATACCACAATGCCCGTCACTATATAAATGAAAGAAATGTAAGTGCACTCAAGTGTGTATGTAATGGAGCGCTCACAGATCACAAGCTTACAACCCTTACTCTAAACAAGAGAACAGTTGTTTACAATATAACATCCTGTTCTGACCATTCATTACCTCTAGAGACTAGTAACTTGAAATATTTCCTATCATTATTAAAAAAAAATATATTGAAGCAAAACACTTGGAAGCCATGATTAGGCTATAATCCAATCACATTAACTCAACAACAACAACAACAACAACATGTCTGCAAACACCAACCCAATGTTGCCAACATCAGAACGCTTCTGAAACAATTTTATGCGATTTTTTAATAGAGCGCTTGCAGAGCCGGTTCTTTTTGTTTCGGGACAGGGATATAAACCACGACCCTTTTGACACAGAGCCTGTCGAGGTGTTAATAATTTAAAGTAATGTTGTTATTTTCGTGTTGTGTAAGGTGTGAAAAGAATTGTAGCCTGAAATGTTAACTTAACAGTTTACCCTCCGTGACAAGTTGTCACATTCATTAACAATGATAATCCTTATTGATGTGTGTTAATATTGTATGCAAGCCTGTTAGTTAAAATGTGAAGGCTTGAAAGATATAATATTTACATCCAACACAAACATACGGTTGGTGGAACCACACAAGCTCGTATGGGACAAACAAACAAGAATCAAAAAAATTGTAATAGTTTTACATCCCCAAAATATGTGGCAGAAACCTCGATTTAGCTTTCAGTATTAGTTTGGACCTGAAAGGATTTCACAGAAATTTAAAAAAATTCAAAGATTTATATACTTTAACAAACAATTTAAAAAAATCGTTAAATCATACAAGACAGATGTAATTTTATAGATGTATTTTATTTTAAGATTATTTCACTTTTAATGTCAACTTTAGAACTAACGTTGTAGATTAAATTTCTAAGCCAAAGCTTTATACCCTCATAATATAATCAAATTAGTAATCACCATTTTAAACTTATTAGTGTTGGGGAAGTTCATGACTAAAATTACCAGCAAACAATGTGATGATTGGACATAAAAAAATAATCACTTATTTTCTTCTTTTATTGTTCTCGGTTAGGTTAAGTCCAGAGACCCAGGCCATTGTTGTCGCAGTAGTACCAACACAAAATAATAAAATAATAACTAACGATGAGAAGCACAAGCTATTGTACACTTTCAACAAATCGCAAACGACTCAAGACAAAACCTTTATTTTGAACTCTTCGATGTAAATATTATACATTAATGATTTGGGAAGGGGAGTTTAGTTGCGTTAGCAAATAAACATTAGAAAAATCTTGTTCCATTGTTAGTTTATTTAAATTCTTGTCCCGCTGGTTATTATTATTTCTTACGTTAAGAGATATAATCAATGGTGACATGAGTATACTTCCCGGAAGAACGCAAGCCCACAAACTGGTACAATACGTTCATATAATTATGTACATGGGTTATTTGTGTGTTCCACTCATTTAGTTGAGCTATATCTTCAACAGTTTATTGAAACAACATATCTGACAGCAAATATTATTATGTCTTCTTATGTCTTAGGAAGAATGAGGATTCAAATATTGGATTATTTGAAGGAAAGAAGAACATTCTGGGAACTGAAGAGGGAGGCAGAGGACAGGGTGAATTGGTTTGCTGACAAAAGGAATGTACCTGTCGTAAGACAGAACACATAATAATAATAAATGTCTAGGAGCATTAGTGTTTCCATCTATTGCTTCGTGTGGGCGTGTAGGAAGATTGTATTTCCATCCATCGCTTCATACGGGCGTGTAGGAAGGTTGTATTTCCATCCATCTCTTCATGCAAGCGTGTAGGAAGGTTGTATTTCCATCTATTGCTTCATACGGGCGTGTAGGAAGGTTGTATTTCCATCCATCTCTTCATGCAAGCATGTAGGAAGGTTGTATTTCCATCCATCTCTTCATGCAAGCGTGTATGAAGGTTGTATTTCCATCCATCTCTTCATGCAAGCATGTAGGAAGGTTGTATTTCCATCCATCTCTTCATGCAAGCGTGTATGAAGGTTGTATTTCCATCCATCTCTTCATGCAAGCGTGTAGGAAGGTTGTATTTCCATCTATTGCTTCATACGGGCGTGTAGGAAGGTTGTATTTCCATCCATCTCTTCATGCAAGCATGTAGGAAGGTTGTATTTCCATCTATCTCTTCATACGGGCGTGTAGGAAGGTTGTATTTCCATCTATCTCTTCATGCAAGCGTGTAGGAAGGTTTTATTTCCATCCATCTCTTTATGCAAGCATGTAGGAAAGTTGTATTTCCATCCATCTCTTCATGCAAGCGTGTATGAAGGTTGTATTTCCATCCATCTCTTCATGCAAGCGTGTAGGAAGGTTGTATTTCCATCTATCTCTTCATACGGGCGTGTAGGAAGGTTGTATTTCCATCTATCTCTTCATGCAAGCATGTAAGAAGGTTGTATTTCCATCCATCTCTTCATGCAAGCGTGTATGAAGGTTGTATTTCCATCCATCTCTTCATGCAAGCGTGTAGGAAGGTTGTATTTCCATCTATTGCTTCATACGGGCGTGTAGGAAGGTTGTATTTCCATCTATCTCTTCATACGGGCGTGTATGAAGGTTGTGTTTCCATCTATCTCTTCATGCAAGCGTGTAGGAAGGTTGTATTTCCATCTATCTCTTCATACGGGCGTGTAGGAAGGTTGTATTTCCATCTATCTCTTCATACGGGCGTGTAGGAAGGTTGTATTTCCATCTATCTCTTCATACGGGCGTGTAGAAAGGTTGTATTTCCATCTATCTCTTCATACGGGCGTGTAGGAAGGTTGTATTTCCATCTATCTCTTCATACGGGCGTGTAGGAAGGTTGTATTTCCATCTATTGCTTCATACGGGCGTGTAGGAAGGTTGTATTTCCATCTATCTCTTCATACGGGCGTGTATGAAGGTTGTATTTCCATCCATCTCTTCATGCAAGCGTGTAGGAAGGTTGTATTTCCTTCTATTGCTTCATACGGGCGTGTAGGAAGGTTGTATTTCCATCTATTGCTTCATAAGGGCGTGTAGGAAGGTTGTATTTCCATCTATCTCTTCGTGCAAGCGTGTATGAAGGTTGTATTTCCATCTATCTCTTCGTGCAAGCGTGTATGAAGGTTGTATTTCCATCTATCTCTTCATGCAAGCGTGTATGAAGGTTGTATTTCCATCTATCTCTTCATACGGGCGTGTAGGAAGGTTGTATTTCCATCTATCTCTTCATACGGGCGTGTAGGAAGGTTGTATTTCCATCTATTGCTTCATACGAGCGTGTAGGAAGGTTGTATTACCATCTATCTCTTCATGCAAGCGTGTAGGAAAGTTGTATTTCCATCTATCTCTTGATGCAAGCGTGTAGGAAGGTTGTATTTCCATCTATTGCTTCATACGTGCGTGTATGAAGGTTGTATTTCCATCTATTGCTTCATACGGGCGTGTAGGAAGGTTGTATTTCCATCTATCTCTTCATACGGGCGTGTAGGAAGGTTGTATTTCCATCCATCTCTTCATGCAAGCGTGTAGGAAGGTTGTATTTCCATCTATTGCTTCATACGGGCGTGTAGGAAGGTTGTATTTCCATCTATCTCTTCATACGGGCGTGTAGGAAGGTTGTATTTCCATCTATCTCTTCATACGGGCGTGTAGGAAGGTTGTATTTCCATCTATCTCTTCATACGGGCGTGTAGGAAGGTTGTATTTCCATCTATCTCTTCATACGGGCGTGTATGAAGGTTGTATTTCCATCTATCTCTTCGTGCAAGCGTGTATGAAGGTTGTATTTCCATCTATCTCTTCATGCAAGCGTGTATGAAGGTTGTATTTCCATCTATCTCTTCATACGGGCGTGTAGGCAGGTTGTATTTCCATCTATCTCTTCGTGCAAGCGTGTATGAAGGTTGTATTTCCATCTATCTCTTCGTGCAAGCGTGTATGAAGGTTGTATTTCCATCTATCTCTTCATACGGGCGTGTAGGCAGGTTGTATTTCCATCTATCTCTTCGTGCAAGCGTGTATGAAGGTTGTATTTCCATCTATCTCTTCATACGGGCGTGTAGGAAGGTTGTATTTCCATCTATCTCTTCATACGGGCGTGTAGGAAGGTTGTATTTCCATCTATCTCTTCGTGCAAGCGTGTATGAAGGTTGTATTTCCATCTATCTCTTCATACGGGCGTGTAGGAAGGTTGTATTTCCATCTATCTCTTCGTGCAAGCGTGTATGAAGGTTGTATTTCCATCTATCTCTTCGTGCAAGCGTGTATGAAGGTTGTATTTCCATCTATCTCTTCATACGGGCGTGTAGGAAGGTTGTATTTCCATCTATCTCTTCGTGCAAGCGTGTATGAAGGTTGTGTTTCCATCTATCTCTTCATGCAAGCGTGTAGGAAGGTTGTATTTCCATCTATCTCTTCATGCAAGCGTGTAGGAAGGTTGTATTTCCATCTATCTCTTCATACGGGCGTGTAGGAAGGTTGTATTTCCATCTATCTCTTCATACGGGCGTGTATGAAGGTTGTATTTCCATCCAGCGCTTCGTGTGAGCATGTAGAAAGGGTCATGGGCACAATGAGTCTTTCTCACCAGACAATGGCATGACGAATCACACAAATGTCCAGCGAGTTGCCCTCGAAAGGAGTACAGAGACCACATTTTGGTATTAATGGGCAGAAGAATTACGAGATTTCCGGACTGAAGCACTTTACTTTAGAACATATTTCGACAGTTGTTAGAAGACAGAAAGACGCAATCATTTCAATATTTTATAAAGTATTAACAAGGTGTGTAACACAAAGTAAAGCGCTTCTGGAACCAGGTTATAGTGGACCCTATATTATGCATTTGTTTGCGCACTCCGGAAACACTGCCTGACCAGGACTCAAACTGAGGTATCTTAGGTGATCCTATCATACACAACACCTGAATGATCATATCCAAGGTCATCAAGCGCAGTGACAAGTGACATGTGTTCACAGCTATTGTCATAAGAGGGGCGGTCCTAGGTGTTTAAATCTAGGAATATAAGTGAGAGGTTATGTTGACGCTTGATTTTACTAAAGTGGGCGGGATTCTAAATGAAAGTATTATCAGATTGTTGTAGACGTTTTCTACCGTTGCAAACTGGTTGAGTGCGGTGAAGGTTTCAACAGTAACCTGATAAATGGCCTATAGCAATACACAACATAGCAACAATATTTAATATTTATTTTAGCAAGTGCTAACTAACTTTCATGATAGTCTGCACATGATTAGAATCCTAATCTTATACACACACAAAAAAAGGAGTAATTTTTGTTTAAATTATAAATGTTGCTTGTATCGATCTTCTCATTCACCGTCAATATGGCACATGAACAAACACAGACTTTAAAAAAAAAAGTCCCTCTAATTAAACTTCTCAATATACACAAACACTAACATTAATTTCTACCAGCTTTTTTTAATATTCGTTCTCTGTCTCCAAGCTGCTCATTATCACAGTCCTAGACATAGTTTCAAGAAGAAACAAAACAACATCAACATGCATCTCCTTCCATCTTGGAACACTATGAAGTGCTCGTGCTCCACGATTACCGACCCCGATACTGTATGAATTCATATTTTACACAAACACATTTTATATATATATTACAAATTTCTCATAAAAAGGTTGTATTAATTTTTCATAATAATATTTTTTTTTCAAAATATAACATATTATATTAATATTATTTAAATATTTTAAATACTTAGTTTAAGTGTTACAATGTTTAACAAGAAATATTCACAATTCACAAAAAAAAATCCATTTATATTATTTCGTTAAACTTATAATTACAGCGTCGACAGAATCATTTCAAAAATCTACTTACACCTCTAAACACGGATTGGCCAAGAAAACCAGGACATCACTGAATATAAAATATATAATTGCACCGAATGGTTGTATCTAATGAACGTTGAAAGTAGACAAGGAGGTCAGGGATTGCACCTACCAGAAAAATAATAAGGTTATTTGAGATAGAGCACTAGGATGAATCCAGCGTTAAAATTAGAAGTGAGAGCCGACACTTACTTTATTTAGTGATACTGCCGTAGCAATTGTTTGGATAGAACATTAAAAAACAAACAAATACATTTTTAAAGACAAGCATTCAATGCCACACACAGCTAAAGATGTGGAAGAGAAACAAAAGGATCAATAGTGTACTCATTAAAAATATCGAAAAAAAAAGTTTTGATACCGCATTAGTATCAAATTATTATTATTATTATTATTATTAGCACTGCGTCTTACTACCCGTTAGGGTTATACGCACTTACGCTAATGTGTAATGGTAGGGTGATTGTGAGATGAAATGGAGGACCTACAGTTTAACGTGGGATCCGAACCACGGTGGAGACCTGGCATTCCACACATTCACAAGATGTGATTAATACACGTCTTGTCAGAGGTGAAGAAAGGGTTTGGCAATCTGATAAATCTGTGCCGGGACCGAGGATTGAACCCAGGACCCCAGCATAGAAGTCCGACACCTTACCCTTAGACCGCCAGGTCAACAGTATTAAATTAAAGTATCAATAACAATAAGTATCGGTATAATTTTTTTTTACAAGATGTTTTTTGCTATCCAATGTCTTAAAAAAAACTTGCATAACTACTCACTTCTGCCAGTTTTTTAACTACATTCATTGTTTTTATACTCTTATTATGATGGATTATTAACTATTGACAAACAATAGAAGACTTGACGCCCTGTCCTGCTTCAGCTGCTTGAAAAAAAACACAAACTTTTCTGAGCCCTTGGATTCTTTTGTTTAGTTTGTGATGACCGGTGCTCATTGATAAAGGAAGGGATGGCTGTATTGATAAACAAAGAGGGAAGAACAGCTATGAATTATGAGCTAAGAGAGAGTGAATGCTAGAATTGCAGAAAATGGGTGAGAATTGAAAAATAGTATTATTTATTCTTCCTCCACAGTCCACCAGAGTAAATATTATTTTAATCCCAGCAAGAGTGAAGATAACAAAAAAGTTATTTCTTTCGATACCAGAGTGTGAGTACTGATATCAGTAAAAATATCAGAAAAAAATATATAGAGTTAAAAAATACTTTTATCAAAAGGAAAATATTGATATTAGTAAAGTATCGATATGTGTTTCACATTCCTACAGACAGTTTCTTTAGGTCGAGAATAAGCCGATGTTCTTGGTTATACTGCAAAGCTGACTGGCAAAAGCCGGGTGTATTTCAGCTATTATTTAACTGTATGGTCAGCCTCAGTGGTCTTAAGGTAAAGTGCTCGCCTAAGAACCTGATGTTCGTGGGTTCAAACCCAGCTTGGGTAGATGGATTTTATTTTTAGCGATAAAAATTCACAGCACAACTTTCTTCAGGAGGAAACTAAAGCTGTCGGTTTCATGTCGATTGTGGCTTGTAAAAAAAAAAAACCTGGAAGGTATTTGAAATGACCTTTCCCGGCAAAAATTGGTAGGGTCTTTTGCTCTCGCACTTAGAAATTACCGTAGGCTAATATAATTTGTCAGTTCAGAAAGTGAACGTCAACTATACCTTAAATAAATAAAAATGTAACTGTATGGATGGCAGCTGAAATGAAACAGTCAGTTGATGGCAGTCAACTTTGCAGTCCAACCAAACGGATCAATATACTCTCAACCTGAAGACATTGAAAGCTCATTTTTTAAATGTGTTTGTGTATTTTTTTTAGTGTTCTAGCTAAACAATTTATATTCCAATTTCGCTCAGGTAAGTGTGCTGGCTATCCCTCCTAATAAAACACAAAGAAGTGTAGTAGTTTGCGCCAAGGATGCTTACTCTCAAGTTTATGTCAGTATCCTCCACCATCAGTTTTAATCTTCTGTTCCTTGTCTGCAACTATTTCACAATCCTAGTTTATAATTATTATACACAACTGTACAAACTTTACAATCGATATTGACCATTCCTAGATCTCATCACACTTTAAATCTCGATGTTTCTATGTCAACAGGGAAAAAAAAAATATAGTGAAGTAAATTTGACGAATAAACTTGTTTTTTGAAACAATAGTTATAATATAATATATATTCAGGTAACTTGATAAAATGGCTTGTATTATTTCAGTTGTTGACGCCACTAAACGTCAAATGAAAATACGCTAAATTTCCAAAATGTATCAACGTGATCCTTATGTTGTGCACTTGGCACCATTTAACTAAGCGGCCAATGTCCGCCCTCAACAAGCTGTTACCAGACTTATCGCGTAATGAGTCAAACTCCTCTCTAAAGTTATATCAGAGCTTGAAGATCATATCAATACCAGGATTTAACCACCATTTTTAGGAAACTTGAGCTAGACCAATCACCTTCCAGCTAATGGGCTGATCAATCAGCTGCCAGAATAGACCAGAAGTTGTCAGCTGATGAGCTGACCAATCAGCCGCCAGAATAGACCATAAATTGCCAGCTAGTGATGTGACCAATCAGCTGCCAGAATAGACCAGAAGTTGCCAGCTAATGATGTAACCAATCAGCCGCCAGAATAGACCCGAAGTTACCAGCTAATGAGCTGACCAATCAGTTGCCAGAATAGACCAGAAGTTGCCAGCTAATGAGCTGACCAATAGCTGCCAGAATAGACCAGAAGTTGCCAGCTAATGAGCTGACCAATCAGCTGCCAGAATAGACCAGAAGTTGCCAGCTAATGAGCTGACCAATAAGCTGCCAGAATAGACCAGAAGTTGCCAGCTAATGATGTGACCAATCAGCCGCCAGAATAGACCCGAAGTTACCAGCTAATGAGCTGACCAATCAGTTGCCAGAATAGACCAGAAGTTGCCAGCTAATGAGCTGACCAATCAGCTGACAAAATAGACCAGAAGTTGCCAGCTAATGAGCTGACCAATCAGCTGACAAAATAGACCACAAGTTGCCAGCTAATGAGCTGACCAATCAGCTGACAGAATAGACCAGAAGTTGCCAGCTAATGAGCTGACCAATCAGCTGCTAGAATAAACCAGAAGTTGCCAGCTAATGATGTGCCCAATCAGCCGCCAGAAATATTAGAAGTTGCCATTTAGTGAGGGAGCCAATCAGGTGCCAGAATATTTAAGAAGTTGCCAGTTGATGAGGTGATCAATAAGATGCCTGCTAAGTAGGTGGTGACCAATTATGTTTGTATATTGTTGTAATGTTCCTTCAAGAAAAACAAGACTTCTCTTTCCCCATAAATATTGTTAAATACACAAAAACAACATAACACAGTTCAAACTTATTCTAAATTATCATACGCCTTTTCAAGTAGGCTGCAGCTATATCCCTTTAGCCAGCAATAAAACATCTTCTCGACAATATTTGCCGCTCAACAAATTAAAATGAATACTGCAATAATACACCAACTAGACGCACACATTTCTCCTTTGATAAAAGAAATCTCCGAATATGGGTGTTTCTTCGTGGAGTATTTGGGACACAAGTTTCCGCTGTCCCGTTATGACGGCCCTTACAGTCGTCGGAATCTTTACCTCTCTCGAAGCGAGAGATATAGATTCATCCTGACTTCGTCTTAAAACTCTTGACTCGATGAAGACACAATCAGTTCAAAGTTAATGGAGAACTCTTTGAGACGTGTCCAGTTCTAGTGATAAGCAGTGATCTGGTTCTGTTAAAAAAAAAAGTATCCGTAACTTGGTTAAAAATTTACAATGATTCTTTCGAGGGGTTTATTTTTTAGCTCCACCGTACTGCAGAAACAAGTTCTAGATCACTATTCCACAGTGTTCGACAGTAAAAGAAGTCCTGACATGCGACGGTAATTGTCAGTTTTTTTCCGGTCTTTGAACTCAACCAACGGTGTTGAACCACTCAGTCTTGTCGCTAGCCACCAAAACAACACCAACCGATGAAAATATCCCCGTCTTTGTTGTTGAGCAGCACTGCCGGCAGCTTGGAGGTGAACCGTTTATCCGTACCACAGAACTCTGCTGAGCGCCAGTGGTAGCACCACTAGTGTCCATGCGTACAGACCGCGCCGGCTGTCCACCGCTGTACTGGACTGTTCTACCGGTACTTTAGCCTCTGTGGAGGGTGATCGGTGCCTGGGAGTCTCCACTATGGGGTTGTCTGTGGACATTCACACACACACGTCACGAGAGGACCGTGACTCGACCAGGGAAGTGGAGACACGTACTGCCACCTAACAACAACTACAGTAGCCCCGTGGCTTCTTTGGTGATGACTGACAGTTCACAGCTCACTTCTGACAGTCAATATTTAGGTATATACCTAAATGTTGACTGTCAGAAGTGATAGCTGATAAACACATGTTTTTGCAGCTCATATGGTTCGGCGTAGGGATACATAATTTGGTCTGGTAACTTTTCAAAGCTGTCAGCTGTCAGTCAGCACCAAAGAAGCCATGGGCTACTGTAGTGCCAACTTAAAACTATTGCAAACAAATGTTTAAATTAGAGTTTATCATTTTAAAGAGCTGCAAATAGGTCTTTACTATCACACATCTAACTCAATTTAAACAATATTTGAGGTATCTGGCGGGCACTTTCTGAACCGACAGATTATATCAGCATATGACTTACTTGTTCAGTAGATAAACACGCTACCGACTGAGCTAAAGTGTTGGATTTTAACCGTTATAAATTAATGACAAACTAGAGAAGTAATAAGCATGAGGGAGATGAGAAAAAGAGTTTTTAAAAATGGCTGACCTGTGGTATCGTCGTCACCCGAGCCTGAGCCTTGGTCCACCCATTCAGAGTTCTGATCCTCGTCATCGGCCCACTGGGTGACTGGAGGGTGCCCGGAGCCGCTTCCCTCCTCGTCTCGCATGTAGGATTCTGACTCGGGGGCCTGGGTGAGCTGCATCAGCACCACCTGTTGGCGACAAGACGCACTACAAACCACATGTCTCGACTATATGCTATACACATACGTACTAATTACACTAATGACTTAGGGATGATGAAGGTTGAATCTAGAGAAAGTGTACCTACATTTTTGTGGGGGGATAGTGGATTGAGAGTTGAGCCCTGATCTCCAGCCCGTCAGGCTATTGCAAGAGTGACGTGCACCATGCGTGTGCTGGGGGAGCGAGCGTCTATTGACGGATGTAGGCCATACTGACGAGGTGTGTCTTGAGGGTTGAAACTCAAGTGTTGTGTGTTATTGTGCTCCTCCTCAGTTTATTGGAGTATAATAACACCGACATTCAATTACTTGTGAAGGGATTCAATGTTAGGCGATATTTTGCCATTTCCTGTCTGGGACTTCCCCACAAGCACCAAATAAATTCATGGGTACAGCTGTTACCATGAGTGTTACATGTCAGCAGATATGTTTGTTACGATCGCTACCATAATTGTATATTACTTGTCGAATGTGCCGGAGTTTGTCGCTCAACTGAGCGATCCTTATGTCCTGAGTTCGCTGACTCCAGGTCAGCTCTGGGTTGTATTTTTGAGCGCTGACACTGGCTGCGACAACCGTCTTGGTGTACCTGCAACAACATTAAACTAATAATAGATGATTGTTGTACAAATATACTAATGTAACAGTTCATAGCACCCAACCCCCTCCTGGCAACGATACAGCACTCTTCTCTGATACAATCAAGGTTACCAGAGTTCCAAGTCTTGTTGAACATTATAATTATATCCTTGGGGCATATACATAAGGAGGTATTGTTGCCAGATCTCAGAAAACAACAACTTCTACTTTGACTATATTTACAACACCAATGAAGCAGTCCTCAAGCTTCCACTATCTCCTCTTGGAAGGATATGTTCCTGTGTCCTAGTCTGAGAGTGAACACCCCAGAGTTGGTCACTCCTGATCATACGATTGGCGGCCCTGAGCTAGACGAGAAGTTGGTCACTCCTGATCATACGATTGGCGGCCCTGAGCTAGACAAGAAGTTGGTCACTCCTGATCATACGATTGGCGGCCCTGAGCTAGACAAGAAGTTGGTCACTCCTGATCATACGATTGGCGGCCCTGAGATAGACGAGAAGTTGGTCACTCCTGATCATACGATTGGCGGCCCTGAGCTAGACGAGAAGTTGGTTACTCCTGATCATACGATTGGCGGCCCTGAGCTAGACAAGAAGTTGGTCACTCCTGATCATACGATTGGCGGCCCTGAGCTAAACAATATGTTGGTCACTCCTGATCATACGATTGGCGGCCCTGAGCTAGACAAGATGTTGGTCACTCCTGATCATACGATTGGCGGCCCTGAGCTAGACGAGAAGTTGGTCACTCCTGATCATACGATTGGCGGCCCTGAGCTAGACAAGATGTGTCTGGACTATATAACAATTTTACAATGCAGTTGCAATCTGACTCTTTAACAGCCTTCAGCTGCAATACACACCTGCTATGTTGAGAGTGGTCTGCTGCAATACACACCTGCTATGTTGAGAGTGGTCTGCTGCAATACACACCTGCTATGTTGAGAGTGGTCTGCTGCAATACACACCTGCTATGTTGAGAGTGGTCTGGTACAATACACATCTGCTATGTTGAGAGTGGTCTGGTACAATACACACCTGCTATGTTGAGAGTGGTCTGCTGCAATACACACCTGCTATGTTGAGAGTGGTCTGCTGCAATACACACCTGCTATGTTGAGAGTGGTCTGCTGCAATACACACCCGCTATATTGAGAGTGGTCAGCAGTGTCCCTGGCCTTGTAATGGTATACTATGGTAACACTCACTCTCCTATACGCTGACCGTTCCAGCAGTCCGCAGTGTCCCTGGCCTTGTAATGGTATATTATGGTAACACTCACTCTCCTATACACTGATCGTTCCAGCAGTCCGCAGTGTCCCTGGCCTTGTAATGGTATACTATGGTAACACTCACTCTCCTCAGTGTCCCTGGTCTTGTAATGGTATACTATGGTAACACTCACTCTCCTCAGTGTCCCTGGCCTTGTAATGGTATATTATGGTAACACTCACTCTCCTATACACTGACTGTTCCAGCAGTCCGCAGTGTGCCTGGTCTTGTAATGGTATACTATGGTAACACTCACTCTCCTATACACTGACTGTTCCAGCAGTCCGCAGTGTCCCTGGCCTCGTAATGGTATACTATGGTAACACTCACTCTCCTATACACTGACTGTTCCAGCAGTCCGCAGTGTGCCTGGTCTTGTAATGGTATACTATGGTAACACTCACTCTCCTATACGCTGACGATTCCAGCAGTCCGCAGTTTCCCCGGTCTTGTAATGGTATATTATGGTAACACTCACTCTCCGCAGTGTCCCTGGCCTAGTAATGGTATACTATGGTAACACTCACTCTCCTATACGCTGACCGTTCCAGCAGTCCGCAGTGTCCCTGGTCTCGGCGAAACTCTCGTCAGAACACAGAGACTCTGCCAGGTTGGCGTAGAAGCCCCGGCTCTTGGTGAGGCTGGCCAGGAAGTTGTGGAGATGTACGTTGAGTCCCTCCTTGCTTTGGTCCGACACTCGGTCTCTCGTGGACATCTCTGGGGACATAAGTCAGTGGAACATCTCGGGAGGAACTTTCACCTTCAGCCTTTCATCATTACAGTGGATTGGGGAATAATTTAAACACATTTCCCTTTTTTTTTTAAAGAAAATTCAGCCAAATCTCTAAATAATTTCTTGTCGTCTTCCTCGCCTACCGCTAAGCTAACATACCGTCCGGTATGCGGTATGCCTTATGGCTATTCCGGTCATTAGACAATAACTTTGAAACCCACTTCAGTGGTCAAATGGTCTAAGGTGCTACTCTCGTAGTACACTAGACTGACGATGATGGAAGATCAAGGTTCGAATCTGGGTCGGGTATACTTAGGGCCAAAAATTGTTTTACACTTAAATGCGGGTACATTTCCTCTAAATATAGAATTCCTCATCCCTAAAGGTATGAGGAGAGTTGAATTTAGAGGAAGTGTACCCACATTTGCTTGGAGGTAGAGTGGAACTACCTTCAGTACACACCACCGGGATTATAACCACGAACTCATCACCAGCCTTCCAGTTTATTGCGGGAGTGACGCCTTAGACCCCCTGACCACCATGCCATGCCGGGAATTGAACCCGGGACCCCTCCCTAGCCTTGTAGGCAGACAAACTTGTCAAATGACAGTGAGTCTAGCTTTAATACCTTGCAATATGAAACTCCTTAAAAGCTGTGTCAGAAGGGACCGCAAGTGTTTTTACAGTTTTTATAATATTACAATTCTTTGGCCAAAATAAATCAAATATTTCTCCAGTAGCAACACAGAGTTTAGTTTTCGGCATATGCTAATATCAACAGATCTTGAATATTTGTCAAGGGTGTCCTGGAATTTTGTCAAAACCCTTTCTCTTTATTTAGAAAGTGTTGACGAAATTCCAGGACACCCTTGACAGATATTCAAGGTCTGTTGCCATTAGCATGTACAGAAAACTAAACTCTATGTTGCTACTGGAAAAATATTAGATTTATTTTGGCCAAAGAATGTAATATTATAAAAACTGTAAAAACACTTGCGCTCCCTCTTCTGCACCCTAAGACCAGTGATACACACCTGTGTGCTGGTGAGAGGTGGATAACACCGGCTCCACCTGCGCCTGCTGGTCCACCATCCATCTGGCCTGGCCACAGGTCAGTTTCACCTGAAACATCGTGCGTGGTTAGTACCATACTCTCTAGACAGGGCTTTGAAGAGGAGGTAGCGAGTTAGGGTAAGTTCGTTGGCAACACATGGTCATGATATAAGGTGTATTGACAACATGTGGTCTTGATAAAAGGTGTATTGACAACATGTGGTCTTGATAAAAGGTGTATTGACAACACTTGGTCTTTATATAAGGTGTATTGACAACATGTGGTCTTGATAAAAGTAATGCCAATGTGATCACTACTTGCTATTTAATTTTTAGAATATTATAATAATTGAAATTATGATTTTACATTTTACATTGTTATAATAATATTCTTCTAAGCAACAGCTAAGCATCTTTTGTATGAGTGAAAAACATCAAACCATCCGTTATGTTTGATAATGGATTTATAAATATGAAGCTAGGAATTTTAAATGTGATCTTGGTAATTGATATAAAAAGTATTAGTGCAGCTTAAGGGGGAGACTGTTGTGAATTGTTTAGCACAATACCAGTTACTTTGAATCTTTGATAAAGCCACAAACATTACCGGGGAACATTCCTCGGGCGGGCGATAAGGTCCGTATTCACGTTTCTTTGTTATACTATTCCAGACCTTAACAACACGCTCCTTGTACCTGTAGAGAAAGGCTGGGCAAATATTTGGAATAGTTGTTAATGTTGGACAAAGCGCCGGCCAAGGTGAGATCTTTCAGACCTCCATACCCCCTCTTTTTACACCGGGGACCTACTGACGCTCTTGTTACACTGGGACCTACTGACTCTCTTGTTGCAACCGGGGACCTATTGACGCTCTTGTTACACTGGGGACCTACTGACGCTCTTGTTGCACCGGGGACCTACTGACTCTTGTCACACCGGGGACCTATTGACGCTCTTGTTACACTTGAGACCTACTGACGCTCTTGTTGCACCAGGGACCTATTGACGCTCTTTTAACACTGGGGACCTACTGACGCTCTTGTTGCACCGGGGACCTATTGACGCTCTTGTTACACCAGGGACCTACTGACGCTCTTGTTACACCAGGGACCTATTGACGCTCTTGTTACACCAGGGACCTACTGACGCTCTTGTTGCACCGGGGACCTACTGACTCTTGTTACACCGGGGACCTATTGACGCTCTTGTTACACTAGAGACCTACTGACACTCTTGTTGCACCGGGGACCTACTGACTCTTGTTACACCGGGGACCTACTGACGCTCTTGTTACACCAGGGACCTACTGACGCTCTTGTTACACCAGGGACCTATTGACGCTCTTGTTACACTGGGGACCTACTGACGCTCTTGTTGCACCGGGGACCTACTGACTCTTGTTACACCGGGGACCTATTGACGCTCTTGTTACACTGGGGACCTACTGACGCTCTTGTTGCACCGAGGACCTACTGACTCTTGTTACACCGGGGACCTACTGACGCTCTTGTTACACCAGGGACCTACTGACGCTCTTGTTACACCAGGGACCTATTGACGCTCTTGTTACACTGGGGACCTACTGACGCTCTTGTTGCACCGAGGACTTACTGACTCTTGTTACACCGGGGACCTACTGACGCTCTTGTTACACCAGGGACCTACTGACGCTCTTGTTACACCAGGGACCTATTGACGCTCTTGTTACACTAGAGACCTACTGACTCTCTTGTTGCACCGGGGACCTACTAACTCTTGCTACACCAGGGACCTACTGAAGCTCTTGTTACACCAGGGACCTACTGATGCTCTTGTTACACCAGGGACCTACTGACTCTCTTGTTGCACCGGGACCTACTGACTCTCTTGTTGCACCAGGGACCTACTAACTCTTGCTACACCAGGGACCTACTGAAGCTCTTGTTACACCAGGGACCTACTGATGCTCTTGTTACACCAGGGACCTACTAACTCTTGTTACACCAGGGACCTACTGATGCTCTTGTTACACCGGGGACCTACTAACTCTTGTTACACCGGGGACCTACCGACGCTCTTGCTGCACTAGGGACCTACTGACTCTTGCTACACCGGGGACCTACTGACGCTCTTGCTACACCAGGGACCTACTGACTCTTGTTACACTAGGGACCTACTAACTCTTGTTACACTAGGGACCTACTGACTCTTGTTACACTAGGGACCTACTTACTCTTGCTACACCGGGGACCTACTAACTCTTGTTACACTAGGGACCTACTGACACTCTTGTTACACCAGGGACCTACTGAAGCTCTTGTTACACCAGGGACCTACTGACACTCTTGTTACACCAGGGACCTACTGAAGCTCTTGTTACACCAGGGACCTACTGATGCTCTTGTTACACCAGGGACCTACTAACTCTTGTTACACCAGGGACCTACTGACGCTCTTGTTACACCGGGGACCTACTAACTCTTGTTACACCGGGGACCTACTGACGCTCTTGCTACACTAGGGACCTACTAACTCTTGTTACACTAGGGACCTACTTACTCTTGCTACACCGGGGACCTACTGACGCTCTTGCTACACTAGGAACCTACTTACTCTTGCTACACTAGGGACCTACTGACGCTCTTGCTACACTAGGGACCTACTTACTCTTGCTACACCGGGGACCTACTGACGCTCTTGCTACACTAGGGACCTACTTACTCTTGCTACACCGGGGACCTACTGACGCTCTTGCTACACTAGGGACCTACTGACTCTTGTTACACTAGGGACCTACTTACTCTTGCTACACCGGGGACCTACTGACGCTCTTGCTACACTAGGGACCTACTAACTCTTGTTACACTAGGGACCTACTTACTCTTGCTACACCAGGGACCTACTGACGCTCTTGCTACACTAGGGACCTACTTACTCTTGCTACACTAGGGACCTACTTACTCTTGCTACACCGGGGACCTACTGACGCTCTTGCTACACTAGGGACCTACTTACTCTTGCTACACCGGGGACCTACTGACGCTCTTGCTACACTAGGGACCTACTGACTCTTGTTACACTAGGGACCTACTTACTCTTGCTACACTAGGGACCTACTGACTCTCCTGCTGCAAGGAGGATAACCAGGCAGATCAACCAGTTGAACCAATACAAACTCAGTTGTTCTGAATATTATTGACAAAGTGGTTGGGGATGTAGGGAAAGCGAGATAAGGGCACTGTTTTTACAGATTTTATAGTAAAACCTCTTTTGTACAAAATAAATACCACCACAGTATAAACATAGGAGGTTTACGTTCTTCACATGTTGATATCAACAATTGTTGAATATATGTCATAAGTTATTTTACTATTATTATTATCATCAACATCACCGCGTCTTACTACCCGTTCGGGTTATACGCACTTACGCTAATGTGTAATGGTAGGGTGATTGTTAGATGAAATGGAGGACTTACAGTTTAACGTGGGATCCGAACCACGGTGGAGGCCTGGCATTCCACACATTCACGAGTTGTGATTAATACACGTCTTGTCAGAGGTGAAGGAAGGGTTTGGTAATCAGATAAATCTGGTATTTCATAAGGTAACCGGGATTAGATGAAAAACCTTTTAAAAAAAAAGAAAAATTGTTATTAAATTGCAGGATACCCTTGACAGATATTCAACAAATTTACTATCCTTATCTCCCTCCCCATATACTTCCTCCTAAAAACGTGGTGAATTATATTCCATCTTAACTCTATGTTGGGGAAAATAAGTATCGCTTGGTCGCAGACAAATCCAAACGAAGGTCGGTCTTGAACAAGACCAATGAACCGTTTACAAGTTTAACAAGGACAACAACACAAGACAATATCGTCTGTCTGGAGAGAACCTGTCTTAGTGGCTCAGTGGCCAGGGGAGCCTTGTTCCTTGCTTGTACTAGTGGCTCAGTGGCCAGGGGAGCCTTGTTCCTTGCTTGTACTAGTGGCTCAGTGGCCAGGGGAGCCTTGTTCCTTGTTTGTACTAGTGACTCAGTGGTCAGGGGAGCCTTGTTCCTTGCTTGTACTAGTGACTCAGTGGCCAGGGGAGCCTTGTTCCTTGCTTGTACTAGTGGATCAGTGGTCAGGGGAGCCTTGTTCCTTGCTTGTACTAGTGGATCAGTGGCCAGGGGAGCCTTGTTCCTTGTTTGTACTAGTGACTCAGTGGTCAGGGGAGCCTTGTTCCTTGCTTGTACTAGTGGCTCAGTGGCCAGGGGAGCCTTGTTCCTTGCTTGTACTAGTGGCTCAGTGGCCAGGGGAGCCTTGTTCCTTGCTTGTACTAGTGACTCAGTGGCCAGGGGAGCCTTGTTCCTTGCTTGTACTAGTGGCTCAGTGGCCAGGGGAGCCTTGTTCCTTGCTTGTACTAGTGGATCAGTGGCCAGGGGAGCCTTGTTCCTTGTTTGTACTAGTGACTCAGTGGTCAGGGGAGCCTTGTTCCTTGCTTGTACTAGTGACTCAGTGGCCAGGGGAGCCTTGTTCCTTGCTTGTACTAGTGGATCAGTGGTCAGGGGAGCCTTGTTCCTTGCTTGTACTAGTGGATCAGTGGTCAGGGGAGCCTTGTTCCTTGCTTGTACTAGTGACTCAGTGGTCAGGGGAGCCTTGTTCCTTGTTTGTACTAGTGACTCAGTGGTCAGGGAGCCTTGTGACGTCTTAGAGCTGTGGTGTTAGACATATTTTTTCTCCTAGTACTTTCAGATATAATTTCCCTTAACGTTTGTACCCCCAGATTTGTGGGTTCATAATGCAAGTTATAGATATTCTGTAATCCAGAGGTGAAGCTCCACCACGTGCGACGTGAGCTATACTAATCGAGGACCACCACGTTTAGTGATGATAGTGCCAAGATTTGTGGATAGAGGGTGTCATGTGGTCAGCACACAAGACATTCAGCCGTTAATCTCATTTTGCTACTTGTTTATTCAAAGAGCTCCTCATTTGTCCCCACTAGGCTGAGTTTGACCTAGGTCAAGACCGACTGCTTCACAGATAAGTTCTGGAAGCGCCGAGAATCGAACCCGGTACCACTGGCCACAGAATCCGTCAAAATAAACTACTGATAATGTAATGTACTAAATTAGAAGTTGTTCATCTGAAATATATATTTTTTTTAAATTTCAAGTATCCCCCGAGATGTGCTCGCGGACCCCAGGTTGAATACCACTGCGTTTGGCCGTTCGACCCCCGAGACGGGCAATGTTAGCCAAAGTAATAGATAGTTTCCTTGCCCAAAGAAGCAGTCCACGATAACATTTATAAATTGTTGGTAATGTGAGTGTGTGTTGATGGGACTTCTGATAGACATTTACAAGTTACAAGTATAACAAGGCGGGTTTGAAGAAATAACACAAGAGGAAAATTAACAGATAAGTGAATTTGTTAATCAAGCTCTGAAAAGGAGTCATAGCGTTAAAACTAGACTAATTAGAGGGGTTACTTAGCGCCTCTTTCTTAAATGCGGTAACACTAATTAACTCTAATTAACAGCTCTCCAGGTTGACCTTGTAATATGCAGTAGCTCCCAATATGGGTCATACATATACACCCTGTATTAAGCAGTAGCTCCCAATATGGGTCATATATATACAACCTGTATTAAGAAGTAGCTCCCAATATGGGTCATATATATACACCCTGTATTAAGCAGTAGCTCCCAATATGGGTCATATATATACACCCTGTATTAAGCAGTAGCTCCCAATATGGGTCATATATATACACCCTGTATTAAGCAGTAGCTCCCAATATGGGTCATATATATACAACCTGTATTAAGCAGTAGCTCCCAATATGGGTCATATATATACAACCTGTATTAAGCAGTAGCTCCCAATATGGGTCATATATATACAACCTGTATTAAGCAGTAGCTCCCAATATGGGTCATATATATACACCCTGTATTAAGCAGTAGCTCCCAATATGGGTCATATATATACTACCTGTATTAAGCAGTAGCTCCCAATATGGGTCATATATATATATATATATACACCCTGTTGCCTGTAATGTTACCTTGTTCAGTTCTAGCACTAGGAACTGTTGCCTGTAATGTTACCCTGTTCAGATCTAGCACTAGAGCTGTTGCCTGTAATGTTACCTTGTTAAGATCTAGCACTAGGAGCTGTTGCCTGTAATGTTACCTTGTTAAGATCTAACACTAGGAGCTGTTGCCTGTAATGTTACCTTGTTCAGATCTAGCACTAGGAGTTGTTGCCTGTAATGTTACCTTGTTCAGTTCCAGCACTAGGAGCTGTTGCCTGTAATGTTACCTTGTTCAGTTCTAGCACTAGGAGCTGTTGCCTGTAATGTTACCTTGTTCAAATCTAGAACTAAGAGCTGTTGTCTGTAATGTTACCTTGTCCAGATCTAGCACTAGGAGCTGTTGCCTGTAATGTTACCTTGTCCAGATCTAGCACTAAGTGCTGTTGCCTGTAATGTTACCTTGTTCAGATCTAGCACTAGGAGCTGTTGCCTGTAATGTTACCTTGTCCAGATCTAGCACTAGGAGCTGTTGCCTGTAATGTTACCTTGTACAGATCTAGCACTAGGAGCTGTTGCCTGTAATGTTACCTTGTTCAGTTCTAGCACTAGGAGCTGTTGCCTGTAATGTTACCTTGTTCAGTTCTAGCACTAGGAGCTGTTGCCTGTAATGTTACCTTGTTCAGATCTAGAACTAGGAGCTGTTGCCTGTAATGTTACCTTGTTCAGTTCTAGCACTAAGAGTTGTTGCCTGTAATGTTACCTTGTTCAGATCTAGCACTAGGAGCTGTTGCCTGTAATGTTACCATTGTTCAGATTCTAGCACTAAGAGCTGTTGCCTGTAATGTTACCTTGTTTCAGATCTAGCACTTAGTGCTGTTGCCTGTAATGTTACCTTGTTCAGTTCTAGCACTAAGTGCTGTTGCCTGTAATGTTACCTTGTTCAGTTCTAGCACTAGGAGCTGTTGCCTGTAATGTTACCTTGTTCAGTTCTAGAACTAAGAGCTGTTGCCTGTAATGTTACCTTGTTCAGTTCTAGCACTAAGTTGTTGCCTGTAATGTTACCTTGTTCAGTTCTAGCACTAAGGAGTTGTTAGCTGTAATGATTACCTTGTTCAGATCTAGAACTAAGGAGTTGTTGACCTGTAATGTTACCTGTTCAGTTCTAGCACTAAGAGTTGTTTGCCTGTAATGTTACCTTGTTCAAATCTAGCACTAGTGACTGTTGCCTGTAATGTTACCTTGTTCAGTTCTAGCACTAAGAGTTGTTGCCTGTAATGTTACCTTGTTCAGTCTAGCACTAGGAGCTGTTGCCTGTAATGTTACCTTGTTCAGTTCTAGCACTAGGAGTCTGTTGCCTGTAATGTTACCTTGTTCAGATTCTAGCACTAAGTGCTGTTGCCTGTAATGTTACCTTTTCAGTTCTAGCACTAAGAGTTGTTGACTGTAATGTTACCTTGTTCAGATCTAGAACTAGGAGCTGTTGCCTGTAATGTTACCTTGTTCAGTCTAGCACTAGAGCTGTTGCCTGTAATGTTACCTTGTTCAGTTCTAGCACTAAGAGTTTTTGCCTGTAATGTTACCTTGTTCAGATCTAGCACTAGGAGCTGTTGCCTGTAATGTTACCTTGTTCAGATCTAGCACTAGGAGCTGTTGCCTTGTAATGTTACCTTGTTCAGATCTAGCACTAGGAGTTGTTGCCTGTAATGTTACCTTGTTCAGTTCTAGCACTAGAGTTGTTGCCTGTAATGTTACCTTGTTCAGATCTAGAACTAGGAGCTGTTACCTGTAATGTTACCTTGTTCAGTTCTAGCACTAGAGCTGTTGCCTGTAATGTTACCTTGTTCATTCTAGCACTAAGAGCTGTTGCCTGTAATGTTACCATTGTTCAGTTCTAGCACTAAGGAGCTGTTGCCTGTAATGTTACCTTGTTCAGATCTAGCACTAGGAGCTGTTGCCTGTAATGTTACCATTGTTCAGTTCTAGCACTAGGAGTTGTTGCCTGTAATGTTACCTTGTTCAGTTCTAGCACTAAGAGCTGTTGCCTGTAATGTTACCTTGTTCAGTTCTAGCACTAAGAGTTGTTGCCTGTAATGTTACCTTGTTCAGATCTAGCACTAGGAGCTGTTGCCTGTAATGTTACCTTGTTCAGTTCTAGCACTAGGAGTTGTTGCCTGTAATGTTACCTTTTCAGATCTAGCACTAAGAGCTGTTCCTGTAATGTTACCTTGTTCAGTTCTAGCACTAGAGCTGTTGCCTGTAATGTTACCTTGTTCAGTTCTAGCACTAAGAGTGTTGCCTGTAATGTTACCTTGTTCAGATCTAGCAACTAGGAGCTGTTGCCTGTAATGTTACCTTGTTCAGTTCTAGCACTAAGGAGTTGTTGCCTGTAATGTTACCTTGTTCAGATCTAGCACTAGGAGCTGTTGCCTGTAATGTTACCTTGTTCAGATCTAGCACTAGGAGCTGTTGCCTGTAATGTTACCTTGTTCAGTTCTAGCACTAAGAGTTGTTGCCTGTAATGTTACCTTGTTCAGATCTAGAACTAAGAGCTGTTGCCTGTAATGTACCTTGTTCAGATCTAGCACTAGAGCTGTTGCCTGTAATGTTACCTTGTTCAGTTCTAGCACTAGAGTTGTTGCCTGTAATGTTACCTTGTTCAGATCTAGCACTAGAGCTGTTGCCTGTAATGTTACCTTGTTCAGTTCTAGCACTAAGATTTGTTGCCTGTAATGTTACCTTGTTCAGATCTAGCACTAGGAGCTGTTGCCTGTAATGTTACCTTGTTCAGTTCTAGCACTAGAGCTGTTGCCTGTAATGTTACCTTGTTCAGATCTAGAACTAGGAGTTGTTCCTGTAATGTTACCTTGTTCAGTTCTAGCACTAGAGCTGTTGCCTGTAATGTTACCTTGTTCAGTTCTAGCACTAGAGTGTTTGCCTGTAATGTTACCTTGTTCAGTCTAGCACTAAGAGTTGTTGCCTGTAATGTTACCTTGTTCAGTTCTAGCACTAAGAGTGTTGCCTGTAATGTTACCTGTTCGTTTCAGATCTTAGTTCACATAGAGTTGTTGCCTGTAATGTTACCTTGTTCAGTTCTAGCACTAGAGTCTGTTGCCTGTAATGTTACCTTGTTCAGTTCTAGCACTAGGAGTCTGTTGCCTGTAATGTTACCTTGTTCAGATCTAAACTAGGAGCTGTTACCTGTAATGTTACCTTGTTCAGTTCTAGCACTAGTGCTGTTGCCTGTAATGTTACCTTGTTCAGTTCTAGCACTAAGAGTTGTTGCCTGTAATGTTACCTTGTTCAGATCTAGAACTAGGAGCTGTTGCCTGTAATGTTACCTTGTTCAGTTCTAGCACTAAGAGTTGTTGCCTGTAATGTTACCTTGTTCAGATCTAGCACTAGGGTGTTGCCTGTAATGTTACCTTGTTCAGTTCTAGCACTAGGAGTTGTTGCCTGTAATGTTACCTTGTTCAGATTCTAGCACTAGGAGCTGTTGCCTGTAATGTTACCTTGTTCAGATCTAGAACTAGAGCTGTTGCCTGTAATGTTACCTTGTTCAGTTCTAGCACTAAGAGTTGTTGCCTGTAATGTTACCTTGTTCAGATCTAGCACTAGAGCTGTTGCCTGTAATGTACCTTGTTCAGTCTAGCACTAAGGCTGTTGCCTGTAATGTTACCTTGTTTCAGTTCTAGCACTAAAGTTGTTGCCTGTAATTTACCTTGTTCAGTTCTAGCACTAAGGCTGTTGCCTGTAATGTTACCTTGTTCAGTTCTAGCACTAAGGTTGTTGCCTGTAATGTTACCTTGTTCAGATCTAGCACTAGGAGCTGTTGCCTGTAATGTTACCTGTTCAGTTCTAGCACTAAGAGTTGTTGCCTGTAATGTTACCTTGTTCAGTATCTAGCACTAGGAGTTGTTGCCTGTAATGTTACCTTGTTCAGTTCTAGCACTAGAGTTGTTGCCTGTAATGTTACCTTGTTCAGTTCTAGCACTAGAGTTGTTGCCTGTAATGTTACCTTTGTTCACAGAGAATTTCTTATCAGCACTAAGAGTTTTGCCTGTAATGTTACCTTGTTCAGTTCTAGCACTAAGAGTTGTTGCCTGTAATGTTACCTTGTTCAGTTCTAGCACTAGGAGTGTTGCCTGTAATGTTACCTTGTTCAGATCTAGCACTAGAGTTGTTGCCTGTAATGTTACCTTGTTCAGTCTAGCACTAGGAGTTGTTGACTGTAATGTTACCTTGTTCAGATCTAGAACTAGGAGCTGTTACCTGTAATGTTACCTTTTCAGTTCTAGCACTAGGAGCTGTTGCCTGTAATGTTACCTTGTACAGTTCTAGCACTAAGAGTTGTTGCCTGTAATGTTACCTTGTTCAGATCTAGCACTAGGAGCTGTTGCCTGTAATGTTACCTTGTTCAGTTCTAGCACTAGAGTTGTTGCCTGTAATGTTACCTTGTTCAGATCTAGCACTAGAGTTGTAGCCTGTAATGTTACCTTGTTCAGTTCTAGCACTAGGAGTTGTTGCCTGTAATGTTACCTTGTTCAGATCTAGAACTAGGAGCTGTTACCTGTAATGTTACCTTGTTCAGTTCTAGCACTAGGAGCTGTTGCCTGTAATGTTACCTTGTTCAGTTCTAGCACTAGGAGTTGTTGCCTGTAATGTTACCTTGTTCAGATCTAGCACTAGGAGCTGTTGCCTGTAATGTTACCTTGTTTAGTTCTAGCACTAGGAGCTGTTGCCTGTAATGTTACCTTGTTCAGTTCTAGCACTAAGAGTTGTTGCCTGTAATGTTACCTTGTTCAGATTTCAGTTCTAGCACTAAGAGTTGTTGCCTGTAATGTTACCTTGTTCAGTTCTAGCACTAAGAGTTGTTGCCTGTAATGTTACCTTGTTCAGTTCTAGCACTAAGAGTTGTTGCCTGTAATGTTACCTTGTTCAGTTCTAGCACTAAGAGCTGTTGCCTGTAATGTTACCTTGTTCAGATATAGCACTAGGAGCTGTTGCCTGTAATGTTACCTTGTTCAGTTCTAGTACTAGGAGTTGTTGCCTGTAATGTTACCTTGTTCAGATCTAGAACTAGGAGCTGTTGCCTGTAAAGTTACCTTGTTCAGATCTAGCACTAGGAGCTGTTGCCTGTAATGTTACCTTGTTCAGATCTAGCACTAGGAGTTGTTTAGCACGCTGCCGGTAAGATGAGGGCTGGGGAGAAGATGAAGGAATTTCAGGAATGCCCCCCCCCCCCCCCCCTCAAAGACTTTGGTTCCCACACCCTTGAGAAGACTCGACCTAATGCTTCATCCACATCCACTCTCTCCTGGACAGGATCTATCTATCTCTCTCTCTCTCTCTCTCTCTCTCTCTCTCTCTCTCTCTTATATAAACTAATCAACTAAGCCGCAATAACAGTCGCTCCTGCTACTGTTACTAGGATACTGAATGAAGCTTACGATTGAATTAAAAACACCTGACTATCGCGCTAACATGATTATATAGAGCCAGACCTCACTCCTCACAGGCTATCGACCTTGCATACATCTCGAGCTGTCGGCGGGGGCTCCCAAATAAAGGGGGCGGAGGTATTGTTCTGGTTTAGGGGGCTTTAACTATATTCATTTTAATTAGCAATAGCTTAACTAGATTGGAATTAGGGAAAAGGTTAGAGCCGAGAAATGCATGCTGTTAGCCGGTGTGTAAGTTGGTGACAGCTCACCTGCTGTCAAGGAATGTAGTTTTACCGGTTGTTCTCTCGAAAACAAGGTGCTTACGAAGATATTTGGTCCAAAAAGGAGTGAAGATACTGGGGAGTGGGAGAGGTTACATAATGGGGAGTTACATAGCCTGTACTGATCACAACAAATTTGTCAGGATAGTTAAATCTCACAGATTACGATGGTCAGGACACGCAGCGCGAAAAGAAATATCTAGAACCGTGTTCAGGGTACAGTCTGGTAAACCCAATGGCAAGACCAAGACACTGATGGGAGGTTAACATTAGAATAGACCTGAAAGAGATAGGATGTAATGAGGTGGACTGGATAGAACTAGCTCAAGATAATATATGGTGTAACGAGGTGGACTGGATAGAACTAGCTCAAGATAGGGATAGGGTGTAATGAGGTGGACTGGATAGAACTAGCTCAAGATAATATATGGTGTAACGAGGTGGACTGGATAGAACTAGCTCAAGATAGGGATAGGGTGTAATGAGGTGGACTGGATAGAACTAGCTCAAGATAATATATGGTGTAACGAGGTGGACTGGATAGAACTAGCTCAAGATAGGGATAGGGTGTAATGAGGTGGACTGGATAGAACTAGCTCAAGATAATATATGGTGTAACGAGGTGGACTGGATAGAACTAGCTCAAGATAAATATATGGTGTAACGAGGTGGACTGGATATGACTAGCTCAAGATAGGGATAGGGTGTAATGAGGTGGACTGGATAGGACTAGCTCAAGATAGGGGTAGGGTGTAATGAGGTGGACTGGATAGAACTAGCTCAAGATAGGGGTAGGGTGTAATGAGGTGGACTGGATATAACTAGCTCAAGATAGAGATAGGGTGTAATGAGGTGGACTGGATATAACTAGTTCAAGATAGAGATAGGGTGTAATGAGGTGGACTGGATAGAATTAGTTCAAGACAGGGATAGTGTGTAATGAGGTGGACTGGATTTTCCTGCCTATATTCCCCATATATTAACATATTTAAATTATTGTCTAACTAAAAAACTTAACCCATCCCCCTTGTGGGCAATCGATGTTTGTCATTTGTCTGACAAACACCAGCTGCCACCCTTAGCTTGGTAACCTTAAGTAAGAATGACATATTACTACACCCTGCTACTAAATGGTAGTCAGAGGTGTTCCCAGTCTCGTCCTTACATTCCGTAAGAATTTGTCAGTCCAGACAGGTAAACTACACTTTATTACTATTATGTCAAGACAATCTCCAGGTCTATAGAGAATACAGGTTTATTATCCGAGAGAAGGATTGTCAATGGTGAGTCGTTGACATTTACAGAATTTATAATACTTTCTCATTCCTCGGCAGTAATTTTAAATGAAGCAAGGATGTGAGGGTGACTATCATGTCATAGATTTGCTTCTAATATTCGAATTATATTTATTTGTTTCACTTCATATTCAACTATAGTTATTACGCTAGTTGGTTAGGATTGATTAGGGTTGAACTTAGAGGAAGTGTACCCACATTTGATTGCAGGAAAAATAGAAAACCATTTAAGGAAAATCACCAGACCGGGATTTGAACCCAATTTTCAGCGTCATCTGTAGTCAAGTCTCAAATGAACATTAAGTTTACTTTAAATTGTTGCCAAAACATGCTCATTATACATTAACCTGCCAACATCCTTGACATAAGATGAACATTGCTACAAATTACTTTTCTAAACACTCCAATCCTAAGAGAGAGGAAATATTTCATCCTTCAGGGAATAATATTAGAGCCCATCTGAAATGAGAAGCAGACCACAAATGCAAGGTGTAGCCAGGGGGTGAAAGAAGGGGGGCGGGGGAGGTTTCAAATCCCCCCCCCCCCCCCCCAAATATTTATGAACTAAATATATATATATAGCTTTATTTATGGTTCAAACAATATCAAAATTAAGATACAAGTACAAATTAGGGGGCTGTGTTACCATAAAAAGCACTTCAGATATCTTATAGAAGTGTTTAATATTTATAATTCTTTTCTAGCCTTCTGCGATTGGGGGATGTGCCCACCAGCCCCTCCACCCTCCTCCCCCTGAAATTATTGGCTGGCTACGGCCTTGCACAAATGCAAAATTAAATTTATATTCTCCTACCTCACAACTTGATCACTTCAAAATCAAGAAAACAATACAAAACACACCCAAAGTATTTGTCCGTTAGAGAAAACTACAGCAAATTAAAAAAATCTACGGACACTGCTAGCAACTATTTCATTATTTTATCCATCTGACCTACTCTGAATAAAACTAGATCTAGCGGGGGTAAAAATTAAGGTTGGTGACACTGGTTCAAAACCACTTCAACTCGTATCCCCTCGTGAAAGCTCGTAATACTTCATGTGAGCTTGTATTATCTCGTATAAACTCGTAATACTTCGTATTTGCTTGTAATACCTCGTGAAAAATCGTAATACTTCGTGTGAGCTTGTAGTACCTCATGAAAACTCGTGATACTTGGTGTGAACTCGTTAATACTTCGTGTAAACTTTTTAACTTCGTGAAAACTCGTAATTCTTCGTTTAAATTTGTGTGAGCTTGTAATACTTCGTGTAAACTCGTATTACATAGTGAAAACCCTTAATACTTCATGTGAACTCGTATAACCTCCTGCAAACTCGTAATATGTCGTGTAAGCTCGTGCAAACTCGTAATACTTCGCTTAAGCTCGTGTGAGCTTGTATTACCTCGTGTGAACATGTATTACTTCGTGTAAAATATTAATACTTCGTGTTTGCTTGTATTACCTCGTGACAGCTCGTAATATTTCGTCTAGACTCGAGTGAGCTCATAATGATTAGTGAAAATTCGTAGTACTTCGTGTTTGCTTGTAATTACCTCGTGACAGCTCGTAATATTTCGTTTAGACTCGAGTGAGCTCATAATGATTAGTGAAAACTCGTAGTACTTCGTGTTTGCTTGTATTACCTAGTGACAGCTCGTAATATTTCGTTTAGACTCGAGTGAGCTCATAATGATTAGTGAAAATTCGTAGTACTTCGTGTTTGCTTGTATTACCTCGTGACAGCTCGTAATATTTCGTTTAGACTCGAGTGAGCTCATAATGATTAGTGAAAATTCGTAGTACTTCGTGTTTGCTTGTATTACCTCGTGACAGCTCGTAATATTTCGTTTAAACTCGAGTGAGCTCATAATGATTAGTGAAAACTCGTAGTACTTCGTGTTTGCTTGTATTACCTAGTGACAGCTCGTAATACTTCGTTTAAAATCGAGTGAGCTCATAATGGCACTAGTTGTCCACGATACAAGGCGGACGAGGTCACAGGTGCAAAGGTTGAAACACACCAGTATACCTCAGGGTGTGGGACGGATCAGTGAGGTTAACAATATCCAAATCATTGATACCTTTTATAGGCCCTGAATCTTTTGTCTTCTCTTGATGCGGTAAATTATAAGTAGGAATGATTGGAGTCCGCAGAGTCCCAGGTGCTAATAACACCCTAGCTCGTGGTGGCCAAGGAGTAATATGTTAGCAAGTCTTGTGACGTCATCCGCGGCTCTCTCAGTAAGAACAATTAACACGTGTTCCCCTTCCTCTAGTTAAGTAGTTTATGTAAAGTAGTTTGGCGAAATATTATTTGAAACTATATTTAAAATACTGAGAATTCTCGTTTTTGTAAACAAATTAGATACAATAAGAAAGTGCTATTGTCAGGCAAATTTAGATTGAAATCCCTCTCCTCACAGTACAGTAGTATCAGTGTCTGCTCTGGAGTGCCATCCCTCACCTCACAGTACAGTAGTATCAGTGTCTGCTCTGGAGTGCCATCTCTCACTTCATAGTACAGTAGTATCGGTGTCTGCTCTGAAGTGCCATATCTCACCTCACAGTACAGTAGTATCGGTGTCTGCTCTGGAGTGCCATCTCTCACCTCACAGTACAGTAGTATCAGTGTCTGCTCTGGAGTGCCATCTCTCACCTCACAGTACAGTAGTATCGGTGTCTGCTCTGGAGTGCCATCCCTCACCTCACAGTACAGTAGTATCAGTGTCTGCTCTAGAGTGCCATCCCTCTCCTCACAGCACAGTAGTATCAGTGTCTGCTCTGGAGTGCCATCTCTCACCTCACAGTACAGTAGTATCAGTGTCTGCTCTGGAGTGCCATCCCTCTCCTCACAGTACAGTAGTATCAGTGTCTGCACTGGAGTGCCATCCCTCACCTCACAGTACAGTAGTATCAGTGTCTGCTCTGGAGTGCCATCTCTCACCTCACAGTACAGTAGTATCAGTGTCTGCTCTGGTGTGCCATCCCTCACCTCACAGTACAGTAGTATCGGTGTCTGCTCTGGAGTGTCATCCCTCACCTCACAGTACAGTAGTATCAGTGTCTGCTCTGGAGTGCCATCTCTCACCTCACAGTACAGTAGTATCAGTGTCTGCTCTGGAGTGCCATCCCTCTCCTCACAGTACAGTAGTATCAGTGTCTGCACTGGAGTGCCATCCCTCTCCTCTCAGTACAGTAGTATCAGTGTCTGCTCTGGAGTGCCATCCCTCACCTCACAGTACAGTAGTATCAGTGTCTGCTCTGGAGTGCCATCCCTCACCTCATAGTACAGTAGTATCAGTGTCTGCTCTGGAGTGCCATCCCTCACTTCATAGTACAGTAGTATCAGTGTCTGCTCTGGAGTGCCATCCCTCTCCTCACAGTACAGTAGTATCAGTGTCTGCTCTGGAGTGCCATCCCTCACCTCACAGTACAGTAGTATCAGTGTCTGCTCTGGAGTGCCATCCCTCACCTCACAGTACAGTAGTATCAGTGTCTGCTCTGGAGTGCCATCCCTCACCTCACAGTACAGTACACGCTCCCTAGCGGCCACGATTTTGATCCAGTCCATTAGTAGGTCTGTACACAGGAGCTGTCTTCATTAGCGCTTCCAGAATCATGATGAGGGGGGACATGAGGGGGCAGGGGGAGTGCCACTGTTATCAATCGTCAATCGACCATATTAGCGCCCCTTCGGGCCCATGTCACTGTAATATAGCTAAGGGCTGACTGGGATGAAGGGGGCGGGGTTAGAAGGACGGACCACTCACCTTCCTCTCCAGGGAGGGCCCGTTCTCCAGCGCCAACATGATCGCCTCAGACACCCTGGAGTCTAGTTCCCCCAGCACCCGCTGCACGTCCAAGGGCGCCACCCCCGAGTCCCGCCCCTTGACGGCGGCCGCCAGTCGCTCGGTGGCCTCCACGAAGCCGCTCCAGGGCAGGTCGAGCTCCGCCGCGTGCTGAGTGAGGCAACCTCTCATGACGTTGAGACAGTAGCCGGCGCAGGGCTTGGCCCGGCTGGTGAGGCCCCTGCACCGTGAGCAGTAGGACATGCGCAGTAGCGCCTCGTGGCAGTGGTCTGCCCCGCCAGGATCGGACATGAGCAGACTGTCTGTGCTGCTCAGTACCTCTGCTCCCAGTCCCAGGGCCTGGAAGAGGGTTCGAGCAGCCTCGGCCGATCTCGAGATTGCTCGGGAGAGGGCTCGAGGGACGTCTCCGAATGGCTGTATCTCGGACATGGTCGCCTGGGGACACAAACACACTCGTGGGGACACTGGTCGGGACTGGGCCCCACCTGCAGGCGAGACTGATAGTCGGGACTGGGCCCCACCTGCAGGTGAGACTGATAGTCGGGACTGAGTACCACCTGCAGACATGACCTGTAGTTCCTACCTGCAGACATGACTTGTAGTTCCTACCTGCAGACATGACCTGTAGTTCCTACCTGGAGACGTGACTTGTAGTTCCTACCTGCAGACATGACTTGTAGTTGCTACCTGCAGACATGACTTGTAGTTGCTACCTGCAGACATGACCTGTAGTTCCTACCTTCAGACATGACCTGTAGTTCCTATCTGCAGACATGACCTGTAGCTCCTACCTGCAGACATGACCTGTAGTTCTTATCTGCAGACATGACCTGTAGCTCCTACCTGCAGACATGACCTGTAGTTCCTACCTGCAGACATGACCTGTAGCTCCTACCTGCAGACATGACCTGTAGTTCCTACCTGCAGACATGACCTGTAGTTCTTATCTGCAGACATGACCTGTAGTTCCTACCTGCAGACATGACCTGTAGTTCCTACCTTCAGACATGACCTGTAGTTCCTATCTGCAGACATGACCTGTAGCTCCTACCTGCAGACATGACCTGTAGTTCCTACCTGCAGACATGACCTGTAGTTGTTACCTGCAGACATGACCTGTAGTTCCTACCTGCAGACATGACCTGTAGTTCCTACCTTCAGACATGACCTGTAGTTCTTATCTGCAGACATGACCTGTAGTTGTAACCTGCAGACATGACCTGTAGTTCCTACCTGCAGACATGACCTGTAGTTCCTACCTGCAGACATGACCTGTAGTTCCTACCTGCAGACATGACCTGTAGTTCTTATCTGCAGACATGACCTGTAGTTCTTATCTGCAGACATGACCTGTAGTTCCTACCTTCAGACATGACCTGTAGTTCTTATCTGCAGACATGACCTGTAGTTGTTACCTGCAGACATGACCTGTAGATCCTACCTGCAGACATGACCTGTAGTTCCTACCTGCAGACATGACTTGTAGTCAGCACTGAAGCCCCGCAGTCTGGGGTTGACGGCGTGATGGTAAACCTCAGGGAACAGACTGGTGAAGAAAGTGTTGACGGAGTCCTCCAGATTGAGGTCGGGTGGGAGGAGGTTCACCTGGTCGTCACTAGTGGTGCTAGTGGAGGTGTCCAGGTACCTCAGGAGGTCGGAGTAGAGGACGCTGACGGGTTGACGGACCGCCGAGGAGAGACGAGGATATTGCTCCAGGAACAATGCCAGCGTCTTGTTCTCCGAGGAGCGGGTCAGCCTCAGGACGTGTTCTGGAACACAGCCACAGGGTTATGGTCAGGTCTACAGCTGACAGGTGGGCCAGGGTGTAAACTGTCTCACACTCTCCCTTCTCACAAATGTCGGTACATTTCCTCACAATTATATCTTATTCATCTCTACACCCGTTAATGTAATTATATGCATACAATCCGGAGGGGTAGTAAGCCGTGAAGCAAACAATTGAAGCATGATCGCCAATACGTTGGTAATATTCAACCACCGGACAGTGAATGGCGAGTTGATCAGTCTTGGTGTAATAAGTCTATAGACACAGCCTGTTTCTTATTCCTACTTGTAAACACACAATATGTTCGAACAATTTGAGATTTCCTCTTTGAAGATTACAGATAATCTAACTATAAAGTTATAATTTTGTGTAAAAATACAACTTTCTGCCTTCTCATACAATATGGAATTACAAATACAGAATGGTTAGAAAGTCGATACCTATTTTTAAATCAGATTATCTGAGAAAGTACATTAGCTATCGCAGACGTGTTGGTACTGTTTAATAATTTAAAGTTTCCCCCATTGTTGAAAACAGAGCTATGATTGCCGCTAGGTAAGACATTTGGAAGTTAGTAGTGGTGGTTCGGAGGCGGTGAAGTCAAAAGCGAGGTAGGAATGCAGTGTTTTACACATCCCTTTTGATTAATTAATAGAGATAGTCAGATTTAATCCAACGTAATATTAAAAATTTATTTAATTTACATTATACATCGCAGTAAATATCTAAGTAGTGCAACATACGTCTGTCTGTCTGTCTGTCTCTATCTCAACCCCCCATACAAAATCTTCTCGAAGGACAAAGTGGGAATGGCTGAGGGAAGAATGAATCCCGTTACTCGAATATTCCGAAAACCAAAACTTCGTAGACAACCCTGTTCACACTCGTGTAGTAGTCATCGAACAGTCGGAATCTGCATTCGCCAACAGTATTATGATTCTGTTTTGGACCCCTCTCATATATTCAAAAAGCCATGAATGAAGCGTGTTTTTCTTTTTAAAAAATGTATGTGAAGTTTCCTTTTAATACTTCATCCATGGAGAATTACGCGTTTTCAAAAGTAATTTTAATATATTACGTTTTAAAACTTACTTTCTAAAAAAACTCCCTACGTTCTATTTGAAAATCAGGTGATGAATGAGCTGGCTGCCTTTACCCAATAGGAAGCTAGCCTTCGCAACATCAGGTTGCCAGGAGTTCTCCTATTAGTTGGTTTTAACTATGGTGACAAGGGGTCCAAGAAGCAAGGGGTAGGTCATATATAAGCAGCTTGTGCGTATAAATCCACACAGAAAAATCGTAAATCTCGACAGAAAACATAATATCACACAGAATATAGTAATCTCAATTTGTAACAGCACTAGATCAGGCTTTCCAATTTAGTTCGTAAATGAACAAAACTGTATCAATGTCAATTTTATAATCATAAAAGTGAAATTAATAAAATAAATCGAGTACAATGTTAAATCTCTACTAATTTCGACAATTAACCAATCAGTAATCCTACAGTGAGAAACGTAAAATGAGATCGTCATAGTCGTGTGATAACAAGCCCGTCGTCATCATAAAACCCGGTATCTTTATAATTATTGCTCAACAGTAAGACACAGACGGGTCCACACCCACATCATCAGTAATAAAATCCGGTTGCACTATAACAGAAAACATATTTTTTTATTCATCACCGAATCCGAGTCGGGATCGTAATTATTCCGCGTCGATCACTAGATTGTATCCATCCAATCAGATCTTAATCCTCTCAGTTCCATAAGAAGTGAAATAGCGGCATGTGTGATATTCTGTTCAGTACAGCAATGACGCAGAATAAACACATCAGCTATTTCAATAAAAGCCCGATAAAAAGTTTCCATATGGAACTATCTCAGCATGTAGCGAGTGGTGCACTCGACTGGGCACGAACTGTGGAATATAACATCATTACAAGGCTACCGATGCTATTTGGAAAGTATAGCAGAGTTCTGAGAGGCTCAGAGGTGTCTTGTGAAATATTCCAAGTGAGGCGGAAATGGCGCAGCGAGAATATTTATGTGGTAGACGTTGCCATGACAGCTTGACATTCAGCGCTCTGCGGAAGAGCCGGCGTACTAGCGATGGACTGATATTGGCTTGTCGTAGCGGCGGGCGCTGAGAAATATTGGAACTGACAACAGCGAGGCGGCCGACCATGGTTAATATCAATAGAACCACAAACAAGACGTGAACTAGGACCGACCACCCACAAATACAAACAATACCCAGCCATGTCCTTGGTTATTATGGTCGTGAGCAGGGGTGGACTGGGAAATATCCTTGTAGACAGTGGTGGACTGTGAGATATCCTTGTAGACAGGGTGGACTGTGAGATATCCTTGTAGACAGTGGTAGACTGTGAGATATCCTTGTAGACAGTGGTGGACTGTGAGATATCCTTGTAGACAGGGTGGACTGGGAGATATCCTTGTAGACAGAGTGGACTGGGAGATATCCTTGTAGACAGGGGTGGACTGTGAGATATCCTTGTAGACAGTGGTGGACTGGGAAATATCCTTGTAGAAAGGGGTAGACTGGGAGATATCCTTGTAGACAGGGGTGGACTGGGAGATATCCTTGTAGACAGGGGTGGACTGTGAGATATACTTGTAGACAGGGTGGACTGGGAGATATACTTGTAGACAGGGGTGGACTGTGAGATATCCTTGTGGACAGGGGTGGACTGGGATATATCCTTGTAGACAAGGGATTTCGACATGGGGAGATATCCTTGTAGACAGGGTGGACTGGGAGATATACTTGTAGACAGTGGTGGACTGGAGATATCCTTGTAGGCAGGGTGGACTGAGAGATATCCTTGTAGACAAAGGTGGACTGGGAGATATCCTTGTAGACAGTGGTGGACTGGGAGATATCCTTGTAGACAGTGATGGACTGGGAGATATCCTTGTAGACAGTGGTGGACTGAGAGATATCCTTGTAGACAGTGGTGGACTGGGAGAATATCCTTGTAGACAGGGTGGGCAGGGAGATAACCTTGTAGACATGGTGGACTGAGAGATATCCTTGTAGACAAAGGTGGACAGAGAGATATCCTTGTAGACAGTGGTGGACTGGGAGATATCCTTGTAGACAAAGGTGGACTGGGAGATATCCTTGTAGACAGTGGTGGACTGGGAGATATCCTTGTAGACAGGGTGGACTGAGAGATATACTTGTAGACAAAGGTGGACAGGGAGATATCCTTGTAGACAGGGGTGGACTGTGAGATATCCTTGTAGACAGGGTGGACTGGGAGATATCCTTGTAGACAGGGTGGACTGGGAGATATCCTTGTAGACAGGGTGGACAGGGAGATAACCTTGTAGACAGGGGTGGACTGAGAGATATCCTTGTAGACAAAGGTGGACAGGGAGATATCCTTGTAGACAGGGGTGGACTGGGAGATATCCTGTTGGGCAAGTTTAATTTGGGCTCCCACAACTACTTTAAACTAAAATAAAGATAACATTTAATTCTAAATGATTGATTTTATTAAATCCTAATCAGAAGTTCCAAGGAGTAAGTTTTAGGTTACCCAGAATACATCATTTGAGGAGAGAGTGTAAATCCGGAAAAGGAATCAATGAGGAAAGGCTTGCGATTACTTGGTCAATAAGTTGTTGAAATATCGCCTGTTTTCTGGGAATGTTTCTCTCGAAAACAAGTGCTTAGGAAGATATTAGCTCCAAAACGGTGTGAGGATAATGGAAGGGGAGGAGGTTACATAATGATGAGTTACATAACCTGTAGTCTTCACAAGACACTGTTAGCATAATCAAATATCGCTAATTAGCTCAAGATAAGAATAGGTGGCGTACTTTTGTAGGTCCGGCACTGAACTTTAGGGTTCCTAATGCTATAAAAAAGAAGATAGCATTAAATGTAAAGGTGTACAATTTTTAGTTTCTTGGTATAGTTTATAAACAATCTCAACATTTTTGTTTATTGAATACTGACTGTTACTAGCTTATTAATATACAAGGGCAGTATCGGGCGGAGGATCATTAAAACAATTCCCAGCTATTGTCCAACAATTTTTAAGTATTTTTGCTCTTGTCGATAAAAATCAGTCTTATGTTATAAATGGTCTGAATGGTAGCGTGTATATTTCAGAGTTATTAGAAGCGTCATATTCAATGTGGCCTTCTGACACTTGGAACCTCCCAGTACACCCCTGGTTGTTAACATTGTGAACACAGCTTATGACTGACACTTGGAACCTCCCAGTACACCCCTGGTTGTTAACATTGTGAACACAGCTTATGACTGACACTTGGAACCTCCCAGTACACCCCTGGTTGTTAACATTGTGAACACAGCTTATGACTGACACTTGGAACCTCCCAGTACACCCCTGGTTGTTAACATTGTGAACACAGCTTATGACTGACACTTGGAACCTCCCAGTACACCCCTGGTTGTTAACATTGTGAACACAGCTTATGACTGACACTTGGAACCTACCAGTACACCCCTGGTTGTTAACATTGTGAACACAGCTTATGACTGACACTTGGAACCTCCCAGTACACCCCTGGTTGTTAACATTGTGAACACAGCTTATGACTGACACTTGGAACCTCCCAGTACACCCCTGGTTGTTAACATTGTGAACACAGCTTATGACTGACACTTGGAACCTCCCAGTACACCCCTGGTTGTTAACATTGTGAACACAGCTTATGACTTATTATGTTATTATTTGAATATATGTAAAATATTACATTCATAAGATTGTTATGATTAACAATATTTTATTTCGTCCTGAAATTTCCTTTTTAACACCCGTGGCTGGTTTATAGTCAGTAATATGTGGGTGTGTCGTGGATTACGACCGCCTTGTAGTAGTTACAGTCCCGTCTGACATGTGATAGCTACTGGGGGTATAGTCACAGTTTACAACAGTCGTATCAGCGAGGTAACTGTAGGATACTAGGGGTATAGTCACAGTTTACAACAGTCGTATCAGCGAGGTAACTGTAGGATACTAGAGGTATAGTCACAGTTTACAACAGTCGTATCAGCAAGGTAGCTGTAGGATACTAGGGTATAGTCACAGTTTACAACAGTCGTATCAGCGAGACAGCTGTAGGATACTAGAGGTATAGTCACAGTTTACAACAGTCGTATCAGCGAGGTAACTGTAGGATACTAAGGGTATAGTCACAGTTTACAAAAGTCGTATCAGCGAGACAGCTGTAGGATACTAGAGGTATAGTCACAGTTTACAACAGTCGTATCAGCGAGGTAACTGTAGGATACTAGGGGTATAGTCACAGTTTACAACAGTCGTATCAGCGAGACAGCTGTAGGATACATGAGGTATAGTCACAGTTTACAACAGTCGTATCAGCGAGGTAACTGTAGGATACTAGGGGTATAGTCACAGTTTACAACAGTCGTATCAGCGAGGTAACTGTAGGATACTAGAGGTATAGTCACAGTTTACAACAGTCGTAACAGCGAGGTAACTGTAGGATACTAGGGGTATAGTCACAGTTTACAACAGTCGTATCAGCGAGGTAACTGTAGGATACTAGAGGTATAGTCGCAGTTTACAACAGTCGTATCAGCGAGGTAGCTGTAGGATACTATAGGTATAGTCACAGTTTACAACAGTCGTATCAGCGAGGTAACTGTAGGATACTAGGGGTATAGTCACAGTTTACAACAGTCGTATCAGCGAGGTAACTGTAGGATACTAGAGGTATAGTCACAGTTTACAACAGTCGTATCAGCGAGGTAACTGTAGGATACTAGAGGTATAGTCACAGTTTACAACAGTCGTATCAGCGAGGTAACTGTAGGATACTAGGGGTATAGTCACAGTTTACAACAGTCGTATCAGCGAGGTAACTGTAGGATACTAGAGGTATAGTCACAGTTTACAACAGTCGTATCAGCGAGGTAACTGTAGGATACTAGAGGTATAGTCACAGTTTACAACAGTCGTATCAGCGAGGTAACTGTAGGATACTAGGGGTATAGTCACAGTTTACAACAGTCGTATCAGCGAGGTAACTGTAGGATACTAGAGGTATAGTCACAGTTTACAACAGTCGTATCAGCGAGGTAACTGTAGGATACTAGGGGTATAGTCACAGTTTACAACAGTCGTATCAGCGAGGTAACTGTAGGATACTAGAGGTATAGTCACAGTTTACAATAGTCGTATCAGCGAGGTAACTGTAGGATACTAGAGGTATAGTCACAGTTTACAACAGTCGTATCAGCGAGGTAACTGTAGGATACTAGGGGTATAGTCACAGTTTACAACAGTCGTATCAGCGAGGTAACTGTAGGATACTAGAGGTATAGTCACAGTTTACAACAGTCGTATCAGCGAGGTAACTGTAGGATACTAGGGGTATAGTACCAGTTTACAACAGTCGTATCAGCGAGGTAACTGTAGGATACTAGGGGTATAGTCACAGTTTACAACAGTCGTATCAGCGAGGTAACTGTAGGATACTAGAGGTATAGTCACAGTTTACAACAGTCGTATCAGCGAGGTAACTGTAGGATACTAGGGGTATAGTCACAGTTTACAACAGTCGTATCAGCGAGACAGCTGTAGGATACTAGAGGTATAGTCACAGTTTACAACAGTCGTATCAGCGAGGTAACTGTAGGATACTAGGGGTATAGTCACAGTTTACAACAGTCGTATCAGCGAGACAGCTGTAGGATACTAGAGGTATAGTCACAGTTTACAACAGTCGTATCAGCGAGGTAACTGTAGGATACTAGGGGTATAGTCACAGTTTACAACAGTCGTATCAGCGAGACAGCTGTAGGATACTAGAGGTATAGTCACAGTTTACAACAGTCGTATCTGCGAGGTAACTGTAGGATACTAGGGGTATAGTCACAGTTTACAACAGTCGTATCAGCGAGGTAACTGTAGGATACTAGAGGTATAGTCACGGTTTACAACAGTCGTATCAGCGAGGTAACTGTAGGATACTATAGGTATAGTCACGGTTTACAACAGTCGTATCAGCGAGGTAACTATAGGATACTAGAGGTGTAGTCACGGTTTACAACAGTCGTATCAGCGAGGTAACTGTAGGATACTAGAGGTATAGTCACGATTTACAACAGTCGTATCAGCGAGGGAACTGTAGGATACTAGAGGTATAGTCACGGTTTACAACAGTCGTATCAGCGAGGTAACTAGGATACTAGGTTTGAGAATATATATAGATCATACCGATAGCTTGGCACGACCGTGGACACAAATCAAACTATTTCCTGTTTTAAAAAACAGGGACCAGACGTAGCGCGAACTATCGCCTATCGGTGGCCGGTCTGGCTTCATGAGGCCTCAAGGCCGCAAGATGGCCACCCCTGGGTTATACCATGCGAATTAAACCAAGGGCACGGTCTCGCCTTGTCCAGCTCGTGTAGAAATGGCGGAATGCAGCAGCACTGCCTTGCGGGGGATGGAAGAACTAACTTTACTTGGAGGGACAACAGAAACAAAATCTAGGGGGGAAGGGGGATAGGCCCCTCCCCTCGCCGTTCAAGGTACCGAATGTTTGATTGGACCAATTACGCGAGAGCTGTGGGGCCGTTTCATTAATTCGTTCAATTAGACCAAACACAAAAACTTGGAAGAGTCCCCGGAGCCAAACGGGCTTTATTGTCTTGTACAGGCTTATAGCAAGCGGTTCTTTCAGAAAGTGGAGTCCCAGAACCACTTGCGCTGTTTATTACTTGTGGCGTGGTGAGTTTATGAAACCATAAAATGCAAATACATACCCGCGTGTGACCACTTCTTCACCAGACTGGCCCGTTTGTTGGGAGAATATTCACACGGCTGGTTCGACGCGGGAGGCAACAGAATCAGTTGAAGGCTGGTCATTCCTGGTGTTAGATATATGTATAGTAGAGAAACAAGGCTCTGATTCCAGCTGTTGACTATGGATATAGTAGAGAAACAAGGCTCTGATTCCAGGTGTTGACTATGGATATAGTAGAGAAACAAGGCTCTGATTCCATGTATCGACTATGGATATTGTAGAGAAACAAGGATCTGATTCCAGCTGTTGACTATGGATATAGTAGAGAAACAAGGCTCTGATTCCAGGTGTTGACTATGGATATAGTAGAGAAACAAGGCTCTGATTCCATGTATCGACTATGGATATTGTAGAGAAACAAGGATCTGATTCCATGTATCGACTATGGATATAGTAGTAGAAACAAGGCTCCGATTCCATGTATCGACTATGGATATAGTAGAGAAACAAGGCTCCGATTCCAGGTGTTGACTATGGATATAGTAGAAAAACAAGGCTCCGATTCCAGGTGTTGACTATCGGTATTGTAGAGAAACAAAGCTCTGATTCCAGGTATCGACTATGGGTATAGTAGAGAAATAAAGCTCTGATTCCAGGTGTTGACTATCGGTATTGTAGAGAAACAAAGCTCTGATTCCAGGTATTGACTATGGATATAGTAGAGAAATAAAGCTCTGATTCCAGGTATCGACTATGGATATAGTAGAGAAATAAAGCTCTGATTCCAGGTGTTGACTATGGATATAGTAGAGAAATAAAGCTCTGATTCCAGGTGTTGACTATGGATATAGTAGAGAAATAAAGCTCTGATTCCAGGTGTTGACTATCGGTATTGTAGAGAAACAAAGCTCTGATTCCAGGTATCGACTATGGATATAGTAGAGAAATAAAGCTCTGATTCCAGGTGTTGACTATGGATATAGTAGAGAAATAAAGCTCTGATTCCAGGTGTTGACTATGGATATAGTAGAGAAATAAAGCTCTGATTCCAGGTGTTGACTATGGATATAGTAGAGAAATAAAGCTCTGATTCCAGGTGTTGACTATGGATATAGTAGAGAAATAAAGCTCTGATTCCAGGTGTTGACTATGGATATAGTAGAGAAATAAAGCTCTGATTCCAGGTGTTGACTATGGATATAGTAGAGAAATAAAGCTCTGATTCCAGGTGTTGACTATGGATATAGTAGAGAAACAAAGCTCTGATTCCAGGTATCGACTATGGGTATAGTAGAGAAATAAAGCTCTGATTCCAGGTGTTGACTATCGGTATTGTAGAGAAACAAAGCTCTGATTCCAGGTATTGACTATGGATATAGTAGAGAAATAAAGCTCTGATTCCAGGTGTTGACTATGGATATAGTAGAGAAATAAAGCTCTGATTCCAGGTGTTGACTATGGATATAGTAGAGAAATAAAGCTCTGATTCCAGGTATCGACTATGGGTATAGTAGAGAAACAAAGCTCTGATTCCAGGTGTTGACTATGTTCTAGTATTAGAGACCTATATCTTTGCCCCGTAATGTCCCATTGAAATGATATAATATGTTGCCCTGATGCTTACGGGTCCCGCAATTCCCGCCGCCACGGCTCAAATACATTAAATAAGAATAACAAAGTATTTTGATATATTTCGGCCATAACATAAATGTGGAGAGCAAACTTTTGTCATTTTTTTATTATTTGATAATGAATACATTGTGGTAGTTTGCGAGCGTGTTCCAGCCCGGTCAGTTCTTGTTGAACAGAAACAATAGCAGAGGGCGGTTGATTGATGGAGTGCTCGATACGGGGCCAGTGGGCACGGGGTGGAATCCAGGAGAGGGCCGTAGCAGGTCCTGTTGCATCCATCAGGATCTAGTAGACACAGACAGGGACGCTATGGACTCACCCGATATTAATAGGAGAGCTATCGATTGTTGTTAATTTCTCCGCTAAGCGCCAGATGGCAGCACGGAGCATTTAAGAACAGGAGATACACAGTCTTGTCACAAGAGAGCAGGGAGATACTGGAGATACAATATTGTCACCACAGAGCAGGGAGATACAAGAGATAGAGTATTGTCACCAGAGAGCAGGGAGATACAGGAGATACACAGTCTCGTCACAAGAGAGCAGGGAGATACAGGAGATATACAGTCTCGTCACAAGAGAGCAGGGAGATACAGGAGATATACAGTCTCGTCACAAGAGAGCAGGGAGATACATGAGATATACAGTCTCGTCACCAGAGAGCATGGAGATACACATTCTAGTCACCAGAGAGCATGGAGATACAGGAGATACAGTCTCGTCACAAGAAAGCATGGAGATACAGTAGATAAGTATCGCCACAAGAGAGCATGGAGATACAGTAGATTAGTATCGTCACAAGAGATCAGGGAGATACAGTCTTGTCACCAGATAGCAGGGAGATACAGGAGATAAAATCTATTCACCAGAGAGATACCGGATATACACAGTCTCGTCACCAGAGAACAGGGAGATACAGGAGATAGTCTTGTCACCAGAGAGCAGGGAGATACAGGACATAGTCTTGTAACCAGAGAGCAGGGAGATACAGGAGATAGTCTTGTCACCAGAGAGCAGGGAGATACAGGAGATAGTCTTGTCACCAGAGAGCAGGGAGATACAGGAGATAGTCTTGTAACCACGTGTCGTATGGACAGAGAGGGTAGAGGATGGTGTGGGCTGTCGGCCACACAGCAATGCACAGGGAAAACAACACAAAAGAAAAACAGGTACAGTAAGAGAGAGAGAGAGAGAGAGAGAAAGGATGGAATGTCGGGGGAAGATGAATCTTACTTTACTTGCGAAATGCTCAATATTACACCACACGTAGTACTGGGTAGCTTGAGAGTGTCTGGACCATATTACACCACACGTAGTACTGGGTAGCTTGAGAGTGTCTGGACCATATTACACCACACATAGTACTGGGTAGCTTGAGAGTGTCTGGACTATATCACACCACATATAGTACTGGGTAGCTTGAGAGTGTCTGGTCCATATTACACCACACGTAGTACTGGGTAGCTTGAGAGTGTCTGGACTATATTACACCACACGTAGTACTGGGTAGCTTGAGAGTGTCTGGACTATATTACACCACACATAGTACTGGGTAGCTTGAGAGTGTCTGTACTATATTACACCACATATAGTACTGGGTAGCTTTAGAGTGTCTGGTCCATATTACACCACACGTAGTACTGGGTAGCTTGATAGTGTCTGGACTATATTACACCACACGTAGTACTGGGTAGCTTGAGAGTGTCTGGACTATATTACACCACACATAGTACTGGGTCGCTAGAGTGTCTGGTCCATTTTACACCACACGTACTGGGTAGCTTGAGAGTGTCTGGACCTTATTAAACCACACGTAGTACTGGGTAGCTTGAGAGTGGCCGGGCCATATTAAACCACACATAGTACTGGGTAGCTTGAGAGTGTCTGGACCATATTACACCACACATAGTACTGGGTAGCTTGAGAGTGTCTGGACCATATTACACAACACGTAGTACTGAGCAGCTTGAGAGTGTCTGGACTATATTATACCACATGTAGTACTGGGTAGCTTGAGAGTGTCTGGACTATATTACACCACTCGTAGTACTGGGTAGCTTGAGAGTGTCTGGACCATATTATACCACACGTAGTACTGGGTAGCTTGAGAGTGACTGGACCATATTACACCACACGTAGTACTGTGTAGCTTGAGAGTGTCTGGACCTTACTACGCCACTCGTAGTACTGGGTAGCTTGAGAGTGTCTGGACCATATTATACACACGTAGTACTGGGTATCTTGAGAGTGTCTGGACCATATTACACAACACGTAGTACTGGGTAGCTTGAGAGTGTCTGGACCATATTATACCACACGTAGTACTGGGTAGCTTGAGAGTGACCTGACCATATTACACCACACGTAGTACTGGGTCGCTTGAGAGTGTCTGGACCATATTACACCACTCGTAGTACTGGGTAGCTTGAGAGTGTCTGGACCATATTATACCACACGTAGTACTGGGTAGCTTGAGAGTGTCTGGACCATATTATACCACACGTAGTACTGGGTAGATTGAGAGTGACTGGACCATATTACACCACACGTAGTACTGGGTCGCTTGAGAGTGACTGGACCATATTACACCACACATGGTACTGGGTAGCTTGAGAGTGTATGGACCATATTACACCACACGTAGTACTGGGTAGATTGAGAGTTACTGGACCATATTACACCACACGTAGTACTGGGTCGCTTGAGAGTGACAAGACCATATTACACCACACGTAGTACTGGGTCGCTTGAGAGTGTCTGGACCATATTACACCACTCGTAGTACTGGGTAGCTTGAGAGTGTCTGGACCATATTATACCACACGTAGTACTGGGTAGCTTGAGAGTGTATGGACCATATTACACCACACGTAGTACTGGGTAGCTTGAGAGTGTCTGGACCATATTACACCACACGTAGTACTAAGCAGCTTGATATTGTGAAAAGTATCTAAATTCATCTCCCTGGTATATGACTGTATATTGTTCTAGTAGTTACATCTCCCTGGTATATGACTGTATATTGTTCTAGTAGTTACATCTCCCTGGTATATGACTGTATATTGTTCTAGTAGTTACATCTCCCTGGCATATGACTGTATGTTGTTCTAGTAGTTACATCTCCCTGGTATATGACTGTATGTTGTTCTAGTAGTTATATCTCCCTGGTATATGACTGTATATTGTTCTAGTAGTTACATCTCCCTGGTATATGACTGTATATTGTTCTAGTAGTTACATCTCCCTGGTATATGACTATGTTGTTCTAGTAGTTATATCTCCCTGGTATATGACTGTATATTGTTCTAGTAGTTACATCTCCCTGGTATATGACTGTATATTGTTCTAGTAGTTACATCTCCCTGGTATATGACTGTATATTGTTCTAGTAGTTACATCTCCCTGGTGTATGACTGTATGTTGTTCTAGTAGTTACATCTCCCTGGTATAGGACTGTATATTGTTCTAGTAGTTACATCTCCCTGGTATATGACTATATTGTTCTAGTAGTTACATCTGCCTGGTATATGACTGTATATTGTTCTAGTAGTTACATCTCCCTGGTATATGACTGTATATTGTTCTAGTAGTTACATATCCCTGGTATATGACTGTATATTGTTCTAGTAGTTACATCTCCCTGGTATATGACTGTATTGTTCTAGTAGTTACATCTCTCTGGTATATGACTGTATGTTGTTCTAGTAGTTACATCTCCCTGGTATATGACTGTATGATGTTCTAGTAGTTATCTCTCCCTGGTATATGACTGTATATTGTTCTAGTAGTTACATCTCCCTGGTATATGACTGTATGTTGTTCTAGTAGTTACATCTCCCTGGTATATGACTGTATGTTGTTCTAGTAGTTACATCTCCCTGGTATATGACTGTATGTTGTTCTAGTAGTTACATCTCCCTGGTATATGACTGTATATTGTTCTAGTAGTTACATCTCCCTGGTATATGACTATATTGTTCTAGTAGTTACATCTCCCTGGTATATGACTGTATATTGTTCTAGTAGTTACATCTCCCTGGTATATGACTGTATATTGTTCTAGTAGTTACATCTCCCTGGTATATGACTGTATATTGTTCTAGTAGTTACATCTCCCTGGTATATGACTGTATATTGTTCTAGTAGTTACATCTCCCTGGTATATGACTGTATTGTTCTAGTAGTTACATCTCCCTGGTATATGACTGTATGTTGTTCTAGTAGTTACATCTCCCTGGTATATGACTGTATGATGTTCTAGTAGTTATCTCTCCCTGGTATATGACTGTATATTGTTCTAGTAGTTACATCTCCCTGGTATATGACTGTATGTTGTTCTAGTAGTTACATCTCCTTGGTATATGACTGTATATTGTTCTAGTAGTTACATCTCCCTGGTATATGACTGTATGTTGTTCTAGTAGTTACATCTCCCTGGTATATGACTGTATGTTGTTCTAGTAGTTACACTCCCTGGTATATGACGTTGTTATATATCTCGTATTCTAGTATGTTTACATCTCCCTGGTATATGACTGTATGTTGTTCTAGTAGTTACATCTCCCTGGTATATGACTGTATGTTGATTCTAGTATGTTTTCATCTCCCTGTATGACTGTATTTGTTCTAGTAGTTACATCTCCCTGGTATATGACTGTATTTGTTCTAGTAGTTACATCTCCCTGGTATATGACTGTATTTGTTCTAGTAGTTACATCCCTGGTATATGACTGTATTTGTTCTAGTAGTTACATCTCCCTGGTATATGACTGTATATGTTCTAGTAGTTACATCTCCCTGGTATATGACTGTATATTGTTCTAGTAGTTACATCTCCCTGGTATATGACTGTATGATGTTCTAGTAGTTATCTCTCCCTGTATATGACTGTATATTGTTCTAGTAGTTACATCTCCCTGGTATATGACTGTATGTTGTTCTAGTAGTTACATCTCCCTGGTATATGACTGTAATTTTCTAGTAGTTACATCTCCCTGGTATATGACTTATGTTGTTCTAGTAGTTACATCTCCCTGGTATATGACTGTATATTGTTCTAGTAGTTACATCTCCCTGGTATATGACTATATTGTTCAGTAGTTACATCTCCCTGGTATATGACTGTATATTGTTCTAGTAGTTACATCTCCTGGATACTTATGCTATGTTAATTTGGTTATAGTAGTTATTACATCTCCCTGGTATATGACTGTATTGTTCTAGTAGTTTACATCTCCCTGGTATATGACTGTTATTTGTTCTAGTAGTTACATCTCCCTGGTATATGACTGTATGATTGTTCTAGTAGTTACATCTCCCTGGTATATACTGTATATGTTCTAGTAGTTTCATCTCCCTGGTATATGACTGTATATTGTTCTGTAGTTACATCTCCCTGGTATATGACTGTATGTTGTTCTAGTAGTTACATCTCCCTGGTATATGACTGTATTGTTTGTATCTCTTAGACTGTAGTTATAACATCTCCCTGGTATATGACTGTATATTGTTCTAGTAGTTACATCTCCCTGGTATATGACTATATTGTTCTAGTAGTTACATCTCCCTGGTATATGACTGTATATTGTTCTAGTAGTTACATCTCCCTGGTATATGACTGTATATTGTTCTAGTAGTTACATCTCCCTGGTATATGACTGTATATTGTTCTAGTAGTTACATCTCCCTGGTATATGACTGTATATTGTCTAGTAGTTACATCTCCCTGGTATATGACTGTATATGTTATAGTATTACATTCCCTGGTATATGATGTAGTTGTTTAGTAGTTACATCTCCCTGGTATATGACTGTAATTGTTCTGGTAGTTACATCTCCCTGGTATATGACTGTTATTGTTCTAGTAGTTACATCTCCCTGGTATATGACTGTATTTGTTCTAGTAGTTACATCTCCCTGGTATATGACTGTATGTTGTTCTAGTAGTTACTCTCCCTGGTATATGACTGTATATTGTTCTAGTAGTTACATCTCCTGGTATATGACTGTATATTGTTCTAGTAGTTACATCTCCCTGGTATATGACTGTATTGTTCTAGTAGTTACATCTCCCTGGTATATGATGTATATGTTTATAGTTTACATCTCCCTGGTATATGACTGTATGTTGTTCTAGTAGTTACATCTCCCTGGTATATGACTGTATATGTTCTAGTAGTTACATCTCCCTGGTATATGACTGTATATTGTTCTAGTAGTTACATCTCCCTGGTATATGATTGTTCTAGTAGTTACATCTCCCTGGTATATGACTGTATATTGTTCTAGTAGTTACATCTCCCTGTATATGACTGTATGTTGTTCTAGTATTACATCTCCCTGGTATATGACTGTATGTTGTTCTAGTAGTTACATCTCCCTGGTATATGAATTGTTCTAGTAGTTACATCTCCCTGGTATATGACTGTATGTTGTTCTGGTAGTTACATCTCCCTGGTAATATGATTGTGTCTAGTAGTTACATCTCCCTGGTATATGACTGTATATGGTTATAGTATTACATCTCCCTGGTATATGACTGTATATTGTCTAGTAGTTACACCTCCCTGGTATATGACTGTATATTGTTCTAGTATTTACATCTCCCTGGTATATGACTGTATGTTGTTCTAGTAGTTACATCTCCCTGGTATATGACTGTATGTTGTTCTAGTAGTTTCATCTCCCTGGTATATGACTGTATGTTGTTCTAGTAGTTACATCTCCCTGGTATATGACTGTATGTTGTTCTAGTAGTTACATCTCCCTGGTATATGACTGTATGTTGTTCTAGTAGTTACATCTCCCTGGTATATGACTGTATGTTGTTCTAGTAGTTACACCTCCCTGGTATATGACTGTATATTGCTCTAGTAGTTACATCTCCCTGGTATATGACTGTATGTTGTTCTAGTAGTTACATCTCCCTGGTATATGACTGTATGTTGTTCTAGTAGTTTCATCTCCCTGGTATATTTCTGTATATTGTTCTAGTAGTTACATCTCCTTGGTATATGACTATGTTGTTCTAGTATTTACATCTCCCTGGTATATGACTGTATGTTGTTCTAGTAGTTACATCTCCCTGGTATATGACTGTATATTGTTCTAGTAGTTACATCTCCTTGGTATATGACTATGTTGTTCTAGTAGTTACATCTCCCTGGTATATGACTGTATGTTGTTCTAGTAGTTACATCTCCCTGGTATATGACTGTATGTTGTTCTAGTAGTTACATCTCCCTGGTATATGACTATGTTGTTCTAGTAGTTACATCTCCCTGGTATATGACTGTATGTTGTTCTAGTAGTTACATCTCCCTGGTATATGACTGTATGTTGTTCTAACCACAGCAGCTAGATGATACAGGTTATGCACTGGAGCAGTGGTGCCTGCCCCTGAGAGGTAGGCTGATATTAAGCACCAAGAAGAGCCGGATGTCTCTTGTAGCCTGTTAAAAGCTCATCACTCAACTCCTCAGACACTACAATTACACGCCCTCCGGTCGCGTGGCTTTGACTTGCTACAGGCCTGAATGCGAGAAATGTTCAGACACTGCAGGTAATAAATACAGACACTGCAGGTAATAAATACAGACATTGCAGGTAATAAATACAGACACCGGATATTACCTCAAAGTGACTGTAAAGAAAACATTGTTTATGCCACGACTATGATATATTATAGATATCAGTGCAATCACATTACTCCACAGGGAATAAGTGGACCGATCAGCATCTCGCTTATCCGTGCAGGGCTTTAGGAGGTTTGTGCGACTATGCTGGATAAAAGGGTCTTAAGGAACCCGGTAAATGTTAAATTGCAGTAAGTAAGATATTCTCACGTTAGTAAACCTGAGAGTGAAGGTTATTCTCCACGTTAGTAACACCCAGTGAGAGTGGAGGTTATTCTCCACGTTAGTAACACCAGTGAGAGTGGAGGTTATTCTCCACGTATAACATCCAGTGAGAGTGGAGGTTATTCTCCACGTAGTAACATCCAGTGAGAGTGGAGGTTATTCTCCACGTATTAACATCCAGTGAGAGTGGAGGTTATTCTCGACAAGAGAGCGAAGGAAATGCTCTTATCAGTCGGAAGCATCTCCGCCATCAAAATGCCATCAGTGCTCGGAGCTGCGTAGTAACCCCCCCCCCCCTCCCCCCATCTCAGCCCGCCTTGCGAGAAGAAAACACGGGGATACTGAATATTACATTGGTTTAATATTTCTAACGCGCAATGATTACCAATAGTATCGCTTGGTCGTAACACAGTCAAGTCTAGTCTACACCAACAATGAACAATAATGAATTCGGATGAACTCAAGTCGATGGGTTGGCACTTGTCACGAAATGTAGCCATCTTCATGTTCATGTGCTGTGGTTATTGGTCCACACTGAACTGGATCTATCCGAGCTATCCAGTTGAACCACGCGACCAGATAGTCTTCACCCGACATTGCGAGGAAGCCAGCAAATAGTTTAAAAGCTGTGAAATATCAATGGTGTGCCTCAAACCTAGAGTTTAATGGTAGTAGGATCAATAATGGCCGTAAGGACTGAACAGCGCTATTTATCTCACACATAAACCGTCCACTACAAGCTTAAAATTAGAAAACAAACACATCCGTCCTAACACAAACACTGTTCGTGGCAAGTTTGGAACAAATTATTATTATTATTATTATTATTAGCACCGCGTCTTACTACCCGTTCGGGTTGTACACACTTAGGCTAATGTGATTGTGAGATGAAATTGAGGACCTACAGTTTAACGTGGGATCCGAACCACGGTGTAGGCCTAGCATTTCACACATTCCTTGTCAGAGGTGAAGGAAGGGTTTGGTGATCAGATAAATCTGTGTCGGGACCGAGGATTGAACCCCGGACCCTCAACACAGAGGTCTGAGACCTTAACCCTAGGGCCTAGACCAGCAGGTCACCTTTTTGGCACAAATCAAACGCTCTTTAACTTACAGTATCATAGGAAGTTATCAAACTGAAAAAAGTTTTTCTAAAATAAAAAAGTAATGTTTTGCAAATATATTATAAACTAGCCCCCTCCCCCGTAAAAAAATATTGTAGAGAATCCTGTAAAACAAAGCTTCAAATCATCCATCATGTCAATATAAAAACAAAACTTTTCTTTTACTTATTTTTTTTAAAATACAGTCCTACCATCATTGCATAGCCGCCTCCCTCTTTTTATCCTCCCTCCTCTATTTTCATCTCATTCCTCTTTCCTCACCCCTACCCCCCCCCCCCTTCAGCAACCCTACTTTCCCTTCAACAACTTTTTTTTTCCGACGACTATATAATATAATATCGACATTTTTATGAGGAATAAATTTAATTTTCAAAATAAAATATAGCCTATGTTACTCGCTGATAATGTAGCTTTATATTGGTGAAAGAATTTTTTAAATCGGTCCAGTAGTTTGCGAGTTTATCCATTACAAACAAAAATCAAATCTTTCCTCTTTATAATAGTATATAGTATGTATATAGTATAGATATTTCTCATTGTCTAGTCAAATATACACGAGAAAAGATAAAAAGTAGAATAAAAACAAAAGTTAATTTTTTTAACACATTATTTGGGCGACATAGTGTCATTTTTTTCCCAGGAAGGCTAATAATTACCATGCACTTTTTGAACCGACTGATCAAATCAGGACACGCCTTACAGTAACCTAAATTTAGAACAAACACAACACCCAATCCCCAGACCATCAATTCATCATTGTACAAGGGAGAACCCACATTTAGCCCATGCTAGGAATCGAACCCCACACTCCACAAAAGAAGAATATCCCTGTTCATTAAAGAGCATTACAATCAATTTGATTTTGCTCTGAAACGATTGTTTTTATAAAAAATATATTTCAACTAATTTGTTTAATAGTTCTACAACTTAACAACGGTAAGTTATTTCGTATCTGAAATAGTTTCGGAAATTCGATCAAAATTGGAAATTTCAGTTCGTGCAAAGTATCATAATAGTCATTTTCATGAGGAAACGAGTATAGACATTTTGTTTGTAGTGACAGTGTCTAGATAATAAATTTAATCAAAATATTTAGATAGAATTTCAAGAAGCTACATATTATCTCTTTTAACCCTTCAGTAAACAAACTACCCTTAATTTTAGGATTATATATCTAATTCAAAGAACAACTTTTTCGGTTTTAAGAGGTCACGAAACGTCGGGATTTATTCAAATTTCGTGTCCAATTTTTTGACGATCACAATACCTCTCTCTCCGAGGGGTCGATATAAAGTAAAGATATTATATTAAGCTCTACTTTGAGAAATGACTGGTTAAGTACGCATGTATGAAGGCACGTATCCAGAGGGGGGCTCGTGGGGCTGAACTCCCCTTCCCCCGAAATCTAAACAAACATTATTATAAAAAGATAAAAATTTATAAAATCATCTCTTAATAATATCTCGTCTTGTAATAGTAAATTCCTAATTTAAAAAAATACAGTAGCGATTAACTTCAGTTTAACTTTCTCAACCGGACTAAACATCGTGAATAATAAGACGTAATATACTCTGGAATTCCTCCACACACGGAGATAAAAAGTCGAGATTTCGTTAAAAAAAATGTATACAGATGACCCATTCTTGCATTCACTAATAATTAATAGGCCCTATACTTTTTATGACTTTGGATAGATATTTCATTAGTTTTTATAAAAATGTATGTAAAATTAGTATGATTTCTATTAAATGTCATAAAAAGTATATCAATTATTAGTGAATGCAAGAATGGCTCAACTTCAATATATTTTTGTACGAAATTTTGATATGTTTTTCTCTCCGTGCAGGTCAGATTCATCCCCCCCTCCCCCTCGCTGTTTAGTCTTAAGATGATCGTCGCCGGACAATATTTGAAGAATGATACTCCCCCTCTCCCCATCAAAAGAAAAATCTGGATTCGTGCCTGCATATATATATCATATCACTATTATCAGCTATTATCTTTCTAAGATGGAAACAAACTATACACAAACATGATATAACTGGGATAATGTATCTCTGCTGGTAGTTTATGAGGCATTGGTTGTGGATTGATCTGTATATCACAAGGAAGACTCAGGTTGTGGAATGGTCTGTATATCACAAGGAGGACCCAGGTTGTGGAATGGTCTGTATATCACAGAGAACACAGGTTGTGGATTGATCTGTACATAACAGAGAACACAAGTGTTGTGGAATGGTCTGTATATCACAAGGAGGACCCAGGTTGTGGATTGGTCTGTATATCACAAGGAAGACTCAGGTTGTGGAATGGTCTGTATACACAAGGAAGACTCAGGTTGTGGAATGGTCTGTATATCACAAGGAGGACCCAGGTTGTGGAATGGTCTGTATATCACAAGGAAGACTCCAGGTTGTGAATGGTCGTATATCACAAGGAAGTACTCAGTTGTGGAATGGTCTGTATATCACAGATAACACAGGTGTTGAATGGTTTACAAGGAACATGACAAAGTGTACTTGTAGTCTGGAGGCCGTGGAGACCAGCAGACCCTCCAGAGTCCTGGATGTTGTGATGGAGCAGGTTTGGAAGTCTCCCTGACGAGATGTCTCAGTTATCTTCCATCTCCCTGTACAGCAGCTGTGGCCTGACTCACAGATCGTCAGGTTGGCTTCTGGAACACAGGACAAAGGTGTCAATCCAGGTGGTGAGACAGGTTCTACTGGGTGGTGAGACAGGTTCTACATGCTACAGAACCGTGGTGAGACAGGTTCTACTGGGTGGTGAGACAGGTTCTACATGCTACAGAACCGTGGTGAGACAGGTTCTACTGGGTGGTGAGACAGGTTCTACATGCTACAGAACCGTGGTGAGACAGGTTCTACTGGGTGGTGAGACAGGTTCTACATGCTACAGAACCGTGGTGAGACAGGTTCTACTGGGTGGTGAGACAGGTTCTACATGCTACAGAACCGTGGTGAGACAGGTTCTACTGGGTGGTGAGACAGGTTCTACATGCTACAGAACCGTGGTGAGACAGGTTCTACTGGGTACAGAACCGTGGTGAGACAGGTTCTTCTGGGTGGTGAGACAGGTTCTACATGCTACAGAACCGTGGTGAGACAGGTTCTACTGGGTACAGAACCGTGGTGAAACAGGTTCTACTGGGTGGTGAGACAGGTTCTTCTGGGTGGTGAGACAGGTTCTACATGCTACAGAACCGTGGTGAGACAGGTTCTATTGGGTACAGAACCGTGGGGATAATATAGGTTCTACATATCCACTATAATTATGGCGACTATGTTATTTTTTTAAATAAAAAGCATGACATTAATATATAGAACATACCACATATATGTTACAAACTAAGAAAAGAAATAGATTAGATATTGTAGAAATAATAGAGGGAGAAAGGAAAAAATGTCCTTTCATTGCAAATTCAAGGTAACACTGAGTAACAGCATCAAGTCAGAGAACGTAGTTTCATCTTCAAGTCCAAGTAACAAATATTAATGTTAAAAAAACTCTGTTCACACAGAAACATTAGGGCATTATGGGAATATCAAGAAACAACTTTGAGAGACATAAGTAACTAAAAAGTAGAACATAGGTATCCAAGTAGACAACTTTTTGTATTATTATTATTAGCACCGCGTCTTACTACCCGTTCGGGTTATACGCACTTACGCTAATGTGTAATGGTAGGGTGATTGTGAGATGAAATGAAGGACCTACAGTTTAACGTGGAATCCGAACCACGGTGGCGACCTGGCATTCCTCACATTCACAAGATGTCTTGTCAGAGGTGAAGGAAGGGTTTGGCAATCAGATAAATCACTTTTGGTAGCGATTATGATCTAAAAGTTATTTTTCCCCACCATATATGAACATTCTGGTGGGAAAGAGACCTCTCAGAACGGACTTGTTACAACAATCAGTGGATTACATATCACACTTTAGATGAGAACTTAATTGAAATTGCACTTGCACACAGCCTTTGGCAAATAGAGCTTGTAAATACGAATACCAAAAATTATAAAATTTATGGGAAATGTTACTTGCGCTAACTAACGCCGGTTCTGTAGAAGAATATGACAGCAGCCCAAAAAATTTCACTATCCTGCAACAAACAACACTGCCCTGTAAAAAAACCCCACTGTCCTGCAACAACAGCATTGCCCTGCAACACACAGCACTGTCCTGCTACAAACAGTAGTTTCCTGCTACAAAGAGTGGTGTCCTGCTACAAACAGCGGTGTCCTGCTACAAACAGCACTGTCCTGCAACACACAGCACTGTCCTGCTACAAACAGTAGTTTCCTGCTACAAAGAGCGGTGTCCTGCTACAAACAGCGGTGTCCTGCTACAAACAGCACTGTCCTGCTACAAACAGTAGTGTCCTGCTACAAACAGTAGTGTCCAGCTACAAACAACACCGCTCACAACAGTTGACAGCCCTGGGAAAATGTGGTGGGTCATGTCTGAGCTTGAGAAAGCTTGCAGTGTGAACAGTTTGAGACCGCTGGTCAGGTGTGTCCCGTGCACGTCCGAATGTGCAACGTGTGTAAGAGAGAGATAGACGCGGTATTTATTCCTGGCCGTGAACAAGCCGGAGCCTGCAAATAGCCCCCAGTCTCAGGATTCGCAACTCTCAACACCGCTAGGGTGAGGCGACTCAGCGGGTGTAGCTATAGCGCGGAGGATAGGATCTTTCTTATGCACACTTCAAGATACTGGCGCCAGGATTTGGTATTTAGGTTTAGATGGGGAGGAGTTACAGCCTTTCACCTTCAAATCATATATTTTAACAAGTAAATAAAAAAATAGCCCTGAAGTGAAAAACTTTCGCTAAAGTACGACATTGTTGGAATTTATTGTTTCAAATTGTGTATCAATACTACAGTGATATACCTCATTCCCTCCATGTTATTACTATAGTAAGATAGGTTTACCTTGTAATTCTATATAAATCTAAGTTTAAGGTAATTTAATTTCTATTAATTAGCTAAATAAGTTGCTGAGCGGTTTATTTGTAGTGAATGATTTTTAGCACTATAGTAAGATAGGTTTACCTTGTAATTCTATATAAATCTAAGTTTAAGGTAATTTAATCTCTATTAATTAGCTAAATAAGTTATAAGTTATAAATATGTTATTATCGTTACTACACTCTTACTAGTAGTTCTGTGAACAGTAGACCTCCCTCCATGTTATTATCGTTACTACAGTCTTACTGGTAGTTCTGTGAACAGTAGACCTCCATCCACGTTATTAGAGTTACTACAGTCTTACTAGTAGTTCTGTGAACAGTAGACCTCTCTCCATGTTATTATCGTTACTACAGTCTTACTAGTAGTTCTGTGAACAGTAGACCTCCCTCCATGTTATTATCGTTACTACAGTCTTACTAGTAGTTCTGTGAACAGTAAACCTCCCTCCTTGTTATTATCGTTACTACAGTCTTACTAGTAGTTCTGTGAACAGTAGACCTCTCTCAATGTTATTATCGTTACTACAGTGTTACTAGTAGTTCTGTGAACAGTAAACCTCCCTCCTTGTTATTATCGTTACTACAGTCTTACTAGTAGTTCTGTGAACAGTAGACCTCTCTCCATGTTATTATCGTTACTACAGTGTTACTAGTAGTTCTGTGAACAGTAAACCTCCCTCCTTGTTATTATCGTTACTACAGTCTTACTAGTAGTTCTGTGAACAGTAAACCTCCCTCCTTGTTATTATCGTTACTACAGTCTTACTAGTAGTTCTGTGAACAGTAGACCTCCCTACATGTTATTATAGTTACTACAGTCTTACTAGTAGTTCTGTGAACAGTAGACCTCCCTACATGTTATTATCGTTACTACAGTCTTACTAGTAGTTCTGTGAACAGTAAACCTCCCTCCTTGTTATTATCGTTACTACAGTCTTACTAGTAGTTCTGTGAACAGTAGACCTCCCTCATGTTATATATTCCGTTTAACTGAACAGTGCTTTACAGTTAGTTACTACAGTTTGAGTAACAGTAACCTCCCTCCTTGTTATTATCGTTACTACATGTCTACTAGTAGTTCTGTGAACAGTAACCTCCCTACATGTTATTATAGTTACTACAGTCTTACTAGTAGTTCTGTGAACAGTAGACCTCCCTCATGTTATTATCGTTACTACAGTCTTACAGTAGTTCTGTGAACAGTAAACCTCCCTCTTGTTATTATATCGTTACTACACTCGCTTACTAGTAGTTTCTGTGAACAGTAGACCTCCCTCCATGTTATTATCGTTACTACAGTCTTACTAGTAGTTCTGTGAACAGTAAACCTCCCTCCTTGTTATTATCGTTACTACAGTGTTACTAGTAGTTCTGTGAACAGTAAACCTCCCTTCTTGTTATTATCGTTACTACAGTCTTACTAGTAGTTCTGTGAACAGTAGACCTCCCTCATGTTATTATCGTTACTACAGTTTACAGTTTCTAGTATTCTGTGAACAGTAGACCTCCCTCCATGTTATTATCGTTACTACAGTCTTACTAGTAGTTCTGTGAACAGTAACCTCCCTCCTTGTTTTATCGTTACTACAGTCTTACTAGTAGTTCTGTGAACAGTAGACCTCTCTCCATGTTATTATCGTTACTACAGTCTTACTAGTAGTTCTGTGAACAGTAGACCTCTCTCCATGTTATTATCGTTACTACAGTCTTACTAGTAGTTCTGTGAACAGTAAACCTCCCTCCTGTTATTATCGTTACTACAGTCTTACTAGTAGTTCTGTGAACAGTAGAACCTCCCTCCTGTTATTATCGTTACTACAGTCTTACTAGTAGTTCTGTGAACAGTAGAACCTCCCTCCTGTTATTATCGTTACTACAGTCTTACTAGTAGTTCTGTGAACAGTAGACCTCTCCTCATGTTATTATCGTTACTACAGTCTTACTAGTAGTTCTGTGAACAGTAGACCTCCTCCATGTTATTATCGTTACTACAGTCTTACTAGTAGTTCTGTGAACAGTAGACCTCCCTCCATGTTATTATCGTTACTACAGTCTTACTAGTAGTTCTGTGAACAGTAGACCTCCTCCATGTTATTATCGTTACTACAGTCTTACTAGTAGTTTTGTGAACAGTAGACCTCCCTCCATGTTACTATCGTTACTACAGTGTTACAGTAGTTCTGTGAACAGTAACCTCCCTCCTTGTTATTATCGTTACTACAGTTTACTAGTAGTTCTGTGAACAGTAAACCTCCCTTCATGTTATTATCGTTACTACAGTCTTACTAGTAGTTCTGTGAACAGTAGACCTCCTTCCATGTTATTATCGTTACTACAGTCTTACTAGTAGTTCTGTGAACAGTAGAACCTCCCTCCTGTTATTATCGTTACTACAGTCTTACTAGTAGTTCTGTGAACAGTAAGACCTCCCTCCTTGTTATTATCGTTACTACAGTGTTACTAGTAGTTCTGTGAACAGTAGACCTCCCTCCATGTTATTATCGTTACTACAGTCTTACTAGTAGTTCTGTGAACAGTAGACCTCCCTCCATGTTATTATCGTTACTACAGTCTTACTAGTAGTTCTGTGAACAGTAGACCTCCCTCATGTTATTATCGTTACTACATGTTACTAGTAGTTCTGTGAACAGTAACCTCCCTCCTGTTATTATCGTTACTACAGTCTTACTAGTAGTTCTGTGAACAGTAAACCTCCCTCCATGTTATTATCGTTACTACAGTCTTACTAGTAGTTCTGTGAACAGTAGAACCTCCCTACCTGTTATTATCGTTACTCTAACTATCCTTACTAGTAGTTCTGTGAACAGTAGACCTCCCTTCATGTTATTATCGTTACTACAGTCTTACTAGTAGTTTTGTGAACAGTAGACCTCCCTCCATGTTACTATCGTTACTACAGTGTTACCAGTAGTTTCTGTGAACAGTAAACCTCCCTCCTTGTTATTATCGTTACTACAGTCTTACTAGTAGTTCTGTGAACAGTAGACCTCCCTTCATGTTATTATCGTTACTACAGTCTTACTAGTAGTTCTGTGAACAGTAGACCTCTCTCCATGTTATTATCGTTACTACAGTGTTACTAGTAGTTCTGTGAACAGTAGACCTCTCTCCATGTTATTATCGTTACTACAATGTTACTAGTAGTTCTGTGAACAGTAAACCTCCCTCCTTGTTATTATCGTTACTACAGTGTTACTAGTAGTTCTGTGAACAGTAAACTCCCTCCTTGTTATTATCGTTACTACAGTCTTACTAGTAGTTCTGTGAACAGTAGACCTCCCTTCATGTTATTATCGTTACTACAGTCTTACTAGTAGTTTTGTGAACAGTAGACCTCCCTCCATGTTATTATCGTTACTACAGTCTTACTAGTAGTTCTGTGAACCGTAGACCTTCCTTCATGTTATTATCGTTACTACAGTCTTACTAGTAGTTTTGTGAACAGTAGACCTCCCTCCATGTTATTATCGTTACTACAGTCTGACTAGTAGTTCTGTGAACAGTAGACCTTCCTTCATGTTATTATCGTTACTACAGTCTTACTAGTAGTTTTGTGAACAGTAGACCTCCCTCCATGTTATTATCGTTACTACAGTCTGACTAGTAGTTCTGTGAACAGTAGACCTTCCTTCATGTTATTATCGTTACTACAGTCTTACTAGTAGTTCTGTGAACAGTAAACCTCCCTCCTTGTTATTATCGTTACTACAGTCTTACTAGTAGTTCTGTGAACAGTAGACCTCCCTTCATGTTATTATCGTTACTACAGTCTTACTAGTAGTTTTGTGAACAGTAGACCTCCCTCCATGTTATTATCGTTACTACAGTCTGACTAGTAATTCTGTGAACAGTAGACCTCCCTCCTTGTTATTATCGTTACTACAGTGTTACTAGTAGTTCTGTGAACAGTAAACCTCCCTCCTTGTTATTATCGTTACTACAGTCTTACTAGTAGTTCTGTGAACAGTAGACCTCCCTTCATGTTATTATCGTTACTACAGTCTTACTAGTAGTTTTGTGAACAGTAGACCTCCCTCCATGTTATTATCGTTACTAGAGTCTTACTAGTAGTTTTGTGAACAGTAGACCTCCCTCCATGTTATTATCGTTACTAGAGTCTTACTAGTAGTTCTGTGAACAGTAGACCTCCCTTCATGTGATTATCCTTAATACAGTCTTACTAGTAGTTCTGTGAACAGTAGACCTCCCTTCATGTTATTATCGTTACTACAGTCTTACTAGTAGTTCTGTGAACAATAGACCTCCCTCAATGTTATTATCGTTACTACAGTCTTACCAGTAGTTCTGTGAACAGTAAACCTCCCTCCTTGTTATTATCGTTACTACAGTCTTACTTGTAGTTCTGTGTAAAGTAGACCTCCCTCCGTGTTATTATCGTTACTACAGTCTTACTAGTAGTTTTGTGAACAGTAGACCTCCCTCCATGTTATTATCGTTACTACAGTCTTACTAGTAGTTCTGTGAACAATAGACCTCCCTCAATGTTATTATCGTTACTACAGTCTTACCAGTAGTTCTGTGAACAGTAAACCTCCCTCCTTGTTATTATCGTTACTACAGTCTTACTTGTAGTTCTGTGTAAAGTAGACCTCCCTCCGTGTTATTATCGTTACTACAGTCTTACTAGTAGTTTTGTGAACAGTAGACCTCCCTCCATGTTATTATCGTTACTACAGTCTTACTAGTAGTTCTGTGAACAGTAGACCTCCCTCCATGTTATTATCGTTACTAGAGTCTTACTAGTAGTTCTGTGAACAGTAGACCTCCCTCCATGTTACTATCGTTACTACAGTCTTACCAGTAGTTCTGTGAACAGTAAACCTCCCTCCTTGTTATTATCGTTACTACAGTCTTACTAGTAGTTCTGTGAACAGTAAACCTCCCTCCTTGTTATTATCGTTACTACAGTCTTACTTGTAGTTCTGTGTAAAGTAGACCTCCCTCCGTGTTATTATCGTTACTAGAGTCTTACTAGTAGTTCTGTGAACAGTAGACCTCCCTCCGTGTTATTATCGTTACTACAGTCTTACCAGTAGTTCTGTGAACAGTAAACCTCCCTCCTTGTTATTATCGTTACTACAGTCTTACTAGTAGTTCTGTGAACAGTAAACCTCCCTCCTTGTTATTATCGTTACTACAGTGTTACTAGTAGTTCTGTGAACAGTAGACCTCCCTCCGTGTTATTATTGTTATTACAGTCTTACTAGTAGTTTTGTGAACAGTAGACCTCCCTCCATGTTACTATCGTTACTACAGTGTTACCAGTAGTTCTAGAAATCAAGAGATACAGGTTTCAAATGTTCACCTCTCAAGTTAAATGAGCTTGTAAGCTGCTCACTGACATAATCCCCCAGTTACCTGAACAATCACAGTTAGTGAGACTTACACCACGGCTGTAGCTAGTGTGGGCCGTACAAGGACGGCGCATGCGCGGGGCCTGCAGACTAGCCTTGAACTCGCGGACAGAGTGAACTGCAGGCCGGGCGGGGACCGTGGACAGGACAAGTTCCTTGGAGGAAGGAGACACTAGAGAGTCGAATGGAGACGGGATTAGGATAGTTGGAGGGAGAGGGGACTAGAATAGTTGGAGGCTGAGGGGACTAGGATAGTTAGAGGAGAGGGAACTAGGATAGTTGGAGGTTGAGGGGACTAGGATAGTTGGAGGGAGAGGGAACTAGGATAGTTGGAGGCTGAGGGGACTAGGATAGTTAGAGGAGAGGGAACTAGGATAGTTGGAGGGAGAGGAGAGAGTAGGATAGTTGGAGGAAGAGGAGAGAGTAGGATAGTTGGAGGGAGAGGAGAGAGTAGGATAATAGAAGAGAAAGGAGAGAGTAGGATAGTGGGAGGAAGAGTTGGGTATGATATTTGGAGGGAGAAGAGAGTAGGATATTGGGAGGAAGAGTTGGGTATGATATTTGGAGGGAGAAGAGAGTAGGATAGTGGGAGGAAGAGTTGGGTATGATATTTGGAGGGAGAAGAGAGTAGGATAGTGGGAGGAAGAGTTGGGTATGATATTTGGAGGGAGAAGAGAGTAGGATAGTGGGAGGAAAAGTTGGGTATGATATTTGGAGGGAGAGGTCCCAGAAAATAAGTGTTCTTGGATGTCGAACACGTATTCGCTGATAACACGTCAACACTTCGCAAACCAGCTCCCCCCTCCCCCTTGCGTGCCGGGAGCTCGTTAGATCAGCGATAACAGAACACCTCTTCCCTAGTGAGTGGGTCCCTTGCACCCTGGATCTCACTCTTGGACGAGAACAGAGAAAGAACTATAATGCAAGTGCGGAGTTTTTTTTAACGTGAAGGCAACATTACAGGAACATCCTGTCAACCTCCAGCTAGAGGGCTGTGAAGCCAAGGTTACAAACATTCCAGGAACATCCTGTCAACCTCCAGCTAGAGGGCTGTGAAGCCAAGGTTACAAACATCCCACCATAAACAGTCTGGGCTCTCAGCACCTTGGAGTAAAAACTTTACAGGTCCCAAGTGCCGTCCTGTCAGGTTTTACACGTCAACTTTCCTGACAACCTGAAATAAAGGGGAAATGTTCACAACAAGCCGTCTTCAGGAACAACCCCCCCCCTCCTATTAGTACCTTGTTGCACAAGGCTATCCTGCACCATCAGTACCTTGTTGCACAGAGCTATCCTGCATCATCAGTACCTGGTTGCACACAGCTATCCTGCACCATCAGTTCCTTGTTGCGCAGAGCTATCCTGTACCATCAGTACCTTGTTGCAAAGATGTTATTAGCACCGCGTCTTACTACCCATTCGGGTTGTACACACTTACGCTAATGTGTAATGTAATGGTAGGGTGATTGTGAGATGAAATGAAGGACCTACAGTTTAACGTGGAATCCGAACCACGGTGGAGGCCTGGCATTTCCATTATTATTGTTATTTGTTGCAAAGAGCTATCCTGCACCATCAGTACCTTGTTGCACAGAGCTATCCTGTACCATCAGTACCTTGTTGCAAAGAGCTATCCTGCACCATCAGTACCTTGTTGCACACAGCTATCCTGCACCATCAGTACCTTGTTGCACAGAGTTATCCTGCACCATCAGTTCTTTGTTGCACAGAGCTATCCTGCACCATCAGTTCCTTGTTGCTCAGAGCTATCCTGCGCCATCAGTACCTTTATGTACAGAGCTATCCTGCACCATCAGTACCTTGTTGCACAGAGCTATCCTGAACCATCAGTTCCTTGTTGCACAGAGCTATCCTGCGCCATCAGTACCTTGTTGCACAGAGCTATCCTGCACCATCAGTACCTTGTTGCACACAGCTATCCTGCACCATCAGTACCTTGTTGCACAGAGCTATCCTGCACCATCAGTACCTTGTTGCACAGAGCTATCCTGCACCATCAGTACCTTGCTGCACAGAGCTATCTTGCACCATCAGTACCTTGTTGCACACAGCTATCCTGCACCATCAGTACCTTGTTGCACAGAGCTATCCTGCACCATCAGTACCTTGTTGCACACAGCTATCCTGCACCATCAGTACCTTGTTGCACACAGCTATCCTGCACCATCAGTACCGTGTTGCACAGAGCTATCCTGCACCATCAGTTCCTTGTTGCACAGAGCTATCCTGCGCCATCAGTACCTTTATGTACAGAGCTATCCTGCACCATCAGTACCTTGTTGCACAGAGCTATCCTGAACCATCAGTTCCTTGTTGCACAGAGCTATCCTGCGCCATCAGTACCTTGTTGCACAGAGCTATCCTGCACCATCAGTACCTTGTTGCACACAGCTATCCTGCACCATCAGTACCTTGTTGCACACAGCTATCCTGCACTATCAGTACCTTGTTGCACACAGCTATCTGCACCATCACTACCTTGTTGCACACAGCTATCCTGCACCATCAGTACCGTGTTGCACAGAGCTATCCTGCACCATCAGTACCTTGTTGCACACAGCTATCCTGCACCATCACTACCTTGTTGCACACAGCTATCCTGCACCATCAGTACCTTGTTGCACACAGCTATCCTGCACCATCAGTACCTTGTTGCACACAGCTATCCTGCACTATCAGTACCTTGTTGCACACAGCTATCTGCACCATCACTACCTTGTTGCACACAGCTATCCTGCACCATAAGTACCGTGTTGCACAGAGCTATCCTGCACCATCAGTACCTTGTTGCACACAGCTATCCTGCACCATCACTACCTTGTTGCACACAGCTATCCTGCACCATCAGTACCTTGTTGCACAGAGCTATCCTGCACCATCAGTTCCTTGTTGCACAGAGCTATCCTGCGCCATCAGTACCTTTATGTACAGAGCTATCCTGCACCATCAGTACCTTGTTGCACAGAGCTATCCTGAACCATCAGTTCCTTGTTGCACAGAGCTATCCTGCGCCATCAGTACCTTGTTGCACACAGCTATCCTGCACCATCAGTACCTTGTTGCACACAGCTATCCTGCACCATCAGTACCTTGTTGCACACAGCTATCTGCACCATCACTACCTTGTTGCACACAGCTATCCTGCACCATCAGTACGGTGTTGCACAAAGCTATCCTGCAGGAGGACCGGACAGGTTATCGACCCAGCAATTAACAGTAATATTCCTCCCAGTCTTGTGACCGCATGTGCTGGCTTCTCTGCACCAGGGGCCGACACGTGGGATATATGTCAACATCTGTGACCTTGTCTCAAATGTAACTAACGCTTAGTTAACTCACAGCACCAGCTTGTTTACACCGGGATTCAACCCCGTACTTGACAACATGGCAACCCGTCCCCAGACTCCAAGTGATCATAAGAAGCTTCGGCCAGTTCTGTGTTCGAGAGTCACACCTCTTGGTGAGAGGGTGGCATCACACCTCTTGGTGAGAGGGTGGTATCACACCTCTTGGTGAGAGGGTGGCATCACACCTCTTGGTTAGAGGGTGGTATCACACCTCATGGTGAGAGGGTGGTATCACACAGGAGGGGTTGAGCCACACCTCTTGGTGAGAGTGTGGTATCACACCTCATGTGAGAGGGTGGTATCACACCTCTTGGTGAGAGGGTGGTATCACACCTCTTGGTTAGAGGGTGGTATCACACCTCATGGTGAGAGGGTGGTATCACACAGGAGGGGTTGAGCCACACCTCTTGGTGAGAGTGTGGTATCACACCTCATGTGAGAGGGTGGTATCACACCTCTTGGTGAGAGGGTGGTATCACACCTCTTGGTGAGAAGGTGGTATCACACCTCTTGGTGAGAGTGTGGTATCACACCTCATGTGAGAGGGTGGTATCACACCTCTTGGTGAGAGGGTGATATCACACCTCTTGGTGAGAGGGTGGTATCACACCTCTTGGTGAGAGTGTGGTATCACACCTCATGTGAGAGGGTGGTATCACACCTCTTGGTGAGAGGGTGGTATCACACCTCTTGGTGAGAGGGTGGTATCACACCTCTTGGTGAGAAGGTGGTATCAACACCTCTTGGTGAGAGGGTGGTATCACACCTCTTGGTGAGAAGGTGGTATCACACCTCTTGGTGAGAGGGTAGTGTTGAGGGGGAGTAAATTATAAATCCAAACTAATGACAATTGAGATGAACATTTCTTGTCAATTTTTCAGATGATATAATCCTGGGCCTTATTATAATATCAAATTGTAAAGAATCTGATTATATTATTGAAGTATTAACATATCTGGGCCACAGCAGACCCAACGTTAGTGACGCGTTCAACCACCAAGCGCTGTAGTCTATACGTGAGTGTGAGAGTAATCTCTGTTATTGCTTTATTGTAACTCATTTGATAATGTTTCTGGTGTTAACGTCCTCGGGGGAAAGTAAACTTAGGATATCCCGATTGCATTTGTTTAATTTAAATGGCTGGATTTTTTTCCTGAAATAAATAGTAACTGAAAATTTTCCAATAACGAAAAATCTCCTGTGGAAGATTATTCATCTCGAATCGTTACTCATCTTTTCCGAAACAGTAACTAAACAAGGTTTATCAATTATTTTTAGTAGTATTATTATAAGAAAGTGTGAATACAATATTTGATTTTTCAGTTTGCTTTGTACCGAAGAATCACATCCAAAATGGTTCTCTTCTCACCCACTCCTCATTTGTCACCCTGTCTGTCCACCTGATCTTCTCAAGTCTTCTCCACATCACATTTCAAAGCTTTCCAAGTATTTCTTTTCCATCTTCCTGAGAGTCCAAGTTTCTGCTCCAAACAGCGCGATGCTCCAAATGTAGCATCTTATCAGTTTCCTCCTCAGTTCCAAACTCAACTTGCTGGTCAGCAGTAACCTCTTCTTGTTGTTGTTATTATTATTATTATTATTATTATTATTATTATTATTATTATTATTATTAGCACCGCGTCTTACTACCCGTTCGGGTTATACGCACTTACGCTAATGTGTAATGGTAGGGTGATTGTGAGATGAAATGAAGGACCTACAGTTTAACGTGGAATCCGAACCACGGTGGAGGCCTCTCCTTGTTGAAAACTTCCTTGCCCATAGCAATCCTAGACCTAATTTTCTTAGTGCAGTTGGCATCCTTAATCAGCAGATTTCCCAGATACTTGATATATAGAACTGTTCTATGTTTTCCAACTCCTGGTTTACAATTTTGGTTTTCAGCGGCTATTCATGTTTTGAAATCACCATCACTTTAAACTTTTAAATGTTGATTTCCATTTTTTTTATAATAATATTTACACCCGAGGTTAAAATATAAGTTAATTTGTTCTGGATTCGTTGATAAGCAATACATATCACACAACAACATTGCAATCCAAACGGAGTTAATAATGTGCTAACGTTAGACCTACTTGAAATATTCTTCTGTGGGAGAAATTATAGATGAACTCATAATATTAGACATTACTAAATTACCACTCGAATTTTATAGCATAATCATACAATACATATCCAGTTTAGTATATTTATAATAATAATAATAATATTTAGCACGGCGTCTTACTACCCGTTCGGATTATACGCTTTAAGTACTAATTACGCTAATAAATTAGGAATTGGGAAGGTTGAATTAGAGGAAGTGAACCCGCATTTGCGTGGAGGGAGAGTGGAAAACCAAGTATATTTATAAACCATAAAGGTGGATTATGACATCTTTTTAAACACGTGTTTAATAGAGCGTTTTCCTTAATTTGATGACAATACATCCCACGGCGCACACCTGTATGACATATAGTATCATCTACATCTCACGGCGTCAGTAGTTTAAAGTGGGTTTAAGAATATATTTAGAAAGTCTCCTTTGATGAATATCAAGTCCACATCACCGAGTTGTATGAAATGTAATATCGACTATTTATTAGATTAGTTCTTATTGTTTGTAAATATAGTTATAACTAAAAGAAATTGAATTAGGTCTACCGAGCGAAAAGAATAACTGAATTTGATTAATTACACCGCTGGTTTTAGGTAGAAAGGGATACTTTTATAAAAGTGCTCGATAGTTCTAACGCCATCAGGGCTGCCACTATTTTCTCAGTACAAAATTCCCTTTATTTTCTAGTTTTTATAGAAAGAATTGCTTTTCTTTTCTGATACTTTAAAACTTTAAAGTAGAATAGAATAAAACTTAATTTGTCATAAAATCGTAAAGTCATGCCATGCTGGCTTAGAACAACATAACTTGACTTTGGTGGGTAAATTTATATATTTGTTAAGTAAACTTATGTTTACAGGAGGAAAATGGGGAACGGGGTTTAAGGGGACATGTATTCTAAGCAGCTTGATTATTTTTTGGTTCAATTTTTTTTATAGATACAAGGCCAACCATTTACAACGTGATGAGTAGTGTTCCAAATTCACAGATTAATTTTAAAAGTTTAGTTGGAAAACTTCCAACGTTCTACCGGTTGTTTACAAAATAAAATACCTGTATTTTACTGGTGAGGGTAAATACCCTGGGTTTATATTTATTTATCTATAGTTTCAGTCAATTAAATCACTCAAACTTAAACAAACCCAACTTCGGTGGCCGCAACGTCTAAGGCGTCACTATCACAATCATAGACTTGACTACCAAAGAAGGAGCGATCACGGTTCGAATCCCGGTCATACGTACTAGGGCTTTTTTATATTGGTTTTCCAATCTTCCTACACGCAAATGCTGGTGCATTTACTCTAAACTAAGCCTTCCTAACCCTTAACACATTAGTGTAGTTAGTACATAAGCGCACAGACCAGAGTAGAAACGCGATGATACAAACCAAGCGAAAAGGATTAAAAAATGAGAGTTTTGGTTGTTTTTAACGTCACGTGAGGGGAGATTCCAACTACGTGGTGCAGTCAGTGGAGCTCGAACCACGGCCGTCCAATGAGACCTGTTCTCGGTCCAAGCACGAGTGGGCGTGTTCTGGAAATAGTTTGACTGATGTCGTGTATTAATAGAGCCTTGGACAGGTGCCTCAGCAGGAAGTGCCTCACACAGATGGCCTCTTAACTCGGTTACATGTCGCCCACTTGCTGGGAGCTGGGAATACTCGGGGCGGAACGCGGTGGGAGTTGTTCACAAAGTGTTAGTTCTCCTCTCATCATCCCAATATCGGGCAATCCCACCTTCGTCCTCCCAATATCAGGCAACCCCACCCTCGCCATCCCGATTATAGACAATCCCACCCTCATAATCCCGATATCAGGCAATCCCCCCGTCCTCCCGATACCAGGCAATCCCACCCTCGTCCTCTCAATATCAGGCAACCCCACCCTCATAATCACGATACCCGACAATCCCACCCTCGTCCTCCGATACCAGCAATCCCACCCTCGTCCTCCCGATACCCGACAATCCCACCCTCGTCCTCCCGATACCAGGCAATCCCACCCTCATCCTCTGATACCAGGCAATCCCACCCTCATAATCCCGATTCAGGCAATCCCACCCTCATCCTCCTGATAACAGGCAATCCCACCCTCGTCCTCTTGATACCGACAATCCACCCTCACCCACCCTATAAGACAATCTCGCTCTAGTTGTCCCAATCCCCGTGATAGCTGTGGATCGTGCCTGTATTGTACAGACAGCAGATGTTGATGTCACCACAACTTGTTATGACTGATGTAACGCAATGTAGTGGTCAACTGACCGAGGTCAACTGCTGGCAGTGACAACAGAGGGCACCAATGATTCGCGAGGTTTACAGACTGAGCTCAAGATGTCTCTTACCAGCCACAGTACAGCCAGGGTATCTCTTACAGCCACTGTACAACCAGGATATCTCTTACTAGCCACTGTACAACCAGGATATCTCTTACTAGCCACTGTACAACCAGGATATCTCTTACCAGCCACAGTACAGCAGGGTATCTCTTACTAGCCACTGTACAACCAGGATATCTCTTACCAGCCACAGTACAACCAGGATATATCTTACTAGCCACTGTACAACCAGGATATCTCTTACCAGCCACAGTACAACCAGGATATCTCTTACCAGCCACAGTACAACCAGGATATTCTTACTAGCCACTGTACAACCAGGATATCTCTTACTAGCCACAGTACAACCAGGATATCTCTTACTAGCCACTGTACAACCAGGATATCTCTTACTAGCCACTGTACAACCAGGATATCTCTTACTAGCCACAGTACAACCAGGATATCTCTTACTAGCCACTGTACAACCAGGATATATCTTACTAGCCACTGTACAACCAGGATATATCTTACTAGCCACTGTACAACCAGGATATCTCTTACTAGCCACAGTACAACAAGGTATCTCTTACTAGCCACTGTACAACCAGGATATCTCTTACTAGCCACTGTACAACCAGGATATCTCTTACTAGCCACTGTACAACCAGGATATCTCTTACTAGCCACTGTACAACCAGGATATCTCTTACTAGCCACAGTACAACCAGGATATCTCTTACTAGCCACAGTACAACAAGGGTATCTCTTACTAGCCACTGTACAACCAGGATATCTCTTACTAGCCACTGTACAACCAGGATATCTCTTACTAGCCACAGTACAGACCAGGGTATCTCTTACTAGGCACAGTACAACAAGGGATATCTCTTACTAGCCACTGTACAACCAGGATATCTCTTACTAGCCACAGTACAACAAGGGTATCTCTTACTAGCCACTGTACAACCAGGATATCTCTTACTAGCCACTGTACAACCAGGATATCTCTTACTAGCCACAGTACAGCCAGGGTATCTCTTACTAGCCACAGCACAACAAGGGTATCTCTTACTAGCCACTGTACAACCAGGATATCTCTTACTAGCCACAGTACAGCCAGGGTATCTCTTACTAGCCACTGTACAACCAGGATATCTCTTACTAGCCACTGTACAGCCAGGGTATCTCTTACTAGCCACAGTACAACAAGGGTATCTCTTACTAGCCACAGTACAACAAGGGTATCTCTTACTAGCCACTGTACAACCAGGATATCTCTTACTAGCCACAGTACAACAAGGGTACCTCTTACTAGCCACTGTACAACCAGGATATCTCTTACTAGCCACTGTACAACCAGGATATCTCTTACTAGCCACTGTACAACCAGGATATCTCTTACTAGCCACAGTACAGCCAGGGTATCTCTTACTAGCCACAGCACAACAAGGGTATCTCTTACTAGCCACTGTACAACCAGGATATCTCTTACTAGCCACTGTACAACCAGGATATCTCTTACTAGCCACAGTACAACAAGGGTATCTCTTACTAGCCACTGTACAACCAGGATATCTCTTACTAGCCACTGTACAACAAGGGTATCTCTTACTAGCCACTGTACAACCAGGATATCTCTTACTAGCCACAGTACAACAAGGGTATCTCTTACTAGCCACTGTACAACCAGGATATCTCTTACTAGCCACAGTACAGCCGGGGTATCTCTTACTAGCCACAGTACAACAAGGGTATCTCTTACTAGCCACTGTACAACCAGGATATCTCTTACTAGCCACAGTACAACAAGGGTATCTCTTACTAGCCACTGTACAACCAGGATATCTCTTACCAGCCACTGCACAGCCAGGGTATCTATTACCAGCCACTGTACAGCCAGGATATATCTTACTAGCACCTGCACCGGTTCGGTGATCAAGTGGTCTAAGACGTCACTCTATCAATAGACTGGACCGAGGACTAATGGGAGATCAAGGTTAGAATCCTAGTCAGAATCCTAGTCAGGTGTACTGAGGATGGTTAGAATCCTAGTCAGTTGTACTGAGGATGGTTAGAATCCTAGTCAGTTGTACTGAGGATGGTTAGAATCCTAGTCAGGTGTACTGAGGATGGTTAGAATCCTAGTCAGTTGTACTGAGGATGGTTAGAATCCTAGTAAGTTGTACTGAGGATGGTTAGAATCCTAGTCAGTTGTACTGAGGATGGTTAGAATCCTCGAGTTCGGGCATGTCCACAGACTGGGCTGGTAGATTATTGCATTTCCTTTCTGCTGACTCACGCGACCTTGTATCATCATATTACTGACCCACGCGACCCTTGTATCATCATATTACTGACCCACGCGACCCTTGTATCATCATATTACTGACCCACGCGACCCTTATATCATCATATTACTGACCCACGCGACCCTTATATCATCATATTACTGACCCACGCGACCCTTGTATCATCATATTACTGACCCACGCGACCCTTGTATCATCATATTACTGACCCACGCGACCCTTGTATCATCATATTACTGACCCACGCGACCCTTGTATCATCATATTACTGACCCACGCGACCCTTATATCATCATATTACTGACCCACGCGACCCTTGTATCATCATATTACTGACCCACGCGACCCTTGTATCATCATATTACTGACCCACGCGACCCTTGTATCATCATATTGCTGACTCACAAAACCCTTGTATCAGATCCTGCTGACCCACGCGACACTTGTATCAGATCCTGCTGACCCACGCGACACTTGTATCATGATCCTGCTGACCCACGCGACACTTGTATCAGATCCTGCTGACCCACGCGACACTTGTATCATGATCCTGCTGACCCACGCGACACTTGTATCATGATCCTGCTGACCCACGCGACACTTGTATCAGATCCTGCTGACCCACGCGACACTTGTATCAGATCTTGCTGACCCACGCGACACTTGTATCATGATCCTGCTGACCCACGCGACACTTGTATCATGATCCTGCTGACCCACGCGACACTTGTATCAGATCTTGCTGACCCACGCGACACTTGTATCAGATCCTGCTGACCCACGCGACACTTGTATCAGATCCTGCTGACCCACGCGACACTTGTATCATGATCCTGCTGACCCACGCGACCCTTGTATCATCATATTACTGACCCACGCGACACTTGTATCAGATCTTGCTGACCCACGCGACACTTGTATCATGATCCTGCTGACCCACGCGACCCTTGTATCATCATATTACTGACCCACGCGACACTTGTATCAGATCTTGCTGACCCACGCGGCAACCATGCTCTGCTACCAATTGCCCAGTATGGAACAACTCAACTTGTATAAAGTGAAAATGCCTCCATTGCTTGTGTTAGGGTCTGTATACACAGACAGAGGTAGAGAAGGGTCGGAGTGGGCTCCAAACACACACACAAGAGGGGGGAGGGTCACGAAGATCACCTCTTTATAAAACAAAGAGGCATAGAGATGGGGTGAATGGTTGGTGCTTATTAGGTACCTTAGTTCCACGCGCAAGAATATAGTGCCCGAGAGGACAAACAGCAAGTAAACCGCTCCCCGTGGCCGGAGACTCAACCAGATCGATCTTCTGGCTAAGCTTGCACTTTAACCTTCCTAATTTATTGTTACTCCAGTAGTTCTCCAGGTGCGTCACATCCCTGAGATATACCAAGCCATCGTAAGGAGATCCTCTTCAAAATAATCAAGGTTGACATCAAAAATAAGTGCGGGTCGCACAAACATATTGATTCTTCAATCACCGGAATGACAATCAGATTGATTCTTCAATCACCGGAATGACAATCAGATTGATTCTTCAATCACCGGAATGACAATCAGATTGATTCTTCAATCACCGGAATGACAATCAGATTGATTCTTCAATCACCGGAATGACAATCAGATTGATTCTTCAATCACCGGAATGACAATCAGATTGATTCTTCAATCACCGGAATGACAATCAGATTGATTCTTCAATCACCGGAATGACAATCAGATTGATTCTTCAATCACCGGAATGACAAACATATTGATTCTTCAATCACCGGAATGACAATAAGATTGATTCTTCAATCACCGGAATGACAATCAGATTGATTCTTCAATCACCGGAATGACAATCAGATTGATTCTTCAATCACCGGAATGACAATCAGATTGATTCTTCAATCACCGGAATGACAATCAGATTGATTCTTCAATCACCGGAATGGCAATCAGATTGATTCTAAATCAAAGAGTTGGCTTCCAATAAAGATAATTAGGGGTCGAAATCTCCGATTAACCGACCACAGATTTGAACAAATAATCAAGTAAAACAAACATGGCAACACTGTTAGAGGCGCTGTATTTGGAAAATCTGATTGTGAAACGACCTAAAGCCATACAGAAGGTTGGTTATGATGTATATAAACTTTGTATCTGGATGCCGTGGCATTTCAATAGATTGCTATTTAGGACACTTTCCTTAAGAAAAATGTTTTAAACATTTTTTAGTGCTATTGATAAATATACATGATAAAAATATACTCGGTATATGGCTCATCTTTAATTTTTCCTCTATGATTAAATAAAAGTTAATTTATTTCCTGCAACTGCTCTGAATCTCAACCATTCTCTATAATTTAATTGTGTATTTGAAAAATTTCATCCAAAGACGCCATAACTGTCATTATCATCCTTTAAAAATAAGTCATACTCAAATTAAATACATAAAACACTAACTTTACTTTTATTAGTCACTGAAATAAGAATGCAACAACTAATTCAGTTATTAAAACACATGAGCCATATCTCCCAACAACAAGATGATCGGAGAATCAAACAGTTGATTAGAGAATTGTCCGGTTAGCTCGACGATCTCCTAATTGAGGTTCGAGACATTGATTAGAAAACAACTTACAGCTGATTTGTAACCAAACCCCTAATTATTATTATTAGTGTTTGTGCAGCTGACTCTAAGTCTTACACACATTATTATATTAGTAGACTACATTTTATGGTTTCAGTGCGTAGGAGAGTCCAGTGTTTCCATTAACCATGCGCTATCATCCTCAACACTTTCATTACATCGTTACATTTCACAGACCTCCCTTAAAGGGCACCTAGCCCTAGATCATTAGCCGAGGAAAATTTTAGCTTAGCCGTTATCCCACCAGGAAGAACAACATGTTCGAAACCTAACAGAGATGCGAACATACCTGGTCAGGTAAACTCAATCGGCTTATTACAACTGATGTAACTCTTTAAGGGGGTGGAATCACCGATAATTGAGAGTTTCCCTCGAGACTTCACGTCTCAAGTATCGATCTAAGGCCTCCAGCTCATAAGTACCCGAAGGAACGGTATAGTCTTTTCCACCGCAATAGAATAATTGTATTATTATGTTCGTCAATGTTCAGTATGGAATTGAACGTTGATAGATTGATCTGACCGATAAACAATTCTTCATAAGGATACTCTTCTCCCAGCAGAACTTTCTGTCAGAGTCGAACTCTGACCTGACAGCGTGTCATGGACATGTTTATCAGGATGTGTAGTCAGCGCGAGTATTTAAGGAAAGTTAGACCAATATATCCACAGAATACGGTATCGTACTCTTGATACTGTCTATGATTAGAGACGATAGTTATTCCTCCGAGATATCGTACGAGTTCGAGCGGTGGTCTTAGATCGCCGAAACTATCTAAGTTTTCCACAAGTCCTCTTCCTTGCTATTCACCACCCGAGGCATACCCTTACAGCCATATATATCGAGATTGATGAGGACACACTCGCTCATCCACAGTTACCCAGTAGATAAAGTGTCTGGCAAAAATCTCCTTTCAAGTTGGGAATTTTTAACTTTATAGCGTATTTGTACAAATCTGTTCCGTTAAGCGCTCGTCTAGATAGCGCTTCAGTCAGTTTTTTGAGTACGGACGAAGATACAGCTCTTTTCCCATCGCGGTAGCCTCGAGTGTTCGATTATGTTTCCGAGCCTCCTTCAAATGTTTCGCGCTTGCATTGGCACTTTGCACAGCTTTCATGATCCCTGCGACACCTCCGGCAATCAAAGGGAATATAGATAGGAACCCTTCCTTTTTATTCTTCCTCTTCTTCATACGACGATATTTAGTAAGGCGTCATTTATTCACACGTCGATTACGACGACGCTCTTTTGTTAGGCTACTACCCATCTTAACTTCATCGCGTTCGCTACAGCCCAAGCGGCAACTTTCTCACCCAACTTCGTATCGGGCGCGAATCCTCTTTTTCAAGCTCTCTGTAAGTTCTCGATCTGTGGTGTGACGGCCAGCCAGATCTTTCTACTTGGAGTAAGCGATATCGTACCCTCCACAAGCTCTCTGTAAGTTCTCGATCTGTGGTATGACGGCCAGCCAGATTTTTCTCCTTGGAGTAAGCGATATCGTGCTCTCCACAAGCTCTCTGTAAGTTCTCGATCTGCGGTGTGACGGCCAGCCAGATCTTTCTCCTTGGAGTAAGCGATATCGTGCTCTCCACAAGCTCTCTGTAAGTTCTAGATCTGTGGTGTGACGGCCAGCCAGATCTTTCTACTTGGAGTAAGCGATATCGTGATCTCCACAAGCTCTCTGTAAGTTCTCGATCTGTGGTGTGACGACCAGCCAGATCTTTCTCCTTGGAGTAAGTGATATCGTGCTCTCCACAAGCTCTCTGTAAGTTCTCGATCTGTGGTGTGACGACCAGCCAGATCTTTCTCCTTGGAGTAAGTGATATCGTGCTCTCCACAAGCTCTCTGTAAGTTCTCGATCTGTGGTATGACGGCCAGGCAGATCTTTCTCCTTGGAGTAAGCGATATCGTGCTCTCCACAAGCTCTCTGTAAGTTCTCGATCTGCGGTGTGAATACCAGCCAGATCTTTCTCCTTGGAGTAAGTGATATCGTGCTCTCCAAAAGCTCTCTGTAAGTTCTCGATCTGTGGTGTGACGGCCAGCCAGATCTTTCTACTTTGAGTAAGCGATATCGTACCCTCCACAAGCTCTCTGTAAGTTCTCGATCTGTGGTATGACGGCCAGCCAGATTTTTCTCCTTGGAGTAAGCGATATCGTGCTCTCCACAAGCTCTCTGTAAGTTCTCGATCTGTGGTGTGACGGCCAGCCAGATCTTTCTCCTTGGAGTAAGCGATATCGTGCTCTCCACAAGCTCTCTGTAAGTTCTAGATCTGTGGTGTGACGGCCAGCCAGATCTTTCTACTTGGAGTAAGCGATATCGTGATCTCCACAAGCTCTCTGTAAGTTCTCGATCTGTGGTGTGACGACCAGCCAGATCTTTCTCCTTGGAGTAAGTGATATCGTGCTCTCCACAAGCTCTCTGTAAGTTGTCGATCTGTGGTATGACGGCCAGGCAGATCTTTCTCCTTGGAGTAAGCGATATCGTGCTCTCCACAAGCTCTCTGTAAGTTCTCGATCTGCGGTGTGAATACCAGCCAGATCTTTCTCCTTGGAGTAAGTGATATCGTGCTCTCCAAAAGCTCTCTGTAAGTTCTCGATCTGTGGTGTGACGACCAGCCAGATCTTTCTCCTTGGAGTAAGCGATATCGTGATCTCCACAAGCTCGGTCCGACTCGTTAACACCGGATCACCTCGTTTCACACGTATTGTCAACTTTGTAGCTGGCCCACAGCACTGGTATATGCGCTTCAAACGGTGGTTTATTGATGATCTTATTCAGCAGTCCACCTTCCTTTCTTCGCTTCAAGACACACACTGATAGACATGTACATTATATAGCCGTGCTAGTCGACACGCGGTTCGTGAGACAGACAAATTCGTTAACCGTGCGCGATAATGATGAGGGTAAGGCCTTAGCTCAGAGACACGATACGTTGTTACCCGATACTATTCGTTACATAATTTGCGGACCTTAAAATTGCGGGAAGAGAAATGCTATGAACAGTTTAACTGAGGATCTTAACGGATTAAGGTTCAAGAACGCGTACGTTTACTCTAAGCTGTTTTACCAGTCCAAGTGTTAACGTTTATCTCAAGTCCTCGAGGGATGGACTATTTCTCTTTTCCTGACAACGATGATATCACACCGTCATCCGAGTCCAAAGCCCGACTCTGTATTCATTTTCGACGATGTCGCTTGCGATATACAGTTATCATACAGGCTTATTTCAGTATGAGTAGACATAGGGCTATAGACGGTTTCTATCTGTCAGACCTACTATAGAGTCCTTGAGCAAATGCTGAGAGATAGCGCTAACCTGCACATATTTTACAAGCTGGACGATACAAACTTGAAACATGTCTATGATGATCATGTAACACAGATTTTTACCTTCCTAAAGTTTAAGGCAGTGTTTTAGTTATGCTGGAATCTCAAGTATGATTTTCTATTCTTGAGTAAAGATCATGAAATCGACAAGGGGCGTTACCGCTGCGGGCTCAATATCTTTATATTACCCGACTAATATGCACGTAGATTCAGTTTATGGCGGTGATACATCATGTCGACCATAGTCCCTACAAGTATAGATCAGGCAGGAGGGGATACTGCCGGACAACCCACCCCCCCACCCTATCTCTGACAATGTCAGTGCAGTGTTCCTAGCGTCAAGGACGCAGTGACCCAGTCTAGAACAGAGGAGACTACTTGGCGTCTGTGATAGCAGTGGAGCGACGCCAGCGTCTGTTTGCAGCGGGATCAATAGCGGCGAGTGTGCTGGTGTATCTGTCCTGGCCGAGATGCTACATCACCTGGGTCAACACACTTAACCTAGGGCACCAGCACTCGACTCGCTGGAGGAGCAGTGCGAGATGTGTGAGCAGGGGTGAGGTGGAAGCTTGACCCAACATTTAAACCCAAAATCAATCGATAATGACCCAAAATCAGTAAAAAGTGAAACCCAAAATCAGTCGACAATGAGAACTAAAATAAGCCAACAGCGAGACCCAAAATCATTTGACAGTGATACCTAATATGAGTTAACAGTAAGACTCAAAATCAGTTAGCAGCAAGATCCAAAATAAGTTGGCAGCGAGACCCAAAATTAGTTGGCAGTGAGACCCAAAATTAGTTGACAGTGAGACCCAAAATCGGTTGACAGTGAGATTCAATATCAGTTGACCTCAAAATTAATTTCATTAAATGTCACTTTTACCAAATATATTGGGTCTAAAATTAATTTCAACTAAAGTTAATTTCCCCAAAAGTAAATTTGCCTGAGGTCGTTTAGCATAAAATACAAACTAAAAACTTTGTGTATGTTCGTAAAGTAACTAGAGATAGTTTTCCCGTCTGATTAGCGACAGCAGCACAAGTCATGTGACATTGTGTTACGATACTTCTTTAACTAAACACATATAATATTTTCTAATGGTAGCGATATCAATGAGAATTTTGTTTTTATTTTCGTACAGTAGGCCTATATTACATTTATATTAGGAAAATAAAATACATTTAAGGTGACCTTGTGGTCTAGGGGTAAGGTGTCAGACTTCTGTGCTGGCGGCCGGGGTTTAATCCTCGGTCCCGGAACAGATTTATCTGATTACCAAACCCTTCCTTCACCTCTGACAAGACATCTTGTGAATGTGGGGAATGCCAGGCCACCACCGTGGTTCGGATCCCACGTTAAACTGTAGGTCCTCCATTTCATCTCACAATCACCCTACCAATACACATTAGCGTAAGTGCGTATAACCCGAACGGGTAGTAAGACGCGGTGCTAATAATAGTAAGACACGGTGATAATAATAATAATAATAATAATAATAATAATAATAATAATAAAATGCATTTAATGTAGTTGATGCATTTCCTCATAAGCCAGTGAATTTAAACTTTTTTCAACGCACGGCACACTGGACAAGGCACTAAAATTGTCAAGGCATACCATCAGTATTTTTTTAAAGAGATATATTTTCATTAAAATAACTAGTATTATGATTGTGTTTAAATGTTCAATAGCTAGAATTCTAATAATTGTGTTATTTTTAAAAATAATGTTGATCATGGATCAAAAACTGTATTTATATTCCTTAAAAAAATGCTTCTAGCTTTTTTTTCCATCTTCCCCCAAACTCCCGCGGCGCGCACGCGCTGGTTGAAAAACGCTGTCAAATGCAGAAAATTGTAGATGTTTGCGGTTTACAATAAAATGAAGTTTGTAAAAAATAAATGAGTAAAAGTGTATTTATGTTGATTGCTTCGTTTACACGTATCAAGCAACAAGTAATCTTGATTAAAATATGGTATTGCTTCGGTGGACGCATGGTCTAAGGCGTCACTCTAGTGTTTAAGCTATACTGGCGATGACAATGGTGATCGGGGTTTGAATCACAGTCTGGTGTACTGTGGGTGATTTTTCCAAAATGGTTTTACACTTTACCTCCACGCAAATACAGATACACTTCCTCTAAATTAAACTTTACTCATACCTACCTCATCAGCATAATTAGTACATATGAACAGATAGTAAGACGCGGTGATAAGAAAAACTTTAACCATAATACTGTGTGGAGTAATATACAAAAACTTTTTACTGTATTTCATGAAGACTGAAGGATAAAATAACACATCTAAATGTCTTTTCATGTTCTTTTAAAAAGTAATATTAAAAATAAGAATAAAAATAAGACGCGGAGCTACCATTTTGTAATACTCTCCTGCAGTGAGGTCTATAATATATAACGGGAGGACTATATAAGCAAACAATTCAAATTACCAAAACGTGACGTTCAGTTTAATCGTCCGCTAAAGACTGAGGGGACAAATCAGTTTTTTTTTCATCTCATTGTTCTAATGGCGCAAACATGTATCGATATATAAAACTGCCACTGTTTAGAAATGGTGATATAATGTATCGGAATTTGGTGTACAAATACTTTCTTTAAACATTCTAAAAACATTCGAAACATGAGTTAGTAAGAAGAGTATGTATTTTTTTTAGCGCTGCGTCTTACTACCTGTACAGGTTATACACAGGCCTTGTGAGAGGGGGGTTTAGGGGATGCAACATACCTGGGCCCGGGGATTCAAAAGGAGCCTAGAATTTCCTGGGATCTCAGAAAATGTTTGCATTCAGATTTCTACTACGAGTATTATTACTAAATTATTAGTAGGCTATAGGTATACTATTTTTTGTCTTAAATTTGTCCAGTTTTTTAGATTATAAATTAAAATGTCATTTTTACTTTCTCGCTATCTTAAAGGTAGAGAAAGTATTGTGATCGTAAAAAAAATCGAACTCAAGATTTTGATGAATCTTGACGTTTCATGACCACCGCGAATCCAAAAAAGTGTTTTTAACTTTCTGTCTGTCTGTCTGTTCCTCCAACTAGAGCCTAAACTATTTCACCAATCGGGTTGAAACTCGGTATCTAGGGTAGTTTACTGAAGGGAAAAAAGTGAAAAAATCGATTTAATCAAAAATCAGCTCCAACAATTTTGATTGAATTTCATTTCAAATAATTTATAAATATTAAATATATATATATTCTCAATATTTCGGCAAAATGACTTTATGGGTTCCGGTCTAATGCGTAAATTCTCATTTTTTACCATATCTCCGAAACTATTTGAGATATGAAATCACTTATCGTTACAAATAAATAGGTCTCTTTACAATACAAATATTTTATAAGACGCATATTTTTATAAAACCAATAGCTTTCAAGCTATACGTAAATGTATATTTTTTTTAACTTTTCGAACACAAAAGAAAAGTATTGCGACCGCAAAAGAAAATCAAACCTGAAATGTTGATGGATGTCGACATCTCAAGACCCCCCAAACCCTAAAAAGTTGTCTTTGCAATGATGTCTGCCCGTGTGTCTGTTTAAACTTAAAATTAAGAATAGTTTAAGAAAGGGCGAAAAGAGAAAAAAATCGATTTTCTCAAAATCGACTAACGATTTTGATTAAAATTCGTATCTCGGTTTTAATAAGATTATTAATAAACTGGCTATTTTCATTTTACCATGAAAATGACTTTTAGGGTACTTTACAGAAGCAGAAACTTCCGTATCTGCGCAACTATTTGAGATAATAAATAACTTATCATTGCAAAATTGTAGTAATATTAAAAATAAAAACTTTTATTGGAATATATTTTTATAAATCCAACAGTTTCTGAGATATTGGCAAATATATTAATACAATTTTGTGAATTGTAGTTGTAAAGAGATACTACTTGAGTTTTAACTAATAATTCTCCAATGCCATAGAGTAATTAAATATAAGTAAGTCTCTAAAAGTTTATGTTGTTTTTCCTTAAACCTCTTAGGAGAAATGTTTGTACAACAATGATCTATATCCATTTTAGACTCAATAGTCATATTTACATTTTTTATTGGTCAAAACCTATAAATGAGGAAGTTAATATCAATGCGATGACATGAAGATTTACAACACCTAATAAAATATCAAAAATTTTAACAGGAAATCGAATTTTAGTACGAAGTGTTGACCCATGTGGGCCCAATATTGATCTATTTTATTGGTGCAAACTTACAAATGAGGACATTAATTATTTAAAGGTAACCTTGTGGTCTAGGTGTAAGGTATCAGACTTCTGTGCTGAGGGTCCGGGTTCAATCCTCGGTCCCGACACAGATTAATCCTATTTCCAAAACACTTCCTTCACCTCTGACATGATTTGTATTAATCACAACTTGTGAATGTGTGGAATGCCAGGCCTCCACCGTGGTTCGGATCCCACGTTAAACTGTAGGTCCTCCATTTCATCTCACAATCACCCTACCATTACACATTAGCGTAAGTGCGTATAACCCGAACGGGTAGTAAGACGCGGTGATACTACTACTACTACTACTACTACTACTACTACTACTAATAATAATAATAATAATAATAATAATAATAATAATAATTTATAAAATTTAAAACCAGGACTAAAAAAAGTTTAACATAAGTATAGTGCAATTTATGCTGGGTTTGCTAGTGTATATTATTTCTTTTCACATATATTACGAGTTTTGAGTAAATATCTCCATTTTCAAACAATAGAGCGAGAAAGTCCGTGCGGAGTTCCGTACCATTTATTCTCTAGGTATTTATATTATGTATCGAAAGTGACAGCTGCAGATAACTTGATGTATGAATATATTAACATTATTTTAGTAACTAACTTTCCTGTTCTTCCAACCAAATCATACTATAGAGAGCGATTGTCGGTGAGGATCAGTTTTGTATTGGTAATACAAGTCAGGAGATCTTGTGGAAGTTTATTAGTGTCCCAAGGGTGCCAAACTCCCGTCTTTATTACATTTTCAAGGAAATATTTTTAATGCAATTGGTAGTACCTACATTAGCGAACAAACGTCCTCAAGAGTGAAGATAATATGATCCAAGTATCGTTGCCGCATCACGAACAAACATCAACAGACTGTCTTTGTTCATCAACAGACTGTCTTTGTTCATCAACACACTGTCTATGTTCATCAACACACTGTCTATGTTCATCAACACACTGTCTTTGTTCATCAACACCCTGTCTTTGTTCATCAACACACTGTCTTTGTTCATCAACACCCTGTCTTTGTTCATCAACACACTGTCTTTGTTCATCAACACCCTGTCTTTGTTCATCAACACACTGTCTTTGTTCATCAACACCCTGTCTTTGTTCATCAACACCCTGTCTTTGTTCATCAACACCCTGTCTTTGTTCATCAACACACTGTCTATGTTCATCAACACACTGTCTATGTTCATCAACACACTGTCTTTGTTCATCAACACACTGTCTTTGTTCATCAACACCCTGTCTTTGTTCATCAACACACTGTCTTTGTTCATCAACACACTGTCTTTGTTCATCAACACACTGTCTTTGTTCATCAACACCCTGTCTTTGTTCATCAACACACTGTCTTTGTTCATCAACACACTGTCTTTGTTCATCAACACCCTGTCTTTGTTCATCAACACCTGTCTATGTTCATCAACACACTGTCGCTTGAAATGAAAGCTCTGGCATCGATCGACCTTTCTCACAATGGGGCGGACAAACACGGCGCTGGCAAGTTACCTCGACCTTTCTCACAATGGGCGGAAAAACACGGCGCTGGCCAGTTACCTTGGCCTTTCTCCCAATAAGGCGGACAAACACGGCGCTGGCCAGTTACCTTGACCTTTCTCCCAATAAGGCGGACAAACACGGCGCTGGCCAGTTACCTTGACCTTTCTTCCCAATAAGGCGGACAAACACGGCGCTGGCCAGTTACCTCAACCTTTCTCACAATAGGGCGGACAAACACGGCGCTGGCCAGTTACCTTGACCTTTCTCACAATAGGGCGGACAAACACGGCGCTGGCCAGTTACCTTGACCTTTCTCATAATAAGGCGGACAAATATGGCGCTGGCCAGTTACCTTGACCTTTCTCACAATAGGCGGACAAACACGGCGCTGGCCAGTTACCTCGACCTTTCTCACAATAGGACGGACAAACATGGCGCTGGCCAGTTACATTGACCTTTCTTACAATAGGACGTACAAACACGGCGCTCGCTAGTTACATTGACCTTTCTTACAATAGGGCGGACAAACATGGCGCTGGCCAGTTACCTCGACCTTTCTCACAATACGGCGGACAAACACGGCGCTGGCCAGTACCTCAACCTTTCTCACAATAGGACGGACAAACACGGCGCTGGCCAGTTACCTCGACCTTTCTCACAATAGGACGGACAAACACGGCGCTGGCCAGTTACCTCAACCTTTCTCACAATAGGGCGGACAAACACGGCGCTGGCCAGTTACCTTGACATTTCTTACAATAGGACGGACAAATACGGCACTGGCCAGTTACCTTGACCTTTCTCACAATAGGACGGAAAAACACGGCGCTGGCCAGTTACCTGACCTTTCTCACAATAGGCGGACAAACACGGCGCTGGCCAGTTACCTCGACCTTTCTCACAATAGGGCGGACAAACACGGCGCTGGCCAGTTACCTTGACCTTTCTCACAATAAGGCGGACAAACACCGCGCTGGCCAGTTACCTCGACCTTTCTCACAATAGGGCGGACAAACATTGTGCTGGCCAGTTACCTTGACCTTTCTAACAATATGGCGGACAAACACGGCGCCGGCCAGTTACCTTGACCTTTCTGACAATAGGGCGGACAAACACGGCGCTGACCAGTTACCTTGACCTTTCTCACAATAGGGCGGACAAACACGGCGCTGGCCAGTTACCTTGACCTTTCTCACAACAGGGCGGACAAACATTGTGCTGGCCAGTTACCTTGACCTTTCTTAAAATAGGGCGGACAAACACGGCGCTGGCCAGTTACCTTGACCTTTCTCACAACAGGACGGACAAACATGGCGCTGGCCAGTTAACTTGACCTTTCTCACAATAGGGCGGACAAACACGGCGCTGGCCAGTTACCTTGACCTTTCTCACAATAGGGCGGACAAACACGGCGCTGGCCAGTTACCTTGAACTTTCTCACAATAAGGTGGACAAATATGGCGCTGGCCAGTTACCTTGACCTTTCTCCCAATAAGGCGGACAAACACGGCGCTGGCCAGTTACCTTAACCTTTCTCACAACAGGGCGGACAAACATGGCGCTGGCCAGTTAACTTGACCTTTCTCACAATAGGACGGACAAACACGGCGCTGGCCAGTTACCTCGACCTTTCTCACAATAGGACGGATAAACATGGCGCTGGCCAGTTAACTTGACCTTTCTTACAATAGGACGGACAAACACGGCGCTGGCCAGTTACCTCGACCTTTCTCACAATAGGACGGACAAACATGGCGCTGGCCAGTTACATTGACCTTTCTTACAATAGGACGGACAAACACGGCGCTGGCCAGTTACCTTGACCTTTCTTACAATAGGGCGGACAAACACGGCGCTGGCAAGTTACCTTGACCTTTCTTACAATAGGACGGACAAACACGGCGCTGGCCAGTTACCTTGACCTTTCTTACAATAGGGCGGACAAACACGGCGCTGGCCAGTTACCTTGACCTTTCTCACAATAGGGCGGACAAACATTGTGCTGGCCAGTTACCTTGACCTTTCTAACAATATGGCGGACAAACACGGCGCTGGCCAGTTACGTTGACCTTTCTTACAAGAGGGCGGACAAACACGGCGCTGGCCAGTTACCTTGACCTTTCTCACAACAGGGCGGACAAACATTGTGCTGGCCAGTTACCTTGACCATTCTTACAATAGGGCGGACAAACACGGCGCTGGCCAGTTACCTCGACCTTTCTCACAATAGGACGGACAAACACGGCGCTGGCCAGTTACCTTGACCTTTCTTACAATAGGGCGGACAAACATGGCGCTGGCCAGTTACCTTGACCTTTCTCCCAATAGGGCGGACAAACACGGCGCTGGCCAGTTACCTTGACCTTTCTCACAATAGGGCGGACAAACACGGCACTGGCCAGTTACCTTGACCTTTCTCACAACAGGGCGGACAAACACGGCGCTGGCCAGTTACCTTGACCTTTCTTACAATAGGACGGACAAACACGGCGCTGGCCAGTTACCTCGACCTTTCTCACAATAGGGCGGACAAACACGGCGCTGACCAGTTACCTTGACCTTTCTCACAATAGAGCGGACAAACACGGCGCTAGCCAGTTACCTTGACCTTTCTCACAACAGGGCGGACAAACATTGTGCTGGCCAGTTACCTTGACCTTTCTTAAAATAGGGCGGACAAACACGGCACTGGCCAGTTACCTTGACCTTTCTCACAACAGGACGGACAAACATGGCGCTGGCCAGTTAACTTGACCTTTCTCACAATAGGGCGGACAAACACGGCGCTGGCCAGTTACCTTGACCTTTCTCACAATAGGGGGACAAACACGGCGCTGGCCAGTTACCTTGACCTTTCTCACAATAAGGCGGACAAATATGGCGCTGGCCAGTTACCTTGACCTTTCTCCCAATAAGGCGGACATACACGGCGCTGGCCAGTTACCTTAACCTTTCTCACAACAGGGTGGACAAACATGGCGCTGGCCAGTTAACGTGACCTTTCTCACAATAGGACGGACAAACACGGCGCTGGCCAGTTACCTCGACCTTTCTCACAATAGGACGGATAAACATGGCGCTGGCCAGTTAACTTGACCTTTCTCACAATAGGACGGACAAACATGGCGCTGGCCAGTTACATTGACCTTTCTTACAATAGGACGGACAAACACGGCGCTGGCCAGTTACCTTGACCTTTCTTACAATAGGGCGGACAAACACGGCGCTGGCCAGTTACCTTGACCTTTCTTACAATAGGACGGACAAACACGGCGCTGGCCAGTTACCTTGACCTTTCTTACAATAGGGCGGACAAACACGGCGCTGGCCAGTTACCTTGACCTTTCTCACAATAGGGCGGACAAACGTTGTGCTGGCCAGTTACCTTGACCTTTCTAACAATATGGCGGACAAACACGGCGCTGGCCAGTTACCTTGACCTTTCTCACAATAGGACGGACAAACACGGCGCTGGCCAGTTACCTTGACCTTTCTCATAATAGGGCGGACAAACACGGCGCTGGCCAGTTACCTTGACCTTTCTCACAATAGGGCGGACAAACATGGCGCTGGCCAGTTACCTTGACCTTTCTAACAATAGGGCGGACAAACATGGCGCTGGCCAGTTACCTTGACCTTTCTCACAATAGGACGGACAAACACGGCGCTGGCCAGTTACCTTGACCTCAAACATATTTCAATAAAAACTTTAATCACATTAATAAACAGAACTAAATAATTACAAAGCACAGAATTTGTCTTGAACACATTTTAAGGCCAGGTTTTTGACTTATTTAGCACCGCCTTCCTCAGTTAGTGTTTTCCTGCAAACTGTAATTTGTGTAAAATTTACCTCCACACGTTTAAAAACTGTGGTTCCCTTTACAAGGAGGAAATGTCAACACACTTCTAGAGATCACAATAAAACTGTTTATTAAAACATGCTACACATTTTACTTGGCCTTTATTAATGAATCAAATGCTAATGTATAAGTTACATTTAACACATTTGAATGCTGTTAATTATAACCTCCCACTATAAACTAAAAAAAAAAGTTCACCAAACTTACATTAATTAAATGGTTGTCACAAGAATCCATAAAAAGAACTCCAAATATATTCGAGAGGTATTTAATATAAATACATTTTCTCGGACTCCGGGGAACAGGTGCCCTCGCTAAGCCCCGCTCTCCCCCGAAATTTAATTTAAGCTACGGCCTTGATTGTATCTCCCCCATTTCCTCTTAATCTTGGATCAGACTATCATTGAAATAGGGTTGTTAGTTATTCACAAAGTTTTAGAGACTTACTTATATTTAATTACTCTATGGCATTGGAGAATTATTGCGTTAATACTTAAGTAGTATCTCTTTACAACTAAAGCTCACAAACTTGTATTAATATATTTGTCAATATCTCAGAAAATGTTGGATTTATAAAAATATATTCCATATAAAAGTTTCTTATTTTTAATATTACTACAATTTTGCAATGATAAGTTATTTATTATCTCAAATAGTTGCGTAGATACGGAAGTTTCTGCTTATGTAAAGTACCCTAAAATTCATTTTTATGGTAAAATGAAAATAGCCAGTTTATTAATAATCTTAATCAAAACCTAGATACGAATTTTAATCAAAATCGTTAGAGTCGATTTTGAAAAAATCGATTTTTTCTCTTTTCGCCCTTTCTTAAACTACTCTTAATTTTAGGGTTAAACAGACACACAGACAGACGTCATGCAAAAACAAATTTTTCTGATTCGGGGGGTCATGAAATGTCGATAATTATCGAAATCTCGAGTTCAAATTTGTTGATGATCACAATACTTTCTCTACCCCTAAGATGGCGCGAAGGTAATAACACAAATAATATAGTAAAATGTTTATAATGTTGACAGCAAGAAATATGTTTGAATTCTCTCTACTGTTCTTCCAACCAAAATCAGGGTATACTTTTAAATGTTTTGAAAGGGAGACATACTAACATATAAACAGGCATTTGAAAACAAATACACACCACGCTTGTATTTTGTTCGAGTCTATAAAACACACACACTCAAACTGTGGGCACGTCACACATTGATCTCTATAATATAACTGGATGAACATCTGTGGCTGACATTTTCGAACATACCATTGTGTAAGAGAGAAGGAAACTTTCGGGTATCTCTTTCTCTCTTACATCCATACAAGACAATGTGGCATTTTGACATCGTTTATTAATTTGATTGAATATATGAGATACGAGTACATCAATGTGTGATTAGTTAAATTAAATAAATGTGTTAGTAAAAGCTTTGAAGAGCATATCAAAGTTAGAAACTGGTTAGTTTTTTCCTTCAAATAAGTTGATGTAGGCTAATATATACGATGCTTTTTTGAAGGAGGCTCTTTTGGAAGGTTTTATCTCGTACCAGAATACTACTTATAGTAGTGTTTAGGTAGGATAAAATACCTTCTAGAAGAAAATTTCTACTGCCATTCTAAATGGCCGTTTATCCTACCAAAATACTGATATATGATAGTATTCTGTTATAAAATAAAGCCTTCCAGATTGAGATTCTTACTAAAATCAGGGTTTAGTAAATACCGTACTTCCTACAAGCCTATTACCTAAATTATCGTTTGAACATAAGATACCTTATTCATTATATTTAGCGAACTTTCAACATAATATGGTCTCTGAAACCAGTATACAAGTTAATAGCCAACTTTAAATATAAGTGTAGTCTTGGCAGACTGTAAACAACATATTTAAATATGTTAAACATGTTTTTCGTATTTGTTCAGTATATTACCTGTAAAACTGGATTGTATATATCCTTTAATGTAAATTATTCTTCATGCAAGTGTGGTGTAATACTCCATTATTTTCAAGCAATAACATTTTTATTCATCAGAGACATGTTTTTGCACAAGAACATTGAAAGAAACCGTTAAATCTTTCCCCCCACAATGTAGCAGACGATAAACTTGAGCGTCACGCTTTGGACCTTGGCAATGCGTATGTTTATGTCTGTCCAATATAATATAGAGATCAGTGACACCAATAAACCGGTGTTCAATACTTGTTGGTGAGGGCGGAAGGGGGGGGGGGTAGGGAGGCTTGTCATAATCCGCTTTGGAGTGTGAAAGAATGAAATTGTACTAGCAGAAAAGCTCCTGGGTTCAACCCTTGCCCAATGATGGGAACGCGGTGTCTAGCGGTGTCTAGCAGTGTATCAAATGTAACCATTGCATTCACAGCAACTCGAACAGAGAAGTAGGGTTTACATTAATGAGTTTGGACTAGACCAGCTGGGGATTGGTCGTGATATTTCGTTTAACCAATAACATAAAGTTCACATTGTCTTTATTGTACAAGGGCCGTACGTTGTTTGTGCACTTGTGTCCTAGATGTACCTCTCCATCTTTCTGGCAACACTCTCAGCTTGTCTGTTATCTAGTGGAGTACATGTCTTGTACCAGTAACACTACACTCTCAGCTTGTCTGTTATCTAGTGGAGTACATGTCTTGTACCAGTAACACTACACTCTCAGCTTGTCTGTTATCTAGTGGAGTACATGTCTTGTACCAGTAACACTACACTCTCAGCTTGTCTGTTATCTAGTGGAGTACATGTCTTGTACCAGTAACACTACACTCTCAGCTTGTCTGTTATCTAGTGGAGTACATGTCTTGTACCAGTAACACTACACTCTCAGCTTGTCTGTTATCTAGTGGAGTACATGTCTTGTACCAGTAACACTACACTCTCAGCTTGTCTGTTATCTAGTGGAGTACATGTATTGTACCAGTAACACTACACTCTCAGCTTGTCTGTTATCTAGTGGAGTACATGTCTTGTACCAGTAACACTACACTCTCAGCTTGTCTGTTATCTAGTAGAGTACATGTCTTGTACCAGTAACACTACACTCTCAGCTTGTCTGTTATCTAGTGGAGTACATGTCTTGTACCAGTAACACTACACTCTCAGCTTGTCTGTTATCTAGTGGAGTACATGTCTTGTACCAGTAACACTACACTCTCAGCTTGTCTGTTTTCTAGTGGAGTGACGCACACGTAGAGAGAAAGCGGCGGGTATCGACCCAATAAAGTGGCGGGTATTCAAAGTAATTTTAACCCCGTCTTGGGGGCAGCTAACTCTGTACCAGACAGGAATGGGGGGCATCTATCAGAGGAGCTACTCCCCGGTGTCCCCAGCACCACCAGCTGACCCTGGTTACCTCCCTACCAAAGCTGCGCCACCAACTGCGGGCGAGATGACGCAACCAGGAACAAGGTCGTTGATCGTGCGGATGGATATCAACCAGAGTGTCACCGAGTACCAAGAAGAGACCTTGACATGAACCAGCTGAGCACGTCTTCCTCGGGTGACGTTAGGGCCTATTTGGAGGTCACGTGGTCATGACATGGGTGTTGCTCCCTAGGCAAGCTGCGGTCAGTTCTGCTGAAATAGGCAGAATCGGCTCCAGTGATCTTTATATCGGCACCATGCCAGTTATCGTGCTGTGAAACAACCCAACACGTCACACGCGACAGCAGATGCAGCTGTCTGCTTGTATCGCGTTTAGTGACAGAATGCGCACTAAATGAATAAGTTGGTTTCGAAATTTGATTGGGAATCCCCAGCTGATGATGTCGCGCAGAATATGGAAAAACTGAAGTTATTTCAATTCGCTCCGAGCGGACAGAGCCGAGAAGGCATAAAGATCGTCACGTGATTAGGTTTGGGCTCTTGTTTTTTCCCTAGCGTGTTAGCTACCGAGGCGGGTTATTAGATATACTTTCACATGATATCCATACGTCAAGTCATGTGATTTGCAGCCACTTTAGATGGATAATATTGATACTTATAAAATAAGAGTAATAATATTTTTTAAAGTTATCAACGCTAGGTGTAGATAAATAGCCTATGTTCGTATTTTCTAAAAAGACTCTTCCTATGACAATTGGACTGAAGCTTGACCGCAGTCAATGGACGAACTCAACATTCTAGTGCGCGTGCGTGACTCATTGGGTTTGTATCGTAGTGACGTCATAAGTATGTAATCCTTACATAGTAACCTGACATCTCTCGGTCATATTTACAACTATTCGGGCTCATGAGAAACACCTCGTGGAAGGAAGGCTCATATTGTGTTAGAGTCGCTATATGAAACTGAAAACAGACTCCTTTTCTCCCCCCCCCCTCCGTGGTGTCGATATATGAAACTGAAAACAGACTCCTTTTCTCCCCCCCCCCTCCGTGGTGTCGATATATGAAACTGAAAACAGACTCCTTTTCTCCCCCCCCCCTCCGTGGTGTCGATATATGAAACTGAAAACAGACTCCTTTTCTCCCCCCCCTCCGTGGTGTCGCTATATGAAACTGAAAACAGACTCCTTTTCTCCCCCCCCCCTCCGTGGTGTCGCTATATGAAACTGAAAACAGACTCCTTTTCTCCCCCCCCCCTCCGTGGTGTCGCTATATGAAACTGAAAACAGATCCTTTTTCCCCCCCCCCCCCTCCGTGGTGTCGCTATATGAAACTGAAAACAGACTCCTTTTCTCCCCCCCCCCCCCTCCGTGGTGTCGCTATATGAAACTGAAAACAGACTCCTTTTCTCCCCCCCCCCTCCGTGGTGTCGCTATATGAAACTGAAAACAGACTCCTTTTCTCCCTCCCCTTCCCTCCGTGGTGTCGATATATGAAACTGAAAACAGACTCCTTTTCTCCCCCCCCCTCCGTGGTGTCGCTATATGAAACTGAAAACAGACTCCTTTTCTCCCCCCCCCTCCGTGGTGTCGCTATATGAAACTGAAAACAGACTCCTTTTCTCCCCCCCCCTCCGTGGTGTCGCTATATGAAACTGAAAACAGACTCCTTTTCTCCCCCCCCCTCCGTGGTGTCGCTATATGAAACTGAAAACAGACTCCTTTTCTCCCCCCCCCCTCCGTGGTGTCGCTATATGAAACTGAAAACAGACTCCTTTTCTCCCCCCCCCCCCTGTGGTGTCGCTATATGAAACTGAAAACAGACTCCTTTTCTCCCCCCCCCCTCCGTGGTGTCGCTATATGAAACTGAAAACAGACTCCTTTTCTCCCCCCCCCCTCCGTGGTGTCGATATTCAGTTTCCAGTCCTCCAGCCGCAGGTACCAACCATTCAGAGATAATGTTATGTTGATAGCGAGTTATAAGGGGCGAGAAATTGCCGCGCAGGCGTTCAGCTCTAACGCAATATTCAATTATACGATGCGTTATTTCAAATATGGCTCACGCAAAACACGCAAAAATAAAGTTGAAAGAAAACAAGGTTCTTTTCCTTTAACTACCCTATATTTTGAGATTTATTAAGGCTCGATGAAAAAGGGCTCTAGATTTGGCCTTTTCATGACAAATAAAGTCATTATTTGAAAGGCTCACAAGAGAAAATGTTAAGATATTTGAGAGTCCAGATTTCATTGGAAGGACGGTAAACTCTTTTCTGTCAGCAGTGATAACATTTTGATCTATTATTATTATTATTATTATTATGTGTTAGTTTCTAGAAAATAGAAATTGATAACATCTAACAAAAGTGACAGCTGCATATTACATGACTTGGCGTATGAAAACGTGAAATAATATATTATAGTAGTTTTTCTAGCGTCCTTCTTCTGAAAACTGGACTAGTAGCTAGCTTTCTTCATTTAGATAACCGATCCCGTGGTGTAGAGTGGTCAGTGCACCTGGCTACGAGTCTAGAGGTCCCTGGTTCGGTTCCCGGCTGGTAACTTGAGTATTTTTCTTGAAAGGGGAATTACCCCAATTACCCCAATCACTAAGAATTGATTGATTGTTCACCATGGAAAGAGCCTCCACGGAAAGGATGTACTGTTAGTACATTCGGGCCTCCCCTGGTACATTAGTACATTAGTACCGGCTAATATCTCCACTACTGGGCTACGAGTGATGTGGTCCAGACAACCAACTACACACACACACACACACGTTAAGATGTTTCATAATTTTATCTACCCTCTTTCTTACTGACATCACAAAGTTAGGTTGTAGGTGAAGCACCAAAGGTAATAAAAGCTTAGACAGAATAAAGAAGTTAGGTTCTAAGAAACGACACAAACTTTTTTATTTTCAAGACATTGACCAGACAACGATTGATACTTTTCTCTCTGAACCAAGCGGCCGCCTTAAGCGCGCTAGAATAGTCGATAAGATATTCTAAACAACGAAACAAGTTTTAAAGTTGTATAGAACAGTTAAAACAACAGAAGAGTACTCATAAATTACATACAAACTTTAAATTCAGCCGTTAAAATTGAAGCAAGATTATGTCCGTTATTATATCTTGTATGTACTAGCATTGTACTGTCTGTATCGTATAGACAGTTAGTTATAATAATAACAGAGTACTTATAGTGAGTTCACAAATTAATTCTATACGTAAAAGCATATATCATGATATAGTAACTAGGTAATTCACTATACATAACAGAAGCTAAATTATCTGTAGACCTGATAAGTTCATTCACTAATATCACATAAAAGACTATTCTACTAGTGTAGGATAGTATTCTACTAAATACAGAGTAATAGAAGAGACATAGTCACTCTGTACGGAACAGACCGTGTACTTTCACTAATACAGTAACAGAATGACTAATATACTAGGTGTAGTGTTCACTAATACAGTAACAAAGGCACTAATATCAAGCCTTCAGGGTCTTGCTCTAAGTAAATAATTCATAACCATAGATAATCTACTACGTGTTGAATATAATTCACAACAATAACAGTTAGGCATAATTAAAGTCGTAAGTTCTCAACAACAGGGCACACCAGTCCTCTACAAGTTCTCATACACTAATATTGTTTGAATCATTTGAACGGTTTTGTGGTTCGGTTAGCGAGAAATTGCCACGCAGGCGCTCAGCTCTAACGCAATATTTATTTCTATGATGCGTTATTTCAAAACATAGTTCACGCCAAAATAAAGTCGTAAGATTCCAACAGGGCTCTTTTTCCTTTAACCACACTATAGTTTGAGTTTTATTAATAGAAAAAATGTGTGAACATGTAACATTAACTCATTTTAATGACTTTTAATCATATTTGAGGAGCCGCGAGCCTAGGCTTGATGAAAAAGGACTCAAGATTTAGCCTTGCTCTGACAAACGAGGTAATTATTTGATAAGCTCACAACAGAAAATGTTGAGATATTTGAGAACTAGCAGCGATCTTTCCTCTTTACCTTGAGATAAGAAGTTTCGTAGTTTTATTTATCCACTTCCTTATTGACATTACAAAGGGTGGTTTTAGTACAATAGCCCCGTGTCTTCTTTGGTGCTGTCTGACAGCTCACAAATTCAGCACCAAAGAAGCCACGAGGCTACTGTAGATAGTTTGAGCTTAGAAAGACGATAGAACCAGTGGTTTGACAGCGAGCGATACTTTCTCGCTGACAGAGGCGGCCGCCACCTTAATAAAAGAAGATTTTAACACCTCGTCTTATTACCTGTTCCGGTTATACGCTTATGTAATAATTACACCCATGTGTTAAGGATGAGGAAGATTGAATTTAGAGGAAATGTATCCACCTTTACGTGGAAGAAGATTGGAAAACTATAATTTTAGGGGAAAAAATCACCCACAGTGCCCCCCGGCACCCATCAGTAGTCTAGTGTATTGTGCGAGTGACGCCTTAGACCATTCAACCACCGAAGCGGGTCAATATTTATTTAATTGATCTCAGAAATTTAATCCAAAAAACTATGTGTAAAAAACCTTTAATAACCTTTAAAAATACCTGCACACTTCCCCCCTTGTCTTCTTTTCTTTCTTGTTCACACTCTTCACAGACCGGTATTCCCCTCTTGACTTCTTTTCTTTCTTGTTCACACTCTTCACAGACCGGTATTTCCCCCTTGACTTCTTTTCTTTCTTGTTCACACTCTTCACAGACCGGTATTTCCCCCTTGACTTCTTTTCTTTCTTGTTCACACTCTTCACAGACCGGTATTCCCCTCTTGACTTCTTTTCTTTCTTGTTCACACTCTTCACAGACCGGTATTCCCCCCTTGACTTCATTTCTTTCTTGTTCACACTCTTCACAGACCGGTATTCCCCCTTGACTTCATTTCTTTCTTGTTCACACTCTTCACAGACCGGTATTCCCCTCTTGACTTCTTTTCTTTCTTGTTCACACTCTTCACAGACCGGTATTCCCCTCTTGACTTCTTTTCTTTCTTGTTCACACTCTTCACAGACCGGTATTCTCCCCTTGTCTTCTTTTCTTTCTTGTTCACACTCTTCACAGACCGGTATTCCCCCCTTGACTTCATTTCTTTCTTGTTCACACTCTTCACAGACCGGTATTCCCCTCTTGACTTCTTTTCTTTCTTGTTCACACTCTTCACAGACCGGTATTCCCCTCTTGGCTTCTTTTCTTTCTTGTTCACACTCTTCACAGACCGGTATTCTCCCCTTGTCTTCTTTTCTTTCTTGTTCACACTCTTCACAGACCGGTATTCCCCCCTTGACTTCATTTCTTTCTTGTTCACACTCTTCACAGACCGGTATTCCCCTCTTGACTTCTTTTCTTTCTTGTTCACACTCTTCACAGACCGGTATTTCCCCTTGACTTCTTTTCTTTCTTGTTCACACTCTTCACAGACCGGTATTCCCCTCTTGACTTCTTTTCTTTCTTGTTCACACTCTTCACAGACCGGTATTTCCCCCTTGACTTCTTTTCTTTCTTGTTCACACTCTTCACAGACTGGTATTCCCCTCTTGACTTCTTTTCTTTCTTGTTCACACTCTTCACAGACCGGTATTTCCCCCTTGAATTCTTTTCTTTCTTGTTCACACTCTTCACAGACCGGTATTCCCCTCTTGACTTCTTTTCTTTCTTGTTCACACTCTTCACAGACTGGTATTCCTTCCTTTACGTTCATCTCGGAGCTGTTCCACATAAGTTAATAGTGAATTATATCCTACAGCTGGATTTCGTCATTCAAATTAATACTTTACATACTCTTAATAGTATTGTGATTATTAGCACAGCGTCTTACTACCCGTTCGGGTTGTACGCACTTACGCTAATGTGTAATGATGGTAGGGTGATTGTTAAATGAAATGGAAGACCAACAGTTTAACGTGGGATCCGAACCACGGTGGAGGCCTTGCATTCCACACATTCACAAGTTGTGATTAATACACCTCTTATCAAAGGTGAAGAAAGGGTTTGGTAATTAGATAAATCTGTGCCGGGACCGAGGATTGAACCCCGGAACCCAATCAGAGAGGTTAGTGTCACACCTTACCCCTACCCCTAGACCGCCAGGTCACCTTGAATACTCTTGCTCATTTTGTCGAACCGTTCTAGAATCTCTGTCCAGAATGTGATTAATATTTCAAGTTTCAGCCTCCGCTCGTGTTTCCGGTTTTTCGCAGTTTTTGTTGCAGCTGAAAGAAAAGTGTGGTGGAATGTCATCAGTGGTCTGCATGCAATATGTCTTTCAGACCACAGTGTTGTTGACAAACTTTGGAAGCAGATTGATGTCAGTATTATGTCTTGTAGACCACAGTGTTGTTGACAAACTTTGGCAGCAGATTGATGTCAGCATTATGTCTTGCAGACCACCGTGATGTTGACAAACTTTGGCAGCAGATTGATGTCAGCATTATGTCTTGCAGACCACCGTGATGTTGATACAAGCTTTGGCAACAGATTGATGACAGCATTATGTCTTGCAGACCACCGTGATGTTGATACAAGCTTTGGCAACAGATTGATGACAGCATTATGTCTTGCAGACCACCGTGATGTTGATACAAGCTTTGGCAACAGATTGATGACAGTATTATGTCTTGCATATCACAGTGATGTTGATACAAGCTTTGGCAACAGATTGATGACAGTATTATGTCTTGCAGACCACCGTGATGTTGACAAACTTTGGCAGCAGAGTGATGTCAGCATTATGTCTTGCAGACGACAGTGATGTTGATACAAGCTTTGGCAACAGATTGATGTCAGCATTATGTCTTGCAGACCACCGTGATGTTGATACAAGCTTTGGCAACAGATTGATGACAGTATTATGTCTTGCATATCACAGTGATGTTGATACAATCTTTGGCAACAGATTGATGTCAGCATTATGTCTTGCAGACCACAGTGATGTTGATACAAGCTTTGGCAACAGATTGATGACAGCATTATGTCTTGCATATCACAGTGATGTTGATACAAGCTTTGGCAACAGATTGATGTCAATATGATGTCTTGCAGACCACCGTGATGTTGAGAGAAGCTTTGGCAACAGATTGATGTCAGTATTATGTCTTGCAGACCACAGTGATGTTGATAGAAGCTTTGTCAGCAGATTGATGTCAGTATTATGTCTTGCAGACCACAGTGATGTTGATACAAGCCTTGGCAACAGATTGATGTCAGCATTATGTCTTGCAGACCACCGTGATGTTGATACAAGCTTTGGCAACAGATTGATGTCAGCATTATGTCTTGCAGACCACAGTGATGTTGACAAACTTTGGCAGCAGCAGATTGATGTCAGCATTATGTCTTGCAGACCACAGTGATGTTGATACAAGCTTTGGCAGCAGATTGATGTCAGCATTATGTCTTGCAGACCACCGTGATGTTGATACAAACTTTGGCAGCAGATTGATGTCAGCATTATGTCTTGCAGACCACAGTGATGTTGACAAACTTTGGCAGCAGATTGAAGTCAGCATTATGTCTTGCAGACCACAGTGATGTTGATACAAGCTTTGGCAGCAGATTGATGTCAGCATTATGTCTTGCAGACCACCGTGATGTTGATACAAGCTTTGGCAACAGATTGATGTCAGCATTATCTCTTGCAGACCACAGTGATGTTGACAAACTTTGGCAGCAGATTGATGTCAGCATTATGTCTTGCAGACCACAGTGATGTTGATACAAGCTTTGGCAGCAGATTGATGTCAGCATTATGTCTTGCAGACCACCGTGATGTTGATACAAACTTTGGCAGCAGATTGATGTCAGCATTATGTCTTGCAGACCACCGTGATGTTGATACAATCTTTGGCAGCAGATTGATGTCAGCATTATGTCTTGCAGACCATAGTGATGTTGATACAAGCTTTGGCAGCAGATTGATGTCAGCATTATGTCTTGCAGACCACAGTGATGTTAACAAACTTTGGCAGCAGATTGATGTCAGCATCATGTCTTTCAGACCACCGTGATGTTGATACAAGCTTTGGCAGCAGATTGATGTCAGCATTATCTCTTGCAGACCACAGTGATGTTGACAAGCTTTGGCAGCAGATTGATGTCAGCATTATGTCTTGCAGACCACAGTGATGTTGATACAAGCTTTGGCAGCAGATTGATGTCAGCATTATGTCTTGCAGACCACCGTGATGTTGATACAAGCTTTGGCAACAGATTGATGTCAGCATTATCTCTTGCAGACCACAGTGATGTTGACAAACTTTGGCAGCAGATTGATGTCAGCATTATGTCTTGCAGACCACAGTGATGTTGATACAAGCTTTGGCAGCAGATTGATGTCAGCATTATGTCTTGCAGACCACCGTGATGTTGATACAAACTTTGGCAGCAGATTGATGTCAGCATTATGTCTTGCAGACCACCGTGATGTTGATACAATCTTTGGCAGCAGATTGATGTCAGCATTATGTCTTGCAGACCATAGTGATGTTGATACAAGCTTTGGCAGCAGATTGATGTCAGCATTATGTCTTGCAGACCACAGTGATGTTAACAAACTTTGGCAGCAGATTGATGTCAGCATTATGTCTTTCAGACCACCGTGATGTTGATACAAGCTTTGGCAGCAGATTGATGTCAGCATTATCTCTTGCAGACCACAGTGATGTTGACAAACTTTGGCAGCAGATTGATGTCACCATTATGTCTTGCAGACCACAGTGATGTTGATACAAGCTTTGGCAGCAGAATTGATGTCAGCATTATGTCTTGCAGACCACCGTGATGTTGATACAAGCTTTGGCAGCAGATTGATGTCAGCATTATCTCTTGCAGACCACAGTGATGTTGACAAACTTTGGCAGCAGATTGATGTCACCATTATGTCTTGCAGACCACCGTGATGTTGATACAAGCCTTGGCAACAGATTGATGTCAGCATTATGTCTTGCAGACCACCGTGATGTTGATACAAGCTTTGGCAACAGATTGATGTCAGCATTATCTCTTGCAGACCACAGTGATGTTGACAAACTTTGGCAGCAGATTGATGTCAGCATTATCTCTTGCAGACCACAGTGATGTTGACAAACTTTGGCAGCAGATTGATGTCACCATTATGTCTTGCAGACCACAGTGATGTTGATACAAGCTTTGGCAGCAGATTGATGTCAGCATTATGTCTTGCAGACCACCGTGATGTTGATACAAGCTTTGGCAGCAGATTGATGTCAGCATTATCTCTTGCAGACCACAGTGATGTTGACAAACTTTGGCAGCAGATTGATGTCACCATTATGTCTTGCAGACCACCGTGATGTTGATACAAGCCTTGGCAACGATTGATGTCAGCATTATGTCTTGCAGACCACCGTGATGTTGATACAAGCTTTGGCAACAGATTGATGTCAGCATTATCTCTTGCAGACCACAGTGATGTTGACAAACTTTGGCAGCAGATTGATGTCACATTATGTCTTGCAGACCACAGTGATGTTGATAACAAGCTTTGGCAGCAGATTGATGTCAGCATTATGTCTTGCAGACCACACGTGATGTTTGATACAAGCTTTGGCAGCAGATTGATGTCAGCATTATGTCTTGCAGACCACCGTGATGTTGATACAACTTGGCACAGAATGATGTCAGCATTATCTCTTGCAGACCACAGTGATGTTGACAAACTTTGGCAGCAGATTGATGTCACATTATGTCTTGCAGACCACAGTGATGTTGATACAAGCTTTGGCAGCAGATTGATGTCAGCATTAGTCTTGCAGACCACGTGATGTTGTACAAGCTTGTGGCAGCAATTGATGTCAGCATTATGTCTTGCAGACCAAGTGATGTTGATACAAGCCTTGGCAACAGATTGATGTCAGCATTATCTCTTGCAGACCACAGTGATGTTGATACAAGCTTTGGCAGCAGATTGATGTCAGCATTGTCTTGCAGACCACAGTGATGTTGACAAACTTTGGCAGCAGATTGATGTCAGCATTATGTCTTGCAGACCACCGTGATGTTGATACAAGCTTTGGCAGCAGATTGATGTCAGCATTATGTCTTGCAGACCACAGTGATGTTGATACAAGCTTTGGCAGCAGATTGATGTCAGCATTATTCTTGCAGACCACGTGATGTTGATAAAGCTTTGGCAGCAGATTGATGTCAGCATTATGTCTTGCAGACCACAGTGATGTTGATACAACTTTGGCAGCAGATTGATTGTCAGCATTATGTCTTGCATGACCACAGTGATGTTGATACAAGCTTTGGCACAGATTGATGTCAGCATTATGTCTTGCAGACCACCGTGATGTTGATACAAGCTTTGGCAGCAGATTGATGTCAGCATTATGTCTTGCAGACCACAGTGATGTTGAACAACTTTGGCAGCAGATTGATGTCAGCATTATGTCTTGCAGACCACACGTGATGTTGATACAATCTTTGGCAGCAGATTGATGTCACCATTATGTCTTGCAGACCACCGTGATGTTGATACAAACTTTGGCAGCAGATTGATGTCACATATGTCTTGCAGACCACCGTGATGTTGATAAATCTTTGGCAACAGATTGATGTCAGCATTATTCTTGCAGACCATAGTGATGTTGACAACTTTGGCAGCAGATTGATGTCAATTGATGTCTTGCAGACCACAGTGTGTTAACAACTTGGAGCAATTGATGTCAGCATATGTCTTCAGACACCGTGATGTTGATACAAGCTTTGGCACAGATTGATGTCAGATTATCTCTTGCAGACCACAGTGATTTGACAAACTTTGGAGCAGATTGATGTCCCATTATGTCTTGCAGACCAGTGATGTTGATACAAGCTTGGCAGCAGATTGATGTCAGCATTATGTCTGCAGACCACCGTGATGTTGATACAAGCTTTGGCAGCAGATGATGTCAGCATTATCTCTGCAGACACAGTGATGTTGACAAACTTTGGCACAGATTGATGTCACATTATGTCTTGCAGACCACCGTGATGTTGATACAAGCCTTGCAACAGATTGATGTCAGATTATGTCTTGCAGACACCGTGATGTTGATACAAGTTGCAACAGATGATGTCAGCATTATCTTGCAGCCACAGTGATGTTGACAAACTTTGGCAGCAGATTGATGTCAGCATTATCTCTGCAGACCACAGTGTGTTGACAAACTTTGCACAGTTGATGTACCATTATGTTTGAGACCACAGTGATGTTGATACAGCTTTGGCAGCAGATTGATGTCACATATGTCTTGCAACCACGTGATGTTGATACAGCTTTGGCAGCAGATTGATGTCAGCTTATCTCTTGCAGACCACAGTGATGTTACAAACTTGGCAGCAGATTGATGTCACATTATGTCTTGCAGACCACGTGAGTTGATACAAGCTTGGCAACAGATTATGTCAGATTATGTCTTGCAGACCAGTGATGTTGATACAAGCTTTGCAACAGATGATGTCAGCATTATCTCTTGCAGACCACGTGATGTTGACAAACTTTGGCAGCAGATTGATGTCACCATTATGTCTTGCAGACCACAGTGATTGATACAAGCTTTGGCAGCAGATTGATGTCAGCATTATGTCTTGCAACCACCGTGAGTTGATACAAGCTTTGCAGCAGATTGATGTCAGCATTATGTCTTGCAGACCACCGTGATGTTGATACAAGCCTTGGCAACAGAATGATGTCAGCATTATCTTTGCAGACACAGTGATGTTGACAAACTTGGCAGCAGATTGATGTCACCATTATGTCTTGCAGACCACAGTGATGTTGATACAAGCTTTGGCAGCAGATTGATGTCAGCATTAGGTCTTGCAGACCACGTGATGTTGACAAGCTTTGGCAAATATTGATGTCAGCATTATGTCTTGCAGACCATAGTGATGTTGATACAAGCTTTGGCAGCAGATTGATGTCAGCATTATGTCTTGCAGACCACAGTGATGTTGATACAAGCTTTGGCAGCAGATTGATGTCAGCATTATGTATTGCAGACCACCGTGATGTTGATACAATCTTTGGCAGCAGATTGATGTCACCATAATGTATTGCAGACCACCGTGAGTTGATACAACTTTGGCAGCAGATTGATGTCACCATATGTCTTGCAGACCACAGTGATGTTGATAAACTTTGGCAGACAGATTGATGTCAGCATTAATTTCTTGCAGACCACTAGTGATGTTGATAAACTTTGGCAGCAGATTGATGTCAATTATGTCTTGCAGACCACAGTGATGTTGATACAAGCTTTGGCAACAGAATTGATGTCAGCATTATGTCTTGCAGACCACAAGTGATGTTGATACAAGCTTGGCAACAGATTGATGTCAGCATTATTCTTGCAGACCACAGTGATGTTGATACAAGCTTGGCAACAGATTGATGTCAGCTATTATGTCTTGCAGACCACAGTGATGTTGATACAAGCTTTGGCAACAGATTGATGTCAGCATTATGTCTTGCAGACCACAGTGATGTTGATACAACTTTGGCAACAGATTGATGTCAGCATTATGTCTTGCAGACCACATGATGTTGACAAACTTGGCACACAGATGATGTCAGCATTATGTCTTGCAGACACATGTGTTGATACAAGCTTTGGCAGCAGATTGATGTCAGCATTATGTCTTGCAGACCACCGTGATGTTGATACAAACTTTGGCAGCAGATTGATGTCAGCATTATGTCTTGCAGACCACAGTGATGTTGACAAACTTTGGCAGCAGATTGAAGTCAGCATTATGTCTTGCAGACCACAGTGATGTTGATACAAGCTTTGGCAGCAGATTGATGTCAGCATTATGTCTTGCAGACCACCGTGATGTTGATACAAGCTTTGGCAACAGATTGATGTCAGCATTATCTCTTGCAGACCACAGTGATGTTGACAAACTTTGGCAGCAGATTGATGTCAGCATTATGTCTTGCAGACCACAGTGATGTTGATACAAGCTTTGGCAGCAGTATTGATGTCAGCATTATGTCTTGCAGACCACCGTGATGTTGATACAAACTTTGGCAGCAGATTGATGTCAGCATTATGTCTTGCAGACCACCGTGATGTTGATACAAGCTTTGGCAGCAGATTGATGACAGTATTATGTCTTGCAGACCATAGTGATGTTGATACAAGCTTTGGCAACAGATTGATGACAGTATTATGTCTTGCAGACCACCGTGATGTTTATACAAGCTTTGGCAACAGATTGATGTCAGCATTATCTCTTGCAGACCACAGTGATGTTGATACAAACTTTGGCAGCAGATTGATGTCAGCATTATGTCTTGCATATCACAGTGATGTTGATACAAGCTTTGGCAGCAGATTGATGTCAGCATTATGTCTTGCAGACCACAGTGATGTTGATACAAGCTTTGGCAGCAGATTGATGTCAGCATTATGTCTTGCAGACCACCGTGATGTTGATAGAAGCTTTGGCAGCAGATTGATGTCAGCATTATGTCTTGCAGACCACCGTGATGTTGATACAATCTTTGGCAGCAGATTGATGTCAGCATTATGTCTTGCATATCACAGTGATGTTGATACAAGCTTTGGCAACAGATTGATGTCAGCATTATGTCTTGCAGACCACCGTGATGTTGATACAAGCTTTGGCAGCAGATTGATGTCAGCATTATGTCTTGCAGACCACAGTGATGTTGATACAAGCTTTGGCAGCAGATTGATGTCAGCATTATGTCTTGCAGACCACCGTGATGTTGATAGAAGCTTTGGCAACAGATTGATGTCAGCATTATGTCTTGCAGACCATAGTGATGTTGACAAACTTTGGCAGCAGATTGATGTCAGCATTATGTCTTGCAGACCACCGTGATGTTGACAAACTTTGGCAGCAGATTGATGACAGTATTATGTCTTGCAGACCACCGTGATGTTGATACAAACTTTGGCAGCAGATTGATGTCAGCATTATGTCTTGCAGACCACCGTGATGTTGATAGAAGCTTTGGCAACAGATTGATGTCAGCATTATGTCTTGCAGACCACCGTGATGTTATACAAGCTCAGCGGTTTGATGTCAGCATTATGTCTTGCAGACCACAGTGTTGTTGGCAATCTTTGGCATCAGATTGATGTCAGCATTATCTCTTGCAGACCACAGTGATGTTGACAAACTTTGGCAGCAGATTGATGTCAGCATTATGTCTTGCAGACCACCGTGATGTTGATACAAGCTCAGCGGATTGATGTCAGCATTATGTCTTGCAGACCACCGTGATGTTGATACAAGCTAAGCGGATTGATGTCAGCATTATGTCTTGCAGACCACAGTGATGTTGATACAAGCTCAGCGGTTTGATGTCAGCGGTTTGATGTCAGCATTACTTGTTTTAATTTCAACTCTCAGAATCTCCCATCAGCCTGTTGACTCACTGAAGAGTGAGCATACCGTCGGGTCACTTCTTCGAGAGATTTTTACGAAAATGTTAACATTCAAAAATTCAGTTACTCCCACCAAGCGCCCCTGGGAAATTGCCTCATTTGCTCCTGATGTTAAGACAACCCTGGGGTTATGGTAACTTTTGAATGATTTTACCGATTTAATTCAAACTTTGCAAAGTTGTGCTTTGTGCCTTTATACAGAACAAGTTCTCGGGGGAAGAAAATTTATTCAAGGGTTGGGTAGAAATCAACCCTTATCTGTATAAAAACACGGCTTTTATCACCTGTATTTACCTTTTAGAGCATTCCGTGATGTCTTATAAGTGGTAAATTGGTACAAATATGCAAACTACTGTAATCACTCTAAACAAAGATGATTTTTTAATTTTTGTTTTGTTTTTTGTGTGTGGGTGGGAGGGGGGGGGGGCGATAACTGGGAGCCCCGCAAACGAAGTTTACCCAGAGGCCCAAGGGTTTACCTATGGGCCGCCCTGAGTATCAATACCAAAATATTATCACTAACCCATCAAAAGTGACGAGTGTAGGTCACAGTGCTTGACGTATGAATGTAAACTATATCTATAACAGCCTTTTGTTAGTACTACCGGAACTTACACTTACAGTACTGTCTTTATTTTCACAGGAAAGGCATAATCACAGAGATGTGAAACTTTACTATATATTCTTTCAAGTATTCATACGTCAAGTCATGTAATGTGAATTTGTCACTTATGATAGGTATTATAAAATAACAATTATATATTAAAATGATACCAATGTGGATAGAAAAACAAGCTTTCATTTTCTAAAATTCGCTTTGTATGATAATTGATCTGTATTTAATTTACGGGGACAGGGTGATGAGGGCACCAGGAGTGCTGGGTGTGCGAGTAATCTGCAAAGTTGGCAGCAGTGTTGGAAACCATGTACCCATTATAGGAAGACGGGCGAGGGTGGTTACACAGGGCATTACGTCAGTACAAACCTTGGTTTATTAATATCAGCACAAGCAGCCGACATTGGCGTGCTCTGTTCATGTGGAACATAGACCTCTTTACACTGGCCAGGTATTCTCTATATGTTATAATAAAATTTAGACCTCTTTACACTAGCCAGGTATTCTCTATATGTTATAATAAAATTTAGACCTCTTCACACTAACCAGGTATTCAAGTTATAATAAAACACAGACCTCTTCATACTACCCAGGTATTCTCTCTATATTATAATAATACACAGACCTCTTCACACTAGCCAGGTATTCTCTGTATATTATAATAAAATACAGACCTCTTCAAACAAGACAGGTATTCTCTGTATATTATAATAAAACACATACCTTTCACATTAGCCAGGTATTCTCTGTATATTATATACCTCTTCACATTAGCCAGGTATTCTATGTATATTATAATAAAACACAGACCTCTTCACACAAGCCAGGTATTATATGTATATCTTAATTAAAACATACCTCTTCACACTAGCCAGGTATTAAAGTTATAATAAAACAAAGACCTTTTCACACTAGCCAGGTATTCTCTGTATATTATAATAAAACACATACCTCTTCACACTAGCCAGGTATTCTCTGTATGTTAAAATAAAACACAATCCTCTTCACACTAGCCAGGTATTATCTGTATATTATTATAAAACACAGACTTCTTCACACTAGACATTGTATTATCTGTATATTATTATAAAACACAGATTTCTTCACACTAGATAGGTATACAAGTTATAATAAAACACAGACCTCTTCACACTAGCCAGGTGTTCAAGTTAGAATAAAACACAGACCTCTTCACACTAGCCAGGTGTTCAAGTTAGAATAAAACACAGACCTCTTCACACTAGACAGGTATTCAAGTTATAATAAAACACAGACCTCTTCACACTAGCCAGGAATTCAAGTTATAATAAAACACAGACCTCTTCACACTAGCCAGGTATTCTCTGTATATTATAATAAAACGTAGACCTCTTCACACTAGACAGGTGTTCAAGTTATAATAAAACACATACCTCTTCACATTAGCCAGGTGTTCAAGTTATAATAAAACACAGACCTTTTCACACTAGCCAGGTATTCTCTGTATATTATAATAAAACGTAGACCTCTTCACACTAGACAGGTATTCTCTGTATATTATAATAAAACGTATAAACTCTTCACACTAGCCAGGTATTCTTTGTATATTATAATAAAACGTAGACCTCTTCACACTAGACAGGTATTCTTTGTATATTATAATAAAACGCAAACCTCTTCACACTAGACAGGTGTTCAAGTTATAATAAAACACAGACCTCTTCACACTAGCCAGGTATTCTTTGTATATTATAATAAAACGCAGACCTCTTCACACTAGACAGGTGTTCAATTTATAATAGAACACATACCTCTTCACACTAGACAGGTATTCTTTGTATATTATAATAAAACACATACATCTTCACACTAGCCAGGTATTCTCTGTATATTATAATAAAACGTAGACCTCTTCACACTAGCCAGGTATTCAAGTTATAATAAAACACATACCTTTTCACACTAGCCAGGTGTTCAAGTTATAATAAAACATAGACCTCTTCACACTAGACAGGTATTCTCTGTATATTATAATAAAACACAGACCTCTTCACACTAGACAGGTATTCAAGTTATGATAAAACATAGACCTCTTCACACTAGACAGGTATTCTCTGTATATTAAAATAAAACACAGACCTCTTCACACTAGCCAGGTATTCTCTGTATATTATAATAAAACACATACCTCTTCACACTAGCCAGGTATTCAAGTTATAATAAAACATAGACCTCTTCACACTAGCCAGGTATTCTCTGTATGTTAAAATAAAACACAGCCCTCTTCACACTAGCCAGGTATTCTCTGCATATTATAATAAAACACAGACCTCTTCACACTAGCCAGGTATTCTCTGTATATTATAATAAAACGTAGACCTCTTCACACTAGCCAGGTATTCAAGTTATAATAAAACATAGACCTCTTCACACTAGCCAGGTATTCTTTGTATGTTATAATAAAACACATACCTCTTCACACTAGACAGGTATTCTCTGTATATTATAATAAAACACAGACCTCTTCACACTAGCCAGGTATTCTCTGTATATTATAATAAAACGTAGACCTCTTCACACTAGCCAGGTATTCTCTGTATATTATGATAAAACATAGACCTCTTCACACTAGACAGGTATTCAAGTTATAATAAAACACATACCTCTTCACACTAGACAGGTATTCAAGTTATAATAAAACACATACCTTTCACACTAGCCAGGTATTCAAGTTATAATAAATAACACTACCTTTTCACACTAGCCAGGTATTCAAGTTATAATAAAACGTAGACCTCTTACACTAGCCAGTTTTTCAGTTTAATAAAAAAGACCTTTCACATAGCAGTTATTCAAGTTATAATAAAACGACTTGTGTCTGATGAGTTTTAACAAGAAAAGTAGATGAAGTTTCGAGATATAAAAAATGAAGCTAACGACTGGACATCGGTTGGACTATGTTTGTACAAAGGCAATGGACCTGTCAAAAGACAGTACACCGAACAACAATATTATCACGTGAGTATCCCAATAATATTAAATTAAATTAATTCGCCTGTACATCAAGTGAATATTTTTTTCTTTTGTGAATTTCCAAGTCTTTCAATAATCTAACGATAATACACATTTAATATCACTGATATAATTTTTTTTCAACACTTGTAATTCTAATAAATACTATGGCAACATTTTCATCATGAGAGCCTGGATAGCAAAAATTAAGGCCTCGTAATTTGTATCTAGTTATCATACTCTAAATTCTAGAAGACTTTCTGTTAGAGCAATGCATAAATTTGAAAAAAAAAAGTATTAATTGATAGATCGTGTACATAGCGTATGTTAGTACATATAACCTCTTTTGATCAGATTACCATGCTAACTGTGCGTTACTTTTTTTAAATATAAAATAAAAAAATAGTCTTTTAATTTAGTCGAGTTCCGTAATCCGATTTGGAATTCCATTGACCTCTCTCTTCTCTCTCTCTCTCTCTCTCTCTCTATATTATATATATATATATATATATATATATATATATATATATATACACACATACATACACACACATATATAAAGTGTGTTGCAAGAACAAGTTGTCTTTCAAACCAAAGATCAACCAAAATAAGAACATAGAACCGAGCTAAAAAATGTCAAGATAAGAACGTCTGATAAGACAAGCGACATACTCGGTTCGCGAATAATAAACATTTCACACGAGAGACAGTGTGCGGTTTCAAACCCCGACGGTAAAACGACATACTAAGTCACAAACACGTCTGTAACAAAACATGTGGTCGCGAGAATTAAGTGCACTTATCAACATGAACTTTCATTAAATCTTGACATGTAGGTATGGCCCACTCATAGTTCCAACTGAACAATCGAGATATATTGTTGGAACGAATGACGATACCACGCACAACAATGGGAAGTAAATGTCTAATTCCTGTCAACGATGTATTTACAAACGGTGCAGTGGGTTGATTTTGGTCACAGTTGTTACCAGATATATATAAAGGTAAGATATTGTTTATGATGAACTCATAATACACGGGCTATAGCTTGGATTAAGAACTCACCGGTTACAGGCTTGTCAGGTATGTCTGAAGATATGTTCTTCATTTGGAAGATAGGCTTGACACCTCCACATGACATGACGTCTTCAGTACATGATACCACTGATAAACACCACAAAAAGCACCACATACACTTCGACATAATCCCGAGAATATATACACCACGCATAGATAATATTGTGTGCTTACCACACCACCACGACTTTTTGGAATGAACGGGAAGCGCTGGGCTACGTGGAAGGATCTATTTAGAACGTTTATTAGAAAAAGAGAACGCCTTCTCTATCTTGTTAGTTTGCATCCCCTAGCCGTTCGGTGACAATATAGCCGAACCTCGATCAGCGAATGACGAGCGACGACTGCGCCGGACCACTATGCTATCGGCGCGAACTCTTGCGGCGGAGTTGGGAACCTCCCATCTGAGTTGAAAATAGAATGTTTTGCCTGGGGAAATATTCGCAGAGCAGTGACACCTACATGAGAATGAGTTAACTAGCGGGCTATTCGCTGAAATGTGAGAATCAGTTTGAAAGCCCAGGAACACTTTAAAATATTTAATTTTTCCTTCAATATAGTCAATAAATTTTTTTTAAAAATTTCATTATGATATACAATGATGAATAAAAAAATAATGCAAAATGGTGTGTTTATCTGTTTATGGCTGACATATTTATATTAGGGAAAAATGGTATCCTAAGGCTGACATATTATTTGGCAGAAATTTACTCATTTAACAGGGGTTCCCAAAGTGTAACCAGTGGACCTCGAACTTATTGTGTGCTCTTAATTTAGACCCTTTTTTTCACTTTGTTTAGAAAAAAATACCTATCACATGTAGTCTTATACAAAAGAAAAAGTCAAAATATTAATAAAATTTAAAGATACATCTTAAATCGTACAAGACAGCAGCTATTTAGTATTCAAAATTAAATAATGAGTCTACTGACAAGCTTAAAATAAAGCTCTACCAAACTAAAAGAAATATGGGAAAAAATTATCAATCAAAAGGAATTTTAACATTTGTCAATTGAAGACCCTTGGAACCTGTTTGGATTGGGTGGAAAAATCCCTTCAAAATCCCTTGTTAGTTTATTTGTAACTCCCCCTCCGAAACAAATAAAGATCTATCACCACTGCCTGAAACCAGGTGCACATAAACTGAAAAACTTTATATTTTAAACCCGTTTTGTTTTTCACTGTATCAAAAGCTTTAAAAAGGTCTACGCTGTACTAATCTCCTACCACTGCTGTCAGCTACACTAGTACTGTGCCTCTCCATGGTTAACTTAACATCACTATCACTTTTTAAAAACATGAAAGGGAGCCGATTGGTCCGATGTTGCCGTATTATTAATTTCCTCTCTTCTATACTCTATAACATGGAATATACATTTAACAGCCACCGGAATGAAATGAGGAAGTGAAAGAATATGGAATGAAATTTAACACAACAAATAGTGAAGTGATGGTAATAACGAGGATAAAAGCTTAAAAAAAAAAAAGCTTTGTGGAGTAGAAATGAGAGAAGTAAAGCAAGTAAAATATCTCGAAAGGATGGTTGAGGGGAAAGTTGGAAGTAAAGAGGATCTAATCAGAAGAGGATATAAGGGAGAGTTGTTCTATAGGTTTGTGACATATGGAGAAGAGAAGTGTCCTTGAAGTGTTGTACAGGGCATACTTTGTACCCATTGTCACACATGCAGCAGAAACAAGGACAGTGAATGTAAGAGAGACGAGGAGTACATGAGATAGTAGAGGAAGCAAGACTGAGATGGTATTGACATGTAATGAGGATGTTGGAGAACATGAGATAGTAGAGGAAGCAAGACTGAGATGGTATGGACATGTAATGAGGATGTTGGAGTACATGGGATAGTAGAGGAAGCCAGGGTGAGATGGTGTGGACATGTAATGAGGATGTTGGAGTACATGAGATAGTAGAGGAAGCAAGACTGAGATGGTATAGACATGTAATGAGGATGTTGGAGAACATGAGATAGTAGAGGAAGGTAGGATGAGATGGTATGGACATGTAATGAGGATGTTGGAGTACATGAGATAGTAGAGGAAGCAAGGTTGAGATGGTATAGACATGTAATGAGGATGTTGGAGAACATGAGATAGTAGAGGAAGCAAGGTTGAGATGGTATAGACATGTAATGAGGATGTTGGAGTACATGAGATAGTAGAGGAAGGAAGGATGAGATGGTATGGACATGTAATGAGGATGTTGGAGTACATGAGATAGTAGAGGAAGGTAGAATGAGATGGTAGGACATGTAATAAGGATGTTGGAGTACATGAGATAGTAGAGGAAGCAAGACTGAGATGGTATAGACATGTAATGAGGATGTTGGAGAACATGAGATAGTAGAGGAAGCAAGACTGAGATGGTATTGACATGTAATGAGGATGTTGGAGAACATGAGATAGTAGAGGAAGCAAGACTGAGATGGTATGGACATGTAATGAGGATGTTGGAGTACATGGGATAGTAGAGGAAGCAAGGTTGAGATGGTATAGACATGTAATGAGGATGTTGGAGAACATGAGATAGTAGAGGAAGCAAGGTTGAGATGGTATAGACATGTAATGAGGATGTTGGAGTACATGAGATAGTAGAGGAAGCAAGACTGAGATGGTATTGACATGTAATGAGGATGTTGGAGAACATGAGATAGTAGAGGAAGCAAGGTTGAGATGGTATAGACATGTAATGAGGATGTTGGAGTACATGAGATAGTAGAGGAAGCAAGACTGAGATGGTATTGACATGTAATGAGGATGTTGGAGTACATGAGATAGTAGAGGAAGCAAGACTGAGATGGTATGGACATGTAATGAGGATGTTGGAGTACATGAGATAGTAGAGGAAGCAAGACTGAGATGGTATTGACATGTAATGAGGATGTTGGAGTACATGAGATAGTAGAGGAAGCAAGACTGCGATGGTATGAACATGTAATGAGGATGTTGGAGTACATGAGATAGTAGAGGAAGCAAGACTGAGATGGTATGGACATGTAATGAGGATGTTGGAGTACATGAGATAGTAGAGGAAGCAAGACTGAGATGGTATTGACATGTAATGAGGATGTTGGAGAACATGAGATAGTAGAGGAAGCAAGACTGAGATGGTATGGACATGTAATGAGGATGTTGGAGTACATGGGATAGTAGAGGAAGCCAGGGTGAGATGGTGTGACATGTAATGAGGATGTTGGAGTACATGAGATAGTAGAGGAAGCAAGACTGAGATGGTATTGACATGTAATGAGGATGTTGGAGTACATGAGATAGTAGAGGAAGGTAGGATGAGGTATGGACATGTAATGAGGATATTGGAGTACATGAGATAGTAGAGGAAGCAAGACTGAGATGGTATAGACATGTAATGAGGATGTTGGAGAACATGAGATAGTAGAGGAAGCAAGACTGAGATGGTATAGACATGTAATGAGGATGTTGGAGAACATGAGATAGTAGAGGAAGCAAGACTGAGATGGTAACTAAATGGTCTGGCGGTCAGAGTTCCTGGCTACTGATCCAGAGGTCCCGGGTCCCAAAATTTGTATCAATCAGCGGGTCTGGAACGAGGTCAAACTCAGACATACTTGAATAAGTAGCAGCTCTGTTCTAGAAAAGTGAGATTAACATACAGATAGTTTGTTGTGCTGACCACACGATACCCTCTGTCCACAAAGGTTGGCACTTCCATCGCTAACAGGGGTGGCCATTCTGTCGATATAGCTCTCCTGCAGACTCGCATCAGTGAGACGTGTATCCATTACGAGCAAGAGACGGATGTTGTACGTCCCAGACAATTCTCATGAGTACATACATTAGTTTCATGATCCCCTGGTTGTGGAACGGTTTTTTATAGTTCAATTTTATGTACACATTCCTGGTGAGACTGTAACTAGACTGGAGAGGGTAGCTATTACTTCTGAAGCAGGTAATACACATTCCTGGTGAGACTGTAACTAGGCTAGAGAGGGTTGCGTTGGGAGGGGTAGCCATTACTTATAAAGCATTTATTTGTAAATATATTTAGAGGAATATAAGGGTTTGGTTAAAACTTTTCATTGCATATATATATATTTTAGTTTGCATTTGATTTAATCATGGGGATTTACAAGATTTTGTTCATTACTATCTATTGAAATCTTACTTTACATAATAACCAAATCTTACGGCATCTAAAGATAGCAAATATCTTTGCTATTTGGTAGGAAGAATGGAATATTTTACCCCTGCAATATGAGCAGTGAACATAAAACAATATCTTATGCCTTTCTACAGCAGCCCCATTGCTTCTTTGGTGCCGACTGTCAGAAGTGACAGCTGCTAAACTCATGTTTTTGCAGATCATATGATTCGGCGTAGGGATACATAATTTGGTCTGTTAACTTCTCAAAGCTGTCAGTCAGCACCAAAGAAGCCATGGGGCACCGTAACTATGAAAGAATAAACTTGTAATATTGAGTATTTCATGAAAATGAGGCCAAGCATTAGGTATAGAAAATATGACGGACTGAGTCTCATCATTCCTGGAACATAAGCACTAATCTTCAAACTTTGCAGACCTAGGTAAAACATGAGGGCCATTCGGATTTCAGCCTTTGGTGGACTGTTAAGAAAACAAGTTGTCGGAACAAAGTATTTTATTATATACAAAATATACATGCCAGATCCAAGCTATTTCTTAACACTCATCCCCTGAAATGTGACACAAGCTTTTGTATCCACAAATCCTCAAACCAGTCATTTTTTTTAATGGTGAGGGAAAAAAATGCTGCTGAAATTTATCAGAGAATAAGTACAGTAGTCCAAACTTTATGGGGAATGCTGACATACGGTGTTGGGCTCTTGCATGACAATGCGCGACCACACACAGCTGCAGATATACAAACACAGCTGGACACTCCTATGTACGGCCCAGACCAGGCATCGAGCGAGTGTCGCCTCTTCAGCCCCATGAAAACCTGGTGGGGATCACGGCCCGGACCAGGCATCGAGCGATTGTCGCCTCTTCACCCCCATGAAAACCTGGTGGGGATCACGGCCCGAACCAGGCATCGAGCGATTATCGCCTCTTCACCCCATGAAAACCCGGCGGGGATCACGGCCCGAACCAGGCATCGAGCGATTATCGCCTCTTCACCCCCATGAAAACCCGGCGGGGATCACAGCCCGGACCAGGCATCGAGCGAGTGTCGCCTCTTCACCCCCATGAAAACCCGGCGGGGATCACAGCCCTTCACACTGATTACTCCATGCAGTTTCTTTGGCATTGTGAAGTGATATTTGAATAAATGGTGGGTGATATTTGTAATTTGTCAGTCCAAATTACAAATATTGGTTCTAAAAAGCTATAAAATTAAAATATTATTTACAATATATTATAATATTATAATTTATAAGTATTTCCTTTGAAGCTGGAGTCTATACATTTTGACCGACTACACCCAAAATTGCTTACAACTCTAAAATGACTCCAGAGTTCTGGTAGAAACTTAGGATATTAAATTTGATTACTTGATATCCTCAATAATTAATGGCATCAAAAGAATCGGTAATCAATTTTGATACCTTAAGTCTTTGCGCTTCCAAATGTTCTGATATTCAAACAAAATTACAATATTGAGATTTGGGTTAATTTTCTCAACGAATATCGTTTTTTTGTTGCCGTTTTACTTCAGTACCAACAAATTGTAAAAGTACACAATATGCCCTTCTGTGTTCTAGTGATGTGTGAAGGCCACTTTTTCAATTTGAAGTGAACTCTAATCGAAAATATTAAATATTCTCAAAGCTGAATTGAAGTTCAAATATTTTATTTTAGTTGTTTTATGCTTGAAAAAATATTATATTGTGGCTATTTATACTACCTTATGCACTAAAATTACTTGGAAAATGTTCTATTGCATAATTAATTGTAATTTATTCCATGTTACTCTGACAAATCAAGTTATTATCATAATATGCAATTCAATTTCTTAAGATTTTCCCCATATAAATATTAATTTGTAATATACAAAACAGCTCAAGAGGGCATTGATTAAACATAAATTAAATATTTTAGCTGTCGATATTTTCATTGGCGAAGCTTCAAAGCCAGAATTTGTTTCAAAGTAAAGTCAAAGCTGTTGTTTGTTTCGAAGCCAGTCAAAGTTTTCAAGCTTTGCACACCCCTACTGTGTTTTGGTGATTTTGGGCGGATCAAACATGGGTACTTTTTTTTCTTCCTGTTTACACTTCTCAGTTGTTTTACAAAGAAAATACAGTAAAATATATAAAAGAGAACAAAGAATTGTAGGATCCACCTTAACATTTAAGAATCAAAATCAATAAAAATTAGGAATCATGACATCTCTAGCAAAAACAAAAAACCTACATAAAATCTTAATAAAAATGTCATTAATTTACATTTATTTTACTTTAGTATAAGCTTAAGCAATCAACATTCAAATAGGTAATTTGCAAAATGTTTTGTTTGGTAGTAAGAGCGCCAACACATGTTGTAATATAGTTAGTTGTTGCTACAAATCTAAGAAATGTTTTGTTTGGTAGTAAGAGCGCCAACACATGTTGTAATATAGTTAGTTGTTGCTACAAATCTAAGAAATGTTTTGTTTGTAGTAAGAGCGCCAACACATGTTGTAATATAGTTAGTTGTTGCTACAAATCTAAGAAATGTTTTGTTTGGTAGTAAGAGCGCCAACACATGTTGTAATATAGTTAGTTGTTGCTACAAATCTAAGAAATGTTTTGTTTGGTAGTAAGAGCGCCAACACATGTTGTAATATAGTTAGTTGTTGCTACAAATCTAAGAAATGTTTTGTTTGGTAGTAAGAGCGCCAACACATGTTGTAATATAGTTAGTTGTTGCTACAAATCTAAGAAATGTTTTGTTTGGTAGTAAGAGCGCCAACACATGTTGTAATATAGTTAGTTGTTGCTACAAATCTAAGAAATGTTTTGTTTGGTAGTAAGAGCGCCAACACATGTTGTAATATAGTTAGTTGTTGCTACAAATCTAAGAAATTATTGACAAAATCACAAAACATATACAAATATATAATAAAAGTGCCTTCTTGTTTAAAAAAAATAATGTAATGTATTTGTATTTATGATAGAAACCAAGTTGAACTTTCTGGAGCAGAGATAAAGACATCTCCCTGCTCCAGTTGGATTCCCTAATGTAACATCACACAAAGGTGACCCGACATCACACAGAGGCGAGTGTGTTCAGACAAAGGTGATCTTGGTGCGCGCCTGGTTGATCTGCCATACATTCAGTTCCTCGTACTCCTCCAGACACTCCTCGACCTGGTCCGGCTTGTAGCCCTTGCTCGTGCAGCGCTCCATCACTTCGGACAACTTGACAGTCTTACTCTCCCCAGCCAGGTCTCGGATCACGGAGAATATCTTATCCACAGCACCCTGGGGTCTGAAGAGAGAACACAGTTAGATGGCATGTTATATATTGTAATATAATTGGTACTTTTAGTACAGTTACGATCAGGAAATATCTTTTTAGTAATGTGCCCCTCGCAACTCATGAAGGACTTGTTAGATCTGTACCTGACCATCCTGTCTTCTGTCTGGTTCAAAGAGTCCTTGGACATCTCCATCAGACGGATGGCTTCGTTCACATCTTCCTTGGCCACCTTGTCTGTGAGCCGCAGGCGTGCCTAGGAACACACGACAGGCATCACAACGAGCTAGCAAGATTGTCAAGATTAACTGATATATGAACCCAGTACCCTGGCCAGGTATCTGAACCAAGGACCCCTCCCCCTCAACATACCAGGGCAGTGGAGAGTCTCAGGATGGCCAGCAAGTTCCTGGCCGAGGTGAAGGTCATGTCCTTGTTGTTGCGAGCGTCTTTTCTCAGCTCCACGTACGCTCCTTAGAACATAAAAATATGGTCAGTTAAATAATTAGGTTTGAATATTACAATATTTGCAAGTTTCCATGGTCAAGTTAAGTAATTAGAGATATCGAAAATCTGCAAAACATGTTTCTACAAACTCGACACATTAAAATGGCTACCAAAACATATTTAAAGTTCAATGTAGCATTTTTAATTCATTATACCACGCGTAAAGTAAAACGATATAAATGTCATCCCGAAAATGACTACTTGACCTTTTAAAAATGAACTGTAGTCAATTTAGTTTATTTAAATAAAAATTGATAATAACAAAATCTGACACCTTAGCTCAGTCGGTAGTGTGTCTGTCTATTAAGCTAAGAGTCCCGGGTTCGGTCCCCGGCATGGCTGAAAAATTTATCATTGATGACATGTGAGTTTCCTCTTTCACAGTGATGAATTAACAGACGGGGACTGGTCGTTGTAGTTTATAGTTGTGTGGTGATATGATCAGTCGATTCAGAAAATGCACGAAAATACCTCAAAAAACAACATTTCAGTAATTAAAAAAGATTCCCTCAGGCTAGGAAATTTAAATTACTCTACCAAAACACGATAAGCAAAAGACGTTTGGACGCATTATAACAATACAACTGTGACCAAGGGGAAATACCGAAAGATACAAAAGAGTAAGAAAACAATATCAAAGAAAACTAAATTATATTTTCCGACCTATATTCAGTTTAGTACCTAAATTTACATAGCTATGCGAAGTATAATATGTTTTTCTAACATTAAGCTTGTTATAAATATTCAAATTTGGATTTGACTTTGGAAATCTCATTAATTCTATTTGACTTTTCTTCAAAGTAAGAAAGTGGACTTCCCACACCTGACGCTCCTAACTTTTAGATGAGGTTAGTATCAAGTGGAGCTGACTAGCGGGCACTGACCCACAATGAAGTCTGTGAGCTCCTCGGGTATCGCCGGCTCCTTCTTCTTACAGAGGGCAATGTATCTCCTGATGAGTTTCATGTCCACGGCCTGGAAGCTCATCGGGGCTGCTTGCAGTGCTGGTGGACATACGTGATGTGTTGGGCTAACCTCAGGTCGTTGTCGCGATCAGGCTTGTCTTGTATCAGCCACAGGAGGTCAAACCGGGACAGGAGAGCCGCCGGGAGCTGAATGTTCTGCTCGACAGTGCGACGAGGGTTGTAACGGCCATACGCCGGATTAGCGGCCGCCAGGATGCTCACGCGCGCGTTCAGGCTGGTCATGATACCGGCCTGGAACGACCCAAACACTTCTTAGAGCCACTTGACAGAATACTAGGATATAGCGAGGATTTAAACAAGGGGAATTGAGCCAACTCTAAGAAACAAGACTTCTGACAATCTCCTCAGACCTGACAAACAAGATTTCATAAAGACCCGCTAAAGACCTTTGCGATGGAGATGGTTTGTTGCTCCATGACCTCATGTATGGCTGTACGGTCGCTGTCGGCCATCTTGTCAAACTCGTCGATGCAGCAGATACCCTGGTCAGCAAGCACCAGTGCTCCCCCTTCCAGCATCATCTCCCCTGTGAGGGGGTCCTTCATAACCGCAGCTGTAAGTCCCACTCCCGAGGACCCACGACCCGTAGTGTATTGAGAACGCAGGGCCAGACGGTCAATGAAGGACAGGAGCTGGGACTTGGCCACACCGGGATCCCCCATCAGACAAATATTGATGTTGCCTGCAACAAAACATGGTAATAGTATCTGGAATCTTAACAGTGTGTTTTAAGAGTAAGTGTGCCTCGTCTATCACAGTGTGTTTAAAGTAAGTGTGCCTCGTCTATTCACAGTGTGTTTTAAAGTAAGTGTGCTGCTATTCACAGTGTGTTTTAAAAGTAAGTGTGCCTCGTCTATTCACAGTGTGTTTTAAAAGTAAGTGTGCCTCGTCTATTCACAGTGTGTTTTAAAAGTAAGTGTGCCTCGTCTATTCACAGTGTGTTTTAAAAGTAAGCATACCTGGTATCTTAACAGTGTTTTTTAAAAGTGAGTGTGCCTCGTCTATTCACAGTGTGTTTTAAAAGTAAGTGTGCCTCGTCTATTCACAGTGTGTTTTAAAAGTAAGTGTGCCTCGTCTATTCACAGTGTTTTTAAAGTAAGCATACCTGTATCTTAACAGTGTTTTTAAAAGTAAGTGTGCCTCGTCTATTCACAGTGTGTTTTAAAAGTAGCATACTGGTATCTTAACAGTGTTTTTTAAAAGTAAGTGTGCCTCGTCTATTCACAGTGTGTTTTAAAGAAAGTGTGCTCGTCTATTCACAGTGTGTTTAAAAGTAAGTGTGCCTCGTCTATTCACAATGTGTTTTAAAAGTAAGTGGCCTCGTCATTCACAGTGTGTTTTAAAAGTAAGTGTGCCTCGTCTATTCACAGTGTGTTTTAAAAGTAAGTGTGCCTCGTCTATTCACAGTGTGTTTTAAAAGTAAGCATACCTGTATCTTAACAGTGTTTTAAAGTAAGTGTGCCTCGTCTATTCACAGTGTGTTTTAAAAGTAAGTGTGCCTCGTCTATTCACAGTGTGTTTTAAAAGTAAGTGTGCCTCGTCTATTCACAGTGTGTTTTAAAAGTAAGTGTGCCTCGTCTATTCACAATGTGTTTTAAAAGTAAGCATGCCTCGTCTATTCACAGCGTGTTTTAAAAGTAAGCATGCTGTCTATCACAGAGTGTTTTAAAGTAACTTACTCGTATCTTCATTCCATCAGGTCGTTTGTCGACCCCTCCAACCAGTAGCAACAGTAGAGCCTTCTTGACATCCTCATGCCCGTAGATCTCTGGAGCCAGACTGGCCGCAAGCTTCCCGTAGAAGTCGTCCTCTGACAGCAACTGCAGCTCATCGGCTGTAATGTCCCCACCTAGGACCACGTCGTCCTCTTGCTTGTTGAGACGGACCACGCGCTGGTGGGCAAACCAACATATGATATGTTCAGCTATAAGCGCTGGTCCCAGTGTTTTAAAGTCTGTTCACCGTAGGAATTGTTTTCTGAAAGGCCTTTTTCCCCACCAGAAATCTATTATATAGTAGGATATTGGTAGGAAAAAAGGCCTTTCAAAGAGTAATTCCTACCATGAAGGAAGTATACACTACAATACATGCGATGTTCAGCTGAAAGCGCTGGTCTCAGTGCTTTACACTGCGTTTATGTAACCGAATTACTTCCAACTACACTCACTATCACATCTGAGGGAAATGCAGGTATAATGGAGAAAAGATTTATCACCACTCTTTCTCGGTTAACTGTTGCCAAATCTCCTCGCTCTCTTTTATGTCTGAAGGTGGTGTGTTGGGGCAGCAATGTAAAGTGTGAACTGTGTTCTTCTATTTATTGTAAAAAACATATTGTGTTTGTTATTATTATTATTATTATTAGCACCGCGTCTTACTATCCGTTCGGGTTATACGCACTTACGCTAATGTGTAATGGTAGGTGATTGTGAGATGAAATGAAGGACCTACAGTTTAACGTGGAATCCGAACCACGGTGGTGGCCTGGCATTCCCCACATTCACAATTGTGTTTGTTCCCTTTACATGTTTCTATCCACCTTTCCTGTACCTTCTAACAAATATGATACAATTACCTCATAAAGTGAAAAGAGGTTTTCTTTATAGAGATATTTAATTCACAGTTGAACATTTTATATTTGCACAGGATTAAATATCAGCAAGAAGGTTCTGCGACTTCAATAAACAAACTCATACTCTCTCAAACGAACTTGGTCGAGTGAAAACTGTGACTCACATGAGCGTCAGGAATGTCTCAGAGAGGAGCCCCTGGGTGAGCTGGCGGAAACCGGCCCTTAGGAGCGGCAAGAAGATCCCGGTGATGGCGACGTGGTCCCCAGGCAGGGCGAGTCTAGTCACCTCCCCCCGACAGAACACGGTGAGACTGCGCGGGATGTTGCCGACCGGGACTTGGTCACTCTGAGGGTCACGGGATGTTACATAAGACCTGTCCAGTGGATGTATAGCTTGCAGGGGATATTAAACAACTCAGGCTTACACTAAGAGAACCAATACGTTTATATGTGCCATCTTTGATGGGCATGTGGAAACATTGGTGTGCGGATAGAGCCAGACGCACCTCACAGAACTGACCATTCAGGTGTGAATACCTCCAACAAGAGCGTGCAGTAGAGGCCCTTGTAGTGCGCAATTGAGAGCTCATGTAGAGTAGTAACGGCCCACACAGTTCTACTCACATGTTCCTGAATCTTGATCTCTTGGAACTTGACGAACTTTGACCCCCTGGTCTGCAGATAGAGTCTGCCTCCAGCCTTGTTCACCCGACAGTCCTCACTGGGACACATTGACAGGGGCGTGAATGACAGAGAGCTAACCTAAAACAACACCAGTAGGAACTATGGTAGTGATGTCATATCAATAAAACTTTCAAGGTTTCCTCAAGCCCCTGTTATTGATATTAATTTAACATAAAGTATTCTCGCCTAATAGACTGGTACACCACGGTAGATCCCCACAAGGGGGACTATGTTAGCTTACCAAGGGCTGAGCTGGAGGATCTTTAGCGTATGGCAAACCACCCAATACTATAAGCCCACCAGCATTGAAAACTGAAACCCCGTCCTGATGCTTCCTTAGCCTGTGGACGTATTCTTGGTTGTTTGAACCACCACCACCTGTGCGCCAGTGACTCGGAACTCATCGGGTACCTCGAGAGCCCCCCTCTCTCCCTCCCCATACTGGTTCCAGAGGCGAGAGGAGTTGGCGCCTCCATATTTAGTGGCCAGCATTAAGGAGCAAGTCAGATAACATGGAAAAATGGTTAAAAACTAAAAAAAAAAAATTAAAATCACTTGAAGGGCCGCAAAAAAAAAAAATCAATACATATTTGAAAGATTATAATGGAGGTAGAAATTACAAAGTTTTTAGAATATGAAGTCTGTGGTGCGTAAGAGACCTGCTTCGGAGAAGAGAAGTGTCCTTGAAGTGTTGTACAGAGTGTACTTCGTACCCATTGTCACACATGCAGTAGACACAAGACAATGAATGTAAGAGAGACAAGGAAAGTGGAGGACATGGGAATGAAAGTATGTGAGGAGCATGTTAGCTGTCACGAGGAGAAACAAGATTAGGAATGAAGTTATCTGGGGAATAGTTTGGGTACAGAGAGTACATGAGATAGTAGAGAGATGGGAGGAGCAGATAACAGAAACTGTGCAAGTGAGAGAAGAATGGTGGAATAGAGGAAGATGGAAACATTTTACTAAACTGACCCGACCACAGGTCGTACACGGTCGATGAGATGTGTCGTCTGTCGCAATCCAATGTTGAGCCGAGAAGATGATAATTACAGTCTAAACACCAACTTATATATCATTTGTCTTTTTTGAGGGAGTCAGGTGTGAACCAATAACATTGCTGGATATACAGGTTTGTGTGCACAATCCGTGCAAACGTTATCCGCTCAATGGACTTCATCCAACACGCTACCCAATGCAAGTGTAACGGCATCCATTCATGCATCAGCTGCTCTTGTTCCAGTAGGTTAAGCTCGCTCAACGCTGGTGAATTCTTGTTACCCGTTCACGACTTCGAGAAGACTCGTCCTGTGACCAGAGACACGGTCCAGTGAGAGGGTCATGGCTGATGTCATCTAGCCCAGTAAGCAAGGCGAACCAGCTAGCATTGCCGGCCGGCTGGCCTCAGAGCGACATGTTCTTCAGCTGGCCTCAGGGTTACATGTGCAAGTTCTCAGCAAAGAGAAGTAGCAGTCTCAAGTGTTATATTGTTCCACAACAATACACCACAAGGGTCCAGTAAACGCAGTCCTAATGAGCAATCCAACACCTGCCCTACTCTAGCCCCTCTTCCCTATAATTTAACAGTTCAACATAAATAGACAGGCAGTGGTTGTAAAAGCCTGCTCAGTCTATATTCAGTGTTTTGTTGACGTCTAACGAGAGACAACCCCCCTAGAACCGGCGGCAGTCTCACCGGTTGATAGGTCTCGGCACCGCATTGGTCGCAGGTGTATGTGGCCACCACCATCATGGGCTTCACCTCCGTGGAGCGGGTCACGATGCCCCGCACGGTCACCAGTTTGCCGATGTGGTCCGCCTTCACCTCCCGGATAGGGACAGCCTTTCTCAAGGACTGATCCTTGAAGTACACCTCGCTGGAACATACGAGTCCAACTCGCCTCTCAACAGGTGGTTCAAACTCTTATTTCAAAATGATGCGCAGTACCAAGAGCAAAATATTTTACGATTAAAAAGATCAACATTTCTGGAAACAATATAGATTATCTTTGACTGTTGTTAAGTTTTATCTCCCTTTCCTTGATATACAACAGTACAACAAGTACAGTTTCCAGCCTGGCTTCACACTTCCGGAGTAAGCAAAGCTTTGAAAACTTCTGGATTTGTTTAAATATGTCAACTTAAACTTCGATTCAATAGTAAAATTTCAGATTCGTCAATTATGAAGATGAATAAAAATATTCAGTTATTATTATTATTATTATTATTATAATCATCATCATCATCATCATCATCATCACCGTGCCTTACTACCCATTCAGCTTATAAACACTTACGCTAATGTTTAATGGTAGGGTGATTGTGAGATGAAATGAAGGACCTACAGTTTAACGTGGGATCCGAACCACGGTGGAGGCCTGGCATTCCCCACATTCACAAGATGTCTTGTCAGAGGTGAAGGAAGGGTTTGGCAATCAGATAAATCTGTGCCGGGACCGAGGATTGACGCCCGAACCTCCAACACACGAGGTCTGATACCTTACCCCTAGACCACCTTTTTATATTCGTTAAACTACACATTGCGTGTTTAATTTTTATGATTTGGTGCTGTTATTTGAATAACAAATTAATGTTCCCAAAACAAAAATTTCAAATAATTAAATTACACATTGTGATGCTAAGTTAATTTATCAGCCTAGGACAAAATATTGTTAATTATATTTGCAATATATCATTTAAAAAATAATATTAAAACCTAAAGTTATAATTTGGCTGTGCATCATATAATGTTTATTCTCAACACTTTTTTTAAAAATATATTTGAACATTTGGATTTGGGAATATTCCATATTATTGAATTCAGTTTTGAATTGAAAAAGTTTATTTTGTACAGCCATATTAAACTTAAAAACTATTACAAGCTTACTTATCTAAGAAAACAAAAGGATAAATGTTGCCAAACAGTTATTTTATACTGAACATTGAAAATAGGATAGGACAAAGCCTACACATTTACCAGAAAGCTGTAGGCCTCAAGTTAAAAAAAATGTAATTTTTGGGGTACATCAGTCAACTTCTTCAGCGGAGAGAGTAAAACACAGACTGGACTATTCACTATGGCCATCGGCATGTCTAGAAGTATTATTCTAGTACTATAGCATGAGTCAAAATCTGAATTATGTGTTTGGGCATGGAGTGCTACTGGTTTGTAAGGGTTGTTGTGGTTGATAACAAAATGGTGACCGTTCATTCGTTGTCCGAGTGTTCCTGTGGTGATCCATTTGTGTGGGTCTGCTGTTGAATGAGGTGGAAGGTTGGTGAATTCTGGAGGTACAACATCTCAGATTGTTGCAAAGGTAGGCACCTTTGGACTGTTGCAAGGGTAGGAACCTTTGGTCTGTTGCAAGGGTAGGAACCTTTGGTCTGTTGCAAGGGTAGGAACCTTTGGACTGTTGCAAGGGTAGGAACCTTTGGTCTGTTGCAAGGGTAGGAACCTTTGGACTGTTGCAAGGGGAGGAACCTTTGGTCTGTTGCAAGGGTAGGAACCTTTGGTCTGTTGCAAGGGTAGGAACCTTTGGTCTGTTGCAAGGGTAGGAACCTTTGGACTGTTGCAAGGGTAGGAACCTTTGGACTGTTGCAAGGGAGGAACCTTTGGACTGTTGCAAGGGTAGGAACCTTTGGTCTGTTGCAAGGGGAGGAACCTTTGGACTGTCGCAAGGGTAGGAACCTTTGGTCTGTCGCAAGGGGAGGAACCTTTGGACTGTCGCAAGGGTAGGAACCTTTGGACTGTCGCAAGGGGAGGAACCTTTGGACTGTCGCAAGGGTAGGAACCTTGGACTGTCGCAAGGGTAGGAACCTTTGGACTGTTGCAAGGGTAGGAACCTTTGGACTGTTGCAAGGGTAGGAACCATTGGACTGTTGCAAGGGGAGGAACCTTTGGTCTGTTGCAAGGGAGGAACCTTTGGTCTGTTGCAAGGGGAGGAACCTTTGGACTGTTGCAAGGGTAGGAACCTTTGGACTGTTGCAAGGGGAGGAACCTTTGGACTGTTGCAAGGGTAGGAACCTTTGGTCTGTTGCAAGGGGAGGAACCTTTGGACTGTCGCAAGGGTAGGAACCTTTGGTCTGTCGCAAGGGGAGGAACCTTCGGACTGTTGCAAGGGTAGGAACCTTCGGACTGTTGCAAGGGAGGAACCTTTGGTTTGTTGCAAGGATAGGAACCTTTGGTCTGTTGCAAGGGTAGGAACCTTTGGTCTGTTGCAAGGGTAGAACCTTTGGACTGTTGCAAGGGGAGGAACCTTTGGTCTGTTGCAAGGGTAGGAACCTTTGGACTGTTGCAAGGGAGGAACCTTTGGACTGTTGCAAGGGTAGGAACCTTTGGACTGTTGCAAGGGGAGGAACCTTTGGACTGTTGCAAGGGTAGGAACCTTTGGTCTGATGTTTGTGGCTGGGTCGGGTAATTTATCTAAGAGAACAGGATAATGAAGATGAAGTGCTAGTGGGCCCTCTGACTCAACCAAACAGTATGAGGCAACCAACAAACTAATTTAAGGAGAATATATGAAAGGGATAATTTTAAGTGCAAAAATAATCGCCAGGAGAAAGGCGTAACATGTTGTGGAATGCTCCTGCACAATCCACCCGGGTGGGAGTTGAACCCAAATTACCCGGGTTAGGGTATTTTATATTGTGATGATTCTTCCTTTTGGAACACAATGTTGAGCGCTTTATGTTCTTCCGGTTTGTAGCTTGTACCCAAAGTGATCAATCTTTCATAATTTGTGAAGTTTAAAGAAGGTTCTATAAAATATTGAGATAGTTCAGTGGTATAATATAGAAATGTCATCAAGAGTAGAACCAAACCATGATCACCCAAGGTTAAGTCAATAACGTTGACACGCGTCTGATGCTCCTGGCTTTAATTATGTCTCCCGCTAACTTTGGACGTAATAATGTGTTTGTGACAAGTGACAGATACTTTCGGTGACGTTGACAATCAAAGTCACTTTTATACTCACTATCTCCTCATAAGTTCTGGCGGGTACTTGTTCTGAGGGTTGCGGAGTTCCCCTGGATGCCTCAATCTCTGCTCCATCATGGTGCGGTGTTCTATATAAACATCCAGCGCATCCTTGGCTACCACCTGGTGGCAATAATACAAACTACAGTATCTGCTCCATCATGGTGCGGTGTTCAATATAAACGTCCAGTGCATCTTTGCCTACCCCCTGGTGGCAATTATGTTTCTACAATTCTGACTAAATAAACTGAAACCGTTTCAACTTTACTTTAGGTTATGGTTTTCAAATATCGACTCTCATTTGATTAAATTTGTAAGCTTTGTGGTTGTCTAGTCGCTCTGGCAATTTTGTTAGGACTTACATAGACCTAGTGATAAAAATAAAGGTGGCCTACAGTATTTATTCACATATAAGGCCCACTTTTTTACAATTCCAAATGAAAAGAATGAGTAGGGAATCAAAGTATCAAATATTTGATAAATATACAAAATATTTATATTAAAATACTTTATTATCGATGTTTATATACAAAATACAACTATATCCATGAAGTGATATAAATTTGTGGTTCAATCCATGAGTTATCAGCCAGTGCTCAACCTTCGGGGGATGCAGGTATAGGTAAGTCAGTTTGATAAGCTTTTATTAACTTAAGCAGAGCGCTCTAATATTTCCAAAGGCTGGTGATAACTGTAGAAATTCAAAGAATAATTATATCGCAAAAACTAATTTAGTATTATATTGATACATTTTAAGCATATCAACAGTGAATAATTTCATCAACAGCAACAACATAGAATAAACCCAATGATAGGATCTAGGATCTCCTTAAACTGAGTTGGATACAGGATCTAAGATTAACATATCAGAATAAGGTTCACACAAGACTGTCTTTGTTGAATAATTAATTGCTCATTGTTCTGCCTTATTTAAACAGTAACATTTTGTTTAAAAGGGAGGTTTAGTCCAATATGTGATGGGGTCTTATTTATGTAAAACTTAAAATTCAATCATAACAGATTGTTCCATGTAAATATTCATTTCTAATGTTTATAACAGATTGTTCCATATAAATATTCATTTCTAATGTTTATAACAGATTGTTCCATATAAATATTCATTTCTAATGTTTGTAACAGATTGTTCCATGTAAATATTCATTTCTAATGTTTATAACAGATTGTTCCATATAAATATTCATTTCTAACGTTTGTAACAGATTGTTCCATGTAAATATTCATTTCTAATGTTTATAACAGCTAAGAATTTAACATAAATTGAGTATATTTTAGTCAAAATTAATTTTTTACCAAAGACAAATTGATATTTCAAAGCCTCACCTAACCCTACGTTACAGATTAATTTTTGATTTTAACTTGATTTGAAACATTTTCATAATAAAATATTAGATTCGGGAATTGATTAGTGCTAGTCAGTCAAGATTTGAAATTGAAAATCTTGAATTCGCACAAGCTTAGAAAATTCCAATTTTTTGATAAACAAGTCAGTATGCCTCCGTAAATTTTCCAAAATGTATTTCAAGGAGTTTGCAGAGCACACATTGAGAACCCTACAAATTAGGAGATAATTTAGCCCCGTGCACCACACAGGTACTAGCCATACCTCTTTCTGCTTAAAGTCTGGCAGAAGCTCATAGACCACATCGGACACAAGGTTGCAGTAGCGGCGTGTGTTGGCGAGCACAGATTCGGCGAGCTCGGAGTCAAACTCTGACAGATCATCCAGCTCGACCACCAGCGACACCTGCAAACACAGGCCCAGGGTTATTGATACAAGGGACTTCCCGTGGTCCCTGTAGTCACAACTGACCAACAGATCTAACAAAACAAATGAGTCCTATGTTTTCCAGTCCCCAGACCAGTAACACCAGTGGTTTGTTAAGTTTGTGCACCTGACGACAAACCCACCAATGTGGTCATTATTCAAGTGACATGACGAAGTGGGTGAATTTAAAGAATCTGCCCCCTTCTCCAGAAAATGAACCATAAACTTTAAAAACAAAAAACAGACACCAATGTGTGGGCAATTTTGTACAATACCTGTGAGCAGGGTTACTAACAGTTTGATTTTTAGCATAACTCATCTAAATTGCTTACTATTCTTTTCTCAATTCAATGTTGAAATATAGCCTATTTTTTTATCTAACTACAGAACAATTTTATGAGTAGAAAATTAGTTACTGTATTTTCCCCAATGAATTCTAAATTTGAATCACAGCGTTGAAAAACTAATGAACCAGCGACAAACTGGAGTCTTGTTCCTCTGTGTGGCTGGACAGATCCAAACTTTTGTCAGATTCTTTTCACGGCTAACTCTTTTGATGGTAAACTTCAATTCCAAACTAAATAATGGTTTTAAATTTTACCCACCTCGGTGGCGTAGTTGGCTAACGCGCTTGTCGTGTTGAGCTCGACTGCTGAGGACGGGGAGATTGAGGTTCGAATCTCGGTCAGGTGAACTGGGGTGGTTTTTCCTAAATAGTTTTCCACTATCCCTCCACTCAAATGCGGGTTCACTTCCTCTAATTCAACCTTCCCAATTCCTAATCCATTAGCGTAATTAGTACTTAAAGCGTATAACCCGAACAGGTAGTAAGATGCGGTGCTAAATATTATTATATATTATATTAGTTTTAAATTTAATTTATTTGAGGTATTTAAAGTGCACTTTCTTAACCGACTGATTATATCAGCACACGACTTCGAATATTAGTGATATCTATGATTTATAAAACTATAATTGAGCCTCGTTTAATTTATGCTAATGTTTTATTAAAGAAAGATTATTTAGCGCCATGTCTTACCGCTTGCTTGGGTTGTACGCAAATTTAACTGTGTGTTAAGTATTAGGAAGGTCAAATTTATAGGAAGTGTACAGTGTGCAGCATTTGTGTGGAGGGTAAGTGGAAATCCATTTTGTAAAAACCCACCCTCAGTACACCAGACTGAGATTTGAACCCAAATCTCCCCATCATCGGCAGTTTTAGTCTAACTCGAGAGTTACGCCTTATACCATGTGACCATCCAAGCATGCTTTGATTAACATTGCCATTAACTTACAGTTTTTTCCCTTATTCTAAAGTCAACCTACTTATAATTATTACTATTATATAATTTATTGTTATTTGCACTCACATTAATACAAATATTGTAATTCCCTCAACTTAGTATTAGTCATCTCAACTTGTTTTGTATCCACTATCATGTTAATTGTAAGCCTGAATCCTGAGAGATGTATAATGTGAAGATAAGCGAAGATCTCAGCCAACTAAACATCACGGAACCAAGTCAAGTGTAGTTAGCGTATTCAAGCGTGAGAAACACTGCCCCTTGGCACTTTTAGCAAGTGGACCACAGCACCGCCCTTGATTTGGTCCGCTTGGAAAGTGGTGTAAAATTTAAGATGGCCCCGATGGTCTCCGAGCTGTCGTTACTATGCCAGGATTGCGGATAGATGCTTGCCAGGGGGCCGGTTATGGATCAGAGATGAGCGAGCGGTGTCCAAGAGGACTGAACAGTGGACCTCGGAAAGAAATGCGACCAACTCAGACATTTATCAATTTAGGCTCTCTCAGAATATTGAGTCCTCAATAAAACCTGTTCCCATGCTTATATTACTAGCACCGCGTCTTACTACCCGTTCGGGTTATACGCACTTACCCTAATATGGTAAGGTAGGGTGATTGTGAGAGGAAATGAAGGACCTACAGTTTAACATGGAATCCGAACTACGGTGAAGGCCTGGCACTCCCCACATCCCATACTTATAAAACCTCTAGAGAATAAACTTGGCACTTCAGTGTCCAACCAGTAGACTAGTGACTAAACCCTGTGGCTACCCCAAATTCTCTTGTGTGCTAGTAGAGAATAGGGGATAAATGGGGACACCGCAATCTGTTAAATTAATTGTCCGACCTAAAAGCCCGCTGGTTTGCAACATCAATAAACGTACCAGTTCTCTGTGCGCCAAATCTGTCATCATGTTGGCATATTTGAAGGTCTTGTGCCCATCACCATCAACAGTCGCAAACTCGCACATGAACTGCCTCAGTTTCTCTGGAAATTAATCATTCAACAGGAAAAACACATTTCAATTGATATGAAAACCAAACCCCAAAATGACGATGCTTCTAAGAAATGAATTTTGTGCAAATTCTGTGTGTGTAAAGATCCAAGCTCAGAGCAAGGATAGGCGATTTGAATGGATTCCATTGTGGTTGTATATTTAAGGACAAATCAAATGCAACAAACGTAGTTACCATGTTTGTTAGTATTTATAGAAATATTCATCTCACAATTTGAGTACATTTTTATCATTTATACATGTGTTTTTTTAATGCTTAGCAAATTAATTTTTATTCAATCTATTTTTGTTTGAAGCTATATTAGTGACCTTAATTTCATCTTAAAATACACCAAACTTTTCTGACAAAACTAATATTGTGAAATCTCATTTTAAAGTTTGTTCACGATTGGGCATGAATACGGGGCCCCATAAAGAATTTGAACCAAGGACTCACAAGAGTGCTTCACTATAGGTCAAATATGTTTTAAATTACTAAATAGCTATACAATGGCCTACATCGATGATTTTAACTTTTATTTGAGCATTGACTGACAATTTTCAATAAGGCGGAATATATTAATTTTAAGAATATAGCAAGCAAAGAAACTAGAAATGAATAGTGAAATTATTAATCTGATACTCTACCTTTATCGGCAACATAATCCCTGCCTGCCATTATTTTAAATATTGTATGCAGTTCCTTTCAACAAATATCAATTTCACAAGAATCGTTAAATATTAATGTAAAGTCGTTGTACTAGAATTTACGCGGGAATTTGAGATTCACATTTAATGAGTACCAACATTGCATTACATTGGTAGTTTTCCTGTCCCTATTGAATGTGCATGTTAAAAGAGTAAAGTTCGACTATTATTTAGTTCTTGTGATCGGACTCCGTAATTAAAAAGTACAGGAATAGTTGCAAAATAGTACGTGCACGATTTATGTACCGTGTTAAAGATTGAACCATTGAGTATTCATTTTATTGTGTAGATAGTGATTAAAATTCCAAAAACTCCCAAATGTGGTAAATTGCCAAAATAATTAATCGATTATCAAATTATTAGTCATACACACATATAATTAATTATTTACTCATGATTGTAATAGAATTTTAATTTTTTGGTAACATTAATTTTTATAAACAGAATTAGCATACAGCGTTACTTTATACAAAATTTTGTCAAAAAGAGTGGTCGAACAAATAATATTATAAATAAAATATTTGTATTAAAAGCCAAGGTGCTTAGTACAAACAAACTCTTTGAGATTAGAGTCTCAGGCAAAAGTACGGCACCTATCACTATTTTGAGATACTTCTATCCAGTCCATCTCACTATACCATAATTCTTTCAGGTGAATTCTAATTTTATCCTCCCATGAGCTCTTAGGTCTTACCAATGGTCTCTTCCCATTGTAACTAACAGTCAGACCCTGAATACGTTTCTCCATTATTTCATTCACGCTGTCATGCCTAGTGTAATCTGCGGGATTTGATTATCATTATCTTGGAATGAGTACAAAGCATGTAGCTCATCATTATGTAACCTTCTCTACTCTCCTGTATATTATTAAAAAAAAATCTAACCAAATATCTTGAATACGTTGACATCCAAAGTGCTTTGTCTTTTAATCCTGTTGGGTGATATATATTATAATAATTTTTCTGAATTTGAATACTACTGTAAAATTTTCTTGTCAAAAGCATATAAATTCAATCTTATGCTAAATATATACCTTAACGTCATAATTAGTGGCAAACGTCTTTGGATTTAATGGAATACAAAACTTATTTGATTCTATGGAAATATTTCAGTGTTAGTATTTTATTTTATACTAAAGAAAATCAGTGACTTTTAGTAAAGTAAAAGCTAAATGATTTTTTTACCACTAAAGCTCACTTGAGATTGAATGTGTTATTTTAATTCCTCTGTTAATAATGAATTCACATATATTTAAGAAAATGTAATACAAGGATCATAACGAAAACGTAGTTGTTTTTTTGAAACTTTAAGTTTATTAGAGTTTGAGTTTACAATATTTTACAAGTTACAATTTTAACATCAAAGTTAAAATGTAATTTATAAGCTAACAAACAAACATTTTATCTCCTGAAGCAGAGCTCTAAGTGGATATCTTATAAATTTAATTTAGTAATTTTATTTAATATCGGGGGGTGATAGTTCACTGGAATAGATGCAATACAAACAAGGCTGTTAGGTATTTGAGGACATTTTACTGTAAGAAGGGCTAATAAAGAAACAGTCAATACTATTTATTATATTTACTTAGATAATTGAATTATATAATGATTCATTTTATAGGAATTTGTCAATTTGTATCATATTGCTTTTTTTGGATTAGTCTTTTATATAATAAAGGAAATTATATACAAGTTGCTTTTACGCTTAAGTGTATATTCTCAGACGGTGCTTGTTATGATGATGAACATTACAAGACGCATCTATTTACGCCTTCAGTGACTGCAGGCCTAAATAAATAATATAGAGTAATTACTGAGACACAGAGATCGGTTGAGAGGTGTTTATTTCATTATGCATCAACCGTTTCGATTAAAGCGCTAGTATATAAGAAACTACCAACTTAAACCACTGTTGTATAATCTCACTCATAGCAACCTAATAGCTTGTTATAATTTCTTTGATTGAATTATTTTTTCTGTGGCGGTATCTATGATGTATTTTATAACCAAATCTGCTCTTTTTGGAACTATATTATATGGTTAGTTTTATTAATTTTTCCAATGTTGGATAAAAACTGTTAGTTTATTCAGTTTGTGGAGCATAGAAGCTTATCAGACCGCTACATAATGGAAGTAAAGCCCGTATCACACGACACTTGCTTATACTAGAAATCAAGTTTGCTTAGCTAGCACCTAGATATCTGTATACTAGCTAGTACAATGGAAATGGGACTAGAGTATTCACACGCTGCTAGTTTGGTACTAGGTTCTAGTGCAAATATTTCTCGAACGTCAGAGATTAAATTATTTTGAGTGCAGCAGCTGAATTAATTACTAATAAAGATATTGAAAATTATGAGAGGGAGCGTAGGAAAAAGAATATATACACGGGAATGGTTGGGAAAGACGAAATAATGGTCTCAGGATGCTAAATATGATATATTCGGAGGTTAGGTAATATAATTTCGGGGTGACACAAACGTTTAGTATCTCCCTAAATTTGTATTAATTTATTTACATTGTGGTCAGAGGCCCCTAAACCCATGGGTGTCCAAGTAAAGTATCCTTGATACACAAATGTTCTTTTTTAGGCCTACGCACACTTTATATTCTAAAAAAAAAAAAACCACCCAAGGTTATCATGCTATCAAGTTTATTTGGATTAAAATTCGGTCTGGAACACAGTTTGTCGTTTTTAGATGACATGTTTTAAATTAAATTTATATATATTAAATATATTGTCATACTTTGGCAATTTGGTATTATATAAACAAGGTTGTTTATAATAATTTTCTTCCAACAACAAAATCACATCCGATGACCATGTTGGCGTCATTTATACCATTTCTCTACACAACAGTCTCAGCGCGCATGATTGGTTGAATTACACAGACTAGTGTCGAAACTAGTACGAAAATAGCACGTGTTCTATCCTCACAACTAGTATGGTAGCCAGTACCAAGTGGCAGAACTAGTATACTTTTTCTGATTCACACGACGCTAGATGATGACATGCTAGCTAGTGCTAGCTAGCACACTGGATTTCAAGTACGAGCTAGTGTCGTGTGATACGGGCTTAATATTAAACAATTTCAAAAGCAGGCATATTTTTATTTAGCATCTACCAGTCTTCTTTAAGTGAATTAAAATACATTAATTTTTAAAATTATAATGGTAAGTCAATTCTTAATATAGCATTATTAATTTTGAAACTATATACCCAAAATAAAAGCAACCTACGCATTTCATGATGCAACCATCATATTACATAACCTCAATTTGTTATATTTTTTTATAAATAATAATTTCTATATGGATGTTATATGAAATGGTCAACCCCCTATTCAATATAAAAATAGTCCCAAACTATACTGCTCACTAATTTTATTAATAAAATATTTCCCCATATCATTTTACAACCAAACACTCACTTATAATCTCCATGTGTAAATTATCCAATTGAAAACTCGAACTCACTCAAATCACTGAGGCCATTGGGATAGCTCACAGTGGTTGGAATAGTTAACAACAACCTTGGTTACATTTCTGCAACTTTGAGGTAAATCATACATTTCGAGGACCTTGCTTGAGTTCTAGGTGCGGCTGACTATTATATTCGTCACTTATTTAAAGGCTAACTTAGTATATCAAATTAGTAAATATCTGTGTATTACGGCTAGATCTGTTATTAGGTGTGCTGTCCTAGGTTAATTTAGTACCCTACCAATAGTGATCTATATTTATAAAGTGCACACTAAAATAAGGCAATAAACTTAACCTTAATTACCAACTTTCACTTGCTTGAACGTCTGATACCGCAAACATATCCAACTTTCTTCTGCTTCTCTTCCAATGGATCGCTCCCCCCTTTACTCTTCATAGTCCATCTTGCCAGCCTTTGAACAGTTTTTAAACCTAACTCTCACACCCAGTCTGGTAGTTGAATTGTTAAAAGTGTTATTCTGACATTAGCCCGGACTTTTGATGACAAGGAAATTGAGATTAGAATCACCGTCCTTTACCAAAGTTGGTTTTCCCTTTTTGGTTTCCCACTCTCTCTTTACACAGATGTGGGTACACTTTATTTAAATTCAACCTTTCACGTCCTTAACACAGTTATGTAATCAGTACATAGGGGTATAACTTAAACACGACAAAGTATTGACTTTCCACCCAAAAAACCACACCATTGGCTTTTCATGCGGTGAAAAAAAAAAAAAAAACTAGCTCTTAACCACATATTCGTAATCAGCCGATCAAATATGTCTTCCTTCTGTTATACAGGCCAGCACGGTGATTCTAGCCGGACTTGGATTGGCTGCGGTTGGGTTTGTTGGAAGGCACATTATCAGGTCAGCGCCGACCGTCACTCAGAAGGTCAACGAAGCCATGAAGTCATTCCCTAATTCCGCTGTGAGTTTAACTTACACATTGGTTGACGGATGACAAGAGTTCACAGCCATGTTAGAGGCAGGTCGTGCATGTTTAGTTGTTTTCCGACCTCCAATTTAAAAACTAACACTGGTCGGTTATTTATTCACAGGCATTTGCTAACAGTAAGTACTACAAAGGCGGGTTTGAACCCAAGATGACTAAGAGGGAAGCCAGCCTTATACTCGGAATATCCCCCACAGCCTCCAAACTCAAGATACGGGTGAGTTTGGGATAATTGCTATCTCTCCATAGCCCCGCCTGATTATATCAACTTGTTTGTTGTCCAGTAAGATACTTGCCCAATTAGACCATATAATTGTTTGTTGTCTAGTAAGATACTTGCCCAATTAGACCATATGAATTGTTTGTTGTCCAGTAAGATACTTGCCCAATTAGACCATATGAATTGTTTGTTGTCCAGTAAGATCCCTGACTAATTAGACCAAATGAATTGTTTGTTGTCTAGTAAGATCCCTGACCAATTAAACCATATGAATTGTTTGTTGTCCAGTAAGATCCCTGACTAATTAGACCAAATGAATTGTTTGTTGTCTAGTAAGATCCCTGACCAATTAAACCATATGAATTGTTTGTTGTCCAGTAAGATCCCTGACTAATTAGACGAGGTGTATTTGTTTGTTACTTAGGAGGCGCACCGCAGGGTAATGTCTCTGAACCACCCAGACAGAGGGGGTTCCCCACTGCTGGCAGCTAAGATCAATGAAGCCAAGGATTTGTTGGATAGCGGAAAAAAACTCCTAACCCTTGACCGTCTTAGCTCGCTTCAAGTATTACCAACACGAATTGATTGGTTTAAAAAAATAACATTCTGACGAAGTTGTTAAAAGAAAAAAAAGAAGTCACATTTTGATAGAAAAATATTGTAAATAGTAGTCAAGGATAAACTTATGTATAACATTTTGATTTATTGTTTAATTTATTTTTAATATTCATCGAGTTTATTTTATTATAAGTTTGTTTATGTGCACATTACCAAATAAAATGCGTATTGTTATATTGCTTTTTAATGTAATAATAGTGTAAATACATCTTCCTGTCAGATTTAGTAGAATCCATGGTATAAATAATTTTTGTAAAACATATCAAACTGTACACTTGTACATTCACAATAATTATACTATAATTTGCGAGCTGCAACATAAAAACTAGGATTGTAAACAATAGTTTACCGTCCCAAATAACAGAGCGTAAGTATCTAAACATCCAAACTTCTCCATCAACAATACAATACATTGTACAATACTACAACATGGTCTTGTTTCCAATTACAAATATATTACAGGTCTAGAAAAAAAACAATCAATTCTAACGTATTTAGATGAATACAAAATATAAAGCTTTTTAAAGAGTTGCGTGTTGACAATCCTGTGCTAAGCCAAGATTTTCTATTTCAAATTGAATCCAAATCTTAACTTACTGGCTTGAATCGAATATCATGCCTCAGAAAACGTTTGTTTCAAATTGGAAATTAAATATTTTATAATAAATTATTATAAAAGCCAAATCGAGAGTTCAACAATTAATTTTTTTAGACAATCCCAAAGTGAATTACTGCACTAAGTTGTGTAACCAACATAATTACCACCCAATCGGAAGTGTTCCTCAGACCCTTTCAACAGAAATGTAGCCAGCGAGTGCTGAGGAACTGTACACCGCAGTTTGGCTGACTATGACTGGAGATATAAAGGTATTTTGTGTACCGTTTGGCCATGTAATGATGGAAAAAAAGAGAATACCAAAGAAAATGTTGGAAATAAAGTATGGATGAAAAAGACCGCAAGGGATGTGAAGAAAGAGATGGGAGGAGCACATAACAGAAAGTGTTCAAGTGAGAGGAGAAGAATGGTGGAAGGATGGAGGCAGTTCACTAAAGTGACCCGGGCACAGGCTGGAAACGGAGGATCATGTCCTGGCTACAGGAACACCATTTCGGTACTCCTCATTGAAATTATAGTTTTTATTTTTTTTTATTTGTCAAAGCGTCTGTAGTTTGGCGAACCCTCGCATTAAACTAAAATATAAATAATAGCTGTGTGACTTTCAAAAGATGTATTTGTTAACATTGAAAGTTAAATGAGTTATTAAAAATATTTGTCTTCTCGATTTGAACTTCAAAACTTTGATTTGAATTTAACATTTCTGAACTTTGAACAGGTTTACATGTTGAAAGTTTTCTCTGCTACAAGCAAAAGGATATTCTAACTCCAAGTGCAGGTGAATATTTTGAACGAGTGAGATGTTAGGAAATAAATCATGGCAGCTGCTTTCGTACCATATTATTGTTCTTACAAGATTCCGGTGTCGATGTATCATACCCCTCATTGAAAAAAAAGGAATGGTCTTAGATTCAAGCACATTAAGTTAATTTTATTTAATTTGTACTAGACTTGGAAAGTCATTGAATATAATTGGAAGATTACTTTGCCATTCATTCAAGTGAATGTCACATTTACTTTAAGATAGAAATGTGAAAAACTTCGACTTGGCTTTGAAAAAATGTCAACATAAGACTATTGATTCGAAAAATAATTCTGGCTTTGATAATTAAAAAACTTTACCAATAAAAAAAGAGAGACTTTTAAACTAACCAGGACCCAGATTATCCGGAAACTGGTCATCTGAATTTGTATCACAGCAGCGGTTTTCCTTGAATTTGGACAAAATAGTTTTTGAATTAACTTTTTCATAACTTTTCAGAGTTTTATATATGGTATTTAATTGGTTTCAAAAGGTTTCAAAGATATTTTTTAAAATGTTTTGTTGCATAATAAATATAATGTAATTTATTTTATGATGTACTAGTAAATGCGTTATAATATGCTTTAGTATTATAGTTTCAATAAAGTTAGTGTATCTTTATAAGGAAAACCTCTTTTTGCTTTACGAGGTAATTGTATATTTGTAAGAAGGTACAGGAAAGTTGGATAGAAACGTATAAAAGGGACGAACACAGTTCACACTGCTGCCACTGGACAAAGAGGTAAATAAAATCGATCGTCACCGCCCAATTCCCCGACCTAAGTTTCATTCTATCGGAACTATCAGGGAGGAGTGTGAAAGCCATATTGTGTTTGTCACTTTTATATGTTTTTATCCACCTTTCCTATACCTTTTTCCAATTATAATAAAGTTAGTGTTAAATCCTCTTTTTTATCTAAGATAAATTAGCCTTGTCTTTATTAGAGTCAAAAATATGGATAAGTCCTAATTAGTCCGGATAATCGAGGTTTTACTGTATTGCCATTCTGAGCTCATATGTATTGCAGAGTAATACTCGTATGAAAAACCTGAAGTAATTAACTTGCATGCTAACCAGCTTCCGTGGCCGCATGGTCTAAGGTGTCACTCGCAATAAACTGTATTGACGATGACTGGAAGATCGACGCCCGAATTTCAATCGGTTGTACTGAGAGAGGTTTTACCAAATGGTTTTCCACTCTTCCTCCAAACAAATGTGGCCAAACTTCCTCTGAATCCAACCTTCCTCGTCCCTAACACATTAGCGTAATAGTACAAAATATGCTAATAACCCAAACGGCTAGCGAGACGCGGTGCTAAAAATATATATTCCATGTTGTGATAGTAAATAATTTATCAGATAAGAACAAAGTTTTACAAACAATCGTGCATAAAGTTATAAAAATAAGAAAAATATAATTTTTTTTTAACATAAAACAATTAACAAAAAATATTGAAACTTGGATTCATCTTTGAGACTATTTTATATATTTGATTTGTGTTTGCTTTGAATGAAAAGAGTGTACTTGGTACATCCCTAGTTAATAACTGTCTGGTTGTAAACAATATTGTGCGCCAGCCATTTCCTGTCTGGTTTACACAGACTTTCTGATACGTCCCATCATTCTTGTACGTGGATTTCAACTCTCACGCTGACACTCTGCACACAAAAATATGTGGACCTTCAAGAACTGGGTTTGAGATTCATAATGAGCAAAAACAACTACGCTAAACATATGCAAAACTCAAAAAAGAACAAAATCACAGGTAAGAAACACTTGTGGTCTTTGTAACCAACCACACGTTTGAAAACAACAACTTGTAAGTACAAATCATTCGGGAGTGTGGGTAGGTTTGTCACACTGTACACACATTTCCTTGTCAATATCACACAAGAACAAAACTTGTCTAAAGTGAAGTCAAAATACTGTGCACTTTTCTGTCGGTGCACTAATGATGGAGGTCCTTCGTCACGCTATCACATAACTTAAGGATACTTCGCAAAGTATACATGTCCTTAGAAGGTATAAAAGTTAATCACAGTATATAAGGATGCTTGATAAACAGTTAAATATCCGTGTTGACACTCGAAACAACTTTGTTGGTGTGTAAGGGTCCTTTTTAAAGTGTACAAAAGCCAACTTTGGGCATGAAGGATCCTTTAAACGCGTCTTGTATGACAAACTTTTTGTCACTGGACGAATAAACCTTACCCAGAATGTAGAGGACCCTTGTCTTAAGATTGAAGGACCCTTGTCACAGTATTAACAAAGTGTGAAGGTTTCTATTTGCCAAGGTATGAATCCTTGTCCACCATTAAAGGACCCTTGTCGTGACTAGAAGCTGTCCCCCCAAAGGGGCAACCCAGTCCTACAGCTACCGGCTGTTCTCATGCTGAGACTTCCTCCGTTGTTCGGAAAGTTTGGTCCGCAGCGTCAAGATCATATTCCCAGAAAGCGAACCGGGAACCTTAAAGATACTCTGCAACAAATACCATTGTTATGAGCGATACAGGAACAAGCCCAGTTGCGCAACTGTAACCGACTTTTAGTTCGTGTACACGACTTACAAACATGTAAAATATACACCATTCTTATGTGAGAACTTGTAAGTGTATAGCCCAAATGGGTAATAAGCTGTGATGAATGGTCTAAGGGAAGGGTTGATCGCGTAAGAAATGTACATTGTCATCAAATGTTGATCTTTTGAGTCTTTAAACTTGTGAGGATATCAAACATTTGTAAATAACAATGATTGGTCTTGATAAGAAAATGAATTAGTTCAAGGTGGGATGGAGGCGACACGAAGAAAGGACAGTGTTTTCAAGGTGGGATGGAGGCGACACGAGGAAAGGACAGTGTTTTAGGTGTGAGGAAGGAAGGAGGTTTAAGGTGGAGGCGACACGAGGAAAGGACAGTGTTTTTAAGGTGGGATGGAGGCGACACGAGGAAAGGACAGTGTTTTTAAGGTGGGATGGAGGCGACACGAGGAAAGGACAGTGTTTTTAAGGTGGGATGGAGGCGACACGAGGAAAGGACAGTGTTTTCAAGGTGGGATGGAGGCGACACGAGGAAAGGACAGTGTTTTTAAGGTGGGATGGAGGCGACACAAGGAAAGGACAGTGTTTTTAAGGTGGGATGGAGGCGACACGAGGAAAGGACAGTGTTTTTAAGGTGGGATGGAGGCGACACGAGGAAAGGACAGTGTTTTTAAGGTGGGATGGAGGCGACACGAGGAAAGGACAGTGTTTTTAAGGTGGGATGGAGGCGACACGAGGAAAGGACAGTGTTTTTAAGGTGGGATGGAGGCGACACGAGGAAAGGACAGTGTTTTTAAGGTGGGATGGAGGCGACACAAGGAAAGGACAGTGTTTTTAAGGTGGGATGGAGGCGACACGAGGAAAGGACAGTGTTTTCAAGGTGGGGTGGAGGCGACACGAGGAAAGGACAGTGTTTTTTGCAGTTTTAATAGCAACTTTTTTTTTGTCAAAATAAATAAAATATTTGTCCAGTAGAAACATAAAGAGTTTTATTTTCTTCCCACCGTGATATCAACAGTTGTTGAATATCTGTCATAAGCATGGCGGCATTAGATAAGAAACTTTTTAAACAAAGAAAAAAATGGTGTCATTAAATTCTAGGACAACCTTTGACAGAAAATAATAATCAACAACTGTTGATATCACCGTGTGAAGGAAATAAAACTCTATGTTTCTACTGAAGCAATATTTGATTGGTTTTGGCAAAAAAATAAAGTTTTGCAATAAAAACAGTAAAACTTGAGTTTAAGTAGAGTGGAGCAACAATGGAAAAGTTTATTAGTCAAACTTAAAAGGTTGATGACCTCTGGTCTAACGCTTCACTCTCGTAATAGACTGGACTGTTGACAAACGGATCAGAGCTCAAATCTAAGTTGTTTTTTTCTAAATTGTGTTCACTCTCCCTTCATGCAAATGTGAATACAATCCTTCTAAATTTAACTTTCCTCATCCCTAACATATTAGCATAATTACTACATGTGTCTAATCTGGAAGGCAGGGATCAAAATAAACACGTGTGGTTTAATACCAGGGTATGGGCTTGCACCAAACGACATGTTGTCTAACATATCACACAGTTCTTGTGTTACAGTACTAGATGATGAGTGTTTTGTTATTTGTTAATTAGGGACGTGCAAGACTCAAAACATATCTCGAAAATTCAAGAAATGAATCTCAAAAATTCGAGAAGCATAAAAAAAGCAAATAATGGCCCTAAGAAATTATAAAACTAAAACGTGAATTTGTTATTTCCTATAATACCGTAATAACTCAAAAAGAGACAGCATTACTCCCCCCCGCCCCCCTCAACACCCTTCATTAAGAAATGTTTTGGTTATGAATATTGTTTTTCAATATCAAAGTTTGACAATATAAGCTGTTATACAACAAAATTAAATTACAAATGGTGTTCATTGTAACTACCTATCACTATTTTATTAATTGCCTTTTAAATGTGTGTGTATAATATCTCGAATGTTTGAATGAACTAAAAGACAATATATAGCAAGCGCTAGCTCAAATGTCAAAAGGAACTCAATAAACTATGTGTTTACTTTAATAAACATAATTTACATTTTTTTTTACTTTCAAAGGACGTTTTCTTGTCTTGTTCTCATGTCTCGATAATTTTTTATATTCTCGTCTCGAATTGAAACAAATTGTTCTCACATATCCCTATTATTAATAGATTTGTGTGATTTGATGATAGAGGACCACCCATCGCTAAGGATCCACCACTTTACAACAGTGGAGTATCTAGCCACCGTTTCGGGGCTTACAACTAACTGTGTCGTCACCTGCATGAAGTTGTGACACTGTAAGACCAAGGAGTCCCGAGTTATGTCCTTGAAACACTCGGCTAGAGAAGAGAAGTCGTCGCACTGCAAGAGAGCGTCCTTGTTTCGCTTGATCAGGGTGACACACACCCTGAAGATGATCTTGGAGCCCTCGTAGAAGAGGCAGTCCCAGATGCGGAGAACAGTCTGTAAATAACGGCTGTGTCACATGCTGCACCCTGACAAGAAACTGTTGCGTTTCTAACACGAGTAACAACGTTTATTAAATAGAAAAAGTCACCGAAGGGAACAAAATTAGGTCAGGTTTCATTTTTTCTTTGTCTTAATACCTATTTGGATTACATGCACATACTAATTATGTTATTTTATTATGCAAGGAAAGAATCCCATCGAAGAGAGAGGAGGAGAAAATAACACCAAGTGTGAAAGAGAGAGAAAAATGGAAGCAAATGAAGGAGGAAGATGGAGGCATTTTATTAAACTGACCCCGGCCACGACTTGGGAACAGTTGGCGATGATGACAGGGGTGAGAAAGGTAGAATTGTACAGGTCAGTACACCGGACCGGAATTCAAACCTCAGACTCCTCTCTAATAGCAATTCAGTCCGACATGAGTGTGACGGGTAAGACCACCTGACCGCCGATGCGGGTGCAGTTTAGGGAGAGTGGATGATAACAAACAATGAGTGCATTCTGCTAGGATCCAAATAGTGACCTTGTAGCGTAAGAGTTCTCATCTTTGAACATTCCTACTAAATACAGTGCGGAGGTACTCACCTCGATGGGAAGCACCTCTGCGAAGAGACAAATGAACCACTTGGTGGTGATGACTGCCCAGGGCAGACCAATGGCTGTCACGTGACGGTGCACCTCCGGTACCTTCAGTCTGAAACAAGACAAAATGGGTTCTCTCTCTTGGAACCTACTAGCTATAGAGGACAATCACTAGGCATGACCACTAACCTCTTTCTTGGAGCTATGTGTTGAGCAAGTGAGCGCGATATACTCCAGCAAGTGAGTGCTATATAGACTCCAGCAAGTGAGTGCTATCTATACTTCAGCAAGTGAGCGCTATATAGACTCCAGCAAGTGAGTGCTATATAGACTCCAGCAAGTGAGTGCTATCTATACTTCAGCAAGTGAGCGCTATCTATACTTCAGCAAGTGAGCGCTATATAGACTCCAGCAAGTGAGTGCTATCTATACTTCAGCAAGTGAGTGCTATATAGACTCCAGCAAGTGAGTGCTATCTATACTTCAGCAAGTGAGCGCTATATAGACTCCAGCAAGTGAGTGCTATCTATACTTCAGCAAGTGAGTGCTATCTATACTTAAGCAAGTGAGTGCTATCTATACTTCAGCAAGTGAGTGCTATATAGACTCCAGCAAGTGAGTGCTATATAGACTCCAGCAAGTGAGTGCTATCTATACTTCAGCAAGTGAGTGCTATCTATACTTCAGCAAGTGAGTGCTATATAGACTCCAGCAAGTGAGTGCTATCTATACTTCAGCAAGTGAGCGCTATATAGACTCCAGCAAGTGAGTGCTATCTATACTTCAGCAAGTGAGTGCTATATAGACTCCAGCAAGTGAGTGCTATCTATACTTCAGCAAGTGAGTGCTATATAGACTCCAGCAAGTGAGTGCTATCTATACTTCAGCAAGTGAGTGCTATATAGACTCCAGCAAGTGAGTGCTATCTATACTTCAGCAAGTGAGTGCTATATATACTCCAGCAAGTGAGTGCTATCTATACTTCAGCAAGTGAGTGCTATATATACTCCAGCCAGTGACCAACGCACCTGACCATCTCCTCCAGAACGTCTATATCCACAATGACTCCGTCCATGGTGCGCGTGTAGTACTGCGGTAAGATGCGCTCCACTAGGACCTTGAGCAGCCAAAAGGAGGTGTCCTCATCTTTGGTGACGAGCAGGAGCAGACCAGCTATGTAGTTCAGCCCCTGGGGAGATATCACCACACCTAGTGAGCAGCAGAGTTGGGCGTGATCTCTGTCCAGGTGTCATGGAGGGAGCGAGAGGGGAGATATCACCACACCTAGTGAGCAGCAGAGTTGGGCGTGATCTCTGTCCAGGTGTCATGGAGGGAGCGAGAGGGGAGATATCACCACACCTAATGAGCAGCAGAGTTGGGCGTGATCTCTGTCCAGGTGTCATGGAGGGAGCGAGAGGGGAGATATCACCACACCTAGTGAGCAGCAGAGTTGGGCGTGAACTCTGTCCAGGTGTCATGGAGGGAGCGAGAGGGGAGATATCACCACACCTAGTGAGCAGCAGAGTTGGGCGTGATCTCTGTCCAGGTGTCATGGAGGGAGCGAGAGGGGAGATATCACCACACCTAGTGAGCAGCAGAGTTGGACGTGATCTCTGTCCAGGTGTCATGGAGGGAGCGAGGGGGGAGATATCAGTCAGCGCTTGAATAGCACTATCTCCAGTCACCAGGATAACGACACTATCTCCAGTCACCAACTTACCTCCTGGTGACACTTACTAACAGAGTAGAGCACTATGCAGACAAAGAAGCCCAACAGTCAGATTTTATTTAACACTTATTTCATTTGATTTAATTTTATCTAGAAAAAATATATTTCACAGTTAATTTTACTTTGAATGAGATGATTTTCTATTATTATTGTTATTTAGTACTAATGTGTAGCTGGTAGTGACCTAATCAAGCCACTCTTGGAGATGTGACGGTGAGGTCACTATCCCTCCCCACCCCTTTCCTACTTCTGCGCATTTGTCCGGCGCAGGCTGTAGTTACTGAGCCGGTCGCTAGAGCTTGGCCGAGTGAGTTGGCGGTGGACTGTTCCGTCACTTCGCTCGACTTGGGTCTGAGTTATGAAACGGCTCGCTTGCAATGCGCAAGGAAGGTACGAGCCAGAGAAAGAGGAGAACTTGTATGATTTTCATTTATGTCAATGTCCAAAGAGGAAATAAACTGTGATCTCAAAAACCAACATGTGTGTTTCATGGTAGCAGATTTTTACTACGCTCCACGGCCACAAAAAAATAAATCAGTTTTTAACGATTATCAACAGTCAAGCAGACGCATTCGACAGTTTCCGAAAGTCAGACCAACAACTCAACACATTCAAGGTCCGGCTGGGCAATTCAACAGCGTGAATAAGATGGCCAAACAACACCCAATACTTGAGATGATCAACTTCAACTTCAACCACAACCGGGGACATCAAACAACACCCAGTCCTGGAGAGGGTCAACTTCAACTTTAACCACAACGTGGAACAAATGACAACAAAGATCAGGGCGTCAACATCCACAATCAACTGGGGCAATTTTCCATTGCCAGAGGGGCTGTCCAACAACAACAACTTTCTCGGGTGTGGCTACCTTGCCACCCAGTCCTGAAAGGAAAACATAATCCACAACGGGGACGTCAGACACTACAAGACAAAGCGGCAGCATCAGCAGTCAAATGGGGTGATTTTTCCGTGGCCAAGAGAGGACGGCGATAACAAACCTAACAGATGGTCAGCAGCAGGTGTCCGCAGGATCCAGGGGGACTTCACAACATCAAACAATCTGAAAAAGGACATATAGGCGCAGTAAATGGTCAGCTAAGTAAGAAACAAAAACTGATAGTTTGAGATGCACTAGTAAAATTAACTGATTCAACATATCATGTATTAGCTATAGTCTTATAGGCAGTAATTGTATTTTTGGGGGTGTGAAACATATTCACTATTTTCCATGCAGTAATGCAAGTTTAATGAAACATAAGTATTCTATAAAGTGAGTGGCTGGTCCTGTCATATTGGGTCAACTTTATTAGTTCCTTGTTTCTGATAGAAACATGGAAAGCAACAGGTTAGAGGCAGACGAATTAGATTATGAGATTCGCATAAGGGGGGTGGTGCCAGAATCGACAGTAGAGGGTATGAGACCACAGCTCTCTAAATTATGGGAGAAGGAGAGAGTGGGAAAAATATCATTAGTCGACCCCGGCGAATGCCCGTCAAGGGAGATAGAAATACCCACTATAGAGAAAAAACTCAATTTATTATTGCAACGAGTAGGGGAATCCAAAGCTCCGTCCCTATCACAAACCAAGAAATTTCAAACCAAATTGAAACATCTACAGCAACGGCTAGGTCGAATAGGGACAGAGGTGGCGGGCAGAGATGAGCAAGTACTCAAATGCACGCGGTTACTCACCCAAGCCGAATACATGATAGGAAATCTCATCGAGGAAAAAAAGGGCACAGAGTCACCCAACATCGAGCAAGGGACCTTTGAATTTCCAAATTCAGACAAAAGAATAGGCTACCCCGAGGCACAGAATAATGTCCGCCATGCCACTTCTCAGGTTTCACCAGGAGTGAGAAAAGGGTTTAGCCCTGATAGAAATAGTATAAGCATTCAGGTGGCCGAACCACGGGTAGAATATAACAAAGTAAGCCAGAACAGAGACGTGTTAGCGCTCAATCTCGTTAGAAAGTGGAACCTTAATTTCCACGAACGGTCAGATCCCGTAGAGTTTTTAGAGCGATTAACGGAACAAAAAAGGGCATATTCATTAACTGATAAGGAAATCTTGACTGCATTACCAGAATTGTTCGAGGGGAGTCGCAGGGACTGGTTAAGAAACCACGCCAGCGTCTGGACAGACTGGAGTGCTTTTCTAAACAGTTTCAAACTCAGTTTTTTCCCAATAGAATACTTAGAAGGATTAGAGGATCAGATTAGAAACGGGAGACAAAAACCCTGGGAAACAGTCACCGATTATTTTATAAGAATTCAAACCTTAATTAGGCGTCACGGAGAATATTCTCCTGAAGGGGAGCTTAATAGGTTATTTTCTAATTTAAGGCCGGAAATAAAATTACAAATACCCCGAGACTCCGTAAAGTCAATAGAAGAGTTGCAGAGAAAGTCAATTCATTATGAAAGGGCTAATTTAGAAGTGCAGCGGTATCAACAACAAAACCAACCCTCTTATATCGACAAAAATCAGATGCGGCAATCCCAACAAACCCCAACATACAGGTTAAATCAAACCGAGAGGAGGGGAGGGAGTATGCCCCGAGGGAGTCCCCAAGGGCCACAATAACGAATAGACAGAGGAAGTGCTTCATTTGTAGGTCACCAGAGCATTTAATGGGACAGTGTCCAAATCGAAGGGAGATGAAAGAGAGGTACGCAACAAACAAATTCAACCGTTCCAAGGGAATCAAAGCAGGGCCTCGGTGTGTGTACCACGATGGTTAGGCCTAGAATCTCGCAAAATTCGGGGGCGTACCCCAAATTTATCGGGAGTCAGAACCAAAGTGGGTCAGAAAGACACGCTGTCACTAATAGATACCGGTTCAGTCCATAATTTAATTTCCCAAAAATTGGTCAGCGAACTGGAGTCCAGCTCGTCTATTAAGCAAAGGGAAATTTGCGATATGAGGTGCGAAACCGCTGATGGTGGTATTATGTACATTAATAACAAAGTGAAACTGGCAATTAAAATAGCTAGGTTTTCATGGCCGACATGGTTTTGGGTCGCCCCTAACTTAAGTGTAGAGGTCATACTGGGGAGGGAGTTCTTGAACAAGTCTAAAATGCGGATCTTTCCGTGCGAAAATAAGATCGATTTTCCGTATGATAGGTTTGGCACGGCGATCAATCTAGAGGATCTGACGCAGTCAAATTCGTGTCTTTTCATCAGTCAGTCAGAGGAAAAAAGACAGGAGGTGCTCCAGATCCCTAATGAGTATAGAGATGTGGTGACTGAAGGATTAGGGTGTACCAATGTCCTGACATGTGACATAAAGCTATTAGACCACGTACCGGTCAGATCCAGGCCATATTACTTCGCCCCTCCCAAATTAGAGGTTTTAAAGCGACACGTGGAGGAGCTTAGGAGAAAAGGGATAATCAGGGAGTCGCGTAGTCCTTACGCGTCTCCAGCGTTTTTAGTGTCAAAGCCCAACAATAAGCATCGCTTGGTGGTGGATTACCGTAAGCTAAACAAGAAAGTAGTCTTTGAGGCCACTCCTCTACACACCGTGGAGATGGCCTTCCAGTATTTAGGGAAAGCAAGGGTCTATTCCCTTCTAGATCTTAATCAAGCTTATCATCAAGTGCCCCTCAATGAAGAGTCCAAAGAGTGTACTGCTTTTATTACTCAAACTGGGTTGTATGAGTATAATTATTTGCCATTTGGAATTTCGGTTGGCTCCCAAACACTTACTAGATTATTGAATAATATTTTTGCGGATGTACAGCTCAAATTCGTCTATAACTATCTCGACGATCTCGTCATATATTCCGAAAACTTAACAGAACACGCTGAGCATTTGAGAGAGGTGTTCGCCAGGTTGAGGAAAGCTAATCTCACGATAAATCCCCACAAATTGCAAATAGCGGTCTCCCAGATAGAATATCTAGGCCACATTGTTTCCCATAAGGGAATAGAGATAAATCCGGAGAAAACACGGGCGATTAGAGAATTCCCAGTTCCCAACACTCAAAAGAAACTGTCTAGGTTTTTGGGCATGATAGCTTTTTTTGGCCGATTCATACCAAACTTGTCGTCTTTGGCGGCGCCCCTTTATAAGCTTAGAAGGACAAAAACCACTTTCTTATGGTCTAATGATGCCGAGCAGGCGTTTCAGAAGTTAAAGCAGGCTTTGGTCGAAGCACCCATTCTGAAAATGGCAGACTTTCAAAAAAGGTTTATCCTCCAAACCGATGCGTCGTCGTCAGGGCTGGGAGCTATGTTAGCGCAGGAGACTGAAGGGGAGATCCTGCCGGTGGCATATGCCAGCCGGACGCTCCATCAACATGAATTAAACTACCCTACATATGAACTAGAAGCATTGGCCATAATCTTCGCCACTGAAAAGTTTAGGCAGTATCTTGAGTCAAATGTTTTTGAATTGCACACTGATAACTCCGCCGTGGCTTGGTTGATGAACCACCCACGGCAAATTGGGAAAATTGCCCGCTGGATCACTCAGTTGCAATCATTCCGGTTCTCTATTGTAAATATTAAAGGCAAAGATAATTCAGTCGCAGACGCTTTATCAAGAATGTTTGAACCCCCTTCGGGGAAGAGCCCTCTCCCATTGCCACCCCTGGGTACGGAATCTCACACCCCAAGGTCTTGTTCGTGATTCAGTTACCCGAGCTATTTACTTCACTCAAATCCGCGCAGGCAGTAGATCCGGCGTTGGAAAGTGTGCGAGATCGTTTGAAAGAGAGACAAATAGTCCCTAATTATAAATTGGAAAAAGATATTTTGTATGTAAAGCCCTCCCGCCAGTCTCAGTGGAAAATATGCGTTCCCACCTCTTTTCGGCAACTGTTATTTGAATATTACCACACGTCTCCGGTGGGGGCACATCTGGGTATTGCCAAAACTATTGCCTTAGTTAGGAAAAGGTTTTTTTGGACGGGTATGGACAGGTATTTAAGCAACCAGGTAAAATCATGTGAAAATTGTTTAAGGGCTAAGCCCGCCCAAAGGTGCAATGTTGGCATGCTCTCCTCCAGTGTGGCTAGGTTCCCCATGGAGAGGATTTTTGTAGACTTCTTTGGCCCCCTACCCAGGTCGGTAAATGGAAACTTATATGTGTTAACGGTCGTAGATGGATTCTCAAAGTTCACGTGGTTTATTCCGTTGAGAAACGCTACCTCCGTAACGGCCATAAAAGGTTTAGAACGGGAGGTGTTCAAAAATTTTGGAATTCCGTTTAGCATTGTGTCAGACAATGGGAGTCAATTTACCTCGCTAGGTTTCAAAAACATGTGTTTTAATCTAGGTATTAAGCACATAACCACGATTCCCTATTATCCGGCACCTAATTTGTGTGAACGTAGTCACAGGAATTTAAAATCAGCCTTAATTGCGTTCCATCACACGTTCCACCGCCAGTGGGACACTAAATTGTCCTGGCTTCAGGTAGCATTTAATAACGCCCCGCACAGTAGCCACAAGGCTACCCCAGCCGAGCTCATGATGGGACACGAGCTACTGTCCCCTATTAACGTTAAATGGCAGCTCCCACCTGAACAGACGCAAGCCTCCACTAAGCAGATGTTACGCAAGTGGAGTGATGCTTTCAGTCAGCTGAAGCGGTCACACGAGAAGGTAGCCAGAAAGTTTAATGTGGGTAGGCATGACGTGCCATTCAAAATAGGCGACAGAGTGGTGTATCAAATACACCAACTCAGTGACAAGACCCGTGGTATTGCGGGTAAATTGGGTTATAGGTGGTCCACCCCAGTGACCATACATAGATTCATGAGTGACGTCACAGTCCAATTAGTGGACCCTGTGAGCGGGCTCCCAGTGCGCCGAGCTCACGTGACACAACTCAAAAAATGTCCCGAGTTAGTCAGAGTGCCGCCACAATAGCCATGTTGGTCGTGGTTATCTTGAAGGGAGTTTTGAGTTTGTTAGGGTTTTTGTTTATATTGTTTTTGTCCTTTATTTGGTCTCCGCGGAGGAGTTTTTTTCAGTAGTTGTTCCCCTTAATTGCTCTGCGTGGTGTCGGCTTGACCATTCGTGGAGGTTTGGCAGTCGGTCTCTCTTTTTTTCTCTCGCTAGCTCCTGACATCATTTTCATGTAAGAAAGATGAGTTCCCGGTGTCAGATTTTCCCTTGACGGCAAGCTGTTATTTCTAAGCGGACAGATGGGGCAGGACTGGTCCTTTCTAATATTTGTAAACATGGATGAACGTCATCACGTTCATATACATGTTTTTTTGTGTATGTCTCTTCTTTTGTAAATTAAGTTAACAAGATATCTAATCTAATTCGTGTGGACGAGGGAACGTCACTACTTTAACTTATGTTTTGAGTGAGTTTATTATATTGTAAAAGTAGGGTAAATATCCTTAAATAGGTTCATGAACATAAGTGAATGTTAAGACGTTCGGTTATACTGTTGTGTGTAATTAATGTGTTGTAAAGCAGGTTAGAAAATGTACTAGTAGAATAGAGGGTAAATTTCTGTAGAGATTAGAAATAGCAATTAAAAAAGGTCGTAAATAGAAGATAGAATGAGAAGGACTGGAGGAGGATTGCACCAGGGACAACTAGCATTTGGATATTATTGAAATGTGAGTGATATAAATGTAGGAGTTTGTATTGCCTTCAGACTGATTGTACAGTAGCTTTAATTGATGTATAAAATTCATTGTTTGTTTAATATGGAAGAATCGAACCAGGGTCTTTGGTTTTGTTAATCATGAACTACTCCTTTTTTTCTTTGTGTTGACCGTGTGCTCCTCCCTGTAATTGGTGCACACTAAACTATTATGTTAATCCCTGGTCTCGGAGAAAATAGGGAAATAAAAAAAATATATATACATATTGTGTAGTATTGTGTTGTTTATATTATATTTTTATAGTTGATTATCTGTGTCTCTAGTGCATCTTAAAGACTTAACTCAAACGTGTGAACGGGCCACGTGCCAAGTGTGACAGACAGGTCAGGTGATCAACGCGCACAGAAGTGGCGCGGTTTATATTTATTTTCTCACGGCTGGACAGTGGTGTTTGAACAAGGTGGCGTCTTGTTCCATATTTTACAAAATGTGTTCACAAATCAAAACTGAGAACTTTCACCCTTCCTTATTGTTATACTAAATGTTTTCATAGAAAGACTATCATAGTTGTGATATTGTAAATTTATTTAATGTAATTGGTGTTGAGGTAAGTGTTTCCAGCTGGAACGCTTTCTTAGTTTGTAGAATTAAGCTTAGTCTAGTGTATAGCTTGTGTTGAAAAAAATACTGTATCTGGCGAACTCCTTCTCGTGGGAGGGGGAGAGGGGGAGTGTGTGACGGTGAGGTCACTATCCCTCCCCACCCCTTTCCTACTTCTGCGCATTTGTCCGGCGCAGGCTGTAGTTACTGAGCCGGTCGCTAGAGCTTGGCCGAGTGAGTTGGCGGTGGACTGTTCCGTCACTTCGCTCGACTTGGGTCTGAGTTATGAAACGGCTCGCTTGCAATGCGCAAGGAAGGTACGAGCCAGAGAAAGAGGAGAACTTGTATGATTTTCATTTATGTCAATGTCCAAAGAGGAAATAAACTGTGATCTCAAAAACCAACATGTGTGTTTCAGAGAATAGGATGAAAAGGGTGAAATGCAGGAAAATGCACCAGCGCTAATTTATAAAGAGTATTGGAAACATACCTGGCAGTAGCCCACCTCCTTGTTGTCATGGGCATATGCAACCAGCACGTTGTATAGTTGCAGTTGATGATCAGCAGCGTTGAAGAAGATGTTGTCAGGAAACGTTCGCGGAAGGTCTGTTCTCACAGTGTCGATTATTTCCTGGTCCAGGGGACCCCGCAACAGACGGAGGTACGAGTCTGGACCAGTCTCCTCCTTGAGACGCTCTGCCCCACTTACTGTCAGCCACACCTGGTGTACACAGCACCCAGAGCAGTGACCCAAGGAGTAAAAACTAAGCTAGTACCACCTTTAGTTATAGTTTTAATATGGATATTACATGCAGACTTTTAAACAAATGGTAGGAACTAACACACAACTTACAAACTAAATAGTGTATAAGGCATTAAAACAAAATGTTTGCTATTCAAAAAAATATGACCACCATATAAAACAAGATGTCCTTCAAGCAGAATAAGGTGTCCTTTATGCACAACAAAATGTCTGCCATGTAGAACCAAATGTCCTTCATGCAGAACAAAATGTCTGCCATGTAGAACCAAATGTTCTTTATGCAGAACAAAATGTCTGCCATGTAGAACCAAATGTTCTTTATGCAGAACAAAATGTCTGCCATGTAGAACCAAATGTTCTTTATGCACAACAAAATGTCTGCCATGTAGAACCAAATGTTCTTTATGCAGAACAAAATGTCTGCCATATAGAACCAAATGTTCTTTATGCACAACAAAATGTCTGCCATGTAGAACCAAATGTCCTTCATGCAGAACAAGATGTCCTCCAACAAGAACTAGATGTTCACCATTCAGAACAAGATTCCCACAATCTATAAAACAAGATGTCTGCCCACTTACCAGACCACGATGTTCTCCTGGAATGCCCTTCCTCACATAGCGTTTCACGGTGAGACTTCTCTTGAGCGACTTGCCCTTGCCGATGACATGTGACCACTTCCTTGACCTCTTGGCAAGCACTTTCAGGTATTGAGACATAAAGTCTTCATAGGTTTCGTAGTCAAAGTCATCGGGACGTTCAAACCCGTATTCATCCACTTTACTGCACGGGCAAAAACATCACGCTGTTTTATGAGTCTGTAATACTTGGAGTTACAAATAAGTCATTTCATTATATTTTTCAAATGATGGCTACATTGTATTTGGCTGGTGTTCACACAGAAACAGTTTAGGTAATGTCTAAACCCTAACAATAATTATGTATAAGCATTTAGATACATAATACTCAAGATGATGTGGGGGTTATCGTCAATATAAATGTGTGAAAGTATCGAGGTCAAAATAGACAAAATATCGGGCGGGTCCAAGATTTAAACACAAACAGAGGCCTATGAACAAAATTTGGAGAATACATGTCTCTTGACTTTAAATTATTACCAAGATAGGAGGGTTGGTTTGCCTAATACAGAGATCCTCAAGCTACACTACCTGGTGAGCATGTAGTCAACTATCACCTTCTTCAGGCCATATCTTGATAGTTCATACTCACAGCGAACATTCAAGCACTCATTTTTAATTATTTATATTATAAATACTTGGAAATAGGACATTTTATTAAATTATTACAGCCCTAATAAGTATGATTATTATTTTACTGAACATTTATTTTGCTTGTTTTTTTTAAAAGTTTGTTGAGAGCTCGGTGTTCCTGAGTTTGTTGAGAGCTCAATGTTCCTGAGTGTTAGAGAGCAGATGATCCTGAGTTTGTTGAGAGCTCAATGTTCCTGAGTGTTTGAGAGCAGGATGTTCCTGAGTTTGTTGAGAGCTCGATGTTCCTGAGTGTTTGAGAGCTTGATGTTCCTGAGTTTGTTGAGAGCTCAATGTTCCTGAGTTTGTTGAGAGCTTGATGTTCCTGAGTTTGTTGAGAGCTCGATGTTCCTGAGTTTGTTGAGAGCTCAATGTTCCTGAGTGTTAGAGAGCAGGATGATCCTGAGTTTGTTGAGAGCTCAATGTTCCTGAGTGTTTGAGAGCTCGATGTTCCTGAGTTTATTGAAAGCTCGGTGTTCCTGAGTTTGTTGAGAGCTTGGTGTTCCTGAGTTTGTTGAGAGATCAATGTTCCTTAGTGTTTGAGAGCGGGATGTTCCTGAGTTTGTTGAGAGCTCGGTGTTCCTGAGTTTGTTGAGAGCTCGATGTTCCTGAGTGTTTGAGAGCTCGATGTTCCTGAGTTTGTTGAGAGCTCGATGTTCCTGAGTGTTTGAGAGCTCGATGTTCCTGATTTTGTTGAGAGCTCGATGTTCCTGAGTTTGTTGAGAGCTCGATGTTCCTGAGTTTGTTGAGAGCTCGATGTTCCTGAATTTGTTGAGAGCAGGATGTTCCTGAATTTGTTGAGAGCAGATGTTCCTGAGTTTGTTGAGAGCTCGATGTTCCTGAGTTTGGAGAGAGCTCGATGTTCATGAATTTGTTGAGAGCTCAATGTTCCTGAGTGTTAGAGAGCAGGATGATCCTGGTTTGTTGAGAGCTCAATGTTCCTGAGTGTTTGAGAGCTCGATGTTCCTGAGTTTATTGAAAGCTCGGTGTTCCTGAGTTTGTTGAGAGCTTGGTGTTCCTGAGTTTGTTGAGAGATCAATGTTCCTTAGTGTTTGAGAGTGGGATGTTCCTGAGTTTGTTGAGAGCTCGATGTTCCTGAGTGTTTGAGAGCTCGATGTTCCTGAGTTTGTTGAGAGCTCGATGTTCCTGAGTTTGTTGAGAGCTCGATGTTCCTGAGTTTGTTGAGAGCTCGATGTTCCTGAATTGTTGAGAGCAGGATGTTCCTGAATTTGTTGAGAGCAGGATGTTCCTGAGTTTGTTGAGAGCTCGATGTTCCTGAGTTTGGAGAGAGCTCGATGTTCTGATTTGTTGAGAGCAGTATGTTCCTGAGTTTGTTGAGAGCAGTATGTTCCTGAGTGTTTAAGAGCTCGATGTTCTTAGTTTGTTGTGAGCTCATGTTCCTGAGTTTGTTGAGAGCTTGATGTTCCTGAGTTTGTTGAGAGCTCGATGTTCCTGAGTTTGTTGAGAGCTCGATGTTCCTGAGTTTGTTGAGAGCTCGATGTTCCTGAGTTAGTTGAGAGCTCGATGTTCCTGAGTTTTTCGAGAGCTTGATGCTCCTGAGTTTGTCGAGAGCTTGATGCTCCTGAGTTTGTTGAGAGCAGAATGTGCGGGGCAATTGTCGACGAAGAGTACAACTTTTCTATTTGTGGAGTCCTTCTTAGAATTGAAGCCTTGAAGCCTCCCCGTGAACACCCCCGAGGCCATCCATGCCTTCTTATTAAAATCATAGTCACAAGGCAGGATGTTGCCTTGAAACCCCGGGGTTTCTTGAACTTCTCAATCACGATAGGCTTCATCTTATCAGTGCTGTCCATGTAGTAGCACAGAAGGACAGTGAGGCACTCCTTGCTCCTCCTCGCACCCTTGCACTTATCCCATTTCACTGTAAGAGTGTGATCTGGCATGAGGTTGTAGAACATCCCCAGCTCGTCGGCGTTGTATACATCTTGAGGCTGAGAGCGCCTGTGGATGTTTCCCTCACCGGTGTTGGGTTGACCGGTGTGCTTTCACCAACGAACTTGTGGCTGGATATTCTGTGACGTACTTTGAAACGCTCTAGTCACCCACTCGAACACTTAAAGTTGTCTACACCCAACCTCAGGGCTAATTCATCAGCCTTCCTCTGCATTATCGGTCCGTTTATAGGCACGTTTTGTGCTCTATGCTAGCTGAGCCACTCCAGATTCACATGCGTCGCACCCTTCAAATTGTTGGCCTTTACAGTGTGGCCTTCCTCATGCGGCCGTGCAATCTCCGTCTTTGTAATCTTCTTCTCATCCACTGCCTGGTTTATCTCATACTTCTTCATGAGTGTCAAGAAGGTCTGTTTCCACTCATTTCGTCAAAGTTCATATCAAATAAAAAAAATTAGCGTGGGTCGTCAAAATTGTTCACAAAATCAAACCAAAAAGTAACCAAATCGAGATCAAAATAACAGTGACAAAAACAAGCCTGGCGCGTGATGTAGCGGCAGTCGCGCGCGGGGAAACATTGTCTTGCTTGTGGGAGGGGGTGGACAGAGTCAAATGCTATTGGCTGGCATTGATGGGTGGTGTCTATTTTTATACCTGACCTACCCCAGTTACTAGCAATAAACCGCTCACAAAGATAATCGCAATGCAGCGACCTAAATAAATACAACAAACACATTTTAAGGCCAGTTGCCTTAAATTTTTCGACCTTTTTTCCACATATTTCACGGTTCCCCAAAAAAGGGTTGTTACTTCAGAGACGCTATTCCCGGGGTCGTAGAATCGAGAGTTGACTGTATCTTTTTTTTCAACTTTTAGACAACCCAATGAAACCCTAGACCAACAAGTTGTTTGATCCATGCTCCCTAATGATATATCTTATATCACAAAAGTCAAATTGTTTATTTTGTAAATATAAATTCAGATTTTAACTTATTAACAAATGAAATGGAAGCAAAGTTAGCGAAAGGTTAGGTTAAGCTAGGTTGGAAATGAAGCTAAAAAAGTGTATACATTTTTTAAACTTAAAATTATATTACTTTATTTTAATATGTGACTTCCATTGGGTGTTTATGCTCAAATATTAACGTATTAAATTTAGTTCTCATGTAGCCCTGTGCAAGTTTGATGTAGGCTATGTAAAATCATTAGTGCATGTGCAAGTGATTTTGCTTGGATAGTAAATTAGTTAACGATCTACAAGAAATTTGTCAGTCACAAAAGAGAGCTAAGTGTGACTAAGTGTGGTCGTTGAAATTATTATGCATTAATCAGCTCTATAATTTACATAAAAACTTCGGTCGTGCAATTTAAAGGACTTGTCAACAATATTTGTTCCTGCGTCACTTGGATGGATTTGGTTTTAAATTGTTTCATTATATATTATTAGCACCGCGTCTTACTACCTGTTCGGGTTATACGCACTTACGCTAATGTGTAATGGTAGGGTGATTGTGAGATGAAATGAAGGACCTACAGTTTAAACGTGGAATCCGAACCACCGTGGAAGCCTGGCATTCCCACATTCACAAGAGGTATTGTCAGAGGTGAAGGAAGGGTTTGGTAATCAGATAAATCTGTGCCGGACCGAGGATTGAACCCCGGCCGCCAGCATAGAAGTCTGACACCTTACCCCTAGACCACCAGGTCACCAACTGTTCATTATGAAAAGTTTTTTAATTATATTGAATTTGTTACCGATGGATTCCCCTTATTTATGAGAGTGTATTGCTAGTATAAATTTAGTGATTTTAAGGTTTTTAAGGGGAGGAAATCACCTAAAAGTTATGGTTCAGTCGAAAAATACCAATAAGTAGTTTACATAGTCTCTTCTGAAAAATATAAATATATTACTAAACTATTCACTTGTTTCGCCTTTGATAAAATTCGTTTCGAAAGTCCAAATCCATTGTGCCAAGTACTAATAAAAATAGGATAAAAACCTAAAAAAGGGGCGTTCCCATTGAATATTATGCTGTTAAAAACCTGTAGGAAGGCTAGGTCATATAATAATAGGATAGGTTTTAAGAGCAAGAAATGATATAGAAATTTCAAAAGAACATTTGGAAAGAGTGAAAATAAATTCAATAATAGGTATACAATTCATATTTAAATGACAGCAATTATCCGATGCAATACCTGAACCTTGAAGTTGCCATTCCATTAGAATAAATTTTAATACCAACTGCAAACACTTTGCATTATTTACTTTCCATTTTTAAATTATCTTCTTTCTTAGAATGTTTTAAACAGTATGTCTATAGTAGGATTAATGTAAGAGTGGCCTTTCTTACTCGTACCGCGTTAGTAATAATATCTGTAATATTTAAATTTTTTTTCTATTTAGGTTAATGAATCTGTTTGTAGCATTAATGAAAGGAGCTAATCGCTCAATTTAAGCAAAAAAAAACAACTGATTTTAAATATTTTTGTTTAATAGTTTGGTAAATAATAAAAAGTTCTGTTCAATTTCTTTTAAATGGTTTTTTTCTACTTAGAGGCAATGTAACGCCCTATATCCCCTCAAAATTCATAAATAACAGTCGGGGATAGTAATAAGAGAGTTTTATTTAGGTAAAAACACATACAGCTCTATTAGAGAGTGAAACATATAAAGCGCTAGGCGCTGAAAAGTAGAAAAAAAAAAAACTTTGAAAAGAACAATTATATAATTGGCAACAGGATTTTATGAACCATGTAGGTCTATGTGGCCAATGCCCAAGCGGCAGGTAGGTAACCCAACAACTGAAATATGTGGGACACCTTTCCAAGCACTTAAATGACGACTCAAAATATATGATAACATCTACAGTTAAATAGACCTCCATACAAATTCTTATTAACCCCGTCATAATAATAATTGATAGTCAAAACAAATATCAAGGTACTAAAAATAAATCAGACATATGAGATGGATATCAATTTGCAATTACCGGCGATTCCCAAATAGTCATAACAATAACGAGGTACCAATTAGCATACATCTCCCAAACCGTAATCGGGCATAATTAGGGAAAATACCACAGGGTTCTAATTTTAGAGCTTATGCCTCAAATGGCTGTACAAATATTGAATATTAAAGTCCATTTAAGACTATAAAAATGCTGAATAGCGGCCCCACATTTAACTAACATACCATAAAGTTCAAATGTATGCAAAATAATAAACTATATTCAAATAAATAACAAGTGGTTATAATCCCTCAAATATAGTTAGAATTGACAGAACTAACGTACGACGCTACCAGATTTATCTCTGACCCAATATGGTGGTACTCAGACATATAAATCCATTCGTAAGGCAAGTAAAATACATTTTAAGTTAAATATCACTAGAACCAAACGTCCTTCAAAATGATCACAATATAAAGACAGACATACGGTTTGATCAAACCGTCCAAAAATATCAAACTTATCCATGGCCTAAAGAGCAAATTTACTGAGGCCATGTTAAGTTAATAATAATAAATTAAATGTTACGAATCCAAAACGAAAATTTTAAAAGCTAGACCATTATAGCCAAAGGGAATTTTGAATATTAAGACGTTAACTATCCTACGACCAGGTCACTCACCTTGTGATCAGAGTTAATGTGTGTCTGCATTACAGAACCATGCCATTATATATCCAACAACTATGTCATGTGCACTCGAGGTGCGGGAACCAAAGGAGGGGGAGAAGAGTAAGGGGTAGCATGTTTCCAGAACATGCTCAAACACTCCACGCAATTTCAAATGTGCACCGAATAACAATTCTTTGAGTTTCCAAACACTGTCGATGGAGCGCATTCAGTTTGCGCATATCGTTCGTCTTCTTTTCTTGGGTGCGGCACAGCTTTCTTGACGAAGAGCGAACCTGGGCCCTCAAGCCAGTTCAATATTGACAGTGCCACGGTGTGTTGGTGGAGTCGTGGCCTTGTCAAGATGGGTCAACTGGAGCTGGAATGGTGAACCAAACAACCTTTTAGCTTTTATATGTTGTAACAGGTTTACCAGGGTTACAGTAATATGTGTACATCTTAAGTAAAATTTCTATTCTATTTTACTTAATAAATAAATAGATTCAGGTGCGCGAATTAATCACTTTATTTTATACTGTTGTATTTATAACTAAAAAAATTACAAAATATCTATTCATAAAAATAAATTAATATTAATATTTTTGGGAACAATTTTAACTAGCAATAACGATATTAGAATGGAAATTAGGAAAAGAATACAGTAGGGAAATGAAAGTTATTAAATACTCAGTCAGTAAGTTGTTTACATCTCGGCTACTGTCAAGTGTAACCACACAGCCTCAATTGGAAGGCGTGTTTGTATAAACATTGTATGTTACGAGTTGGAATGACAAAATGAGCGTTGCGAGGTTGTTATGATGTTTCTATAAACAAAAAAATTTATAGCAGCTAACCCAAAAGGTGCTGTCAGCATTCCTTAGAAAGAAACTAGGCTGGGGGCCCAGTTAAAATGAGAGGGATTGAGCCCCTCTGGGGTGAATACAGAATATCGTAACCTAGGGTCACTCTGTCAGTTTTGGGGCCACGTGGGCTAAGATGCTGTTTACCAGTACCAGGTCAGGATCCGCCACTTGAGCTCAGGAAACCCAGTTTGGCGATAGCGTTGGGACTACCAGGAGTCAGACAGGCCACCCGGTAAACCTCATAACACCTCGTTTTGTCACACGCTTCCTGATATTCCTTAAGTTCTTTCTTTTTAACTCCACTTTTAACACACATTTGTAATAGTTATAGTAGGATGAATAAACTTCTTAAAAGCCAAGTCTAACGTCAATCACGAACCCACATAGTATTCCATATCATTTACTCTTATCCTCAGCCAAAGACATCCCGACAGATTAACAGGCCCACACACATTAAGATACGAATGGGTGTGGTGACAGTAGTATTAATTCGATACTTTTTATGGGGATCAATTTAATTGATTAGGAATTCCACTACGTGTTTTTATTAAAGAAATGGTTCTTTGTTAATTTTGATATTTTTATTCTGGAAAGGAGCTCAGTGCAATGTATAAATAACATAAATGTAATATATTAATGATATTGTTATTATTTGAGATGAAGGCTACAAATATTTTAACAGTAGAGATAGCTATTTACCAATAATAATTATATATACGTATAACTCCAACAGGTAGCTACTAGCTAGATGCAGTGATAAAGAAAAACTACCTGGTAATAGTGTGTTATGTAGACAAGTATTTACTATATGGCATAAATAGTTATCTTTCTCGATTTACTTTCTCACATCACCACACTATTGCACGTGGGCATATGCATCCTGCCATGATAAACGTCCTTGCTCTGAAAAAAGTGATCCACCAAGAAGTAGGGAACCGTAAACGCTGCATTAGAAGGAGGGTTACTGCTTTCAGTAACTACAGATTCAGTTTCTTCACTCTCGAGTAAGCATCTGCTTCTTAAATATGTCGGAACGATCAATTCGTTCTCTTTTTCTGATTATATTATGTATTATGGTATATATTCGAGTTATCACTTGAAATTTGTCAGGGCTCAACATAATGTGTGTTTAAAATGTCCCAATCTTTTTGATTAGTATGCCAAAAGCACATTCAGCAACACGATGGGCTCTCAAGTGCTGGTAATTGTATACACGCCTCTCATTTGTAAGGTACTTTCTGGCAAATGGTTTCATGATATTTGCAGGAAGCGAATACGCCTCTTTACCAACAAAAACGAAATTAATTTTGTTATTGTTTTCGTAGCTGATGTGTCTAGGAGAGGGATTATTAATCTTACTTTTTCATTAGATTCTTTGCAACTATATACTATAATTAAATTCTGAAGCGTCATTATTTCAACTGTAGTCTCATATATCAATAGTCACAAAACATGTATCGGCGTCTACCACTGCCTGCAAAATGTTGTATTTTAAATAAGCAGCACCCTAGTTTTCTGGCAAGCGGATGTGTTTACCGTCAACAGCACCTACACAGTTAGGATAAGTTCCAAACTTCTTCAAATAGCTGAGTTATATTATGTTCTCATCTTTCAGTTGTTGGTTAAGGCTGCAAGAAAAAAAATACAATGCTTTAGAAATGCATTGGAATTATATACAATTCTAATTAAAACTTATATAATAATCGATACATTTCTATGGATAAAAAATGTTTATATTGGTTTAAATTATAATTATAAGAAAGAAAATACAAAATTTGTATTATTTAATAAGTGTTTATTGGACCAAGATTCATATGAAAAAAAATCAAAATTTGAACATTTCATGTGCCTATTCCCAAAACACACCACTTGCACAAATATATTTTTCAGCTGTTCATGGTCGCTCGAATTGGGCGTCTCTCAGGAGTGCGTTCGCTAGGCATATGTGACAAGAAAAGTCATATGTCCCCAATGGCTTAAAAGGAACAAAAAAAAGCATGGTTATCTGGAAGAGGTACTGAGTTTCTCACAGATTCGTGTGTTATCATAGGTCGATTTCTAGTAGCCTATGTCAAAATGTACGACAAGCAGGTGAGAACACAAGTACATAACACAATTATAGTTTTATGGAAACGTACGAAGAAGAAAAAAATATCATGACGACTCTTCTGTTTTGTTGAACTGACAATAGCCGGAAACCTGACAAGACAAACTATCCAATCCAGCCACCAATGAAACCCCCAGGATTCGGAAAGAGGAGGTTTCGTCCTCAAAAAACATAAGAAAGGGTGATCAGTCCAATGATTGATTTCTAAAATAAAGGTCACAGCTACCCCCCAAACTCGACGAACTCTGAGACTGTAACATTAGCATTGTATCATCTGGCTTAGCACGAGTCTATGACCAATTTGTTCACTCCAATGTATATAATGAAAGGAAGTCCTAACAATTTATGAGGGATGTGGCAAGAAGATGTTTCGATAAGGTATCCAGATATGCGCTGATTGGTCCAGCCTGTTGAAAGAAAGACCACTCACAATACTTAACTGCTTACCCGTCAGGTGTCCGGTCTACGCGACTTGGTGAACGTTCCATGTTTTAACTGTCAACTCACCGGGTGTCCGGACTAAGTGACCTGGAAACAAGCCAAGTTTTAACTGCAACTAACCTGATGTCCGACCTACGTGACCTGAGCGAGTGCCAAGTTTTAACTGCAAACTCACCTGGTGTCAAGCTTACGTGACTTGAGAGCCTGCCAAGTTTTGACAGCTGCTAACAAAAGAGTCATTCTGTTAGCAAGTGTTCGCAACATAGCGTTGTATTTTTAATATGAAGATATCCCACCCGTTTTCGATCAACTAGACCTATATATAGTTGGCACTCAGCTAGCAAAGTGGACTATTATATCCGAAACATCCACAAAAGGTCCTGGTATGGACTTCCACGAGAAGTACTGGTCAGGACTTGGACATAATCGCTTCAGGATGGCAATATATAGCCTCTATATATATTTTATTAAAAATTTAAATGAACTTTAACTGATGTTTGGGTGTTTGAAATCTTTGTTAATTATGGGATTATAATCGGTCAGTGTAGGCTTAGTGAATTCTCAATAAAAGATTTATTTTTGAAAGTAAAATTGTTTTAGGAAACACTTAATGTTTCGTTTCTCTTTGCCGCTTGGGCACTAGTATCTTTGTAATTTTTAGAGATGTTTAATAGGTAGCCACTTTATGATTCTTTTTGTAGCTTGGAATGTTTAGTTTAACATAAATTGTTATTGCACTTTTGGTTACCAATAATTGTTTGAACTTTAAAATTTGATAATGTTTCATTTATAGGTAGTATTTTGTAGACATATTTTCTTTAAAGAAATTATTAAAGTTATACATTTTTATTGAGTATAAGATATAACTTTAACATTTACTGTTTCGTTTAGTGAGAAATTACCAGTATTATATTGTAGTATTGATTTGATTTCTTTTGTAATGTTAAATATTAACAAATCGGAATCTTCTCGATTACTTCAAATGTTGTGGAAGTAATAGTCCTACAGAAGTTTGATTTATGTCGGAAGTCAAACCTTTGTATATTTTACAAATATCAGAATTGATATTTTAATTTAAATTTAATCATAAAATTCAAATTTGTTTAGTCTGAATTCACAGTGGCCATTCAGGCGCTTTGTTAACCTTTTAAAAGAGGCTCTTTAAGCTCTTTATTACTATACTAACGATTTTTGATTGTTATTGGGTCTCTTCCAGACTAATTCATATAAATGAATAATTTACTTTGAGATTGTAAAATTTATTCTCAAACGTACTGCGCAAGTGCAGTCTCTGCCACATTTATATGTTTTTCAAAACTCTTCAGCTTGCCTTGTGATGCCATGTATTTTTTTAACTACCTCTGTTGTTTTGCCTTGAATAAATAATTCAAATTTTTCTTAAACTTGCAATTGTTCCTATTTTTTGATATATTAATTTCCTTATAGTTTTCATCCACCCTCTTTTAGTCTATTTTGGCCTATAGCTATTAGAAGTGGAGGTGGATAACGGTACATTTACCTTTATTAACTTAAAGGCCTGCTTACTGATTTATGATAACGAAAGGCGAAAACGAAAATTCAAACAGGACATTTTGAGATAATTAAACACTCTTCTTGATGAACAGGACGAACAACTGACTGACCATTCTTTTGTTTTCCGTGATCATTCTTTCTTTGAATCAATATCAAATTTGGCAATGCTGGGCTGTCGCTGTTGCCAGTAATTGGGATTTCTTCCTCCAGCACAGTCGTAAAGTTACAGTAGTCTGAGTCTCGTGTTCCTAATATCTGGCTCAAAAACATTCACCTAATAAACACATATTTTATATTAGTACTCTGTGTAGAATTTTTTAAAATTGATCAAGTTAAGATTTTGTGTATGAGTTGGTTGTGTGTGTGTGGTTTTATTTTCCCTTAAGGTTGTGGAATTATAATTTTATGTGTATATAAAAGATTTATTTGAATAATAATGTATTGTTAACAGTTGAAATATAGCAAAAATTATGGAGTCTCCGGCTTTTTACAAGCATTTACTTTCCAAGAGGAAAATACTAAGTAGTAAATAAAGCGCAATGCATATTGTTTGTATATTAATTATGAGGAAAAAAAGTTTTATACATAAAATAGTTTAAGTATAATTATGTGAGGAATAGAGAAACGTTAATATACTTCAATCTTGAAAAAAATATGATTGTGGAAAGAGTTAATGTTTCTAGAAAAGGCTGTACACTGATAGGAAATGTTTTTGCCTGCAATTGAACTCCCCAACCTCCCCATTCCAGATTGTTTATAATGAGGGATTTCCAAGTAAACCCTCCCCCTTCACTCCCCAAAAAACGAAAGCTAGGTTTGGCAACCTCTAACAGAGAGAGTGCGGATAAATATTTTCTCCATAAGACCTGCAGTTCCCTCAGCTATGAAATTAGGTGTAGCTATATCGACCGAGCGGCCACTGCCGTTAGCGATAATCGTGTCAATATTTGCGAATAGAGGGTGTCACATGGTCGGCACAACAAAACCTCAATCTGTTAATCTCAGTTTTATATGCTGGAGCTGTTACTTATATAGCATCTTATTTGTCATCAAGATTCTGAATTTGACCCGAGTCTTAATGACCTTAACCTTTCGTCCATTGGTTCCTCCACTCCTAACTGCTCTCTCATGTCCTTGTTCCTTACTCTCTCTCTCTCTGTCATTATCACTTCACGTGCTTGCAACTTATTCAACTCTTATTCACTGTTCAGGTCTCTAAACCACTCGTAAGAATGGGGGACATGGTATTGTTTATATGGACTAATCATGTCCCACAGAAGCTGTCGTGTCAAATTTAAGAATGTTCATCTGTTGGTCACACTGTTGAGTACTTCCTGCTCTTAAAGAGACCACACAACTCAGGTATTTGAACGAGTTGATACTTTCCAGTTGTTCTCCTTCCAGACAGTTGAATAACATATTTAGACAATTAATGTTTGATTTATAAAGTAGCATTTACACTTAACACTCCAACACCTTAGTTCAGTAGGTAGGCCTAGTGTGGGTTACTTGATCTAAGGATCTCGCCACGGCTGAAATATTTTATCATTGGTGAAATGTGGGTTTAACCTGTCACATTGATAAATTAATAGCTGGGTGTAGTTCCTGTCATAGTCTTTAAGATAGAATAAGTCATATGAAGCTATTGTACCGTGGCTAGAAATTAGACCTTCACCAAGCACATCATTTTCGCTCACCTCGTTTGACTGCCAAGCCGGGGTCCGTACGAAGCCGGAAAACACGCCACGGAACAACATAATTCGCTATCACAAAAAAAAAAAAAACTATCTGGAAGACTGGTTCTACATGCAATTGTTTCGCCTAAAGCTAAAGTGTGGTTTAACGCGCATGCGCGTTCTGATGAACGCAAGTGGACCCTGTGTGTTCGTGTGCTCATCATCCCCGCCCCCTTTCATTCTTAGACTCTACGGCGTTGTGCGCAGGCGCCGAGGAAGACTTCTGTGAACTGATTGGACATTAGTGACTTCATCATTAGGTCATTTCTCCCAAACATTTTCCTCCCACTGTTACCAACTGAATATAAGCGTGTGCCCAACTATTCCCTTATCTATGCGATTAAGTCACACGGACTCAATAGGATGTACGTCATTGTAAAGATGGGGGACACGTACATAGACTGTGTTTATCTATGATAGAGGGTAGGTTTAGTCTACCATTATTATGTAGCCATCTTTTTGGATCGTTTATATTATGTTTTTATTTATGCTAAATTCCTTCTAAATAGATAAATATATTTTATAGTCAGTATTAGTTGATTGTTGATATTAATATCTTTAACGGACTTATGAATGATACTAATTTTGTAGTTATAAATTAACATGTATATATTTAAGTCTATTGAGGAGATTTTAGGTCAAGAGTTAGATTGGGAAACTATCAAGGCTGCTAAAATTATTTCTTGTATATGATGTTAGCGGGCTAATATCTTAATGCCGAGTAGGAAGTATAGAGAGGTAAATTGTTGGTATGCTTTATCTATTTCGTATATATTGGATTAACTATGAGGGAATTGTTAAAGTTTTACATTTTATTAGTTATATATTTATTTGTGCAGGTTTGCTATATTTAATTACGCATTACATGGACAGACCCGGAGCCGTACTTCAATGTTTAGTAATATTATATTCTTTAATATTTCTGAGAACACAACAGCCATTGTTTTGTTTTGATTCTCTGATGATTCCTATCAAGATTATAGTTAGTATATCGTATTGTATGTTATATATTCCATTTGTTATTTATTCTTTTAATAAACAAGCCTTTAGGGGCAACCTTGTTACAGTGCACATGTTATTTATATCAGGACCCTATTAGACTAATTCGTTTATTCCCGTTAAAATAGATTATTTTACGAGAGAGGGTTTGTTGTCAAACTGAGTACAGATAATTAAAGGTCCCTAGTGATTGGCTCTAATTTTGTAACTTAGCGACTTGCTCACTGTGGTGCTTCTTGGAGCGTTGCTGGGGAGATATAACGCTAGCCCCACAGGGAGTACGGTTGACAGGCTGGAAAGTCACTATCATTATCAGTGATGGATGTAAAAAAAACCACACTTAACAAATGTTTCGAAACAATTTAAACAAAGGCAATTTACTCCAAAATCAGGAAATTTTTGTATATAAGCCTGTCGTGCTAAGCTAATTAATTACATTACAGCAATTAAATCTTTTAACACGTCTTTCTACTCATTCGGGTTATACGCTTTTGTACTAATTACACTTATGTTTTTAGGGATTAGCTAGGTTAAATTTATAGGAAGTGTACCTGCATTATGTGTAGAGGGAGATTGGAAAACCAGTTTGTAAAAACCACCCTCAGTACATCCGACGGAGATTCGAACCTCAATCTCCTCGGCATGGGCAGTTTAGTCTACTGCATCAGAAGCGCGTTAGACCTCGCAGCCACTGAAGCGGGTATTTAATTTCTTACATTATTTAATATGCAAAAGGTAGCCAAGAATTCTAGACCACATAAAACTACGAAACATTAAGGCAAATTATCCCAAATATCTTGAGACACGAAAGTCAACCATGGAAATCATAGCTTTTCCATTATATAAATATCTTTATACAGGGTGGGGCCAAAACAATTAGATTAGACATTTAATAGTGGAAAATCAACACATTGATTAAAAAGTAAATATTCACTAGCTACATAAAAGCTAACTACACTTTTTCACTTTTTAAGATGTCACTGGGGTGATTGCCACCGGACGTCAGGCAAACCTTGGCAAGTTGTCCACTTTACTGAGCATAGCTCGTCTAATTCAGGAGTCTTCAACCGTTTTTGGTCCATGGGCCAAATTTCTGTCTATTGTTGGCTCGGGGGCTGCATACTGTACCGACAATATTAGGATTGAACGTACTAAAATAGGCACGAAAAACCAAATATTTACTCAATAATATAAAAAGTGAAGTCATACTATTCAGAATTGCAAGTCAATTTTCAGTTTATAAGCTAAATGGATAGCGCGACATGGTAAACATAATTATCAAAAATTATGCAATTAGGTACATTTGTACACGTATTTTAAAATCTTTCAGTGAGATGTTTGACACTGTTTATTCGTAGAAAGTTTGTCAATGTCGGCTCTAATCTTTATGTTGCAACTCGAAGTACTTTCAAGGTGGACATCACTTATTCTAGTCCTGGCTTTTGATTTTACGATCTTTCTTGAAAATAACTGCTTGAAGACGTGTGCTCTCGAACAGTGCATGCAGTCGAATGGTTGGTAAGTTGTCTTTGTCAAAATACTTAGAATAGAATTCAAAGAGTCTTAGGTTGAATTTTTCTTTTAGATCAGTGTTGCATTGCAAATCAATCAGTTCCATTTGCATATTCACAGGCACATATTCGAGAGATCCACTGTAGGGCCCAGAAAACAGGTTAATTAGATTTTCATTTTCTTTGAAGTTCATGAATCTTGACTTGAATTCTTTTCTCAAATTGGCTAATGCAGAGGCACACTTATTAGTGTCGGAACACACACACTTTGGGGAAGTGAGCTGAATTTCCCATAAAACAAGTTGGTTTTGAAATTATTTGATGCCGTCATAAAGATGGTGTATTAAGATGTCTTTTTCTTGCAGCAGTGTGTTCAGATGATTAGAATGTTTCGTAACGTCAGTCAAGAATCCAAACTCACTCAGGATCATTGAAATGAGGCACAGGTTTTCCTTTACTTGTCATAAAAGTCTGTATCACTTCCTTAAGGTCAAATACTCTTTCCAACATTTTCCCTCTGGAAAGCCAACAAACATCAGAAAAATAAACAACATTCCCATGTTCTGAATTTATCTCCGACAGAAAGTATGAAACTCGCGGTGGTTGAGTCCTCTGGATTTGATGAAGTTCATGACTTTTATGATAACCATCACATCATCAAAATATAATTATTTTACACATTTAAATTCTGTTGGTGATAAATTATCCTTTCTTTTCTTTATCAAAGCAACAAGTCCATGTTTACCAGCCATAGCCGGTGCATTATCTTATAATTCCAGATAGATTTGCAACTTAAGAATGATTTGATTAAAGACTAACATAAAACTTAAAGTATATCACAAACTTTCATAGGATAAAGGCCAGCAATATCTTTAATAATCTCAAAATAATTATTAATGCCACTAATAAAAATAATTATGCAACATCAGTCATATCCGTACTTTCGTCAATAGCAACGAAGTAAAAAATGAAGTTTGATCCACGATCCCTTTGGGAATTTTATATATCTCTGGGCGGCTCTTCAATACTTCTTGACAGGCCGAATTTGAAAAAAAGATGCTTTAGAGATGGTTATAATACATTTGCAGCTGATTCCATGCACCCTTTTATAAATCCACCATCTGAGAAAGGTTTTGATTTAGAAGCAATTTTTTCTGATATAATAAAGATAACCTTCACAACGGCTTCACTTTATACATTTTGTTTCTTAAATGTAAATAGCTGGATTTGTAAAGCTGTTTCTTTTAATATCCTAATCTATCAATCTTTAGCTGACCTTGACCAGCGTCAAATTTTGCAGCGTACTTAGTTTCATAGTGAAGTTTTAAATTGTATTCTTTGATAACAGAAACCAATTCATGACACATTGGCTTCTGGCAAACGTCAACAAACAGATGTAAATTTGTCCACTTCTCTTGAAAGATACGAAACTCAAACTTTAAGCTATCTAGTTACGCTAGTCGCCATTGTAACACGGTGAACGCACTGCAGACGTAACATGATGGTGTCCGAGTCTCTCAGGGGTGATGAACGAACGCAAACACTCCCAACTGTTCGAACGCACCAAAAATAGTACTCCCTCCCTTGTCTACTAGGGCTGTCATTTGCCTGCTTAAGCAACATTTGAATGAAAACACAATCGTTTTAACAATAGCAGGAAATACATAAATAAAATATTTATTTTAATAGTCAAGTATGTAAAATATAAATCTGTATTGGTAATTTTTTTCTCTTTAAATAATTTTGTGATTTTCATGATCTGGCGGGCCACAGAAAGATTGTTATGGCGGGCTGTACCCCCCTGGTCTAATTGTTTCTGCCCCACCCTATATTATTCAAATTAATTACAGAAACATGCCAAGTTAAACATTTAAATAATAATTAAAAGCAATTTTTAGAGGGTTAATTGCAAGGAAAGTTAACTAAACTAAAATAAATCAATCAATGAAACAAATTGAAATTAACTAAATAAGCGATGACTTCCAATCTCCATCTTTATCCCACCTAACCATTTCTCTTCTTGAAAGCACGACTCAACTTTTTTTTTTATCTGTTTATAATTACATATCAAAATTGTTGGTTCTTCCTGCATAAATTAACTAGTCAAATGGCCCCAGCTACTTCAAAACAACCCCAAAACTTGTAAATGAGCTTTTAGACTAAATGGAATATTTTTAATCAGAGTTATATTACATTTTATTTTAAAATTGTGTATAACCCGAACGAGTAGTAAGATGCTAATAATATTAGTTTAAAATTTTCACCTTCAGGTTCTTTTAAATTATTAATTTTTGTTGTGAAAAATATTATGTAAAGGCTAATGTAAGTAGTAAATATACAAAATATTGGGATTACTACATTTAAGAACCAAGGGGAGATAAAAAAAACTCAAATAAAATGGAATGTGTCAAATATTTTAATACTATAATTAAAAAAAAACATAAATAATCCAAAAATGTCATTTATTAGAATTAATTTATCATGATAAATTAACACAAGATAAATGGAATGTCACCTTTGTATGTACAGATTCATTTACATTTTTAATATCACAAATAATAATAATAATACAAATGGGTATAAAAAATTAGTGAGATTAGTTAATAACAGATAAATAATATATTTAATCAATCGATAACCTTAATTTACCTAAATAAAGCCTTCACTTAATATTTTGGATCCAATCAAATGTTTACGATAAAACCCTGTTACAAGATATGTTTCTTGCAGTCAATCCCGTCATCTTCACATGCCCCTCCTAGATGCAGGCCGATTCAAACTGGGCGTTTTCAAGCTCACGTTCGGCACTTGAACGCTCAGTGTGCTCTGGTCTTCGTTGGACGAAGTGGCGGGTTGCACCGAGGAAATGTCAGACTCCCCAGGAAAGGAAACGCATGTAGTGTAGTCATTGTTTCTGGAACTCTTAGATGAACTTGTCGAGTTGGAAACAGGAGTCGACCGACCACGGACACTTGTCGGGAGACTTCTGTCAAACGAGTTCTCTGTTTGGTTCGAATGAACTGAATGAGAGTTGTTCTCCCCACTCGACGGGCTGAGCGCCTCTGCCTCCTTGGTCTTACGAAGAGTGGTACCTGCCCACTAACCCCCAGAGACCGGAAAGCCAATTCCAGCTCTGATGTAGTGGGCTCGACTCCAATGCCTAGGAAATTATTCATTATCTGTTTCTTGAACGCTTCCGTCACAGACAAGTTCGGCTTTTCCAGACTCTGCTGACTTTCTTTGGTCGATGATTGAGGTCTGGGTGGTGGTCTCTTATCGGCTGCCATAATTTGATATTTGTTATTTTTCTTGGTTAGAGGAAGACCCAACTTCTTGAGAGCACCATCCAGATCTTGCGGAGAAGGGTTCAGGCCAATGCCAATAAAACTCTCAAGGATTTGTTTTTTAAATTGTTCAATAGAAAGGTCCCGAGAAGAATCCTGTATGCTGGTCTCAGGACAAGATGCATTAGTTTGATCATGAGACAGACATACATCACTTTGTCCATGATTCAGACATGCATCAGTTGGTTCCTGAGACAGACATACATCACTTTGTCCATGATTCAGACGTGCATCAGTTTGTTCCTGAGGTAAATGTGCATCAGTTTGTTCGTGAGGCAAACGGGCATCAGTTTGTTGATGAAAGAGATGAGGATCGGTTTGATCTTGAGGATTCTGTTCCCCCACTTGTTTCGACCAAGGAAAGGGGCTCGTGATGAGTTGGCGTCTCATCAGTTCAGCCATAACATCTGGCAAAGTGTCATCAGATCCTACGTCTTCACGCAACTATCCTCAGTTCCACGCACCCTTGCAGGGTTATCTGCTGTGTCCTTCCCTTGGTTGTCGTCCACCATCACAGAGTCCTCTGCAGCTAAGAGGAACTGTGAAGACTGAGGGGTGTCCACTTCCACTATGGTTGACAACTCGTGCGGCTGAATATGATTTCTGCAACAGTTAGGAACCAGAGGAATGCTAAGTTTTTATTTCTAATCTCGCTGAATAACATAACACAAAATGTTGAGGTTACCGACACTAGTTTGAATCAGGTTTTCATGCTGAAGACGTACAACCAAGGCCACGATTTTGATGACATGTCGTCTCTTTTTGGTGGGCCTACATCACAGACAGTGTTTACAAGTACACAAAATCTGTGGAAACATTACAAGATATTTTTTTTGTCATTTTGTATAGTTACATTTATTGGTTTCAGTCATTTTCTGGCCCAATTTTAGACATTTATGTTCAAAAAGTATATTTAAGATACTATTGATATTTTGTAAATAAACAGGGTGGCTACAAAAAATATTTTAAAAAATTCACTGACTTTTCCAGGTAACATTTTTCATTTTCCTTTGACAACTTTTTTTCCAGTTTTACTGGTGGGAATGATGACTTTTGTTTTATTTATTATTGATCGAACATTAAAAAAAAGTTTGTGAATACTAAACTAACTGTTTTATAAGTTATTTTAAAAATTAAAATGTTATTTAATTTAGGTATTATTAACTTTTGTTTTAGTGTTTAAGTAGCAAAATTAATAGGATATTTTGAACATATTTTCTAAATCCTTGTCTTTTCCTTATTTTTAGTTAAATTCCCTATTTTCCCTGTCTGTAGCCATCATAATAAATATACACTCAAACAGAGGCCTACATTTTTTCATCAAATAATGGCTGGAACGAAAAGAAAATGTCGACAATGAACTTTGTTTGGTTGTAAAATACACATTCCTGGTGAGACTGCAACTAGACTGGAGAGGGTTGTGTTGGGAGGGGGTAGCTATTACTTCTGAAGCAGGTATTACACATTCCTGGCGAGACTACAACTAGACTGGAGAGGGGTGTTGGGAGGGGGTAGCTATTACTTCTGAAGCAAGTATTACACATTCCTGGCGAGACTACAACTAGACTGAGAGGGGTGTTGGGAGGGGGTATCTATTACTTCTGAAGCAGGTATTACACATCCCTGGTGAGACTGCAACTAGACTGGAGAGGGTGTGTTTGGGAGGGGGTAGCTATTACTTCTGAAGCAGTATTACACATTCCTGGTGAGACTGCAACTAGACTGGAGAGGGTGTGTTGGGAGGGGTATCTATTACTTCTGAAGCAGGTATTACACATTCCTGGCGAGACTACAACTAGACTAGAGAGGGTTGTGTTGGGAGGGGTAGCTATTACTTCTGAAGCAGGTATTACACATTCCTGGTGAGACTGCAACTAGACTGGAGAGGGTTGCGTTGGGAGGGGGTATCTATTACTTCTGAAGCAGGTATTACACACTCTGGTGAGACTGCAACTAGACTGGAGAGGGTTGTATTGGGAGGGGGTAGCTATTACTTCTGAAGCAGGTATTACACATTCTGGCGAGACTACAACTAGGATGGAGAGGGTTGCGTTGGGAGGGGGTAGCTATTACTTCTGAAGCAGGTATTACACATTCCTGGTGAGACTGCAACTAGACTGGAGAGGGTTGTGTGAGGAGGGGTAGCTATTACTTCTGAAGCAAGTATTACACATTCCTGGTGAGACTGTAGCTAGACTGGAGAGGGTTGTGTTGGAGGGGGTATCTATTACTTCTGAAGCAGGTATTACACATTCCTGGTGAGACTGCAATAGACTGGAGAGGGTTGTGTTGGGAGGGGGTAGCTATTACTTCTGAAGCAAGTATTACACATTCCTGGCGAGACTGACAACTAGACTAGAGAGGGTGTGTTGGGAGGGGGTATCTATTACTTCTGAAGCAGGTATTACACATTCCTGGTGAGACTGCAACTAGACTGGAGAGGGTTGTGTTGGGAGGGGGTAGCTATTACTTCTGAAGCAGGTATTACACATTCCTGGTGAGACTCAACTAGACTGGAGAGGGTTGTGTTGGGAGGGGGTAGCTATTACTTCTGAAGCAAGTATTACACATTCCTGGCGAGACTACAACTAGACTGAGAGGGTTGTGTTGGGAGGGGGTATCTATTACTTCTGAAGCAGGTATTACACATTCCTGGTGAGACTGCAACTAGACTGGAGAGGGGTGTGTTGGGAGGGGGTATCTATTACTTCTGAAGCAAGTATTACACATTCCTGGTGAGACTGCAACTAGACTGGAGAGGGTTGTGTGGGAGGGGGTATCTATTACTTCTGAAGCAGGTATTACACATTCCTGGCGAGACTACAACTAGACTAGAGAGGGTTGTGTTGGGAGGGGGTAGCTATTACTTCTGAAGCAGGTATTACACATTCCTGGTGAGACTGCAACTAGATGGAGAGGGTTGCGTTGGGAGGGGGTATCTATTACTTCTGAAGCAGGTATTACACATCCTGGTGAGACTGCAACTAGACTGGAGAGGGTTGTATTGGGAGGGGGTATCTATTACTTCTGAAGCAGGTATTACACATTCCTGGCGAGACTACAACTAGGATGGAGAGGGTTGCGTTGGGAGGGGGTAGCTATTACTTCTGAAGCAGGTATTACACATTCCTGGTGAGACTGCAACTAGACTGGAGAGGGTTGTGTGGGAGGGGGTAGCTATTACTTCTGAAGCAAGTATTACACATTCCTGGTGAGACTGTAGCTAGACTGGAGAGGGTTGTGTTGGAGGGGGTATCTATTACTTCTGAAGCAGGTATTACACATTCCTGGTGAGACTGCAACTAGACTGGAGAGGGTTGTGGAGGAGGGGGTAGCTATTACTTCTGAAGCAGGTATTACACATTCCTGGTGAGACTGCAACTAGACTGGAGAGGGTTGTGTGGGAGGGGGTATCTATTACTTCTGAAGCAGGTATTACACATTCCTGGTGAGACTGCAACTAGGACTGGAGAGGGTTGTTGGGAGGGGGTAGCTATACTTCTGAAGCAAGGTATTACACATTCCTGGTGAGACTGTAGCTAGACTGGAGAGGGTTGTGTTGGGAGGGGGTATCTATTACTTCTGAAGCAGGTATTACACATTCCTGGTGAGACTGCAACTAGATGGAGAGGGTTGCGTTGGGAGGGGTAGCTATAACTTCTGAAGCAGGTATTACACATTCCTGGTGAGACTGCAACTAGACTGGAGAGGGTTGTGTGGGAGGGGGTACTATTACTTCTGAAGCAGGTATTACACATTCCTGGTGAGACTGCAACTAGACTGGAGAGGGTTGTGTGAGGAGGGGGTATCTATTACTTCTGAAGCAGGTATTACACATTCCTGGTGAGACTGCAACTAGACTGGAGAGGGTTGTGTGAGGAGGGGGTAGCTATTACTTCTGAAGCAGGTATTACACATTCCTGGTGAGACTGCAACTAGATGGAGAGGGTTGCGTTGGGAGGGGGTAGCTATACTTCTGAAGCAGGTATTACACATTCCTGGTGAGACTGCAACTAGACTGGAGAGGGTTGTGTGGGAGGGGGTATCTATTACTTCTGAAGCAGGTATTACACATTCCTGGTGAGACTGCAACTAGACTGGAGAGGGTTGCGTTGGGAGGGGGTAGCTATAACTTCTGAAGCAGGTATTACACATTCCTGGTGAGACTGCAACTAGGCTGGAGAGGGTTGTGTTGGGAGGGGGTAGCTATAACTTCTGAAGCAGTATTACACATTCCTGGTGAGACTGCAACTAGACTGGAGAGGGTTGTGTGAGGAGGGGGTATCTATTACTTCTGAAGCAGGTATTACACATTCCTGGTGAGACTGCAACTAGACTGGAGAGGGTTGCGTTGAGAGGGGGTATCTATTACTTCTGAAGCAGGTATTACACATTCCTGGTGAGACTGCAACTAGATGGAGAGGGTTGCGTTGGGAGGGGTAGCTATTACTTCTGAAGCAGGTATTACACACTCCTGGTGAGACTGCAACTAGGATGGAGAGGGTTGTGTTGGGAGGGGGTAGCTTATAACTTCTGAAGCAGGTATTACACATTCCTGGTGAGACTGCAACTAGACTGGAGAGGGTTGTGTTGGGAGGGGGTATCTATTACTTCTGAAGCAGGTATTACACATTCCTGGTGAGACTGCAACTAGACTGGAGAGGGTTGTGTGAGGAGGGGGTAGCTATTACTTCTGAAGCAGGTATTACACATTCCTGGTGAGACTGCAACTAGACTGGAGAGGGTTGTGTTGGGAGGGGGTAGCTATTACTTCTGAAGCAGGTATTACACATTCCTGGTGAGACTGAACTAGGATGGAGAGGGTTGTGTTGGGAGGGGGTAGCTATTACTTCTGAAGCAGGTATTACACATTCCTGGTGAGACTGCAACTAGGATGGAGAGGGTTGTGTTGGGAGGGGGTAGTTATTACTTCTGAAGCAGGTATTACACATTCTGTGAGATGAACTAGACTGGAGAGGGTTGCGTTGGGAGGGGGTATCTATTACTTCTGAAGCAGGTATTACACATTCCTGGTGAGACTGCAACTAGACTGGAGAGGGTTGCGTTGGGAGGGGGTATCTATTACTTCTGAAGCAGGTATTACACATTCCTGGTGAGACTGCAACTAGACTGGAGAGGGTTGTGTGAGGAGGGGGTATCTATTACTTCTGAAGCAGGTATTACACATTCCTGGTGAGACTGCAACTAGACTGGAGAGGGTTGCGTTGGAGGGGGTAGCTATTACTTCTGAAGCAAGTATTACACATTCCTGGTGAGACTGAGCTAGACTGGAGAGGGTTGTGTTGGGAGGGGTACTATTACTTCTGAAGCAGGTATTACACATTCCTGGTGAGACTCAACTAGCTGGAGAGGGTTGTGTTGGGAGGGGGTAGCTATTACTTCTGAAGCAGGTATTACACATTCCTGGTGAGACTGCAACTAGATGGAGAGGGTTGTGTTGGGAGGGGTAGCTATTACTTCTGAAGCAGGTATTACACATTCCTGGTGAGACTGCAACTAGGATGGAGAGGGTTGTGTTGGGAGGGGTAGTTATTACTTCTGAAGCAGGTATTACACATTCCTGGTGAGACTGCAACTAGACTGGAGAGGGTTGTATTGGGAGGGGGTAGCTATTACTTCTGAAGCAGGTATTACACATTCCTGGTGAGACTGCAACTAGCTGGAGAGGGTTGTGTTGGGAGGGGTAGCTATTACTTCTGAAGCAGGTATTACACACTCCTGGTGAGACTGCAACTAGACTGGAGAGGGTTGTGTTGGGAGGAGGTAGCTATTACTTCTGAAGCAGGTATTACACATTCCTGGTGAGACTGTAACAGACTGGAGAGGGTTGTGTTGGGAGGGGTAGCTATTACTTCTGAAGCAGGTATTACACACTCCTGGTGAGACTGCAACTAGACTGGAGAGGGTTGCGTTGGGAGGGGGTAGTTATTACTCCTGAATCTGGTGTTCATAAATCAAGATAACATTCAGCAGGATAAGAGAGTTTAGTTCTTAAAGGTTTTTTTTATTTCATACATATTTTTTAGTTTCCATTTGTAAAGTATCCGACACCTTAGTTCAGTCAATAGTGGGTGTATATATACTGAACTAAGGTTCCTAGGTTTGATTCCCTGCATGGCTGAAAAACTTATTGTTGGGGAAATGTGGATCTACCTTCTTTCACAGTGGTAAACTAACGAGCTGGGGACTGGATGTTGTGCCTGTCCTAGTCTTCAAGTTAGATTATGAGACATATGAAGCTACAACAATCCTAGCCAGCCAGTGGTGGGAAATATATGGCTTGAATAAAAAACTTAATCAGGCCACAGGCTGTAAACAGTAATGGATGTGTGTGGTGTGTATAATATATATAAAGTGTATGTTTGTTTTAGTTTTGTGGATTCATATTTTAGGCCACTTTTTGTAAATATGAAATCATTTTAAGTGTCACGTTTATAGTCTTTCCCCATATCTATACAAGTTAATGGAACTATTTTAGTTTATCCCAATATCCAGGTGCTGTATGTTCCACCAGGTATAACTGCACTAATGCTAAAGGCAAGTTGTCGGGGAATTAAACTCGTGCTGACAACAAACTCTCCCCACAAATATCTACATAAGTGTGTTGATCCATTGTTTGTGACAAAGACTGTACAATATCGGATCAGTAGGTGTGTGACGCCTTGGTTCAGTTGGTTCTTGCACCAAATGTTAGGTCTGAAGGTGTGGTGCTTGTGTTTGAGAACTTATACGAACAAGAGGCAAATGTGTGTGGTCGCATGATCTAAGGCAAGAGTGAAGAATCTTTCTGCATCGAAAGGCCGGGTGGCAATTCAAAGGAGTGGTTAATTTTCTAACATTTTAATCTGAATTTTTTTCTTATCGCAGCGTCTTACTACCTGCATGAGGCAGAAATCATTTTAAGAGGCAATATATCCGCATTTGCATGGAAGAATAAGAAACCATTTAGATAAAACCACACTCAGTAGACTTGACCAGGATTCGAACCTCAATATCCCCGTCATCAGCAAGAAAGTCTAACATGAGAGTGACACATTAAACCATTCCGCAACTGTAGTGGGTTATTTTATTTTAATTAATTAAAATGCCCACCATTTGATAATGTATAATATATAAACAATGAAAATGCATAATTGACAAGATATATGAGAAAACAGCTCCGATCACCTCAAAAAGCCGCAGATTCCTCACCCTTGGTCTAAGGTGTCACCTGCTCAATAGACTGGAATGCCGCTGATGGAGACACCGTTCTCATCCTGATTGGGTGGTTTTTACCTAAATGGTTTTTGCCTCTAAATTAAACCTTCCTTATCAATAAAACATTATTGTAATTTTTTTATATATATATGCAGCTTACAACCCAAACAGGTAACAAGACCAAAACAAAAATTTGAAAAATGTGTAAATACAACTTAGACAATCTTCTGATGCGATTCAAGTCATCAGCTCAGAGACAAACAAGAATTATAAGGGATTTTCACAGTTAATTTCTGCCAAAATAATACAGAAACATGTTTTTGATGTTAACTGGTATCCTAGACAACGTCCTACAATCACTTGTTGTCAAGATTACAGCCCAAACTTTCCTCAGTGCTGCACTCTATTGTCATGTGACTGAACAAACGTGTCTGGAATAAAGGGATTAGATGAGTAGAAGGGAGAACACTATACAACTGCACACACTATTTGCTCAGGATGGTGGTAAGCTCATGTAAAGAATTCACAGAGGATGATTGAATTGAAGTATGGTGGGAAAATACTTCCAGGGAGGCCAACAAAGAGATGGGAGGAGCAAATAACAGCAAGTGTGCGAGTTAGAGGAATGGTGAAGATGGAGACATTTTACTAAAGTGACCCAACCACAAGCTTTATAGAGTTCATGATGATGATATTATTTGAGTAAAGTGAGCACAGCTTCTGTCTTGTGGGCACACTACTCACCCAAATCTGTTATTGCGGACAGGTTGCGAGGGAGTTGGCCCCATTAACTCTGAGCGCAGGTTACTATCGTCAACAGGGCAGAAACACAGGTCTGGCCTGCGAGGCTTAGCTCCTACCGTTGGGACCCACGACTCCGGGGGGCTGATGTACTTGGTACTGTCACGCTGACTGTCACTGGAGCTCTCCAACAGCATCTGTTTCTCCCGACGGATCTGTTCGATCATCTCGGACAGGCTAGAGATACGGTCGGTAAGTTTTTTGGAGCAGTCATTGAAATTCCCAAAATGACAGGATTACTACATGGTTCGCGTCTTCCCTGAACGTCATTCCTAAGTGCCGAGAGCGAAGATGGGGTTGGTGGTGTTTCTGAAGAGCAGTAGCAGTTCCCGGGTTTAGGAGGAATCTTCTGGCGAGTGCTGGGTGAGACCTTCTCACATGCACCGATTGTACTCGGGGCTTTGCGAGTCTGGGGCTCACGAACCAATGGTTGCTTCACTGAGTTAGTCTCGCTGGTCGGTAAAGTCGACCCTTGCGTAGGAAGCGGTTTTGACACAGACTCTGGAGCCGAAGGAGTACGATAATGCAATTTCTTGGTGAGAACCTTATCTTGCGTAACTTGTGAAACCTTAGGTTCTGCTTTTTTAGGTGGTTTCTGCTCAGGTGGTGGTGCCATCTTAGTAGTCGTATTGTCTGACTTAGCGTTAGAGTGAAGCCTATCGGAACCAACTGTCTGCGGAATGTCTGGTGTGTCCGAAACCTCGCTGACATTCAAATCTTCCACACTCTGTCTGCTGAGTTTCAGGAGTTGGGAGATGTAGAATTGAAGGTCGGTGGAGTTTGTCTCGTCAGAGTTTGAAGAGCTATGTTTGTCCAGGAACTGTTCCAACTCCTCCTTCTGTCTGTGTATTTCTGATAAAAGTTTGTCAACTCTATCTGCTTGCGCTGGGACCATCTCGTGAGGTGGGCTCAGGTACACCGTACTCACTGAACTTCCCTCTGGGGTCACATGCTCTACACTAGAGTCTTGGCTTTCAGGCGGCTCTCGGGTCTCTTTCATCACCTTGTGCCGCTCGTAAGATACCTCCAATACTTTTTTTCTTTTCTTTTTATTATTTTCATTTTTTTTAGAATATTTTTGATGTATCTTGATCTTATTCGATACAGATTTTCTTTGTTTATCAGTAGATGTAGACTTGCGTTTCTCGGCAGACGCAGATTTTTGTTCCTCGGTAGATGCAAATTTTTGTTTCTCGGCAGATGCAAATTTTTGTTTCTCGGTAGATGAAGGCTTTTGTTTCTCAGTAGATGCAAGCTTGTGTTTCTTGTAGTCCAGGCTTTTGTTTCTCAGTAGATGAAGATCTGTGTTTCTCAGTAGATGAAGATCTGTGTTTCTCAGTAGATGAAGATCTGTGTTTCTCGGTAGACGCAGGCTTTGTGTTTCTCTGAAGATGCAGGCTTGTTTTCCCTCAGTAGACGCAGGACTTGTGTTCCTCTGAAGATGCAGACTTGTGTTCCTCTGAAGATGCAGGCTTGTGTTCTTCAGTACACACAGGCTTGTGTTTCTCAGCAAATGAAGACTCCTTTTTTCTTTCTTGTGGACAACCCAAAAGTTGGTCAGTTTGACTGCAGTAAGACTTCCCCACCTTCTCCCGGACACTCACTGTGATGTGGATGTCCTCGCTAGTCGCCATGGAGGTGGAGCTTGAACCTAACTCAGAGAAACTTTGCTCAGCGCTCAGCGACATGTCAAGGCTGTATTCGCTGACCACACTGACAGTGCTGCCCTCACGAAGCTCTAGGTTGTTATCGTTGGTTGGTTGAGGACGATCACCTGTTGGGCTGCCTCTCGACTGAGTTTCACTATCAGCTTCTCGAGCTGTTGTCTTCCCGGCACATACCTCGGTCTGTGACACAGACTCAGGGTGTGTGTCGCCAGGGGAGGGACTTGTCGGTTTGGTGATGGACGAGGGATGTTCTTGGCTCTTTGAAGGTGGACACACAGGGTGTTGTGGAGCCAGATGCTCCCTCACTTCCTCCATGAGTATCGAGCGCTGGATGTTGACTCGATCCATGAGTTGTTGTAGCAGTGAGGACGAGTGATGACCGCGCCATGTGGAACTGTAACAGGATAGATAGTATTTCAACACAACTGTTCTGAGGGTGTTATCATGTCGACCTAATCCTCCCACAAGAGATGGAGTTGTTCTATAGGTGTGTAAGAGACTTGCTGTACAGGGCGTACTTTTTACCCATTGTCACACATGCAGCAGAAACAAGGACAGTGAATGTAATAAAGTGGAGGCCATGAGTTTGTGACAAGATCAAACAAGTATCACTCACCTCTCTGAGTTGTGGGGCACCCTCGCGGCCACTATAGAGCTCTCGGGAGAGATGGACGAGCGTGAAACGTCAGGACACGTACCACAAACAGCCACGTTAAGCTTAGGCGGGCTCTCTACCACATAGGCTGGTCGATGTTCATCTATGCAACAGTCTAAAGTAAGTCTTGGCAACAAAACAGGTAGGTAGGTATGTGCGACATGACAGTGAGTTAAGGGTTTGCAAAATGGCATTAATCTAGGGGTTTGCAACATGGTAGTCAAGTAGGGGTGTGCAAAGTCCACCTTTTTAGATTCAAAACAAAGTCAACAAAGCATATCAAATATTCTTGAATTTCTTCATTATTTTAAGTTAAACATAGATACTTTAATGTTAATTATGTGTCTATCATTTAACACTAAATCATTAATAATAGAAGATGTTATTCTTTATGGAGTTTTAAAGTAATTTTTACAAATCTTGTCCATCCTGCAATTCATTTGATACTTAGTGCTACTCTCTAAACAGCTGAATAATCAATAGTAAAAAAATGTCAATTTGTTGTGATATTTCAAAGCGAGGTTGAAATTCCCAATCACCCAGACCTAAGTTAAAGTTAAGAAGACGGTACCGGTAATATCTACAATACAGCGTTGCAAAATGTATATTTTAAGGAAAAGTGACCACAAAAAACGAGAGGATGGCAATTGTTTCCCAATAGTAAGCGTGCAGATCCCTCGCAGATGATATCCAGTGAAGAAACAAACTTTTCGTGAAAAATTTAGAAAATTCCACTTGAAATTATAAAAAAACATCTGTGTCACAAAAATCACTCACCCAAATTTATGGGCACTCGGCGCTCCGAACAGCGGCAACTCTCGAAGTTGGCATCACTGTGATGGACCAGAGCGCACCTACAGCCAGTCGCGGTGGCACCACTGTGGTACACCCTCTCGAAGGCAGAGTCCATGTCTTTCTGTCGGCGACTGTTACGCTCCTTCCTGCGCTCTTCATTTAGATACACATCCACCTGCACACCAACTCACATTGTATCAACAGTGCCTGGGACACAGCTGGAGGATAGTCATGGAGTGCATCTACTCACGTGAGTGTGATGACTGCGCACCTTGCGCTCCTCTTTAGTCAGGAGCGCCAACTGATCCACAAGATTCTGATAGTCTTGACTAATCCTCAGCTGCGCCAGGGCCTGATGACCCCTTCCGAGAGCTTGGAATCGCGAGGGGCCCTCCTCCATCGCAGGTTTGTGGGCCCCCTCTTCCCTCCTGGCCATTTCCTCCGCGTCAGGCTGAAAACACGACAAAATCACATTAAGTTCATCTTAATCGACTAAAACACGGGAGCAAAAGAACCTACCTAAATAACTTTGTGTTAGTATGGAGACTTAGCTCAGTCTGAAATTGGTGCAGTTCCTGAACCTAGAGTTGTCCTGTTACCTGGATAGTTCCTGGCACTAGAGTTAGCTTGCTACTCAGATAGTTCTCAGCACTAGAGTTGTCTTGCTACCCTGATAGTTCCTCGCCATAGAGTTGTCCTGTTACTCAGATAGTTCTCAACACTAGAGTAGTTCTGTTACCCTGATAGTTCCTAGCCCTAGTTAGCTTGCTACTCAGATAGTTCTCAGCACTAGAGTAGTTCTGTTACCCAGATAGTTCCTGTCATTCAGGACGTGTCAGTACCTGAGTGTCTGCTCTCAGTCGTTGCACTCTGTGCTGAGTGTCGCACAATTTCTCGTAGCGAGCGCTGTGGTCATACAACTGCACCTTCGAAGGGGCCCTAGTTTTGGCAGCACTGGACCGGGAGGTATTCCCCCCCTTAGTTGCCAAGGGCTCAGAGGGTTTAGAGGCCCCTGAGAAGCTGCAAGGTGCTCTCTTGGTACTGTCGACTTGCGACATTTCATTCCGGTCCTGTCCAGGAGTGGAGCCTTCTTTCTCTGACACCTGCAGGGGCTTTGGAGGTCGGGGGTCTGATACAAGCCCCTCTGGGCTCTTCAGTTGGTACACGACGCTGCGGACAGGAGATGTTAACCAGAATTGTGACAATTTTTTTGCATGAATTAAGAAAGAGTGTGCTTAGTGAGTAAAGAATATAGAAAAATCTGGGCAAGAAACCAACACACAGAACACGCAATTTGGAACAATTGCGGAACCCGTCCCCACGGTCAACCTCAACAATATATAAATATATAAACATTCCCCTAATTCAATTACCAGACAAAAAATATTAGAAGCGGGATAACGTTATACCTAAGGATAAATAAGTAGAGGAAAAAATAGAGTAAGTTGAAAAGATTCACAAAATGGGTTGTTTATAAGATATTTGAAAAATATATAAACAACAATTAGTATGGGAAATCCCAAAAAGGGGAGAAATAATGTATAAAATATTTTGTGATCACAATAGCATGGATTCATTAGAAGAGCGTGTTAAATATTTTAGCGATCACCATCACTCATTTACGTTAACAAAAACACAAGTTAGATGCGCACTTGTTAGCCAGGAAGGAACAATACAAAGCTCATGAATTACATCTCCTCGAAATACTCATATTCTTTACATAAAAATAAAACTTATTTATATTATTATATTTACATCTCTCCATCTCGACAAAAAGGAAAAATATGTCTTACGTCGATTTACCCGAGACATAAAACTATCAACTTTCTTATATTGATTACAAAGTTGAGCAACCAACATATTAGTTGCCAATGTTAAAAATAAATTACCATCAATAAACAAAGTTATTATGGCGGTTATTAATAAACCTCTACATTAGCGCTGATGGCGCCCAATAAATTAAGTTCATAAGTAAATATCGGAGATAATAACATCAATAGCACTACTTCTTAGTCAGAGTCTAATAACTCAAGTTCATTACAATTGAGATAAAGTTTAAGTCCAAAAGAAAATATTATTATTAACAACATCACAAGCGCTGTTTTCTAGTTGTTCAATAAATCAAGTTCACTAAGCCAAAAAAAAGAATTTTGAAACTAAAAAGATTACATGCCAAAAAAGAGTTTTGCTTACATTGTTATTAATCTCCGAAGCCTTATCTTCCCCTAGCGTTTATCGAAGCCAGTCCAAGAGTGCTTCTCTACTCACACGATCACTCCTTTATACGGTTTTAGCACAGTCCACAGAACACGGAATGAGGGGATCACGAGGGGAGGAAAACCAAAGAACATAAACATGGGGGATTCTACACGCTTCTAGACTGGAGTAGAAACAAAACTGGACACTGGCTGAAGAGTATCTTCTTTTCTACTGAAAGTCTTTGGTCTGGGAATTTTTGTAACTGAGCGTTGAATTGGCGCGACCTCAGTATTTTGTTGTCAGTTGTTGAGTTTGGGCGTGTTTGTAGTGGCGGGTTGATCGAGTGCGTAGTCGGGCCAACAGCGGTCGGTGTTCGTGCAATTGGGTAAGTCTGTTTGTTATTGACTTGGGTATCGCTGACTTGTGGCTAATGCTACACTTACAAACATTATCTTAGCACCTAGTTTTAAATCAAGAACAATTATTTTTTGAGCCAATGAAGGATGCGATTCTTACCTCTTTGAAGATGAGTCGCCTTGGATCCCTCTTTTAGCACTAGAATCTTGTCAGCATCCTCTACCTTTTCCGCTGGGATACTGTCTGCATCCTCTATCCCTCCTTCTTGCGTAAGTATCTTGTATGCATCCTCTATCCGTCCTTGTTCCAGGATCCTGTATGCATCTTCTATCTCTCCTCCGCGAGTCTGCCGACGCTCACTGCCGCTCTGTTCTTGCAGAGTTTGTTCTGCTGTCTCCGAACTTGGTGTGGATCTGTCGTTGTCCCAGGGACAGGGCGGGCACACTGTGGGGACACTACTCCCTCTCTCCCGCGCGGCTGAGACACTGCTTGTCAACACGTCCTCTCCTGGAGGTCCATGGAACAAAGCACCCACCACCGTGGCTGAATTCATCTTTAATGCTAGACATATATTAACTAGAGTATGTTCACCATACATTTTTACTTGGATCACAGTTTAAAAATCATATGTTTAGGATTTATGTTGCTAAAACTTGTAAATTTTGTTATAAATTAAGTTTTTTAATTACATGTTTTATTTGACATTAAAAATAATGTAAACCTAAGTTTTCTCACATTATTTTATTACTTTTAATAATATTTTTTTACCATATCCGAAACAATATTTTAAATGTAATTAAAAGTATGTATTCTTTGTTTTGGGATGTTATATATAATTTATAATATAGTGCATACATTAATACTTTTTGATAAAGGCATTGTATTTACTTGGAAAAGAGAAAATACTTGTTCTTTTTTTAAATATAATAAATTATTTTATTGTATTTCAAAATATTTAACTGAATAAAATATTTTTATCAACTACGAGGGTGCCCTGCCCATTGTAAAGAGCTTGTTTGCATCAGGATCAATCACATGGCATAAGTTCGCCGGTCGCCATTTTGAAGCTATATTTATTAGAAATTTGTGAAAGTGCTGTGAATAATCTTTTTTATAAAGTGGAATAAAATGATAAAATAATCTTTGTACTCGACCTCAAATAAATTTTAATTAAATTGATCCAAAATGACAGATGTCAGCTATTGGCGTAGGGATACATTAGGGACTATTTCTAGTAACTTTTTGAGCTGTCATCTAAGTAAACTCGGGTGGTGAATGTACTCTAGACTAAAGGCCGATTGCACAAACAATAATCAGTGGTTTGATCAGAGATAAGATGTAAGTTGATCTCCAATCAGTTTCTCAAACCTCAATTAGGAGGTGATTATCAATCAAATCTCTGGTCGAGCTAACTGGACAATTCTCCCATCAACTGTTTTGATTCTCCGAACATTTGGTTGATGGTGACATAACCCCTAGGTTTTAATAACTGAATTAGTCTTATTCCAGTTACTAATAAAAGTAAAGTTAGTGTTTTATATATTTATTTTGAGTATGACTTAATTTAAAGTATAGTAGTGTCAATTATGGCGTCTTTGGATGACATTTTTCAAATACACAATAAAGTTATAGAGAATAGTCGAGATTCAGGGCAGTTGCAGGAAAGAAATGAACTTTTATTTAATCATAGAGAAATAAAATCTAAAATGAGGTCCTTTGATTAAATTTTTTTTGTGTGCACTGAGTATATATTTATATTAATATAACATTTTTTCCAACATTTTTCTTAAGGGGCATGTACAAATTGTAGTTTATTGATTTATTCACACACTTATGACCTGCCAAAAATTGTACATATTTAGTGAGTAAATTTAAACATTTTTTTGGGGATTCTGTGGTGTTGTAACATAAAATGGTGTATTTCTATAATGTTTTTAATAAGATGATCTCGTCTCATTGTACCTGATTGGACATACTTGCTCCACCCCATCTGTAAAATACACCCACAAGCACACGTTGCTCGGCCAGAGTTAGTTACAACTAAATGCATCAGAATAAGTGTTATATCATGATGAGTGCTATATCATGATGAGTGTTATATCATGATGAGTGCTATGATGTGATGAGTGCAAAGTGTTTTAATTATTATTATTTAGCACCGCGTCTTAATACTCGCTCGGGTTATACACTTTAAATACTAACTGCGCTAATGGATTAGGAATTGGGAAGGTTGAATTAGAGGAAGTGAACCTACATTTGCGTGGAGGGAGAGTGGAAAACCATTTAGGAAGAACCACCCCCAGTTCACCTGACCGAGATTCGAACCTCGATTTCCCCGTCCTCAACAGTCGAGCTCAACACGACTAGCGTGTTAGCCAACTACGCCACCGAGGCAGGTAGTGCAGAGTGTTGTGTTACGATGAGCGCGTCCTACCTGTGTGTGATGTCTCCTCGGAGTATGGCCTGTCAGAAGAAGTCGAGGGGGAGGTTTTATCAGACTCCTTGGTCTTGAGACGTGCCTGTCTATGTCGAACAACACACTCACATGTTCGGGCTTTGAGGCAATTGCACTGGTACGAAGCCACGCCAAGTCTGGAAGCTGAGTCTGGGTTGTCTGACGAGGTGTCCTCTCTTGCTCTGCTTACAAACATAAATTACGAGTGAAGTTATTGGCACCTGGGACCACACTTCTTTCACAACGCACACATCTTCAAGACTGTAGAGTTTCTTAAGGAATATATGAAATCATTAAACTAGATTCTCGCAAACATGTAGTCTACCACATTAGCTACCAGGACATGTAGACCATCTTCCTAACTGGTCACACATGTTTACACCTGTATTCCACCTTCCTAACCTCATACAGTAGCCCACCATCATAGCCACCCATTCATGTAGCACACCCTTTCTTAACAATTATACATGTAGACCACCTTCCTAACCATAGACATGTAGACCACCTTCCTAACCACTAGACATGTAGACCACTTTCTAACATTGACATGTAGACCACCTTCCTAACCACTAGACATGTAGTCCACCTTCTAACCATTAGACATGTAGCCCACCTTCCTAACCACTAAACATGTATTTTATCTTCCTAACCATTAGACATGTAGCCCACCTTCCTAACCATTAGACATGTAGCCCACCTTCCTAACCATTAGACATGTAGCCCACCTTCCTAACCATTAGACATGTAGTCACCTTCCTAACCATTAGACATGTAGCCCACCTCCTAACCATTAGACATATAGCCACCTTCTAACCACTAGACATGTAGCCCACCTTCCTAACCATTAGACATATAGCCCACCTTCTAACCACTAGACATGTAGCCCACCTTCCTAACCATTAGACATGTAGTCCACCTTCCTAACCATTAGACATGTGGTTCATCTTCTTAAGCAGCTCTTTAGATATCCACATAAATTATGAGATACACTTCCAAAGCCATCCGAGTCAAAAAGGTTGTTTGGAAAGTCATAAACAGTATTTGGAGTTTGTTTGTAAATTTCAAATTTGAGTTCACTCCCTGGCCATACACTTTTACAAAATAATATTTTTGAACAATGCATGCCAACCCTCCACTATTTACATTTGTTTATATCCAGCAATGTGTACTGTGTCCTGATGCAAGTGTCCTTGAGCCGGAAGAACAATGGAGGTGATAACAAGATTAGCACACTTGCGTAACGTAACACAAGCAACATGTTACAATAGAACCTCTTGCTGTCGTTCTCTACTACTCTGCTGTGGTTATATAGGGCAATCCCACCAAAGTAGTATCCACTAACACAATTTGATAGTTATATCCACAGATATTGTAATATTCCGTAGAAACACCAGTTACTTTATAAAATAGCAATTAAAATGTAAATGAAGTCGATAGAAAGGACAACTATATAATTGTATTTGATTATTTTAACAACTAATATTAGATTTTATAGTGTGTTGCTTTGCTTAGCATTTATATCTTTCCAAGAACAATATTTGTTGTAAGCAGAGATTTTTTTTTAATGCTTGCTGTTTATGAAATCCATTTATAAAACAATTTACGCCTATATAATAAATTAAGTGTTTACTCTTCCTTTTAGGGCTCTCTCTCTCTCACTTCCCAATAGTTACCCTAGAAAGCGTCAATTTGGTACGGACGCTATAGGGAGCATGTCACATTTGAGAGAAGGATTCAAAACTTGTAAAATCCAAGATGGTGGATGCACCATACAAATTGAGTCCTGACCCTAGTAGGATAATAAGATAAAATTAGTTGTTTGTAGCTCTATCAGCAGTTTGATTCACAATCAGCACTTTATCTGTCCAAGTAATATTGCTGTGGATATTCGCAGATACATCCAAGCAAAGTTTAACCATCCCATCCGCTCCAAGAAATATTCTTACAATTCTTCCTACAACAAAATTACAAGGGAGGTAAGCAAACCCTCGTACAGTTAAATGTACAAACTTGCAAAACTCAGAAGATGGAAATAATATTTTATTTACAGATGTAGCTGCTTCAAGTATTATATTCATGAGTGTGGGAAGTTCCAGGTGTTGTTTTATTGGTCCTTAACTAAGTATATGTCTGGACACCCTCGAGAGGCGATGGACTGAGAACTCGGTCACCCACCTGTCATGCCCCAAGGAGGCCACCATGGCTGAACGCAAGTCCTCCATGGTGCGAGTGGCCCGCTGTCTCTTCAAGGTAGCCTCTCTCTGCTCCTTGACCTGGAGTTTCTCTTGTTGCAGTCTTTCTTTGGCTTCGTGGCTGCGCGCTGCGGCCTGGACTCTGTTGCGCTCTTTTTGTGCGCTCAACACTCTCTCTGGGTCGGCTGTACGGGTACACAACAGGCACTGGGAGGTGATTTGAGGATTACAACAAATGTTCTGCTAATTTGGGGCATTGCTGGCCCCATTATTACGATATGTTGGGCCCCAGATCATTTTCGTTAAGAGAATTGTTGCCTTTTTTTTGTCTTGTCAATACATGTACTTTACATGTGCGTAACTGGTTTAAATAAAACATTTATAACTAAAATAAATACTATACTCATACAATTTTGCCATAATGTAGTCTTAAAATAAGCACCTAAAAAGGTAAATTTAAATTATTTATCAGAAAATTGGCAGCACCATTTCACTAAGTCATCTCATAAGTGAGGTAGATGTAGGATACTAGGGGTATAGTCACAATTTAAAACCATTGCATCAGTGGGGTATAGTCACCATTTAAAACCATCATATCAGTGGGGTATAGTCACAATTTAAAACCATTGTATCAGTGGGGTATAGTCACCATTTAAAACCATCGTATCAGTGGGGTATAGTCACCATTTAAAACCATCGTATCAGTGGGGTATAGTACACCATTTAAAACCATCGTATCAGTGGGGTATAGTCACCATTTAAACCAAAGCTTTGTAATTGAATCAACTAAAAGTGGAATATGCTGTATTTGACCAGAGTGTTTAAGAATAGACCGGCACATTCCCAAGTCACATTCAGACTCTGCCATGGTCAAGAGCATCAGACTCTGGTTGTAGTCCTAGCGAGGTTCTTCTCTTGGCAGAATGATCTGGGGCGTAATTCAGGACCCGTCACAAGTGTTGTTGTTACAGTTGTCGGCCCATTCTGCCAAATACCAACTAAACGGGATAGCTGGCGATTGCCGATCACTCCGGGCTCAACGGTGGTACAAAGTCCGTTCACAATTCACCGTACCTTATAGTAGGGCTATTTGATACAATTTCCTACAAGGTATTTAGTGCTAGTCAATATAATTTATACAAATCATATCAACAGGTATATTTCTTTAGCTTGTCTCACTACCCGTTTAGGTTGTACGCTTATGTAATAATTGTACTACTGTGCTAGGTACAGGACAGGGTGTCTTCCGAGTTGGAGAAACAAAAGTTAGCGACTTTTTGGTGACTTTTTTTTACACGTTTACGTTGTTACAATGTGCAGGAAATTCAAACAAAAATATTTTTGTGGCTTTATGACCAAAATATTGAGAATTTATTATTATATTATTATTATAAGCACCGCGTCTTACTACCCATTCAGATTATACACACTTATGCTAATGTGTGATGAAATGGAGGACCTACAGTTTAACGTGGATCCGAACCACGGTGGAGGGCTGTCTTTCCACACATTCACGAGTTGTGATTAATACACGTCTTGTCAGAGGTGAAGGAAGGGTTTGGCAATCAGATAAATCTGTGCCGGCACCGAGGATTGAAACCCGGACTCTCAGCACAGAAGTTCGACACCTTACCCTAGACCACCAGGTTACCTATTAAGTATTTGTGACTTTTCAGGGAATTTTGTGACAAGTAGATATCTCGAGGGATGATGAAGGTTCAATCTAGAGGAAGTGTACCTGAATCAGCATCGAGGGAGTGTGTAAAATCAATCCCCGTACAGCCAACCAGGATTCGAACCCCACTATTCACCAGCTGTCTGTTTTATCACAAGTGTGACATCTTAAGACCATTTGAATATCTAAATGGGTCGTATTTAAACTAAGATAAACCTTCTAGCTTAGCATGTCTTCACACTTTAAGGGTCGTCCATACCATGCATGCATACAGAGAGGGTAGTGCTCGGCAAGAGCAAGGGTGCCGACGGGTGAGATAATGCATGATGTCACATTACAATAAACCATATTTATTCTGAAATCAAGAGCGAGACCACAAACATAAATCCACCCCCATGTGGCAGTTATTTTCCCTGTATCTCAATTACTATTTAGATTTGGGGTGAGGGGGTGTACTAAGGGGGTGAAGGGGTTAGCAAAATTGTGACTGTGTGACAAGGGATGGGAAAAAAACAAACTAGCAGACAGTTTATGGACACCCCCTTACATTTATTTATTTAAATAAACCTTTCTAAGTACTCATGTCTCAACCTTTAGAGAGTACTCGACATATTTGTGAGTTTAAAAGACTTTGAATTATGATGTACATTTCTTTTATTGCGCGTGTTCGGGTCGTACAGACATGTACTATTATACTAGCGTGTTAGGGCTGAGGAACGTTACATTTAAAGGAAGTGTACCAACATTTGCATGGAGAGAGGAAAAACATTCATGAAAATCCACTCTCAGTTCACCTGACCGGTATTCAGACCCCAATCTTACCCACAGCGGCGGTCTAGTCTATTGTGAGAGTGACACCTTAGACCATGCGACCAGAGAAGCAGGTGTTAAAGTGTATCTATGGGAAAATCATGATTGTTTCAAAGGGTGTGCGCTAAACAGTAAACAATGAGTCGAGAGACACAATACCGCACAATCATTGCACACTTTATGCCTAGTTTTTAAAAGTGGGGTGCGGTCAATATGTGAAGCTTCGTACAAAAATTGATGTATCACTAGCAGTCTCTTAACATTCACATCAGTGACTTGCGTTTGGGTACGCGTAGAGTGGCGGCAGGTAGTCAGATTCCAAAAACTGCGCGCAGGTTGTCGGCACAGGTGAGGGCCGCATAATAGAGGCAGATATTCGCGCTGAAACTGTACTGTTTAAATAATCATTCAGTCACAATCTGGAAATGAGCAGTGAAGAAGCAATGTGTTTGCTCATTGCTTCAGAGAATGTTAGCATCCACAACAACCCGGTCAGAATACTCTTTCCGTATTTTGTCCCAAATTTCGGGTTCTGGAAAAACCTTTGATATAAGCGTGTCTGCATCCATCACTTTCACAAATTCCAATAAAATTATAACAATAATAATAGTCCAATAATAGTTTAGTGATATGAAACGAATAAAAGGAAGATACAAAAAAATAAAAACACACACAAATGAATTTAACAAACGCCAGATCACGCTGGTTTCGGTAACCAGAATGAACATTTCATTCCGGTAAACCGTCAGAGTCAAACGGTGTGAGCCAGCTTACCGGTGCCTGCTGTCACTTTACGCACTCCCATTTAAAAACAAGGGATTATTTCTCGCGCCAGTCGTCGGAATCTACCTGCTGCCACTCTACGCGTACCCTTTGGTAACTTTGCCTGCCCTCCACTCTGCTTGCTACAAGCCACGCAGCTCAGCTTTTGGAAATATACTGATAATGCGCATGCAATAAGACAACTATACTTCCAAGGTCAACAGTTATAGATCTCTAGTGGTGCGTGGAAATGAGGAAGAAATAGCTTGCCTCTGTTTACCTTATAAATTGACGTAACGAACCAGACTATACCACGCAACTGCATTTTAACACCAATTTTTGGGCTGAAAAAATGAGGTGTGATGATTACTGTATGTGGTGAAGTACAGTGACAGCTCAAACTTGCTTAGGCTAACATTGTTAATAAGTGCACCCATTTGATATTATTATTATTTGCACCGCGTCTTACTACCCGTTCGGGTTATACACTAATGTGTAATGGTAGGGTGATTGTGAGATGAAATGAAGGACCTACAGTTTAACGTGGAATCCGAACCACGGTGGAGGCCTGGCATTCCCCACATTCACAAGATGTCTTGTCAGAGATGAAGGAAGGGTTTGGTAATCAGATAAATCTGTGCCGGGACCGAGGATTGAACCCCGGCCGCCAGCACAGAAGTCTGACACCTTACCCCTAGACCACACCCATTTGATATTACATGACAATGGCATGGCTTCATTAGCCGCTGTTTGCATGGTCGATTGTCAAAACACCCCCCACCCCAAACCGTGTAACAGAAACAACTAGCATTGTAAAACAAGTGGGAATGTGTTTATTTTCACATAGTGGTCTGTGTTAACATTTACAAGGTTCAACACTGACATTTTCATACAAAGTCAAAGACTCACACAACTCATACTCGCAGAGTACAGGTCAAATACTTTAACAGCACAAGCCAAATAATTGCACATAAAAGGACATGATATGGAACAGGAAAAATTAAATTAATTAAATAACAAAAAATATACTTTCCTACACAACAAACTCAAATTAAAACAAGTTCAAACCGGGTTGGAAACACATTAGGAATTATTAACCATAACAGTGATTTGGTGTTTAAAAAAAAAAACTCAACCCTTTAATCTGTAACTCACCAGGCTCATAACACAGCTAGGGTTACTCTGGCCGAGACTAAATAAAGAACAATGTCAAACAAACTGCAGTTAGACTACAGTAGGGACATTATTGGAGGAAATGTGTTGCAAAGTGTGAAAGAAACAAAATTATTATTAAATTGAGAATTTTATATCTAAACAATGTCACTCCGATGGTTCCAACCTGGAGTGAGCGGAATAAAATATCTCGGTGCATAATTTATATAATATATTATGTAGCCTATTTAGTTTATATTATAAATAATATAGCAGCAACGTTTATAATGTATAAAAACATTTTTACCAGCATTCACTTTACCGTCAACAAGCTGTAATCACAGCAACCCTTCTGGCAGGATGAAAATACCCCCATTAAAAGAGTCAACACTAAAACGATATGCGGTATAATACAAACACTGGGGAGAAATTAAGTTGTTTTTTTGTGTAGTTGGTCTTGTATTATTTTCTTGTAAAAGTGAATGTATAAAAGTTTTCAATGGACAGTTTGTCGTCTTTAACATATTTTGAACCCCAAGCACACCTAACCGTGATATGCCGATCAGTTCAAACCATTCGGCGTTTTGGCGTAAGACATTTGGTGGTCCAGGCATCAGAGGTGTTCACACCACAATCAACTGGAACAGGTCTGGAGGAAATGCGGGGAACACACGCTTGCTATTAGTAAATAGTCGAAATGCACACTTTTGAGGAGTTTATAAAAACAATCCCATAGTTCCTGAAATTTTATCAGAAGGAATTTAAAAACATTTACAAATTGCTGAGCTAGAATTCTGTTTTAAATATCTACCAGTCTTATTGCCCAAGAAATGACTGAGCGTTTCACAAAATCAAGACAATTTAATAAGACTACTGATCATTGGACAAGTTGATACGCATTCCATAGAACACTTTGCGACAGTTTATACAAGTTGCCTTATATTCATTTTTTTATGCATGTTAAAAATGAGAACCAGGTTTAATTCGTTACTGTATGAAATTTCAAATTTGTTCTAACATTATTGACAAGCGAGTATTAGAGTTTTCAACACTCCCCTCCCCCTCCCAAAGTCCTGTCCCTAAGAATTCACACGCCGGTATCAATCTGTCGCTCGCTTCCTTCCGCTGCTAGGAACACGCTTACTTAACCGTTTATGGTGGCTCTGTGCCAGCGAGTTGATGATGGAGATGAGGAAGTACGCCACCATACCGATGACAAACTTCTCAAACAGGCTCGACATAATGCTGCCACCAGCTTCCGGCAAAGCCTCCTCCTCAACCTTCCGATGGTATTTGGCCTTCTCAGACGCAAGCACCTTTTTAACCAGAGTCTGCAGCCGAGCCCCGAACCCAGGCACATGTACCAGTGGGGAGATTATTATATCAACAAAACTCTCGTCACTGGCGACTATCACAAATATTTTCTGCAGGTGGACCTTGACAACTGCCTTGCCCAGAACAGTGGCCCCAAAGAACGTCCAGAATGGAACCAGAAAGTGCCCGCAAGTGATTCCTGCCAGGTCAAAAAGGGGGTTGGGGATCGACGCACAGATGAATATCCCGAAGAAGCCGACGCGGTCCACCAACTTCTCAACAAAGAGTTTGGATCTGTCCATTAAAGTCATGAGCTCCGGCCGCCTCTTTTTGCGCTGGAGCTCCTCAAACTCCCGCATGTCATCCTCATCCTCGGGGTTGTGTCCCGAGAGCCTGGCGGCCCGCCATGAAATACGGGGCAGCTCCCCTAAGGCTGTACCAATGCCCCACATCATGGACTCCCATCGCACTTTGGACATGATGTTCCAAACTGTGGCCGGCCAGCGCTTGTCCGGGATCTCAGGACATAGCACCTGGTCGGGGTATGGAGGCTCGGGGAAGTTTAGTGCCCCACACTCATAAGCTGCTAGCGCCACGGATGCGATGTGTGGGCCAAGATAGAGCACAAAGGTGTGAAGGCCCGTACCCAGTCCTACGGAAGAAAGCACGCCCAGTCCCACCCAGTAGAGGTACCATGCCGCCTTCTTGTAGACCAGTTGCATGCCGGCTTGGTGTGCCCCGTCGATGTGAAAGAGTGTGACAAGCAGTGCCAACACTAGCGCCGCTGCAACCAAAGTGAGTCTGTACTCGAGACACTTGGCGCTGTAGGTGTGCAGGTCAAAGAGTAGTTCCTTGCCGCAGTACTCCAGGGTCTTGAGTGGGTGTCTCCACAGCACCAGGGACTTACGCTGATCCTTTCCGTCCTCTCTGGAAGGCGGGGCATGTCTTCTCGGCTGACCATTGGCGCTGTGCGTTTTCTTACGTCCGGACTTGGGATTGGTCATCTCTTGGGCCGGTTTCGGATCTGCGAGGGCAAAGAGAGCAAGGTTATATCGTGTACAGTCTAAGACAATAACAGGACACCAACATTTCCATTAGGAGGCAATGTTCTAAAACTAACAAAATAACAGAGCAAACACATTTAATTCTCAGACTTAATACAAGTCACACACGTTTAAATAACGACTAATCCATATTTCAAGCTGAAACGACCTTGAGTTCTGTTTTTTCTCTAGGCCAAAAAACAACCACACAAGACTGCCCCACAAATTGAAACAATAAAACATAAACAATCATTTGTGCTACCCCGAGTCGTGGGCCTACCTACATGGTTTATTGTCCTTCCAATACAGAGGCAGGATGGCGGACATGTTTTAGTCACCGTTATAAACACATTTACAAGGAAACAAATGGCTATAAACAATCAACAAGTCACTAAACATTAATTGTGTTATCAGCAATTCCCTCCAGCCTTATCATGGCACAAGGTCAGACTGACCCCGAATGAACCCACACGGCTGATATCGCTGATGCTGGCTCACTCGTGTGATCATACAAACCCACAGTGTTTGTTGGTGGTCAACTTTAGTTAAACAGTCTGTTTCAAAGTAGTAAATAAATATTTGTGACCAAAGTGGTCAGTTTCTTTATTTGACGAGTCATTTACTCTGAGCTAGCAGGACTGTGTGCCCTATAGCCACATATTATTATTATTATTATTATTATTGGAGGGAGGATGATATCACGAACTTACTGTAAAGGAAGGACACATATAATGAAATTAAGTCATGAAACAAGATTTAACTTTAGTCAATTGAGTGAGATAATTAGTCATAGATAATTTAAACTTTTATTAGATTGACAAATAATTATTCTGAGCAATTAACTACCAATTAATAACCATAGGGACTATTACGCTTTCTATCAAACAATGATTTTATCAGTTGTTCTCTATGGGTGTAAAACGATGAAAACAAATTTAGGGTGTTTGAAAACAAGGTGCTTTGTAAAATGTACAATGATATGGGGGAGTGGAGGCTACATAATGATGAGTAGCACACACAGGATAATCACGTCTCCTAAATTACTGTGAGCAGGACATGCAGCGTGAAAGGGAGAATCTAGAACCTTGTTCAGGGACAGACTGGCAAACCCAATGGGAAGAGATCATTGGGAAGACCTAGACGCAGATGGGAGGATGACATTAGAATGGACCTGAAATAGGTAAGGTGTAATGACGTGTACTGGATATAAATACCTCAAGATAGAGATAGGGTGTAATGAGGTGGACTGGATATAAATACCTCAAGATAGGGATAGGGTGTAATGACGTGTACTGGATATAAATACCTCAAGATAGAGATAGGGTGTAATGAGGTGGACTGGATAGATCGCCCAAATGACTTATTATTCACAAACTACTTATCAAGATTAATAAAGCGTATAACCCAAACGGGTAGTTAAGACGCAGTTCTAAATAAAAAAACATAGAAATAATAAGGAACCACCAATATTAGGAATGATGATGTTTTGTAATATCAGTCCTTAGTTAACTATAATAATGCGCACAAAAATGCCTTCTTGGTTCTATTCCATCCAAATTCTATTTTTGTATTTAACAAATAACTTAAAAATAATAGTGACAACATTTTAATAGTTCTACACTTTTTATAAAACTAATCTTTTATTTTGTAGATACATACAAGTGTAGGTTTTGTTAGGTTGAGAAGTTTATATTCATAAAATACTGATAAACTATTTTTAATGAATTTGTCTATTTTTGTATTTTAAGTTGAATCTTTTGTATGGGTTATATTATTCCTCCATTTTTTTAAAAGTTATATGTTAGTGTTTTAGTTAGAGGCGTATTGATAATGTTCTCCTAAAACGTCAGCAGCTGAGCCGCATTAGTAACTGGCCGGGCAGGAGCAGCGAGATAGGTTGCAATACCGTATTTGAGGATTTGTACAACAAAGTGAATTTTATCTGCTTTGGTGGTCGCATGGTCTAAGATGCTACTATTGCAGTACACTGGACTGCCAATGACAGGGAGATCAATATTCAAATCTCGGTCGAGTGTACTGAGGTTCCCCTAAAAAAAAATATATGAGTTTCCACTTTACCACCACGCAAATGTGGGTACACAAGTTTATAACCCAAACGAGTAGTAAGATGTGGTGCTAATAAACCCCAATGATTTTAGCCGGGAGGTAAGTAGACACAGGAAAGGGGGGAAGGGAAGTGTTCCAGTCAAGAGGCCCTGGGAAGAACACTGATCAATTTGTGAGAGTTTGATTTGTATTTTGATAATAATAAAATATTTTGGTAATGTTAGGTTACAAACAAACCATTTCAAATATTTAGAGACCCAATTATTCCAATTGTTTCCTCACACTAGGATGTAATATCTTGAAAAAGAGACCAGGCATCAGAACAAAGGAAGAGGTGGAATAACAGGCCTAATGAGTAGAAATGATCACAGAGAACACAGATTGAGGGCAATAATTTAGAGATTACTAACAGGTCATGTGACATGGTTAGTAAGTTTAAATATTTAGGAACAATTTTAACTAGAAATGATATTAGAATTAAAATTATAAAAGAATACAGCCAGGAAACACATGCTCTTATTCTGTCAGTAAATTAACATCTCACCCCATTTTCTAGGAATGTAGAACTCTGAATATTTAAAACAATAATTTTACCAGTTGCTCTCTCAAACACAAGGTGCTTAGTAAGATATTGTGTCCAAAAAGGGATGACAGTACTTGGGAGTGGAGGTTACATAATGATGAGTTACATAACCTGTACTCATCACTAGACACTGTTAGGACGATTAAATATCGCAGCTTATGGTGGGCAGGACATACAACACGAATGGGATAATCTAGAGCAGCGTTTAAGGTATTTAATAGTAAACCATCTTTAAATTACAAATTTAATGAAAAATATCAGACTTTTTTTTTACCACAGTTTCACTAATTGTCAAATAGAAGTTACTAAAAACCACGCTTTGTCCGATTTATTATTCATGCATGAATGTGTATAATTGTCAACCCGATTTTGGAGGCGATCTAAAACACGAGTTGAGTGAAATTGGGGGCAGAATCATGCTGCAAGGCCAAGTAGGCCTACATCAAATAGACGCCGGTCCTTTGAAATAAATGTGGTTGGGCTTTATAATACAATCAAACTATATCAGTTTTTGGATGCCAATCAAAAACACCATTATATGAACGTAGACTAAAAACATTCCCACAAGTTTTTGCTGACACAGGTCTTACTAACCTCAATTCAGTACCAATTTAACACCATTTTAAATTCCTGAAAATGTTATAAATAAATCACGGTAATATCTCTGTTTTTAATATTACAATGTTTATTTAGGTGTGGTCTAAGCTAGAATAATAAATACATTATACTTACATAACAACTTGCAGATAATATAGGCAGTGTTTGACCAGATTTTCTGATGATTGCCTTGTGGCTTGTAGCACCAGGTGCACCAACTCAATTGGGTCTTCTTTAGTTTTTCTTCTTCTTTCTATTGGGTTCAAACACGCGGAACGAGCACTGTGTAGTACGATAAAGTATTTATCTAACAAGACGTGTACGTGAACGATACTAATGCAAAATATTTCCGAAGCACAAAATTCAAAGTGTTTAAAATATGAAGAAACATGAAAATGAGACGCGAGTGGATCAATTTATTGTAATATGGATTTATTCTGGTACCGTCAAGGTTTACAGACGCAATCTTAAGGCTAATGTAGCCCAGACACGCACATTTAGTACATAAATATACAACATTAAGAAGCAGCAAACTCGAATATAACACAAATTATATTCAAATTAAAAGAAAATCATCTTCTGATTGGTTAAAATAATCTACTTTCTTGTGTAAGTACTAAAGAATATAAAATATGGTAATATCTAATAATAGCTTAAATAAATACTAAATCGTAGGCAACACAAATATGAACATGAATAGTTAGATATTATTAAGTTTATATTTTATTAACGCACACGCAAGAGTTTTATTTGTGTAGCATCATCGCCCTTTTAGAGCGGTCATTAAAATATAATACAGGTTGTTCCACTCGCTACCAAACCCGGCATTTCTTTAATAACTAACACTAAGGGCCAGTCTACAACCAACATATCCGCTTGTCGGACTCGCAACTACGCAATCGCAAATGCACTCGTAATTACGCTTTTATTAAATACAAAATAAACTGTCTACAATGAAAAGTCGTAAAACGTAATTTCAACCAATAGGAACAAACATCAATGATGACTATTAAAGTCAAATTCATATTAATGTTTTCAAATAAGAAATAAATATTTAAAAAATATATAACTGGATAAATACACATGATTTTAATTGGAAATCCTGTATTCATTACTACACATTTCCAATAGTTTTTGTCATAGACCAAATAACTTCAAATTATTTGATTTTAGTAGTCCAACCATATTTCTTTTTTGATTGGCTGAACGCAAGCCAACGCAACTACATAAACGCAAGAGATGGACAATGTTCATCTCGTCCCGACAAGCTGGTACGACAGTTCCGACATACGATTGTGTTTGCGTAAGCTATTGTAGACAGACAAAATTACGTTATTGCGTAGTTGCGAGTCCGACAAGCGGGTGCGTTTGGTTGTAGACGGGCCATAATGAAGATATTGCAACGAAATTTGGACATGAGTACGTTCGTTGTGTGAGAAATGAAAGGAATGTCTGTAGTGTAGAGCCTCTAATTGTTGCGACACGGAGTAGCGGACCTCTCTACTGGTCTGTTGTTCTGTCATTCGGCTGAGGGTGTCTACACAATAGTTGTTGTTCGTGAGTGTTAGTGTACTTATTGTTCGCACTTATGGAAAACAGAATCGATAAAAGTGTTGTCAACAGCAATTCATGGAGAAGTTTGGACACCAATATCCACCGATCAGGTCCAGCATTTGGGCCTTGTCAAAGAAAGTGGAGACCAAGGGGACTTTATTGGACTACCAAGCAGGAGGAAACAATCCAGAATATCAAGGACCGACTATTGGCGTCTCCCAAGAAGTCAATGCGCCGACTTTCACAGGAATCAGGGTTGTCCAAAAGCATTTATCAATGTGCTGCGAAAAAAGTGAAGCTTCATGTGTACCGTATCACCGTGGTCCGCGGATTAAAATAGGTTGAGCAAGGGAAAAGAGTTGCTTATTTCGATGGTTTCAGACATTTCTTCAGGAAAATCCGGGCATCCTGGACTACACTTGGTTCTCGGACGAGGCGTGGTTTCACCTGACGGGATACGTTAATTCTCAAAATTATTGTATTTGGGTAAGTGAAAATCCTAACGCGATACATGAAGAACCCCTTCATTCAGATGAGATTGGTGTTTGGTATGAGATGTCCCAGCGGCAAATAATTGGTCCCATCTTTTTCGATGCAACCATATTAACAGCTGCAAATATGAACATCTTCAACATCTGTGTAAATACATTGGACGCGGAACAATTCACTGGCTATTTCTAGCAGGGGTGGTGCGACATAACCCGCCAACATTGTCCGAATTCAGCCCCGTTTCGGCAAACACGTCATTTCGAAGGGACTTTGCCCACCGCGCTTGCTCAATCTGACGCCACCTTATTATTTTTATGGGGATATATGAAAGGGAGAGATCACCAAAATAAAACACTAACCATAAACGTCTTGAAAGCACAAATCACCGAAGAAATTCAGGCAGTGACAGCGGACGTACCAGCAAGGACTTTCCAAAATATGGTGCACCGTGTTTAGTCCTGTCTGGGCGCAAATGGTACACACTTCCAACATATGTTATGATGGCATCACATTTCTCACAAAATGAGATAAGTCCGATTCCAATTACGTTGCAATATCTTCACTAGTGTTGAAATTATTAAAGAAATGTCGAGTTCGGTAGCAAGTGGGACAAGCGGTACTTACATCAAATTGAGAGATGACACATAGTGGGAATAGCATCATTTCGGGTCATTGGATAAAGGCGTTTGTCTTGTTAGTTGCAGGAAAAATAGCTTCATGGCATTATAATCATAATCTGTTTCCAGCCTGTGGCCGGGCCAGTTTACTAAAATGCCACTTGCTTCCTCTATCCTTCCTATTCTTCTTTCACCTCTCACACAATTTCTATTACGTGCTCCTCCCATCTATTTCTTGGTCTTCCTTGCTGTCTTCCTATATAAATACTACATACATATCTCCTTTTAAATCGTAAGGGACTTTTGCGCTTGCCATGCCAGCGGGGTAAACTTCTGTAACTTCTCTTATGAGCCTGGACGGTGATGTTATCTGTGGAGACTTTCGCGAAGCTTGATCGGGGTCGTGTAAGGTCAATGTCAATGAATTCCCAACCCCGTTTAGCAGTCCAGTAACTCCAGTTAGCCAGGAGCATGGCACGAGGATAATGTACGCCCACCCGTTTATTCCCCACCAAATACTTATTTTATGTTAGGTTTTATTGTGTACAATAATTTATACTTCTTTCATCGTTACAAAGTGATTGTGATTACAAGTGCTCAGTGCTATCTGTCAGCAGCAACTTAGTTTGGTCATTCGAAATGGGCGAGTCGTTGTTCCTAGCTAGGGAAAGATATATTCATGTGTGTGTGTGTGTGTGTGCTAGGATTAACGTAAATCCATGCCTAAGAGAATAGGTCTTATCAGGAGCGTAGGCTCACCCCAGATTGAATTACTAGGACCTCGCCCTTTTACCGGCAGGGATCCCAGGCCTACCCAGAAGGTACGCCACGTGCTTCTGGCTCGTGGTGGAATGGAAGTATTTTGATTAAGAGCATAAGTTATTAATCATTCTACCAGTGTCTCCATTATACACACACGAGAGGATATCTTAATTATTTAATTAATCTACCGTGCCCCATTGTTGCACGTAAACTCAAAGTAGCACAATAATAGGCCCTTTCGTATTTCACGATTGGAGTGTGCCGAGTTTTGTAGGTCTACGGCAATTTTACCTGCGCTGTTGACGTGGCAGTGACTTGTTTATTTTTATTGTCATTACTTATAATAGTGGAATAATTTATGGTACAGAAACTCAGTAGTAGTGGCCCATTTGTGCGGGTAGCTATCACCAAGTATCTAGTGGCCACGATTCGGATGAAGTGGGGAGGCTTAGGTGATAAGTTAATTCCCCCGTCTCCCCTATTTTTGGCTGTATTCACTGACAGGCAAGTTTGGGGATGTTTCTGATGTCTCTCCGTAATATCTTGGGGTAGCCTACTCGGCTTCACCCACATTGTGATCCCCATGGTAGGAGATTTCGCCTAACGCAAGAGAAACTAGTCGAGGACCAACTGAAGGTAGTTTGTAAAATAAGTCGGAGAACAGGGACGTAGGATTTTAGGTGCCAACAATAAATATTAGCAATTGGTGGAGGGGTATAAAAAGAGGGATAGAGAAGAAACTTTCACCATCCTCTTTACATTACCATAACATCTCACCCTTGTCTTCCTTTTCTATCCTACGTACTCCCCGACTTTTCCGCCGATAACTTCATTCCTAAGCCCGTTTCTCCTCGTGACAACATGATTCTCACAAACTTCATTTACATAACCTCCACTTTCTTAATCCCTCTTATATTCCATTTTAAACTGCGTATGTGACTATGGGTACAACGTATTTTCTATACAGCATTTCCTGACAATTCAAGGGCACTTCTCTTCTACATATTAGGTCCCTTACACGCCTATAGAACAACTCTCCCTGCTGTCCTTTCTACTCCATACAACCTTATAGCTTTACTAAGCATTACCCTCACTTCACCACTTAAGTTTAATTCCGTACTCTTTCATTTTATAATTATATTCCTGTACTTTCTCTTCCTTCTTCCCCCCTTGCCATCAAGTCATCAACAGACATAATGGCTTTCATTATTTCCTCCCCGAGGTTCCTTGTCATTTTATTCATGGCCATTTCCATTACCAATCCAAATAATAATGGTGAAGGAGCACTTCCCTGCTTCACTCCAATTTTTAATTTGGAACTACTACGTGCACCCCTTCTCCGTCTTAACATAACTCATCCTATCCTCCTACACTCTCTTCACTTTCATTACTTCTTTTTCTACTCCAGCTTCCTCCATAGCTCTCCACATTCATAAATACCATTACCAAGTTCTTCATAAGTGATACTTTATTTCCATCAGCTGTTGTATAGCAAAGATCAATGCCTATGGTAGGGCTCTGTTCCCTAAATCTGTGCTGTTCCTCTCTCCCCCTTATCATTTTATTTCATTTAAAGTATATTTTCATATTTTCTTGTATAGTGGCATATGATATAATTCGTACACCCCGTTCTGTTTTTTATGAAAATCGTCACTATAATTCCCTTCTTCCAGTATTACGGTATCTTATTCTCCTTCCATATCACTCTCATCATCCTATATAACCACTGTATTCCTGCTTTTCCTTCAGCTCTTATTTCCAAAGTAAGTTCGTCCCCATTTTGTGCTTTTCCCAGTTTTATCCTCTTTAATGCATCCCCTACCCCTTTCCATGTGGAATATGCTAATTCTTCATACTCTTCTGATACACTTTCATCCCCCTAATCTTTCGGGTTGAACATATTTTAAAAATATTCCATCCATAGTTCCTTTTATGCTTCTCCCGTCTTCATCCATTATTCTAACTTATTATCTTTTATCTCTCCTTCTGTTTTATACCTGACTATATAACACCTTCTCACTTCCCTCTACGTTACTTCGCAGCATCTTTGTTAATTTTTTGCATCTAATCCTTACTGGGTTCCTGTAACACATGCTTTGCTCTTCTTCTCCCTATACTCTTCCTCCATGTCCTTGTTCCTATTTTTGAAGCTAGTTTTTAATGCCTTGTTATTCTCCTCCAATATTTCCTTTACTCTGTCGACCCACCATGATGTCTTTTCCCACATACCTCCTCTTCAACTCCCACCAAACTTTTCTGAAACCTTTCCCATTCCTCCTCTACACTTTGCATCTCATCCTTGGGCATTAAGCTTCTTGCCTTTCTTAATTACAGTTCTCTTTATTCGTCATTTCACCAATATTATTTTTTCTTGTTGTCCTATGTTTCTCCAACATTCCTACTCCAATATGTCTGCCATAAGCAACAATAAAGAGCATGACTCTGTTTAACAAACAATAAAAACAAAACTTGATATTAAGTGTGTGCTACCTATAGGAAAAATATGAAATAATCCTTTTAGATGAAACAATGCTCATTAGAAAATCGAATTAATGCAAATTAATGTCAAAAAATATGATTATTCTTCAATTAAAGATTATTTTTCAAGCACTTTACTTATATTTATATTTCAGCAAAGCTGGATTTAGAGTTGTGGAGGCTGTAAAAAATTGGGACACCAACATTAAACAAATATTTTTCTTTTTTATGTTTCAACATAGTTATCACTTTTCATTTAAAATGTTAAAAGGTCAAAGTCAATGTTTAAGATATTTAAATATGGACATATTGTCAACATAATAAATTAAATTTATAATTCAATATTTAACCACTAGATTTAAAGGTGTTTAAGTCTTGAAAATCACAGTATGACATATTTGTCTGCCCGATGTATCATAAGAAAATATTCACCATATTTTTTACCTGAATGGCAATTTAAAAATATCATATGTTGAGGTTTTGGGTTGCCAACACTTGTAAAAGTTCAATGTTTTGTTATAAATGATAAGTTTTTTTAATTACTTGTTATATTTTACATTAAAAATAATGTAAACTTAAATTTTCTCACACTATTTCATAACTTTTAATAAATGATTTTTATCTGATTCGAAACAATATTTTCAACATATTAAAAGAACTTATTCTTCATTTTGGAATGTTATCTACTATGTGTAATATAGTGAATACATCAATACCTTTTAATACAGGCATCATAAGTACTTAGCAAAGAGAAAATACTTGTCATTTTTTTATATATAATAAATTATATGAGTATTTTATCACACATATTTGAAAATCTTTAACTGAATAAAAAAAATTTAATCAGTGAGTGGGTGCACCATTGTAAAGAACATGTTATCATCATCATCATCATCCACATGGTTTAAATTTGTTGGTCGCTATTTTGGAACTAGATTTGTTGGACCTTTTGTGGTGAATAGTAATTATTTTAAGTGGAATTAAACGACAAATAACCTTTGTGTCTGACCTAAAAATAAATAAATATATAAATAATATTAGCCTAAATTAGTGTGGTTAATTATCACATTATTACATTACCATCCGTTTTCATTACAGCTATCCAAAGTGATAATTGTCAGCTGTCGGCGTAGGAATGCATTAGGTACTATTTCTAGTAACTTTTTAAGTAATAGTTTGTTAGAAATAAATAAAAATTGATAAAGTTAGCTACTGTAGGACTATATAGTATTTTAAGATCTTCCCACGACTGTAATCTGTAGAGCCAGAAGTTATTTGCTATAGGCTATCGATAGTTTGTGGAGGCCCTGGGACATAAGCCACGGTTACCCTCCTTTTAACCCGGGCCTGGCCATAGAGCTGCCTCCAAAACATTTTTTGCAAACTTTTATTTTAGCGCCCCCTACTATATCACATAATTTTGGTTCACGCATTGACTTATTATTACCGTGTAAGAAAAAACATCATGGATGTCCGTGTCTAGTTTAGCACAACAATTTACGTATGCCGGCAGCCATTTTACTGCTCGTTTACTTTTAACTGACAAATATTTTCGCTATTCACCTATTTTCTCATTTATTGCTTTATTCATGGTCATAGTGTAGCATTGAACTGGTAGCCCCATCTATTAGCTTCAATAAGAAGTATTCAGACTGGCTAAAAGTACAGTAGTTCATTGATAGATGGATGGTATTACAATAAATTATTGAAATAGAATGTCGATTTGCACCCACACCAAGGAACGTTTGGGATAACAAAGATGTCCAAAGCCTGCACCAGGGAATGGGATAAGCGTTTAATTTAAATTATGTAAAAAAAATGATATCCTTGAGTTATTTAGGATATTGTAAATCTATTAACATACACTTTTGACTCATTTATTCAAAATAACTTTGAATAGCTAAATATATTATGTATGCTTTTAGTGAGGATTTACTCTATCTAGATTTCATATTCCTTAAATTTAAAAATGACACCTGGACAAGGTGATCGAACCCGGGACCTTTGGCTTAGTACCGCAATGCTCTTACCACTGAGCTATCTAGGAATTGTCCCGTGCCCAGGGTCATTATTCACTCATATTTTAAGACATAGTCTATGCATGCGGAAATCGTTGGCTACAAATATGTGATTTTATTAAGATCCCTTACAATTATAATAATTGTACAAGTGTTAGCAATAAGCCAACCACCGAGTCGAGGTGGCTGCGTTATCCGATAGCTCAGGATCTTAATATAATCACACATTTGTAGCCGACAGTTTCCGCACGTCCATCACAGACTCTGCCTTAAAATATGAGTGAAGAATGACCCTGGGCACGGGACAATTCCTAGATACCTCAGTGGTTAGAGCATTGGAGTACAAAGCCAAAGGTCCCGGGTTCAATTCCCATGGCCAGGAGTTATTTTTCAATTTTCAGAACTCTCATGTGGGTGCACTTCCTCTAAATTTAACCTTCCTTATCTCTAACTCATTATCATAATTATTATATATGTATACTACCTAAACAGGTAGTAAGACGCAATGCAAAAAAAACAAAACCTGTTAGTATTAAATGAAAAACTTCAAGTACAAACTTGTCCTTGAAATAACGCGTCGATTATCTGAATGATTGCCGAATGTTTGGCATATTACAATAAGGTCGCTAGACAAGATGACCTGTCTTGTATTCAGGTCGTCTCAAACACGTTTGGTTCTCAAGTAGAAGAGACAGTTCAAGAGAGCACTGGTTTAATAAGTTATTAAATATATATATTGTGTGTGCGTATCATACTTGGTTTCATAATGAAGTATCGAGGTATGTAGCCGAAATGAGAATGAGGTGGCTTGCTATACTCAACACAGCGAGAAGGTCCATTCTGAACGGCTATAAAGTTACTTACCAAACATATTTGGAGGGCAAAATAAGAAGTGTCTCTTCTGCCAGCCCAAATCGAGTCCAAACCATGAAGGTTTGACTAAACAAGATGCACACAAACTAAGCTTCACTCGATATAAATAGGCTTCTCCTTTCGAACTTGATGGCTAACCAATCAGAACAACGTTGTTTATTTGGCTCCTTGCATTCTACTCGAGAGCAAGCGAGTACATAACCTACAAGTGTCACGTACCTGTAAGGCTGCCAGGGTGTGCCCCATCCCGACCTCTTGGAGACACTCGTGGTATTTCTGCTGCAGAGCTAGTAGTTTCTTGGCCTGTTTCTTGTTCTGTCGGGCCAGCATCTGTTCCTCCAACAATTTCAGTTGTTTCTTATGTTCCTCCTTCACTTCCTGACGAACCTTGCGGGCGATGTCTTTGGACTGCTGCCGGACCTGACATTTTCAAACGTACAGTCATTACATTATTCAATCGACAGTCCTGTCACCTGCAGAGCGTTTCTCTCTAAATGTGGTTGTATGCAAGCAGGCTGCGCTAATATTTAGAGTACTCATTGTTTCCCCCGGGATAGTTACTTAAGATGGAGATGTAGGGGAAGTGAGACAAGATAAGTGTTTTTGCAGTTTTTGCACCGAAACATTTATTTGGGTCAGAATAAATCTAATATTTCTCCAGTAGAAACAAGAGTTTAATTTTCTTCTCGTGGTGATATCAACAGTTGTTGTCAAGGCTGTTCTGGAATTTAATGACAACTTTTTCTCTCATTTAAAAAGTTTGTCATCTAATACTGCTATGCTAATGACCGTCAACAACTGTTTATATCACCATGAGAAGAAAATTAAACTTTGTTTGTACAGGAGAAATGATTGTTCATGATGGATGTTAGCAATTTAAGTGAGATTAAGTTTAGCCATAATCTATTGAAGTTTTCTAGGAAACACTATAAAAGGCGTGCCTTGATAATAAAAATAGTTAAGGCTGTGTTTATAAAATAGTGTCCATATCCTGTCATAGATTTCATTTCAATTCTCATATTGACATTCATGTATTTGTGTACTTGTGATTGGTTCTCTAGTAGAGCAGTCCATATTGACAGTTTAAATAATAAAGTTAGTTGATTCAACTTCTAGAGAGTGCTACAGACTACAGACTACAGACTTGTGGATCGTGATTCTGTTGACAGAGTTATCGAGAATAGTACACAAAGAAGGCAGAATGCTTTAGTTTTTTCTATGTCCTATAGTGAGAAATTAAGTTTTTTTTACCATATGTACACACACACACACAACAAAAGCAAATTTACAATTATAACTAAATTAATATTGTAAAATATTATACTATAATTTTAAAAATTTAAAAAGACAGTATTTTAAAGCAAGGTGTATCAGGATTCCAGAATTTTAAGAAAAATATGTTGTTGACACCAAGGTAGTTAGGTTTAGTTAGGTTGGGATACTTTTGTTATAGTAAAAATATTAACTAATGTATGATAAAATACTAATGATTCCAGGTTGTGACATTCTTTTAGATATTAACGTTCTTCTGTGATTAAGGTGATTTTTTAAATTTAATTTAAAAAAAATTAGGGATCTAAGTTAGGCCTATATAACATTACTTTACAATATTAATTCTGTTATAATAGAAAATTTAATTTTGTTTTATGTATGAAAATGATAAAAAAATATTAAAATTTCAATAATATGACATAGAATTTTTTTAAAGAATCCCGCACTCTTTCCCGAACAATCTATCACTGTAGAGCTGACCTTCTTACAGACTACAGACTTTACTGATACAGTATGAAGTACGTAAACAAGGCTGTGTCCTATAACCGTCATGTTTACATCCTCTATTCAAGGAATAGCACCGTGTCTTATCACCTCTTCAGGTTATATGCTTACAATAAACTCCTGACCATCAGGGGCGGACTATCCGCTTTGCGGCTTTACCGCGACATTGCCAACGGCAGGGGATGCATTAAAAAAAAATGGTCACAGTGTTGTACTCAGTAAATCCCTAGAGAAGAGATATCGGCCAGAGGAGCAAACAGTTTATGCAACGTGGACTGCACGGGAATGAACTCATGACCTGCTTAGTTATCTGGACCAGGAGGACAAGCTTATGTTACGGAAAATACGTACCGGTATAAGGAAAAAGGAAGCAGCTGCAATAAAGAGGAATTGTACCCACATTTGAATGGAGAGAATGGGAAACAATTTATGAAAAAAACAAAAACATAGTACACAAGGCCAGAATCGAACCATGATCTTCCTGTCATCGGTGGTGTAGTCTATTGCAAGAGTAGTGCCTTAGACCATGCGGTCACTAATGCGGGTACTGGTATTTAAGTTTATTAATGAAATAATATATTTTGGAGCTTTCATGGATTTTTCCCACGCAAGTCAAAACTTTCCGTTTCTCGGCTAGAAACATCAATTTTACTACAGTAGATTACTTTTCCAAGAAACTTTACGGGCCCCAGATGAAAGACACTGTATTAAACTATCTTGATCCTGAAATTCCTAGTCATAAATATATTATGAAAACATGTTTATTTATTCATACGTAAAAGGTTATGATAAACTTGGTTGGGATGGTTATTGTTAAAAACTTTATAAATATTGCTCGCCAAGAAAATATTAACATGTGCCAAAATATCTACCAAGGAAATAGAGAAGGCTTTCTCAATTTTTATCGAAATGTGTCAGTCTACTTCAGGTGATAAGTATGGGCGAACATTATCAATGAATAAGGTGAGTTTTGTTAATCTTTTAAAGTTTATAGAGAATAGTTTTACAATATTAATGTTGGTGTCATTGGAAATTTGCTTTTGTCGTTGTGTTTTATGAATGCTATAAAATATTATTATTAGTACCGCGTCTTACTACCCGTTCGGGTTATACGCACTTAAGCTAATGTGTAATGGTAGGGTGATTGTGAGATAAAATGGAGGACCAACAGTTTAACGTGGAATCCGAACCACGGTAGAAGCCTGGCATTCCACATATTCACAAGTTGTGATTAATAAACGTCTTGTCAGAGGTGAAGGAAAGGTTTGGAAATCAGATAAATCTGTGCCGGGACCAAGGATCGAGCCCGGACCTCAAGCACAGAAGTCTGACACATCACCCCTAGACCGCCAGGTCACCAAATATAAAATATTAAATTTATGATATAATAGAGAAACAAATTAAAGAATCTTGGACCATATTAATTAATTAATTATAGCCCACTATGTTAAATATATTAGGATGTATGTATATTTCACCATAAAACTAATAAACCAACTTAATTTAAGACCCAATCACAAATAAAAGCTCATAACACCAGTAATCGTAAATGTATACAATGTATGCAATGGAACAAATACGTAAAAGAAATGAATTTATGAGGGTTTTTTCTGGGTTTCTCCTGGGAGTATAGCCAAAACATACTATCTTTAAGCCACTATAGTAATGCTCCGCCCACCTGTTGTATGCGCAGTTTTCGACGTCGGTTAACCTCATCTTTCTTCATTTCTTCGTAGTCAACAAGAAGCATTTTCTTTCTTCGTATGTGAACAGGGCTCCCATGAACCGTCACGTTAATTGACATTATTTACAAGTTAAATTACTAAATACGATATGAAACTAACACATTTTTATATTAAAATTACATGATTTGTAATTAAAATGAGGATAAATACTGACTGCTAATTGGTTTAGAAGTCAATCTGACATCATGCAGTTTATGAAAAATAAATGAGCTACAAGTTTTATTTATTTATATTCCAAACTCCAGTAGAACATGCGCTACTCTCACAAGCTTAATATTTAATAGATAGACTGTATTTGAAGCGTAGTTATTGATTAAGAAGTGTTTATTTCGTTAAATAAAATTTCTGTAAACTAAACCATACATATGTATGGTATCTTATAATTTACATGAATAGTATCTTGCTGTAGCTATTACGAGTTTTCAAATAATTCTCACACAAATTGAGGCTATTTTATTCGAAGTAACTAAGCTACAACAGTTATTGGCTAACGAACTAGATATCTCTACTTTAAGAAGTCCATTTACCATATGAGTAGTTCATAAGATCAATAAATTAAGTATATAAAAAGGAACGTTATATAAAGGTGATATAATATGATATTCGAAAATAATTTAGGAATAGGTTTTTGAATTCAGACTTTGTATTATTTAGTGATCCAAATTCTATTTATAAGTAAAGCTTTGTATTGAGGACCTTTTGAAATAATTGAAACACTCTACAATCTCACAATATTCAAATCAATTTATGAAGAAGAGCTTTTAGTGATACTTAACATTTTGAGCTTTGTATTAAAAAAAAAAGTGTCTACTTATCTGCTAATTGAAAATAACAACTAAATAGTTAGTATTTGTTCGAAGCGTTGGCTAACCTGAACTTTTGGTTCACTACCTTAGTATAAGTACTGTTATCTGTGTTAGTGTGTTTACCTCATTGGTTTAACTCCATTTGAGGTTTGTTGTCAAAATTTTCTATTTTTAAATTTATAAAGAGTCGAAACTAATATAACTGGTGACTGTGTTTTAATCGGGTATGTGAATAAAATAATTGGCCCCGATGACCGTCAGTATGAGTTTTTCAAGTGACGAGGTGAACTTTCTTGTCTATAGATATTTACAAGAATCAGGTATTAAATTAAAAACTAATGACATGTTTATAGTTTATAATACTAATACTAATAATAATACCCACTATTGTATGCTAGTATTTAAGGACTTTTACGTTAATGGTAAACAGCCCTTTAGTTTCCGCTCCCTCTTCCTGGTCTAAATTACTGCCACGCTATTTCAGATCTCGTAGAGATTTCTAAAATCTCCGTGAGGCTACTACGTTCCAATACGTTAGTCATTCCCTTCAACTCCTCTGGTCACCTCACTGGATGAAAAGGGAAAATAGGAATTAGGTACAGAATGATAGGACACTTAGATAGGAACATATAAAAGGAAATATAGGCTCTATCCTAATAGTCTACTTATGCGGCGTCGCCGCGTTGGCTCGTGGTGTTGATAGATGCATTGACAATCACGTGATCAAATGTAGTTCTGTCCGAATAGTCGCGGAATAGACTGATGCAATTTTCTCGAGGTCTTGGTAACCATGGATACGAAAGCTACGAGCCATGCGGTTTTCTCGCGGTGTCAGTTGCGGTGTTTGACTGGTAATGGTTTTAGTATTATCGTTTCGTCTGCTTGAGCACTGAATTACATAAATGTTTCGTTTTCATCAGAGCTAATAGATGGCTTTTACATAGTTTCCAAATTATTCGGTTGGAAGCAGCACCGCGGGCCCAAATGTGTTTGAATAGTTTGATGCAGTCTTCACTATGAAAACCGCGAGAAGTGTAAAATTATGAAGACTGCATCAAGTCAAGTGTACTTGACTATTCGGATACAGCCATAGTAAATATACGGATATCATGAACAAACAGTTGTTATGCCTTTCAAACAAGTCTGTCGCCATTCTCAGGGTCAAATGGGGTTGCGATTGTAAATTTGTTAATTGGAGGAAGACTAATATTCAAATGTGTTTAAAATGCTAACACTATCATATTTGAGGAACTTTCTGAATGGTATGTTATGTTACACTACTTTTATTTGCTGTCTAACTGAAATGCAAGTCTACCACTTAATTTACAGTTTAGTGGTCAGTTCTTCATTTCAATTAATCACAAGTAGGCTTAGTTAGATAATAACAACTAAACAGTTAATTTCTACACAACACTAACGTTCAAACACAACTAGGGATGTTTTTGTGTTCTTGAATCTCTTTATAGACTACTAAGATTACTCAACTAAGCTAAAAATAAGCCTGAGCTTTGCATACTAAATCAATAAAAAGTGTGCCTAAAATTAAATTTTACTAATTAATTTACTTTGATTAATCAGATCAATTAAATCAGTGTAGGGCCTACTACTAATGTGTTTTTAGTACCATGGTAAATTAATGTTCAGGTATCTGGTTGTTGTGTTCATCATCTGGTTGAGATGATTTTAAATATAAGTAAATCTGTGTCAGATGAACTTTTTCTAGAATTCAAATCTAGACTGTGAATCTTTTTTAACAGACAAATCAAATCTTCAAATGTTAGAGGGAATGTTAAACATAGAATGATAACTTTCTCATAACTTATATAAATCATTTCTCTTCCTTAAATTAATGATTTTGATGTCTTTAATTCTTTTTATTGTACATAAAACACAACAAAAATATAAACAAATGGTTTATAATTCGAATTCACCTTTGGTTAAGGGCTAAACTAATGTTCTACAGATCAGTTAGTTTTTCCCTGTAATTATGTTCTGCTAAACCACTAGTTAGCTTTATGATGGCTCCACAAAAAATTTAGATATTCCTACCAAGTTTATATATATATATATATACATACACACACACACACACACACACACATATATATTTTTCTAAATCTTGAATTTGAAATTCTTTTCATTTTTTGTAGCATTGTGTCTTCCTACCTATTCAGGTTATACACATATGTAAACTTATACCAATTAGCCTAATGTGCTAGGGATGGGAAAGGAATTAAAAAGAAGTGTATACACCCAACCGGGATTCAAACGTTGATTTTCTCGACATTGGCAGTTCAGTTTACTGCAACCACTCAACCGAGTATTTTCTAATTTCAAATATCTTCAAGGATTTGAAGATTAGGAGGTTCCATTCCTGAATAAGAGTTGTGGCCACTCATAAAGATCTCAGCGGTAGGATTATTGTCATGTTATTGCGCACACTCTGCATGTTGTAACCAACCCACTCCTGATTGCAGGCTTCCAACACTCGGCGTACACGTTTGGTATCGAGTCTCACATCTCACAGTCGAACATCAATGGAGCACTGGTCCCGCCAGCTGCCCTGCTCAGCATTATACAGAAGGGTCTCCAGTACACGGAGGCTGAGATCAGCATCGGCGAGGTACACTTGTTATTGCCGGTTGTAAACCCGTTGGTAACGGGCCGGGTTCATTTAATTAATACGCGAGAAATGTACTATCCTATTACTAACTACTTTAATTAGAAATACAAACCTACACTTGTTTACAAAAACAACCATTTGTTCATTATATCTGTATATTTACTATATTTTCTTTTATATGTTCCTTTCTAAGTGTCCTATCATTATTTACCTACTTCTTATTTTCCTTTTTCTTTCTTTGATTCCCTCCTTTAGGAAGTTACGTTGTGTTTGGTGGCAGCTATGTAAAATGTGAAATGTGATCTTCTTTTCATTAGAAAAACCATATTTTGTTTTCTCTCTTTTATTTGTTTCTATCCATCTTTATCATACCTTCTTCGATATACAGTTGAGTCCCGACTATCCGAGGTGGTAACACAATTTATGTCTTGTGAAACCTGTCTATGAAATGCTCCTCATTAACCTCATTAAACTGGTTTATTCTTATATTACAGAGTATTGGAGTTAATCAACAAAGACTCATTGTTTACATGTTCTGTGAACTGTTGTACCGTCACTATTATTGTTCACCCCTCGACTTGGTTGAGTCAATTTCCTGACACTGAGAGTTATAGACGCAGATTATTGATTTATCGTTTATAATTTGACATAACTTTGTTAAAACCTATTATTAATTGGGAATTGATGTACAAATTGTTAGAGGCTAAAATAAATCGGTTTACTAACATTTAACTTAATATGTAAGGATCTCCATAGTGTTTCGTACTATCCAGGTTTTTTACTATCCGAGCTCGCCTTGGTCCTGCCAACCTCGGATAGTCCACACTTTACCGTATAGCTAAAGGTTTGAGTAACAAAATAGTTTTCCAAACCATTTTACACTAAGATTTTAAATTTTCCAAAACTGCCCTAAATATTTTATTGACTGTGAGCTATCTGAATTGTTATCAAGCACACTGGCCGCCAACACATTGGCTGGTGCTTCTTTCACTTGTTTTTTAACAGCGTTGTCACTGTTTCCAGGATGGCGCGGAGCAACGACTGGTTGAAAGCCTTTCCTTGATTGACGCCGTGATGCCAGACGTTGTCGCCAGCCGCCAGAATCAACAGAACCAGCAGAAGCAGCAGATAGTCAAGACAGAGATCCAGGAAACCAATGGCGAGGAAGGTAAGTCATCTCGTCGCAATCTCTGACAAGTTGAATACAAGGATATGAGATATTCCCCCAAAGCTGAATTGAAGTTAGAATATTTTAAAAAAAAAAAGTTTAATGTTGGAAAATAATATTATATGTTACTTAATGCTTTTAGGCAGGGGCTTACAACTATTTAGAACAAAGCAAAGGAGCCCTTGCACCAGAAAAAAATACATGTTGGAGCCCTCACAAAAATGTATGCACTAATATTTTGAACATTCATCAACAATTTTTAAATTTTGCAAGTATTAAATAAACGGAAAATACCACATGATCTGGATGTGCCTTCGGCAACTCCTTTTTCAGATTCGAAAAAAAAAAGGGCAATATTAATTAGTGACACTATTTTATAACGTGAAAAACAAATAGGATACATAATATTCATAAATTGCCCACAGAGCGGAGATAGATTTAGCAAAACCCAAGGGCTCCGCGGAGCACAGTTTGGGAAAAAAAAACACTATAATGTTTCACCCTCGCAATAGACTGGGCTTTTGATCACAGGGAGATCAGTGTTCGAATCCTAAAAGGGTGTACTGAGGGTGGTTTTTCCTAAATGATTTCCAACTCTCCGAAGGTTCACACACCTTTATAATATTGTTAATGTCGTGGAACATGTCTTTAAAGGGGCCCATGTTGTATTGTTTCAGTGGTGGCTCCAAACCCGGCGGCGGAGACCATGGAGGTGGACGGGAGTATAGAGATACCGCCCAGCAAGGCCACAGTGCTCCGAGGACACGAATCAGAGGTGTTCATCTGCGCATGGAACCCCACCACCGATCTGTTGGCCTCAGGGTGAGTCCGGGTGTCTTTGGGGCGAGGGTGATTATTATTTACTATTGTGAAGGAGTGTTTGAGTCATGATTTTCTGATAAATAACCACTGAGTGTGTAGTAGGTTAAGGTCTGACCCGATGGATGTGTTGTAGGTCAGGTGACAGCACAGCTAGGATCTGGGACATGAGTGACAACTCCACTTCTCCCAACCAACTTGTGTTGCGGCACTGCATACAGAAAGGAGGCACAGAAGTCCCCAGCAACAAGGATGTAACCTCACTTGACTGGAATGTGAGTCCTTTTCCCTTCACATGGTGGTATCCTCCACTTGAGTCCTTTCTCCCTTGTCTGGTAGTATCCTCCACTTGAGTCCTTTCTCCCTCGCCTGGTGGTATCCTCCACTTGAGTCCTTCAGCATGGTATTTTACAACTTATGACGTGTTGTGTTGTCAGTGTGACGGAACTCTGCTGGCGACAGGCTCGTACGACGGTTATGCGCGCATCTGGACCACGGATGGACGCCTGGCCAGTACCCTTGGACAGCACAAGGGCCCCATCTTTGCGCTCAAATGGAACAAGAGAGGGAACTACATTCTCAGCGCAGGAGTGGACAAGGTGACTTAGCATTGGGTATCTCACGTGGATATTTGAGAAAGTTTTAATTCCAAGGAATAATACAATATGTATTGACATAAAAAAAAACGTAAAACTAGAGTGTAGTAACGATGGATGATTGTGGGACTTTTGATTTTAAGTTGATTGGGACCCGTAAAGTCGGCCGAACCCTAATCAACAGTATATAATACTTTTAGATTTGCTTGTATATTTATTTTAGCAATAGTTGATCCAGAAACTCAATGCTACATTTCTGTCGTCGAACACCAACAGTTCTTATTTGTGGGAGATTATTTTTCTGATTTTGATCTGATCCTTGTTATTTTTTCAACTGCTACACAAGCACTCCTTACTGTCGACGCCCTGGTAGAATAAACTTTCCGACAAACTCCTGTGTTCTGTGTTGCAGACAACAATCATTTGGGACGCGGCGTCCGGCCAGTGTACGCAGCAGTTCTCCTTCCATTCGGCGCCGGCGCTCGACGTGGACTGGCAGACTAACACCAGCTTTGCGTCGTGTAGCACGGACCAGTGCATTCATGTGTGCAAGTTGAGCGTGGACAAACCAATCAAATCCTTCCAAGGACACACGGTAGGTCCAGGAGGTCCAAGGCTCCAATCTGACCACAGTCCCGAAACCTTTCAAAACATAACTCAGCATTGTCAACCTTTTTATAACTGTACGTCTGGGACTTTTTGTAAACACCGCATCTTATTATCTGCTAGGGTTGTACCTATATCTACTAATCACGCTAATGTGTTTGGGATAGGGAGGTTGAATTTAGAGGAAGTATATCCGTATTTGGGTGGAGGTAGAGTGGAAAGCCATATAGGGAAAATCACTCTCATTACACTTGACTGGGATTTAAACCCTGATCTCCCCGATTTTTCATTCTCCCCCACGCAAATTTGGGTACACTTAATGTAAATTGAACCTCCCTAATCATGAACATATTAGCTTGACTAGTACATATGTGTACGACTCATTCAGGCTCTAAAACGCGGAGAGTTTAAAGAAAGTTGACAAAAGCTGAGAAGCCCTAGCAGCGATCACCCTAGATGTTTAAAATCATCCCAAGTGGATATCGAGGGAGTTGTGGAAAGAGACGGAGGAGCCCTCCAGATCCTGGGACTTGTTTCTGTCTTAGAACGAGGTGAACGCCATCAAGTGGGACCCGCAGGGGAACCTACTAGCGTCGTGCTCCGACGATATGACCCTCAAGATCTGGTCGATGAAGCAGGACACTTGCGTCCATGACCTCCAGGCGCACAGCAAGGAGATCTACACCATCAAGTGGAGCCCCACGGGCACCGGCACGCCCAACCCCAACATGGCTCTAATACTCGCCAGGTAGAGGACACATATTTTTAATATAATCCTCAAGATATGTTTTATATTATTTGAAGTATTTACTATGAACTTTCTGAACCGACTGATCATATCAGTACGCGACTTACTAACCATCTTAAATCTAGAACAGACACAACAACCAGTCGCTATGCCGTTAATTGATCACTGTGAAAGGCTAGACCCATATTTCACCACTTATATTATATTTGGAAGAAGATGAAGGAAAGCTGGATAGAAACATGTAAAAGAGATGAACACAATATGGCTTCTACAATGAAAAGAATAACACAGTTCACACTTTACACTGCTTCTACTGGACAGAGAGGTAATGGCTGCCTCTTGTAGCAAATTGATCTTTACCACCCAATCCCCTGACCTAGGTTTAATCCTATCGAAACTCATCACGGAGGGAGTGAGGAACGTGCATCGCATCTTTCTAAAAGAGGAAACCAAAAGACACAAGAAGGGAGAAAATAAGTAATTTGTAAAGAATGATAAAACTCTTAGATAGGGACATGTAAAAGGACAAACACAGGAAATAAATTGTAACAGCCATAATATAATACAATTACCCCATAAAGTGAAAAGAGGTTTATCTTAGATAGATAAATTATTTCATTACTTTTAAATTTTGCGACTATATCAGAAATTGAATTTGATACCCTTGGCTCAGTAGGCAAATGCGCTACTAACTAAGCTAAAGTGTCAAACTATGCTGTACTATCAAATAATGTTTTCTCGCTGAAACATAATTCAAAGTATTCTGAAAATTTAAAACTGATATCTTGACACGGGAATCGAACCTCGGGACCTTTGGCTTAGCATAAATAATATCTTTGGCTGTTTGATTCTTAAATATGTGATCCCTTACAATTATAATAATTGTACAAGTGTTAGCAATAAGCCAACTACGAGTCGTAATAAAAATCACACATTTGTAGCCGACGATTTCTGAACGTCCCTCATAGACGCTACCTTAAAATATGAGTGAAAAATGATCCTGGGCACGGGACGGTTCCTGGATATCTCGGTGGTTAGAGCATTGGCGTACTAGGTCAAAGGTCCCAGGTTCAATTCCCGTGTGCAGGTGTCATTTATCAATTTTCAGAATATGATATCTTGATGGAGTAATCCTATCTATAAGCATAAATAATAGCTTCGGCTGTTTGATTCTTAAATAATTGAAAGTGTTAACTAGGCCTGTTCAGAATCCTGAAATTCTGGGAAAATCCCGGGAAATCAGACCTTGACGATCCCGAATCTTGAAATACAATTTCTCGAAAATTCAATATATTCTTTAACGTCTATTTCTCAATTAGATAATACACGGGAGTTGTTACAGGGAAGAGGGAACTAAAAGGAACAAATAGATAATACACAAGAGTTGTTACAGGGAAGAGGGAACTAAAAGGAACAAATAGATAATACACAAGAGTTGTTACAGGGAAGAGGGAACTAAAAGGAACAAATAGATAATACACAAGAGTTGTTACAGGGAAGAGGGAACTAAAAGGAACAAATAGATAATACACAAGAGTTGTTACAGGGAAGAGGGAACTAAAAGGAACAAATAGATAATACACAAGAGTTGTTACAGGGAAGAGGGAACTAAAAGGAACAAATAGATAATACACAAGAGTTGTTACAGGGAAGAGGGAACTAAAAGGAACAAATAGATAATACACAAGAGTTGTTACAGGGAAGAGGGAACTAAAAGGAACAAATTTGTTCCCTTTTTATGAGTCAACAACTGCCCAATGGTTTATAAAGTTATGAAAAATGTGTGTTACACTTTGGCGATCGAATGGTCTAAGTCGTCACTCTCGCCAACTGGCTTGGAGAATATTTCATGTGTCTGAATCAACTTTGCTTTGGATTGAAAAAGTTGACTTCACACACCCTTATTGTTTAGGGCCCTAATAAGCCTCATAATTATTTTTAGACCATGTATTATAACTCAAAATTGAAAACAAACACATTGGATCTGAATTTCTTCCATGCCCTTAATATTTTATTTTTTAATCTGGATTTTTATTTTAATCCTAGAATCATGAGTGTCTTCAAGTAGTCGAGCGATTTAAAAAAAAACCACCCCTAATTCCATGTTATAAAATAGTTACAGGGATATCTTATATTGATGAATTGTGGTTCATTTATAATTTGTTTCATCAAGCGCGTCATTTGACTCAACTGTGCGTCTGTGGGACGTTGAGCGTGGTGCGTGCATCCACACGCTCACCAAGCACACAGAGCCCGTCTACAGCGTGGCGTTCTCGCCTGACGGAAAGTTCCTGGCGTCTGGCAGTTTCGATAAGTGCGTCCACATCTGGTCCACCCAGGTAACCGACACACCTCTACAGTCCTCCGTGCCAAGTACCGTTGGTATCGTACGTGTGCTACAGGGCGGTGTGTTATGTTGCAGAGCGGTCAGCTGGTTCACAGCTACAAGGGCACTGGAGGTATATTCGAGGTCTGCTGGAACTCTAGAGGAGACAAGGTCGGAGCCAGTGCGTCAGACGGCAGTGTGAGTATATCAGTGGTCATGACAGAACTGGTCCGATAGAGGTTGTACTTTGGCAGAAAAACCAGTCCAAAGAATTCTAAGATACACCCTCATTCCACCAACCCCCTCAAATCCTTGGAGATATTTGATTGATGATTTAAAATTAATCTATATTATTGACATGCAGTGCTGATGGTAGAATCTAGAACCCTCATCAGGGTATTGACGGTCAAACCCATTGGGCATATGCACTAGAATGTAATCAGGTGCCTAGATAGAAGTAGCTCAATGTAGACATATGGTGTAATGAGGTGGACTGGATAGAAGTAGCTCAAGAGAGAGATATGGTGTAATGAGGTGGACTGGATAGAACTAGCTCAAGATAGTGATAGGGTGTAATGAGGTGGACTGGGTAGAACTAGCTCAAGATAGAGATAGGGTGTAATGAGGTGGACTGGATAGAAGTAGCTCAAGAGAGAGATATGGTGTAATGAGGTGGACTGAATAGAACTAGCTCAAGAGAGAGATATGGTGTAACGAGGTGGACTGGATAGAAGTAGCTCAAGAGAGAGATATGGTGTAACGAGGTGGACTGGATAGAAGTAGCTCAAGAGAGAGATATGGTGTAACGAGGTGGACTGGATAGAAGTAGCTCAAGAGAGAGATATGGTGTAACGAGGTGGACTGGATAGAAGTAGCTCAAGAGAGAGATATGGTGTAACGGGTGGACTGAATAGAACTAGCTCAAGAGAGAGATATGGTGTAACGAGGTGGACTGGATAGAAGTAGCTCAAGAGAGAGATATGGTGTAACGAGGTGGACTGGATAGAAGTAGCTCAAGACAGAGATAGGGTGTAATGAGGTGGACTGGATAGAAGTAGCTCAAGATAGAGATAGGGGTGTAATAAGATGGACTGGATTAAAACATAATTAAATAAATATTTGTATAAAATAATGCACAGATAAAAATAAAACATTCAATCACACATTTTTACCAAAACTTTGTCATATCAATGTTTTTTAGCATCTTCTTCAGGAAGTAGTGGTAATAAAACTAAACAGAAAGTTATAACCTAGTCCTTCTTTCGTTCCATTATTGTAGCGTTCCCACAGTTTTCATGATTTAAAACCATCATACTGTTATTCCTGCCAGTTTCCTACACTAGTATTTATAAAACATTTAGAAATGTTTCCAGTGTTAACAATTTAATAAGTCTATAGCATTAAAATAATAATATAGCAAATAGTATAAAATCAGATATAGTAACCCAATGTTAACATTTTTCTCTAAAATACATCAATTATAACAATGATAAATTCAGTCAATGCTCTGGGGTCTGAATGTTAAGTTTTTTCTACAATTATGTTGGGGTTGGAACACCAATACATAGTATTAGAGCTTTAAAACAAATTTTGAATCTGATATTTCCTCGATTCTCAAATAGCTTGAGGAGTTTGAGGATTTAGGATGTTTCTCCTGACTAAAATATCGATATCTTGAATTCAGTAAGAGTTGGCTCACCTGCTTTGCTGGCTGCATGGTCTAAAGCATTGTTTTCACAATATATTGGACTGCCGATGACAGGGAGATCAGGGTTCGATCCCAGACAGGTGCACTGGGGGTGATTTTTCCTAAATAGTTTCCCACTCCCTCTCCAAACAAATATGGGTACATTACCTCTAAATTTAACCTTCCTATTTCCCAACACATTAGTGTAATTAGTATATATGTGTATAACCTGAACTGGTAGTAAGACATGGTGATAAAAAAGTTTGTATTATTTTTTTTCTAGCATTGTGTCTTACTACCAGTTTAGGTTATACACATATATACTAATTACACTAATTGGTTATGGATTAGGAAGGTTTAATTTAAAGGAAATGCCCCTGGATTTGCATGGAGGGAGAGTGAAAAACCATTCAGGAAAAACCACTCCCACTGCACTTGACTGGGATCAAACCCCGATCTCCCTGTCTTCAGCAGTCGAGTCCAACACGAAAATAGCACATTAGACCACCACCACCGAAGAAAGTCGTTGTTTCTTTGTTTTTTCCCTGACTGTCATATTCTTGTGCAGGTGTTTGTGCTGGACCTCCGGAAGCTGTGAGCTGGCGAGATGTGGCGGATGAAGGAACTACACTAGATAGATGGTTTAGGTCCACAAGAGCGCTTGTCCAAGGAAAGAATGGTTCTTGCATTTCAAATAGTTTAACAATGTTGTTTCATGAGCTGGTGCAACATGTAGAGCAGACCCATGACCTTCAACATGTACTCGTCATGAACTGCCTTCTAGGGTTGGCCAAACTCCACTTTTTTAACTAATTAAATATTCTATTCAAAGTCAACTTGAATAAAATGCTTTAGTTAATTATTGTTTTATGCTTGAAGGAATATTATTTATGTAACATGAAACATTCATCAACATCATTATCATAAACAGTTTCCAGCCTTTAGCCAGCCAGTTCCTTCCACCATTCTTCCCCCTTTAATTTCTTCCTTTCTTGGCCTCCCTAAATCCCGCATAAAAAGTTTTATTGCAAAATCTGACAAATCCCGTTGTTATTATTGTAAATTTGTAAATGATGCACACTGATTGAGATGGTTGTTTTTGAAGTTTGATTGGTTCGCCAAAGCTGAAGTTATCTCAAGTCTCGCCAGCGGACAACCCCCGATTGGCTGAAATCTTGTGTTCGGCTCAGAGCTCATCACATGACTGTGTTTCTGCTTTGTTATTGTTTTTTGATGAATGTATGAATACTCAGTAAGGTTGGTTTGCAAATATGAAGCTACATGGAGTCTTACTGTGGCAGTAATTGCTCAAGAATACCCCCCTCTCTATGGTATCATGTCTCGAAAAGCAGATCAACACCAATAGTGTCCTTCTCGGCTTCGTTCTTTCATACGTCCCTCCAGGCCCAAGGTTTGATTGATAGTTCGACCAAGATGTTCAAAGCAGATTTTATACCTCAAAAAGACAGGCATCGACTACCTTTTTGGTCCTTCATCGACTTATCATTTATTTTAAAAGTTCAACGATGATATAGTTTTCTTACGAGATCAACTTATAATTGCTGTAAGATCTACTGGTTGTTGACCCCTACTACACACTATTACACTTAGCCAGTAATGAAACATGGGATCCTTAAGATCATCACGCAGGTATGTTTTTGGCAACTTAAATTAGTAATCCCTTTGTGAAGCTTCACAAAAATCGTCTTCGATAGTTACGAAGCTTTGTCAATAAAAATATTGACAGTCAAAATACTCAATTTATGTTCAATTGCCATTCAGAGCTGTTATATACTTAATCAACATTCTTATGAAAAGAATCTGCATTATTTGAATTGTAAGATGTGATAATAACTTGATTTATTAGATTAAAACCAAATATTACATTATTAATTGTTCAATAAAATATTTTCGGTATAATCTTTGTGCAAAATGTCAAATAACCACAAAATATTTTTTCAAGCATAAACCAACAAACAAAAAATATTCAAACTCCGATTCGGTTTTGAGAATATTTAATGTATTCGATTTGTGTTCGCTTCGAATTTAAAAAATTGTCTATGCACACCCCTATTTCTTAGGTATTACAAAAAACACGAAGCAACATTGGTGCCAATCGTTTATGAATCAAACTTGATCATCCAAGAGCTACAAGCTAGCTCAGAAAGACTTGTAACAGTCCTAACAACTAAATATTGACCAGGGTCGCTATCGGGTGGAATGCAGAGAAATAATCAGAATCTTGTTTTGTTAGTAGTTGAGTAGATGACACAAATTGATCACTATCACTTTTAACAAATGTCTGTCTACATCTATTTGACTTGAATTTACAACAGTTTGTATATTTGAACTAATAGAAGCTGCTTATGTGATTTGAAACACATTTTGTTCTTACATACTGGGCTGGTAACCCATCACCAACCCTCCTGTCTTATACGGGCTTGGGACCGGCTGTATCCGAGTGTTTAAACATATCTTATACAGGCGCACTTTATCAGTTGATGGCGCAACCGGAAACAATTCCAAGAGCTGTAATGGATGGAATACCTGGCACTTGACCTCTGAGGCAGCCCAGAACAAGGAGCTGTGTGTGTCGAGGAGGCGACTTAGGACAACAATGGTGGAGGAACCTTGCGCAGGTCGGCACTTGTTCTTCAAGGCTTGTGATTGCCGTTAATCAACCATTCAATCTATAATAGAGGTGTACAAAGGTAAATTTATAATTGCAAAGTGAAGCCGTAAACATGAGAAGCAACTCGAAGATGAGTTCTTGTTTTCACAAAACACATTATTTAATTTCCGCACCACCTATCAAGTGTATATAGGTAAAGAGAAAGTTTTATTAAAATAAACATAACATATTTTTTGATGTTGGCATGTCTGAATGTATCTAATCTTAATTTATAGATTTAATTAAATCACTTGATTGCGCAAAAATATTGTTTAGTAGCTAGCTAGCTTAAAAAACAATAATATGTTGAAATATCTCATATTTAGTGATACATTTCAAATCCATTCAATTTTCTTCTTCTTTCAAAATGTTTCGAAGATGCTAAGCTTATTGTGGCTGTTGAAGTGGAAGCAAAGGAGAATTTATCTTCGATTTTGAAACTTTGAAGTTCTAGTTCTATTGATATATTTGACAGATCCACTGACCCCTGCGCTTGGCATTTGACCGTGTCTGTCAAATGAGCCAAACGGGGTCAATTTATTTCTCTCAAGACGAGCTCTTCGTCGGCTTTGAGCCAGAGAGTTGCAATTCCTATTTCTCTTGGTTCATATTATTGAATTCTAACCTCTTTTTTTTAAATTCTAGAGTCTGATTCCTCAACATTAACGATTTCTAATCTGCTTCGGTGGCTGCATAGTATAAGTCGTCACTCTTGCAATAGACTAGACTGCCGATGATGGGAAAGCTGTATTCTGATCCCCAATGGTTGTACTGAGGTTTTTTGTCTTAAATAGTTTTCCATTCCCTCTTCACGCATAGATAGGTACACTTTATCTAAATTCAACCTTTCTAATCTCCAACACATTAGAGTAATTTGTACATATATGTATAAGCCAAACAGGTAGTAAAGCTTGGTGTTAAAAAAATTAAGTAGCTAAGCTATTTATTAATAATGATTATATCCACATTTAAATATATTTTTTAAATGTAAAAATGACACCTTTTCATGGGAATCAAACCTGGGATCTTTGGGTTGTCACGCCAATGCTCTAAACACTGAGCTGGCTATTTTATCTATCATGGTATGAGCATTTTTACAATTGTCACTGCACTATTGGCAGACTAAAGCTCTCACAAGTTGAGGGTGGCTTATATCTCGTCATCTTAATTGATCACTCATATGTAGCTAACCATTTCTACATGTTCATAACAGACTGCCTTAAAATATGATTCAAGAATTACCCTGGGCACGGGACAATCCCTCAGTGGTAGAGCATTGCGGTACTAAGCCACAAATGTCATTTTTAAATTTAAAGAATATAATTTCAATCCTTGTCTACGAATTTGACCTATTACTATATCTATACATAATCTGGGTATTGAACCGATTTGACTTTAGCCATGGAATAGTTTTTTTTTGCTTATGCCAGTTTTTTTGATATGAATTTTTTTAAATATCTTTAAATCAATATAATTTCAAGCTGTATTTTTCTCATGCAATAATGTACTTAATACTGAAATAAAGGTGTTTGAAAGTGAAAACAGAAGTGTTTTAAATTAAAAACCTTTCACCCCGCGTGTGTTGAAGAAAGCGTTCATGCTCAAAATATGAGAAGCTAACTAAGTATCATGAAATTTGAGGAAAATGCTCTCGCTATAACTAAAATTTAAATCTTGGATAATTGTATCTACAATTTCCAAGTCTGTATATGTAATGTAAAATTTAGGGAAAAAAAAAGTTGGTAAATAAAATAAGCGTTATGGTCCACTGCACAGACTTTAAAAAAGGAGCCCTTTAATTAAAACTTGTAAAATATTTGAAACAAAATTATATTGTTGCGGAAATGTAATATACAAGTTTACACAGCGGTGTAACTGGGGCGAGGCATGTGCTGTTAATTTTGAAAAGGTAAATCCACATTTCACCAATGATATACTTTTTGAACATACCGAGAATTCAACCCGGGACCTTTATCTTGGCAGGCAGACCAACATGCTATCAATTGAGCTAAGATGTCAGAATAAAGATTAGTTAAACATTTATTTTAAACAAAACTTTAATCAAGGACATAATGTGGCAAAAGGAGATTTCAAAACTGATTGTTTTAGTTTTCATCTGTTTTTCCACATCTTTAGTGCTGTGCGCACAGAAACCTCTCAAAGCAATTTCCTCAAATGAGCAGTAAGAGGGACTATTTCAGTGTACCCCCTTGCTCTCTATGCCTTTTAGAATTATCAGCGAACCTCAAGGAAATAACATATTGAAGCCCTATAGCCTGCAAGATTTACACTTCACCAAAAACAGAGAACAGAATCTGTTCGAGTGTCAACAGTTCACATGCTAGCAGAAACGTATGACCCATAATGCTTTGCGGCACAGATTTATAACGGCTGGTTTACAATATATTTTAATTTTCTAAAGGATGAATAGATCTTACAAATTAATGTGTTGTGTAATGAAACAAATCAAAATGAAATAGAAACGACACGAGTTATTTCAAATAGTTTTTAACATCAGACACAGCTTTCTGCTAGTATTTCCCTTTTGTAGGAGTGTACATGTGCAATGATTGAGTCTCCCAAGCTGATGTCTAACAACAACAAACAACGAAAGATGACGTTATTTCAAGCAGCGCCGAATGGACATCGCCAATTAAGGTGAAATATTGTGATTGGTTTAAAGCTCGTCACATGATTAGATTTCTGCTTTTCTCTTGTTTTACGGCCAAAGTGTGAATCCAAAGTAAATGTGTAGACTTTCTTACAAATACTCTTAATAATGGTTGTTGGAATTAAGATACCATGCAGTTGGCTCAGTCCGAAGTTATTTTAATTGGGTTTGTAAATCAAGGTAACAAAACTTATGATATAAAAACTTTATTCAAAAAACAGCAAGAACAAAACTTAGTTTGAATTCAACTTAGTTTTCGTAAACCAAATTCTTCTTTTAGAATAATTTAACGAGTTATGTACAAACAGCAGTTACAGCATTATTATTAATATTACATTACAATATATTCATTTGTTATCAGTATAAAGATGGAAACTCAATAACACTTTACAATCAGGAAGGCCAGGGATAATAACATCAGTTTTAATCACTCCCCTCCGACCTGGGCTTGCGTTGAACCAAGGACTCGTGTAAGGAAACAGGTTGAGCAGGAGTGCACCAGCATTTGCCTGGAAAAAACCCTCCGCATCTAGCCGAGGAGCAAATCACTCTCCTATCAGAGCAAAGAGAAGCTAGCAAGTGTGCACCCGACTCAAAAAACCGGTTCTAAGAGGAGTTTTTGTCCACTTGAGTTCCAAGTGACGTCCTTCCAGCAACTGTCAGTCCCTGCTCCCAGGATATTAGAGCTAGGAGTTAACTGAACCGTTGTAAATCTCTCAACTGTTGAAATACCCCATTTCCGAGTTGCCTGCTTGTTTTCAACAATGCAGAGATATTGATCGACACATTCCAATCAACTAGGAATTATTAAATGCTTCTCCTTAAAACATTAGGGCAGTACAAATGATCAATTATTGCATAAAAATCGATTTACATAAATATGTACAAAATATAATCCAAGAACATATTCTTAGCACTAAAATATATAAATAAGTTGAGCAAACTACTATTCAAAACGATCCAGAGATATACAACACGATGTCAAATAGTAATGCATAAAATACCTAACTTTCAATGGATGATTGGTTGATTAGTAACAGACCTCATCCTTTCAAACACAGCCATTTGCAAATTTAGTCATCTATATACAAGATGAGACCTTAGATATAAATTTTCAACCATAGAGTGTGGAGTGACACTGAAAACCAGCTCTACTTTAAAATATACGTAATTCTGAATGAAAAAGGGAGATTATTATGGATCTGTGGGAACCATTTTTTTAAGTTCGAGACAATATTGAGGATAAGACGACTTTCTTTGAAAGTACAAAAACGTAAATTAAATGAAAAACAATTTATTTTAATATCGGCTTCGGTGGATGCATGGCCTAAGACATCACTATTGTAATAGACTAGACTTCTGATAACGGGAAGAGTGGAGTTTGAATCCTGGTCGAGTGTAATGAGGATAGTTTTTCCTAAATGGTCTTCCACTCTCCCTCCTTACAAATGAGAGTACACTTTCTATAAATTCAACCTTCATCGTCCCTAGCGCAAAAGCATAATTAGTACATAGGTAGCAAGACGCAACACTAAAATATTAATAAAAAATATGAGGCCACTTAATTTTTAGGGGTGTGCAAATACCTTTTTTTTTTAAATTTGAAACAAAGTTGAATTGAAATTTGGACTTTAAAAAAACACTTATTTTGTATAGTTTTAAGCATTAAATATTATTTATAAAATATTATATTGCAAAGATGATTAATATAGTTCACCCTGAGCTGGTAAATTAAGCTACTGTCACAACATGTAATTTACTTATTTTAGATTTTAGTTGTGCGAACATTAATTTGTTATTTGCATAGAATCCTATAATGACAAAAATTGAACTTAAATGTGTATTTAACTTTAGATAATTTTATTTCGAAGCTTCACAAATCCATACATATTAGGTTAGCCATTTACTTTTCTTTCTTCTAAATAAACATAGATGACAAAAGACACAAAAATGGCTACCAAAGATAAGTTTAAAATAATATTTGAAGGATACTAAACAAAATTGTAATATAAAATCTACATTATACTCAACTGGAGCAATTCTATGAAAGAATCATCGAAAAAGTGGTAAAATGGTACAAAAATAATAACTACTAGGTGACCTGGTGGTCTAGGGGTAAGGTGTCAGACTTCTGTGCTGGCGGCCGGGGTTCAATCCCCGGTCCCGGAACAGATTTATCTGATTACCAAACCCTTCCTTCACCTCTGACAAGACATCTTGTGAATGTGGGGAATGCCAGGCCTCCACCGTGGTTCGGATTCCACGTTAAACTGTAGGTCCTCCATTTCATCTTGCAATCACCCTAACATTACACATTAGCGTAAGTGCGTATAACCCGAAGGGTAGTAAGACGCGGTGCTAATAATAATATAATAACTACTAGCCGAGATCTATAATAGTTTCGTCTCGAGTTTTGCACATCCCTATAATTAAATTAGACCACTTCTCTAAATGCACAACTGGTCCATCTATAGCTACAGTAAAATTAAGTAAAAATAATCACAGTTTCACAACATGTACGTCTTCACCTCCTCACACCCTTAGGCCAAGCATCCTTAATGCTGCTCACACCCTTAGGTTACAACAAATAGGAATCCATCTCTAACTTGGTAATTACTGTTATTAATGAATGTTTGACGGATTACTTTACAGTACTAATGTTAATAAACATTAAAACCCAATTCAGTGACCAAATGGTCCAAGGTGTAATTCTCGTGATAGACCGGCCTGCTGAAGACAAGGAAATTGGGGTTTGAATCCTAGCCAGGTCTATTGAGGGTGGTTTTTCCTAAATGGATTCCCACTCTCCTTCCATGCAAATGCGGGTAAATTACCTTTAAAATGGTTATTTTCTGATCCCTGTCCCTTTGAGTGCTGAATACTATAACCTGATACACAGGTTGATATGCTGACCAATGGACATGTGGGAACCTAGCTCTCTGATTGATTGTACTGAACTATACAATGAGTGGAAAATGTAAAAACTAGTCAAGTGCTGTTAACATGAGAGCCACGCTCTTATTTCCTAACATGCCAGGATTCAAATCTCTTCACACTCCAGAATATTCCTCCAATGATCTTTCCCGCATGGTGGGACTAATAATACTGGGTAGCCCATTGCTCAGAACAATGAAATAAATAAAAAACTAAGCTAAAGGGTTCAATTTGTGTTGCTAGAATGCAGTTAACATAGTGAATTTGACATTTTTGAAAAAATGTATGCATATTTTAAAAACAGGACTTTTATTGAGGGCAAAAATATTAATTTTTTTATAAAAATCATGTAAAAGAACTTAGCACCCAAGTTAAATCTATCAAACAAGAATATTTCTCTGTACAATGCTTCAAATCCAAATCTGAATTCAAACCAAGATTTGTATTTTGTTAAAGATTCTGAATCTTAATATTTAAAAGATTCATACTTAGATTCAAGATTTTTTTATTAAAGGTATTTAACGTGAACTTTCTTAACAGACTGATTGTATAAGCACACAAGAATTTCCATGAGCAAGAGCGAAAGGGCCTACCAATTTTGGCGGGAAAGGTATTTTAACATACCTTGCAGAGTTCTTCTACAGCTTTACTTCTGTTCTGAAGTAAGTAGTGCTAAGGGTTTTTATCACTCAAGAGATAACCACCGACTCCAGTTGGATTTGAACCCACAAACATCAAGTCCTAAAGGCGATCATTTTACCCTAAGACCACAGAGGTTGACTTCAAGATTTCAAATCCAAAATAGACACTGGTTTCAAAGAATTGTAATTTGAAATTTAAATATAGTCTAACTTTTTACAGACATTATAATCAATTTATCAAAATATATTCGACAATTTCATCATCAAATTTCAATACATATTTACATTTTATTGTAACAAATACATTCATATTAATTAACGTACCATGAAACTTGTGAACTGTGGAGTCAGTACACCAAGCCTTCTACTCGGAGTCCTTTATTTTCCACACTCAGACTCAAGTCTCCAACTCCAACTTCGACTCCTTCATAAAAAGCTCAAAGATATTAATTAGTAATAACAAATTGACTGCAGTAAAATGCTTTAATACTTATGGAAGCTTCTGTGACAAAGTGAATTTATATTTGAATAAATTTATCAATTCAAATTACAAATATTAGTCAAAAAATAAAAAAAGTATAAAATTAAAATCATAAATTTACCATATATTATTATAATATTATAAGTTTTTATTTTGAAGCTGGAGTAAGTACATTTTTACTGACGCCACAGCCCTGTGTGTAACATTAATGTTTGAATGTTGCATTTTATAATCATTAGGTATTTTATGCACAGTAAAAGTTAACATTCCCTTCAACCACTCCGCAATGGCTCCAAAATGTGATGTTTTGTTTCAGTCACTTTATAATCTCATAACTCCTCTGTCTAGCAACGCTACGCTACGCTACAGTAGAAGTTATTCAGCTCTGTGATTGAAAGGTTTGTACGTAAAAACACGAGATTTCTACTCCTGTAAATATTTTTTTTTTTTAAACACAAAATGGTAACAGCTTGAAGCACCAATTAAATACGTTGTTGAGAACGGGATCCAATCTAGACCCGGAAGCTGGCTGGAAGAGTAGTTCAGTTAGACTCATCCGTGGTCACCAATCACTGTCTTACAAACAGGCCGATACATTTCCTCTTGAACTTGGGCCAAACTGCAAACACAAAGCACCACGGTCGAATCACCACCACATAACAACAAATTAAACTATAATTTTTTTTTTTTAATCTTACTAACTGCCCTGGCCGTGCACATTTTAACCACACAAAGCCTGTATGACGCTTTGAAATTTTTAATCAGAATCTTGCTAAGATTCGTACTAGATTTGAAATTTCAAATACAAATTGACCCCAGATTTGGATTCAATGGAATTTAATTCAAAATTTGAATCCAAAAATAAAAATTTGAGCAATTTAACTTTTTAAAGTTACCTATGAGTCATTATATTTTCGCTTGAGCATAGATTTGTGAATTTCATAAATTTAAAATATATTAATTATTTGGGCATGGTTTATTGACTTTAGCTTTTTATTCAATCCAATAAAAAATACATTTAGTTTAACCTAATATTAAATTTGCAACATTAACATTAACATTAACATTATTTTATTCATAATAGAGTTTGTAAGCAAAGATTCAGATTCGATTCGAAATTGAAAATTCTGGGTTCGCATAAATCTAACTACACTCATGGAGCAGGTATAATATAGAGGAAATGTACCCACACTGGGGTTGAGTAAGACTGGGAAAACATTTAGAAAAACACATTTAGTTCATCTGTCTGACACTTTAGCTTAGTCGGTAGCGTTCCTGCCTACTGAACTAAGGGTCCCAAGTTCGATTCCCAGCATAACAAAAAAAAGTATCATTGTTGGAATGTTGGTTAACCCTTTCACAGTGATAAATTAATGGCCGGGGACTGGATGTTGTGCCTGTCCTAGTCTTAAAGCATAGGAAGCTATGACAGACCTAGCAAGCTGGTAGTGGAAAATATTTGGCTTCAATAAAAAACACAAATCAGGCCACAGAATGGAAACAGTAATGGATGTAGAAATATTCTTAATTCTTCTGGTCAAGATTCAAACCCCCGACCTTTTAACCAGCTGACTAGACAAGGCGAATCAAATATTTATCCCTTATAACCAACGATACGAGTATAAATCATCCCACATGAGGAATAATTTCGATACCCAAAGGATCAGCCCACACTGGGTAGAGCGACTGACCTGCATGTGGGCGTCAGTCTGGCGGGTTGAATGTTTTCTTCAGGAAGCTCGTGTCGAGGCGTCCAACCCGCGCAGCCAGAAGCAGGTAGTTGTCATCCCCTATGGGGGCCTGCCTGTCGATCAACAAGAGACGTGTCAGCAGTCGAACAAACGTTCCATAGTCAAGGTTAGTATGTGTGTGCAGAACACCAGCTGAAGGTTAGTATAAAACTAAGAGGACAATGAATGAGTCACTTAAATTTTTATTTTAGATGATTTTGGGGGTTTTAGGGTGATGGATGTAATTCTGGTTAGAATAACCAACCTTATGTCAGTAGTTTATTAAAGTTACAACTCTTTTTAATTTGTGAGATAGTGGTCACAAGGACTCATTTATATGTATTAAAATTCAGTATAAATCTTTTGTTGATGCCTAGTGGTAATCTTGATTTGGTAATCCATTGGTGGGCCAGTTCCTCTGTCTGAGTTGAGAACTGTCACATTGGTGGGCCAGTTCCCACTGTCTGAGTTGAGAACTGTCACATTGGTGGGCCAGTTCCCACTGTCCGAGTTGAGAACTGTTGCACTGTTTGGGAAATGCTCTCAATATGTTGGTGGTGTAGCAGGTTTTAAAGTCCTGGTTGTGGGTACCAGCATTTTCCCTCTTTCTACAGGTGGGCTTTCTTCATCAAATTTACTCTTAGCAGTTTATTTTTCCTTTTCTTTAGTTTTATCAATTTCCTTTGTTATAAAATTATTTTGATATTGGGCCACCTCATTTTTAAACAAAATTCACAATTAGATGAGTTCATATTGAAACTAAACAAAAATGATCTAAGTACATACAGAAATAGAAGCCAAATAATGTGTGATAGGAGTTACACAAAATGGAGGCATGTGAAGAGAGTGCCTTACTTGCTGCCATATTTAGTTTCCCGTGCGACTGAGCGCAGATAGCTGCGATGCTCCTGCTCCAGACAGAACACAACGTCTCGGACAGCGTGAGTGTGTGAAAGCACGACTGCACATCCTCTATCACAAAGCTCGGTAGGAAGCACACATCCCCTGTGTAGACAGCCTGACACTCGCATGCGTCTGGAACAACAGAGCCTGGTTACGACTATTACCAACACTGGAGGACGCTCGAGGACATGAGATGACAGCGAGGATGGAAGAGGAAGATGGAGGCATTTAACCAAACAGTTCACCATCATGATTATGGAACAAACCCAACAACCAGAAACCAGAACATTGATATGAATAAAAACCAATCGTACCAAAGTGTGTTTTAAGTTGGTACCTTTGAGCTTGTCCAGTCGGTCCATGTGGGTGACCAGGAGCGAGTGGATCCTCTGAAACTCCCTGTCCGGGTCCAGACTCATCTGCAGACTAGTCTCCATTCCCCGAGACACGTCGTTACAGCCGGGGGCCGTCTCGCTGGGAGACATACAGCTGTGGGCAAACCAGTGAGAGTCAACTTTCATGTGGGCTGCTCCTTGAAAACCAAATGTGACCATTTTCAAATAAAGTCAGGGTCAGAATTAGGTAGGCAGTGTCTTGCATGTTTATGGTAAAACAATTCATCAGAAGTTTGTGAAACTTTGATAACTTCAACTTAGCCTCAAATATTTATCAGATTGGGCTTTGTCTGGAAATGAACCTTCACGAGGGAAATATAAACCCTAGAGTCCACACCAAAGCCACCAATCATCAACAATACCTCCATTTACAAAGCAACCTTCCTCTTCATGTAAAACACTCTCTACCCTATATCCTAGCTACCAGAGACAACGTATATGTTCTGAGTAAGAAGAACTAAACATAGTCAACAGTCAAATAAAGAGTCTAGAAACAACCTTCCAAAGACATACTGCTCACCACCCAGTATTATGAGGACCAGACAAACTCAGGATAACCTCGTCACCCCATGACTGCTCCACTATATAAGTTAGAACACAACTACTGCATTGCTGAATACTTCGGCATCCTACAGGAACACTCGGACAATGAACTGTCACCATTTTGTTATCAACCACAACCACCTGACAAACCAGTAGCACTCCATGCCCAAACACATAATTCAGTTTTTGACTCATGCTATAATCATCTGTTTTGTTGTGTTTTAATTGTGACCTTTGAGGCGAGTGTGAAGACCTCGCCCTTCTATCTTCCTTTCAAAATATTAATTTAATACAGCCTTTTGGCAGCACTTTTCTTTTGTTTGATTCAAAAGTAAGATTTTATATTCAACATTTATGAAGCTCCAGCAATAAAAATACACATTTTTCTTCAATTTTTGTCATTTTGGTCTGTTATGTACCTCACAAATTAATGTTCACATAGAGATAATCTAGACTAATTAAATTATTTGTTGTGTTTTATTATTTTAAGATGAAGTTTGTTAATCATATTTCAATAAAGCATTTTATAAATTATATTTGATACTTCAAGTTACATAACTATGCAACATATAAAAATATCTGAACTATGATTTGTGAATACTTCATATTATTTGATCAACTTGCACCTTATGCAGTAAATATCTACAATTATTTTTTATATAAATCAAATTATTGTGAATGATCCACAACAGAAATTGTTTATGGACTTATTATTTTTATTTTTTTCTCAAAATAATTTTATGATGAGCGTTTACAGAAAATCATCAAATCCAGCGCTTGAACAATATTATTTTTCAAAACGTTGTTGCCACAAAAAGGATATTTATCACAAACTGATGCAGGATAATCAGACCTGATGGCTGAATCAGATTCAACTAACCGAAAAGTGACAACCTGGTCACACGATTCAAACCCAGGACCTAAGGTCTTGGGTCAAGTAAGCGATGACAATGACTGGGTTGTTTGCCCACTTTGGTGGTCGCATGGTCTAAGGTGTCACTCTTGCAAGAGAATGATGGGGAGACCAGGGTTTGACTCTTGGTAGGATGATCTCTATAAAGGTGTTGGTTTTCCACTCTCCCTCCACACACATGCAGGTACATTTCCTCTAAATTCAACTCTCATCATCCCTAACATATATGCAACTAGTCCGATCAAGACGTACCAAAGCCAGTGACCGTTGATGTATGCCGCTGGATGATAGTGCTGCAATCTGTTGGAGTTGGTCTGACATATCTTGGTGAGGATGTCCATCCATTCTTTCTCCTCTACGCAGTTGTTGGCCTAGAACATGGGTTATATTAGTAGGTCCCAGGTGCTGGACAAGGTCCACACTACACTAGAGTCAGGAGGTCCCAGGTGCTGGAGTATATATTCACCTGAACGTAGAGCGCCCGCTCTGGTTGGACGATCTGGAACATGTTCTTCATCTTGAAGGAGTCCTCATGCAGCCTCTCAACAGCAAGGATCTGATTCAGAGGTATGCAGCAGAGAGGATCCTTTCCTGTGGAATGACACATACACACTGCCAGCTGTTAGATACATCCTCTACACGCTGCCAGCTGTTAGATACATCCTCTACACACTGCCAGCTGTTAGATACATCCTATACACACTGCCAGCTGTTAGATACATCCTCTACACGCTGCCAGCTGTTAGATACATCCTATACACACTGCCAGCTGTTAGATACATCCTATACACGCTGCCAGCTGTTAGATACATCCTCTACACGCTGCCAGCTGTTAGATACATCCTATACACACTGCCAGCTGTTAGATACATCCTCTACACGCTGCCAGCTGTTAGATACATCCTATACACACTGCCAGCTGTTAGATACATCCTCTACACGCTGCCAGCTGTTAGATACATCCTATACACACTGCCAGCTGTTAGATACATCCTATACACACTGCCAGCTGTTAGATACATCCTCTACACGCTGCCGGCTGTTAGATACATCCTTTACACACTGCCAGCTGTTAGATACATCCTCTACACACTGCCGGCTGTTAGATACATCCTCTACATGTTGCCGGCTGTTAGATACATCCTCTACACACTGCCAGCTGTTAGATACATCCTCTACACGCTGCCGGCTGTTAGATACATCCTCTACACGCTGCCAGATGTTAGTTAAATTTTTAAGAAACTTACACATTAATGTTCAAATGTCGTTTATATGTATTTTTTTAATTACATGTTGTGTTTATAATAGTTTGAATCAGCTTAACCAAAACTAACAATTAGCATTTGTGCAACAAAATTTGCTTTTTTTTTCAACATTCACAAAATAAACAAAAATTTGCATTCTTAAAATTATCAAAACATATTTTATCTTTAATTGATCACAGATATATTCCATATATCCGATCCAGGCTTGGTTCAAATTGAAAAAATGTAATTTGCACATCTTTATTTCATACATTCAAATAAATGATAAACTATCAGTCTGGGGTCTTGTAGTAGGACAGGTCCTGAATAATGAATACGAAGAGTTTCCTACCTTTGTTCTTGGAGTAGGTGAGGTCCTGGGTCGTGAGTCTGAAGTAGCGCTGTTTGAAGTTCTTGCGCCCAAACCTCTTGCGCCCCTGCGCCCTCTTTATCATGACCCTATGACAGACCCAACTATTAGTAGAGTTTGTGGCGTGCTTGATTCCGACACACATTAGGAGGGGCAGTAGCGTAGATTAATGATTTCCCATACTCTCTCCAGGCCTATGATTGCATGCTACTATTGGGATTAATTATAATTTGCAGAACTTGGTAGCAAAAGGGTGAAAGTGTGTACACATTTCAAATTTACACACAGTAGCTTTTCAGAAAAGCACCAAAATCCGCTGAAATTTAGGATGAAAACAGACTAACCAATATTGTACAAAAGACAATTTTTTTTTATAACAGAATTTTGTATCCAACCTGAACCTTGACGCTTCTTTACTCAAAATCACACAAATGTAACCTATACCCCTTTGATTTTAACCCCCTTATTAAACATTTTACTGTTACTACCCTCTTAAGTTTGTGTGTTGTTATTTATAGTGCACAATAATTCACAAACCAAGGAATAAACATATGTTAATAATCTATTGGTACATTTTGCTTTGTCATAATTTGATATACTTATTGTTTTACACTTTAAAAAGAGGATATAAGGGCAAGGAATACACATTCACGTAACAGAAAATTGTAGGCCTAAAAGGTCACAGTTAAAAACAAAACACATAATTATGAAATTTTCATGGTACATCAGTCCCGTTTTTCACTTTTAACTGTGAGCTTTAGGCCTACAGTCTTCTGTTACGTGAATGTGTATTCCTTGCCCTAATATCCTCCTTTCAAGGTGTAATTTACAGCCATTTGGAGACATTTTTCCTTTATTTTACAACTTTTAATTTTATAGTTATATAAATTGATAAAAATAAAGAAAAGGGAAAAACAAATTAATATTCTAAGCACAAATTTAACATAGAAAGGTAGGTGACCTGGTGGTCTAGGGGTAAGGTGTCAAGACTTCTGTGCTGGAGTTACGAGGTTAAATCCTCGGTCCCGGCACAGATTTATCTGATTGCCAAACCCTTCCTTCACCTCTGACAAGACGTGTATTAATCACAACTTGTGAATTTGGGGAATGCCAGGCCTCCACCGTGGTTCGGATCCCACGTTGAACATTTGGCCATTGGGCCTCCTCATTGTTAAATATTTTACAACTTTTAAAGCATTCAAAGTAAACACACAAAGGCAAGCCTAAGTTATGTTTTAGTAATAACTGAAATTAGGCTGTAATTAAACAGAGCCGAGTGATTGGTTGGTTCACACCCCCAGGTCTGAGGAGTACCCGGCAAAATTTGGTAACAACTAACAATAGAATATTCTTATATACCTTCTCCTGCATCCAAGGACAGCATCGGGGCAAAAACAATAACTGGTTAGTAAGAATGGACTTGGTACAGTTACAATAACTGGTTAGTAAGAATGGAAGAATGGTGGAGGACAAAGGGAAATGGAGGCATTTTTTAAGAATAACGAAACTAGGAGTGAATCAACGAACCTTCACAAAACGTAATATGAACTGTTAGAGACTGTGAGAAATGTGAAGTACCCACCCCTCCTTGAGGACCACTGGAGCATCCAGGCTGCGGTGTCCAGGGTTAGATGAGGCCGAGATTATCTCCAGGAACTGGAAACAATATTCAACCAATCAACACCTTGTGCCAAATAATTAGTATTTACCACTCAGGTATTTCGTATTAGACTGTTAAAAAACGTATCTAGTCTAAGATAGCAGGATGAAGAGGGTGAATAGAGACAGTCATGAATACACCAATTTTATTTTTTAGTTGACCAACATTTTCCTGAAGGGAGTATGTAAAATTTGTCCAGTAGGATTGTGCAAAGCTTAAAAACTTTGACTCTGATCTGAATATTTGTCAGCTTCAATCAAGTTTACAAAAACAATTTCGGCTTCAGTTGTTAAGCTCCGTCAATAAAAATAAATGAAAAATACATTAATTATAATGATAATAACTTTATTTCAGTTTACGACAAAATATAATAAGCAAATTTGTAATATAACATTGTAAAAATGGGGGACCTGGCGGTCTAAGAGTAAAGTGTCAAACTCCTGTGTTAGGGGTCGGGGTTCAATCCTCGGTCCCGGCACAGATCTATCTGATTACCAAACCCTTCCTTCACCTCTGACAAAGTGTGTGCTTTCACCCTTTGTGAATGTGTGGTCCTGAACCCACATTAAACTGTAGATATCCTCTGCTTTCCACCTTCATCATCCTCGCATATCATCCTACCATCTGCGGGTAGTCGAATTCGCCTTAATGGTATCCCCCCCCCCTCAGAAATGAAATCCTCCACACATCAGGAGAGCAGAGGTCAGCTAAGGCTGAATAACCAAGATCTAGAGCAATAGTCCCAAACACCACCATTTGAAAATTATATCGAATACCTAAAGGTTTATGGCTATAGAGTAAAGCCCCCCCCCCTCCAAACCCCCCCAAAAAACCCACATTTTTAAATATTCAAACTTAGATCCGGCTTTGGAAATTCTTCATATTGTTTCATCCGAACATGCTTTGAATTGAAAATGGGGACTTCACTACCGAAAAAATTATGTTTAAACTACAATTTATCTTCAGAAATATTTCAATGATTCATTCCAACTTCGCTTTGAATTGACAAAGTAGAATTTGTACACACGTGAATTTTTTTTGAAATTACCGTTTTGATCCGAAACTTTAGTGCAGCCTGTAATCGCACCCTCAGATAATATGTAACAAATGTTGTACTCTCGTGAGAGCTGCTTCTAGTGTTGAAATAGCTTATAATCGCTGCAACAGCTGCTTAGCTACATAAACGTTATTGAAAGATAGAAAGATCGTGACTTTAATAATAAACATTTAGCTTTAAGCCAAAATGGCTGATAGAACAAAATAGTGAAACCTTCTATAGCTGTTACTACAAGTGTGCGAAGCTTCGAAACTTCAACCTGACTTCAAAACAAACATCAGCTTCGGCTTCAAATTCAATTCTGGCTTCGAAGTTTCGCCAATATAAATATTTACAGCTAAAATACTATATTTATGTTCAATAGTTATAACCATTCTGAGCTGTTTTGTATGTTACAAATTAATATTTATAAAGAAAACATCTGAAGAAATTGAAATGCATGTTGTGATAATAACTTGATTTGTCAGAGTAACATGAAATATTACAAACAATTGTGCAATAAAATATTTTCCAAGTAATTTTAATGCCTAAAGTAAAATAAATAGCCATAATATTTTTTTTTTCAAGCATGAAACTGTTGAAGTATAGGTACATTTTTATTACAGTGAATATAAATGTAGTGACACCTCTGGTGCGCAGGTTGTGCGCAACGGAAGTGATGTTATGATGTGTGTGTTGGACTGAGAAGAGACAGTAGTAACACGATTGTTACCGCACACGTATGCTTTTGTTGTCTCTTGTACAGGTATAGTTTCTTGTTCGTAATATGTATTAATATTTATTTCTGATTATTAATAAACATATCAAACTGCTAATTAGTTATTCTCAATTGGTCTACAACCTCTGAACATAAACTTTTTCTCATTATAATTCAAGCATAAAACAACTAACAGAAAATAATCAAATTATTCAAACTTCGATTCATCTTCGATAATGTTTCATATACTATTCAATTCTAGTTCGCTTTCTATTAAAAAGTGAACTACGCACATCCCTAAATGTTACAATTAATTTACGTTGGTACTGTTATCTATTGTGAAAGTAATTCAGTGAGTTTGTTTACTAAGTTTAGATTATTATCAATCTTTTATCGTGATGCCTAGCTTTTAAACACAAAATTAAATAAATATTTTCATTTTTACTTTCTCATATCAAAAGAAAGTTTTGTAAACGTAAACATTTTTGACCTCAATATTATAACGAATCTTAACGTTTTGTGTGTGTGAACCCAATAAACACGTGCGTCTCACCTGCCGGACGGCCCGTATGTGCGTGTCCGTGTAAAAGGCCCGGTACACGTCCGCCATGTACTCCTCCTTGCAGGTCTGCTGCGTGGAGCGCGAACTCCCCAGGTTTCCCAGACTCTGGATTGTTTTGGAGATGAGTGTGAGCGTGCGGTTTGTCTGCGAGTCCTAGGAAAGAACAACACGAGCAGTGTTGACAACCGTCAACTCACGACACTTCATTTCACCCAACTAATTGTGTGTTGTGCGGTACTCACTATCTGCTCGGTGGTGAGATCAAAGAGTTTGGGCCCCAAGATGGCTGGAGCAAAGAACCTGAGGAAGATGAAGCCGGATATGACCGAGTATCTCACTTCGTTGTTGTCTGTGAAAGAACAAACAGGTGTTGTACTGTCACTTAGTATAACAGTAACCAGGTTTGATAACAGAGGTAGAGTATAACAGTAACCAGGGTTGATAACAGAGGTAGAGTATAACAGTAACCAGGGTTGATAACAGAGGTAGAGTATAACAGTAACCAGGGTTGATAACAGAGGTAGAGTATAACAGTAACCAGGGTTGATAACAGAGGTAGAGTATAACAGTAACCAGGGTTGATAACAGAGGTAGAGTATAACAGTAACCAGGGTTGATAACAGAGGTAGAGTATAACAGTAACCAGGGTTGATAACAGAGGTAGAGTATAACAGTAACCAGGGTTGATAACAGAGGTAGAGTATAACAGTAACCAGGGTTGATAACAGAGGTACAGTATAACAGTAACCAGGGTTGATAACAGAGGTACAGTATAACAGTAACCAGGGTTGATATGTACCTGGGAAGTGGGAAGACGCCAGCTCCTTGAGATCATGGAATAGTTGACACATTAGAGCTGGGCATTGCAGGGCAGACTTTGAGATGGCTTGGAAGATGTTCTCCACATATTCCTGGAACAAGACCACAATACACAACCTACTCTTGGCAACAAGCAGAACACAACACACAACATACTCCTGACCACAAGTAGAACACAACACACAACTTCCTCAGACAAACAAACTTCACTCCAATTTAACAAAAAACTAAACAAACAGTCTACTTTCTATTTCTAAACAATGACCAGTACCAACTAGTCCAGGTAAGATAGTTTTTTTCTTAAAATAAATTAACCAATTTTCTCAGCGTTATAATTAGGGGGAAAAATTCATAGAAATTGAATGTATATACTTTGGACTAAATCGAATCGGCATGTAGCTTTTATGTTAAGAAAAAAACATAAAAGTGTCGAAAACTGGTATTTTCACTTTTAAGTTGTGAATTTTTTTTTTAAAACAAAAAAAAAGCCCATAATAGCGCTTAAAAAAATGTATCCCTGGTTGATTGAAATTGATTCACAACTTTTGTCAATAAAAAATCAAATTCATGAAAAATTGCCATTTGTTGACATTTAATCACCAGAGTTGTAATTGTCGCAGGAACTTGCTTCGGGGCTTAAATTGTAGCTCTTGTTGGTGCCCACCTACAATAACCGAGTGTTCCCGAAAAATGGCTTGGAAGTGGCCAATAATGTTCATAGAGTGATTTTTCAAAGAGCTATTTGTTCACAAAGAGTTTATCTACAACCCCCATGTAATGAAATGTAAGCAGGGTCTGATTTAATACCTAAAACACGCGTCTGAAAACCGGTGTGTTTGTTGCTTTGGGCGTGCGAGCGTAGGAGAAGTGGTGACGTGGTGGGGAAAGCCTCTCTGGCGGCTGAACTTCGAGCGTTTAAAGGTGGGGTATCTTGCCGAAATATTAACAGTGGGCATATTATTGATGCATAAGAAGCAAATGGTGAATGGCTATTTTTGACGATTTACATTGATTGGCATGGTATTATTTGCCATTTTTTATTTTTAATCCAAACAGTGACTAAATCTACAGGTTGGTCAATCCGGAAGACAGGGCCGGTCTATGGCGTGTGCGACGTGTGGAATGCATACACAAAAAATTCAGAGGGGCGCCAAAATGGCCCAAAAATAAATATTGTTTGTTTTTAGCTGGGAAAACATAAATATAACTAAAGAATCTTTATACCTCACTGTATATTTGTATACTACATATCTAACTCTATAGCAGGAAACAAAAAGTCAACAAATTTTATTTTTCAAGTTAAAAAAAAAGAAAAAAAGGAAAAACTAAAAGATGTTAAGGACGAAAACACAGTGACATTGTTTGACTATTATAAAATACATTAGTTTTTTTAGTTATTTAAAAAAAAATCGCCACTATAAATATTTATACATAGGTTCTAGATTTAAAATGGCCATATATAGTATTCTCTACAGTTTTCTCAGATGAATGAGGGGTGGAAGACAAAAGTTGAACAAATGTGTCCTTGAATATTTATACATCCAAAAATGGTCAGAGCTAGCTAGCGGTGGTCTAAGTTTGGACTCTGCTTCGAAAAAATTATCAGCTTCAAATTTGCTTCTTTAAAAAAACAACTGGATACTCCAGTAAGAAATTGACAACTAAAAATACTCATATAAGTTCAGTTATTGCCATTCTTATGTTCTGTACAAATTAATATTTATATTAAATAATCTGAAGTAATTGAATTGTATGTTGTGATAACTTTATTTATCAAATTGTTATAAGATATTATAAACTTTTTGTTCTATAAAACATTTTATAAATGATTTTAGAGCCTAAAATAATATGATAATGCATTATATATTTTTAAAGCATAAAATAATTAATAAAAAAATCCCACATTTAAGTTTTGACAATATTTCATATATTCGATTTGAGTTCGCCTTGAAGTGGATTTTGCACACCCTGCTTGGAGCTATTGATAGTCGAAGAGGTTCTGTGCCTTGAGGTTGTTGGTTGTCTGGATGGTGTCGAGGTTATCGAGTCATACTGTACCTGAGGTTGTCGAGGTTGTTTGGATGTGTTGAGTCTATCGAGTCCTACTGTACCTTGAGGTTGTCCTGGATGGTGTTGAGGTCTATCGAGTCCTACTGTACTTGAGGTTGTCTGGATGGTGTTGAGGTCTAACAAGTCATACTGTACCTTGAGGTTGTCCTGGATGGTGTTGAGGTCTATCAAGTCCTACTATACCTTGAGGTTGTCCGGGATGGTATTGAGGTCTAACAAGTCTACTGTACTTGAGGTTGTCTGGAGTGTTGAGGCTAACAAGTCCTACTGTACCTTGAGGTTGTTGAGGTTGTCCTGAATGGTGTTGGGGTCGCGGACCCTAGTTGGGTCTATCTCACAAGGTTTCCTCTCTTGGAACACCAGATCTAAGGGGCCCCGCAGGGTGTTGTGGAGGTAGTGAATCCCTGCCAACTTCATCACCTCATCCATCATCTTAGAAACAAGTGTGTTGCCGCGGAATATCGTGTTGGCGTCACTGCGGGCATATTACTTTCATTTGAACAAGTCGCAAACAAGAAATATCCACAAAGTTATTATAAATAGATTATTATAACGAATATATCTTAGATAGATTCTTAAAAGTGACACCAAATAAACTTATTCTCAATGTATTTTGTGAAATAAAGTAAATTAAGTGTTTTTAATTTAAAATATCATAGAAAGAGTTAGATCTGCAGAGTTATTTATGAGTGACTACAACTTAGAAAGTCAACATGTGACTACAGTAGCAAAGGGAGGTGTGACTACAGGAGCAAGGTGAGGTGTGACTATAGTATCAAGGGGAGGTGTGACAACATGAGTAAGGTGAGGTGTGACTACAGTATTAAGGGGAAGTGTGACAACAGGAGCAAAGTGAGGTGTGACTATAGTACAGGTGAGGTGTGACAACATGAGAGTAAGTGTGACAACATGAGCAAGGTGAGGTGTGACAACATTAGCAAGGTAAGATGTGACTTACGTGACTTTTGAGATCTCCCACTTGGCAAGCGAGCGTATGAGCGGCACTAACTGGCCATGGTGCATGAAGACGCGCACAAGCGGCTGTGCCGCGTCCACCTTACTAGGAACTATCTCACCCAGGATGTACGCCGTACTCGACGTTATGGGCTGTGTACAACGAGACTAAATCAACAAGGTGGGAATTACAAACACATGTCAACAGCTTATATCAGATGATAGCTTCGGTACATGTGGAGCTAACAAAATAATAAGTACAAGAATTGTGATCTTTCGTGCATGAATTGTGATCTTTCGTGCATGAATTGTGATCTTTTGTGCATGAATTGGGATCTTTCGTGCATAAATTGTGGGATTTTATGGATGAATTGTGTTTTTTGCTGGGTTCAATCTCCGCCCATTTATCTGAGTGATATATCCTCTTTTTTTTTTGTCACTGCATGTTTTACACATATAGACTAATCACGATAATGCGTTTGGGACGAGTAAGGTCAAATTTAGAGGAAGTGTATCTGCATTTGCATGGATACATAGTGGACCCACCCTTATTACACTCGATTGGGATTTGAACCCATAGATTCCCGTTGCCAGTAGTCAAGTCTATTACGGGGATAAATGGGTCACGACCGTATATTCACCTGGATCTGGGTGCTGTGGAGAACCAGCGCCCTTAGAGGTTCGTACATATGACCGGGAAACACGTGGTCAGCCGTGTAGTGGATGTTCAGCCTGAGGGAACCCAAGCTGTCCTGGTGAGTACCAGGTGATGATCCAGACCCACTGCTACCTGGGGACTTGGCCGGACGATTCTTGATGGGCCTGGGCTGCAAGAAATACCTGTCGGGACATACAGGAAACCTATTTTACCTTTAAAATTAGAGGCACTGATTTGTACTAGATAAAAAAGTTTTATTTTGGCATTAAACGTCGGTAAAATGCAACTCAAATTTAAGTGGTATAGTGCTATGGGTAATAAAGTTCGATTGGTTACAAGAATATTAATAATATATTAAAATAATGCCGTTGGTACTTTTTTTTCTGACAATTTCAGGTTTAAAAAAAGAAGAAGCTAACTATGATAACATCTGCTGCTTAATAAAAATAAATTTAGTTTCTATATTGTTAATCCTCATTAAAATTGACCTAATTTATTATTATAAGCATATAAAATGCAAAGTAGCCAATTGTGCAAAAAGACCGGATTTGTTTTATTTCGCATGTGTAACCATATTTTAAAAATATCGGAAATTAATTTTAATGTGTTAGTAAAAGCATGTTTGACGGTATTTAGGTGTGTCTAGTTTTATGCATTCACTATAACATTAGTACACTCTGTTAAGTGTTGAATTACTGGTCTGGGGTCGGATTGCTAAGTCAATCCTATAAATATATTTAGCTTGAAATGTCTACTGGAGAATGGATCTATTAGAGTATTACAGCTATAAAACAGATCCAAACTCAAATTGAGAGATCCAACAGCCTAATTCCTAGCATTTTATTTTGTACTCTTCTTCCAACTCGGGTTATTTGCTGATGTATTGGTTAGGAATGATCTGATTTAGAGAGTTGTGACCGCATCTGATTGAAGAGAGAGTGGAAAACAATTTAAGAAACTCCACTCTTGGTACGTCCGACCAAGATCTCGTCATTTACATCCCAGTCTATTACGAGAGTGACGTCTTGGACTATTCGACCACAGAAGAAGTAAATACATTTCAATATTCAAAGAATGTTATATAACAGCCACAAAGATGAGTGGGTTAGAGATACATGCACCAGCATTTGTCGGCAAGTGCATACCAAGCGTTTGTGGCAGCGAACTGTTGCTGCTGCTGGCCCCTAAGGGGGACCTTCACCTCCCCCAGGAAGACATTGTCGGCCATTCCCGGGGCATCGTGCCATAGGGCCACTCTCAGCTCGGAGAACTCGACATCCCTCTCGGGGGACAGCTGGTAGACCGTGTGCCGGTCGTGGTTCTGCCCTCGACTGTTCGGCAGCTGCAACAGACCCACATTCTGAGGATGCAACTTGAAAGAGAGACAGCCGTAGGTTGCATAGCTTTTAAGTAATCGCTACGAATTGTAGAAAGAGTCTCCATTTTTAAATATGGCTTTCTGGCCTTGCACAGTGCCAGCTAGAGTTGGGTACTTAACGGGTAGTTAGCACTTATTATTTTAGTAATATCGAAAATAAAATAAACCAATCAACATCAGAGGGAAGCACATTATTTGAGTTTGAATCAAATTTCAAATCATCACAAATAATATTTTCAAATTTTGGATGGTTATCGAATCAAATCATATCCTAGTTAAAATTTAAAGATCCATGCATTGCCTAGTGTTATATGTTATCATGGATAAATGTAAGTTCTTCAATATGTTCATGCAACAATAGTTAAACTTGTTAAAGTTGAGAACTAACACCATCTGTTGTGGTGATTATAAACTATTTCAATATTATCAGTCGTCAAAGTTACACCCGCTTTGGCGGCCGCGTGACCTTAAGCGCTACTCTCGCAGTAGAATAGACTGTCAATGACCAGGAGATCTAGGTTCGAATCTCAATCGGGTGTATTGAGATGTTATTTTATTCTAAAATGGTTTTCCACTCACTCTCACACTCTTTACACAAATGCGGGTACACTTCCTATAAATATAACCTCCCTAATCCCTAAAACCATTAAAATAATTAGTACATAAGTGTATAACCTAAACTGTTAGTAAGATGCAGTGCTAAAAAATTTAAAAAATAAGAAATCCTCAAAGTTAACACATTTGTTATGTATCATACAAGGGTGCGAAGGTTTTAAAAGGCTCTTTTAAGTTTAAAAAAATTAGCAACTTGATTTCCGATCAATAAGGTAATAATTAATAAACATTTAGTTCACCTCTCAAGAATTGTTACTAAAATATATCTACATATTTCAGCCACATTGAGGGATTTGTAACGGCCTAAAACCATATTGATTTGTTCTAGTTAAGTTTGATTCAAAATATTTACTTTAATAACATAGAATTCTAAACAATAGTGATACTATCAAGACCCCTAAAACATATCTGAAAGGCAAGTTATCACAATTCAGGTTAAGTAAAAAGCTCAAGATGAAACCTTCTCTTTCTTGCGAGAATGTGAATAGCGACGGTGTGAGGGAGTGAATTTACTCACCTTGAAGGAGAGGAGCTTGTCAAAGTGTGGGTGTACTTACCTTGAAGGAGAGGAGCTCATCAAAGTGTGGGTGTACTCACCTCGAAGGAGAGGAGCTCGTCAAAGTGTGAGTGTACTCACCTCGAAGGAGAGGAGCTCGTCAAAGTGTGGGTGTACTCACCTCGAAGGAGAGGAGCTCATCAAAGTGTGGGTGTACTCACCTCGAAGGAGAGGAGCTCGTCAAAGTGTGAGTGTACTCACCTCGAAGGAGAGGAGCTCGTCAAAGTGTGGGTGTACTCACCTCGAAGGAGAGGAGCTCGTCAAAGTGTGAGTGTACTCACCTCGAAGGAGAGGAGCTCGTCAAAGTGTGAGTGTACTCACCTCGAAGGAGAGGAGCTCGTCAAAGTGTGGGTGTACTCACCTTGAAGGAGAGGAGCTCGTCAAAGTGTGAGTGTACTCACATCGAAGGAGAGGAGCTCGTCAAAGTGTGAGTGTACTCACCTCGAAGGAGAGGAGCTCGTCAAAGTGTGGGTGTACTCACCTCGAAGGAGAGGAGCTCATCAAAGTGTGGGTGTACTCACCTCGAAGGAGAGGAGCTCGTCAAAGTGTAAATGTACTCACCTCGAAGGAGAGGAGCTCGTCAAAGTGTGGAGACACAGTCTTCTTCTTCACCTTTGTCCGCCTGATCTCCTGCCTGCTGTTGGAGTAGCACATGGTCACGATGGCAAACGGGTCGCAGCTTCCATTCTTGATGGTGAGGTCGCTGCACTCCAGCAGCCTAACACACACACACATCACACAACTAGGAGACTTGTCGCTGCACTCCAGCAGCCTATCACACACATCACACGTCACTAGACTGGCAGACTCTTGTTCAATGCCTGCTCAGACCTAAAACGTCTTCAGAGAGACACTAAAACAGGCAAGTCCACTCAAAGAGCGTTCCTGGACGCAAATAGCTCCTGGTGAGACATGATTCAGTTCTTTTTTAACAAGGGAGAGTTTTCTTGTAATCAAACCAAAGATACTGAGGACTTGGATTTGATCTCTCTTCAGTGAGAGAGACATGGTTATTTTAAATTATTAAATGAGTGTTTGTTCAAACCAGGAGCTTTAAAGTCGGCAGTAACGTGGTAACAAGGTCCCGCAGTGTACCCCACTCACCTGACTGTCATACGGTTGTTGTGATGGTCTAGTTCATTATTCCCTTTCAGGACCGGTTCAAACTTCACCTCTATGTGCGCTTTGCCCTGCCACAAAACAAACAAAACACAGTGTTAGAACAAGAGTGGGGGAAGCTAACGAGCACGATCGACCCCGCCCTTGGTTCATTGGACTCACCTGCACCTCACTGTCGGCGTCCACAGCCCTGATGGGGAACCAGTGCTCCTTGTTGTGGTACAAGTGCAGATCCTCCCTCTTGATTGCCACCTTCCCCAGTACCTTGTCCTGCTTCAGATGACGGTCACGGTCGTACAGGTATAGGGACAAGTAGCGGAACTTCCGGGGGACTTCGAATTGAAACTCCTCTCCGAAGAATGGGCTGTTCGGACAGTGCCAAATAGTCAGGGAGGAATACGTATGGTGTTTATTAACAACACACATGTGAACGCATGCAAGCACACAAACACACAACACAACACACACAGTCTTTCAAGAGGGAAGCTCAATATTCTGGTGAGTTTTAGTATTGGTAATTCTGAAAAAAAAAAAGTTTATATGGACATGTGCCCTATTCCAAACAGTTTTTGAGATGGAAGCTATTTGAATGTTATAAATTTACTACACATCTTTGATTCTGAATTGTAGAGTGTTTTCCAGAATTACTACGAATATGAAACCGTCGGTTGTATTTATCGAGAGCAGCACGGCCTTACCATCATTGAAACCATAAACAAACAGCAGCTCTGAAATATTCAACATTGGTGAAGATTTGTAGAGTTTTTATCAACAATGTCAGTGCTATCAACAGTCACAACAGCCAAATAATGATACACATAATCTTCAGACAGGGGAGAATTACGGCAAGAGGGAGGACAATATTCCGGGCCAAATTCAAAATACTCAATGCAGCTTGTCTGAAAATTATCTTAAATACTAAATATTTAAAAATGAAGTGGCCCAATGGCTAGATAATTTATTAAAAAATTGGAGTAATCCATTGTTTGTGTGTATTGTATCCCCTCTTCTCTTTGTGTTGATAAAGGCAACAATGCTGCTATATTACTCTAGTTGTGTTTTAATGTGTGTGACTACTTCTACTATAAAAGACAGAAGCTTTGGATTCTTCCTACATTTTTCCTCTTTCCCCAGATGGGATTTCTCATTAAATGTATTCTTAGTAGTTTATATTCCCTTTTTCTTTATTTTTATCAATTTCCATATTATAAACCTGAATACTAAATGAAATATCTACTAGTAATACAATCAAGGAATGTGGACACAGAAAACCTTTTTAACTAATGTCCAATAGTTACATACATTCCATATGAGCACCAGCACTGGTTGTTTAAGCCACATGCGCTCAGACCCGGAGGTGTAGGTTGTTAGTTACCTGAGTGTGCGCTCTACGGTGGTCGTCCTGAATATCTCCTCCTGGTCCAAGGACAGGGCGCAGTACACGTCTCTTTGCTCCACTGAGCCGTGGCTGCGACACTGAAGGTTCTTGGCCTCTCCTGACAACAAGAGCATCCAGCGAGGTAATACTCCACTTGTATGAGGCAGGATTCAAACTCGGGACTGAACCTCAAGATGACCAGCGGTAGGGGCTTTTGTTGCCCCACCCCGTATACAGATTAACTTTATTTTGGACCTACTGATGACAGGGGAGATCGAGATTCAAATTATGATCGAATCTACTGGGTGTATTTTTTCCTAAATGTTTCCCGCTCTCTTCACCCCTAACTACCCCATATACATGCAAACAACCTGAACAGGTAGCGAGACGCCGTGATAATACAAACATTCTGACATTATGTGGTATATTTTTTGTCACAGACTCTCACTGTATTCATGTTATACACAAATGTGCTAATTATTCTAACGTGTTAAAGATGAGGAAAGTGGAATATAAATGAAGTGTGCCTGCATTTGTGTGGAGGGGGAGGAAACAAAATTCAGGTAAAAACACCCCCAGCCTTCTGTACACCAGACCAGGAATCAAACCCTGAGCTCATCATCGACAATCCAGTCTATTGTGAACGTGATGCCTTAGACCAGGCGTGACAAACTTGTCTGACCGTAGAGCAGCCCCCCCCCCCCCCCCAGGGGCTGCGTTTAAACTTGTTTTAAATAGATCGATATTGTCATTTTCTTAGGCGAAATCAATTCCGACAAAAAGTAAAGAGTAGGCCGCTATAATGAACCAGAAGATAGGCCTAGGCTACTTCCTATCATTTTTTATCAGAAGTTTTGAAATGTTTTATTTCAGCTCATTAGTCTTACTACCCATTCGGGAGTTATACACCTATATACTAAATACAGTAGGCACATAAACATGTTAGGGAATGTTTAATTTAGGAGTGCACACAAATTTGTGTGGAGGGAGAGTGAATTAAAAAACACCCTCAGCGCACCCGACTAGGATTGAACCTCGATCCCTGTGTCTTCGGCAAACTAATCTAACACGAAAGTAGCACGTTAGATCACGCGGGTTTGTTGACATGTGTCCAGAAGAAGTATTTACATTTCGGTTCCTTTTCGTGTGAGAAAACGACCGTTTTCAGAAGTAAGTGTGCCAACCATTGCACATATCTGGTGCAGCAATTCTACAACTTTTGGGAATTGATCCTTGTCAAAGAAATGCTAATGATTTGGTACATCAACCTCATATGCCAGATTTCCTCAAATATAATACTAACAATTTTTTTGGATATAGATTAAAAGAAAAATTGAGGCACAATGTATTATGGTTTATCAAAATGTCTGCAGGCCACACAAAACCAGCGGTTGCAAACCACCTGGCAGGTGATCCTGAGTGATAAATTATAAACCATGAAATAGATTGTTTATGATGTTGATATTTATAAATTTGTCCATATTAAAACTGCAGATTAATTAATTTTGACATTCTATCATTCCTAACTTAAATGTTTACTCTTCATATCTTTAAAGGGTTTACTAATTGGAAAGTTATTTCAGTTGTGTGTTTAGCAAACATTCTCTCTAAATACTATATAGCAGTTTTAATTATTTAGCAATTAGCATGACCCAATTAAATTCTACTTGTTGAAATGAGACACCTGCAATGTTAACCAACCCTCAGTGGGGAGCCCACCCCCTCCTAGAGTACTATTAGTCAACCAACATGCCCCCACTCCCCCCCTACTTTATGAATGAACGTCCTAAATTGTGACGTCAACCATGTGGGTGGAGCGTGCGACCTTCTTAGCCTAAATGACACAACCGTTGTGTTACTTTGTCTCTCAACAAAACACAACTCTCACGTTATAAATCTAATCTCGGAGGCGGCCGAGATAATAATGGGCAGCACGTTTCTGATATCCACGATAGTTGCAGATCGGGGGAAAATGGTTCGTCAAAGAGAGGAATTACAACAATTCACAGGTCAAATAACATAACGTGATCCTTTAATTAACTAGAGTATATGTGTATAGTACCACCTGTTCACACAAAATATCTAGGATGTTGACAAACATTTGAGAGGAACACAAAAGTTTGATAACAATGAGTTTTATTTTCCCCCCTCTCCCCAAATACGTCGATATAAAAACACAGGGATGCATCTCTGTGTTCCCCACCGACGAGTATCGACAGATGATACTCACATCAATAGCTTTTATACGTGCCACTTACCTATTTTGATCTTTATTCGTTCTTCGATCCTGACTTTCCGTTTGAGGTCCGCCATGTTGCCACCATCATCCCTCGCCTTGTGACAAACGAAGAACGTGGAGAAATGAGCACAGTTGAATGGAGGATAGAAATCGGGAGGAGGGGGGGACGACGACGGGAGGGGATCACTTCCTGAATGGCGCAACTTCCTCTGATCGTACCACAGTTCTGTCGCGTCAGCGCATCGGGACCACACCTTCCCCACAGAATGTGTGATAAGAAGAATGTTATTGAAAGGATGCAATTGTTGAAGAGTATCAACCTTGGGTGAGGGGAGGGTCACACATTCATTTACTCGCCCTCTTCTTCTCTAAGATCAGATGAATGAACGATAATTCTTACCTCATCCTCTGGATAGTAACGCACTTTTTAAATTTTGAACATAATATTATTGCATTTCTTATCTGCAGCTGTATTCCAGGTATTCGAACTGGTTCCTTGTGCGCAAGTCACAGTCTGTCCATTATGTATGAATGAATGAATGTGTTTCGACGCATGCGCAGTCATCTGTTTACTATTCAAGAGTGATTATTTATAAACAAGGTCGGGATTATGATGAAGGGGCTGTGTGCTCTTCGACGATAAACAGAAATTAAAACGCCGCTGTATGACGACGGGCAGAACCTTACTCGTTCATTTGTATAGGCTCGGAAGTGGGAACTAACCAAAGGATAAATCTTAAGGGGTTTTATTCGCCAAGACGAAAGGGAGGTCCAGGTTCTTCCGCAAATGTTTTAACAATTGAGCCCTTGACTCTATTTGGAATGGATCTCATATGGATTTTTATTTAAAATTATATTTATCTAAATACTATTTGAAGTAGTCATGTTCCAGATTTTTAAAAAAAATTGGAACCCCTTGAAGTTCCTCAGAGCAGTTTTCGGCTGATTTTTTTTTTTAAATTGGATGCCTCTAGAAATTATTTAGAGTAGGCCTCTCTAGGCGAATTTTTGAAAATTAAGTGCCACTAGTCTAAGGGGTCGGTCTCGAAATAGACCGGACTGCCGATAATGGAAAGTCTGGGCTCGAATCCCGGTCGGGTAATACGAGGGTAGTTTTACCTAAATGGTTTTCCACTCTCCCTCCACGCATATTTCGGATACACTTCCCGTAAATTCGACCTTCATTATATCTAGCACACCAACGTAATTAGTGCATATGCATATAACCCGAACGGGCAGTAAGACAAGATGAAGAAAAAAAATGTTTCGAATAGATGGAACTAATTGAGTCGTATTTCGAATGTTGGTAGATTAACAGCATTCCTTGGAACAACTATTAGTGACGTCAGAGAAACTATCGATAGTTTCTCCCTGGCGGTAATTTACATAAATAATCCTTAATGGGCTACAGCAGGGGTGGTAAACTCATGGCACGCGAACACAGGGTGATACGATGACACGGAGGAAATAAACATTAAATAAACCTTTTACCAATATAGTCGACCTCATTGGTCTTGGGATAAAGTGCTCGACTCAGGATGTTCGTGGGTTCAAACCCAGCCGGGGTAGAGCGATTTTTCCGGAGCGATAAAAATCCGTAGCACAACTTCCTTCGGAAGAGAAATAAAGCCGGCTGGTCCCTGTTGATTGTGGCAGGTAAAATAACCCGGGAAGGTAAGTGAAAACACCCTTCCTGGTAAAAGTGGTGGGTTCTTTCACTCTCGCTCTTAATATAACCAGCCGGTTCAGAAACAGCATATAGATGAGTGTCTGGCCACATTAATCGTAGCCCAGTAGTGGAGATTCGGCCAGTCCTGATGAGATGAGGTGAGGATGATAATGAGTATGAGAGAGATAGTGAGTATGGTGTGGAGCTAGTGGAAACTCTTAACCTAACGTAAGACTAACTAACCAGAACTCGGTGACCGTTAGGGTCATTTCGGAAAAATACTCTCTTCCAAAAGGTCAAATTCCTGAAACTTTCTTTCGGGAAGGAACCGCACACCTCCGGCAGATGGTTCAATCCCCCCCCATTTAAACCCCACTTGGGCGGCCTTGTTAATCAGCACGGAAGCACGTCGCTGGTTTGAGGGGTTGTTGCACCTGGGACTATGCGGTCCAGGAGTTCGACACAAAGTGCGTCTTGTGTGCTGCTGAAGACAAGTTATGAACCGAATATAAATATCTTGGTTTGTAAAATACAACATGTTTCAAACTAATGTGGAAAAGATTGTCTAAGTTTTTGATTTTAATTATGTATACAAACCTAAACACGCCGTTCCCTCACAGGCTAGGCAAAAAAACTGTGATCATAGCTTACAAAATTCATATTCCGTATTTAATTCATCCTCACTAAATTTTTCCACACTTCTCTATACTTGAATACTCGCTTAGCTTCAACAACATCCACACACTGAGTCATACATGATATTTTATTCTTAAAACTCTTAATGTTTATCTTTCTCACACATTCATCTACAACATGTAGCCACGTCTTACATGGCCTAACCCTTCCTATTGATCCACACACTCTACCTTCATATATTTGCCACGTCACTTGATCCACACTCATCCTCTCAACATGCCCAAACCAACGTTAGACACTTCTTTCACATCGACCTGTTGCATTCCTTTTCAAAGCTCATTCCTTCAGCACTCATTCATCACTTACTCTGTCCATACGAGTTTTCCCACATACATTTCTTAGATATCTCATTCTAACCGCATTCTCCTCTCTCTTGTGTTTCTCCTGACAATATACACGTACATTTAGGCTTCTCCTGACAATATACACGTACATTTAGGTTTCTCCTGACAATATACACGTACATTTAGGTTTCTCCTGACAATATACACGTACATTTAGGTTTCTCCTGACAATATACACGTACATTTAGGCTTCTACTGACAATATACACGTACATTTAGGTTTCTCCTGACAATATACACGTACATTTAGGTTTCTCCTGACAATATATACGTACATTTAGGCTTCTCCTGACAATATACACGTACATTTAGCTGTTCAGGTTATACGCCTATGTATTAATTACATTTCTGTGTTAGGTATAAGGAGGGTTGAATTTACAAGAGAGAGATATGGAGTAATGAGGTGGACTGGGTAGAACTATCTCAAGATATACATAAGGGTGTAATGAGGTGGACTGGATAGAACTAGCTCGAGATATACATGAGGGTGTAATGAGGTGGACTGGATAGAACTAGCTCAAGATATGTATATGTGGTGTACTATTGTAAATCCAGCAATGAGCTCTTAGTCCCTAGTGACGTATAGTAAGTATGAAAGGATGGTTCTAGAAGCTACATCCTGATTTTGGTAGGAAGAACCGTATCTTGTAAGTTCCCTAGGTTATTAAAACGACATTACGTCCAATCATGTTATCAATGTTGGCCACAGAGAAACTAAACTAGGCTATATTACACGGCGATGGCTCTAGCCTGGAAATATTAATTTATCTAGAACAGAGATTCTCAAAGTGGGGTCCACATATTCAAGCCCGGCGAGAAAGTGAGGTCGAAAAGTGGGGGGGGGGGGGGTGTTGGCCCGCCCTTTGTGCCCACATCTTTGAGAGGAACACTAGCAAATTCACTTTTATATTAGTTTTCTCGTCGGCCAGCCCATAGAACGTAAAATAAAAAAGCAGTAAAACGTCTTATGTCTTTCCAACGACTGATTTGTGAGAGTGTCTTTTCCGCTCTTTGTGGTGTGAAAATATGTGATATGAAATAGCAATAATGTGAAATGATACTCAAGGTCAATAAAATTGATAAAATTCAGTGATATTTTAAAGTCACATAAGCACTTCCATTTCTCATATAAATTATCAGGGATTATAAATGTACAAATATAATACATAGCACATATACTATTTACATTTTTACTGTAATTCTTTTTTACGTTTATTAAAAAAAATTGATTGTATCTATAAATGTACAAATATAATACCTATATTTATTTTATTTTCATTAATATTATAATTATATTTACATTAAACATATATTACGATTAGTTTATTCTAATTTTTTACTTTAAATTTATGATCATCTTTTTTTAATCACTTTTCATACACCAAGGGGTCCGTGAATCAGCCGTTCACTGGTTAAAGGCTCCGCGGGACTAACAAGTTCTAGAACCACTGCTCTAGAGGACATTTAGCGTTTTGCTTTATCATTCATTGTAGAATATATTATTATTATTATCTTAGTACCAATTCGGGTTATACGCACTTACGCTAATGTGTAATGGTGGGTGATTGTGAGATGAAATGGAGGACCTACAGTTTAACGTGGGATCCGAACCACGGTGGAGGCCTGGCATTCCACACTTTCACAAGATGTCTTGTCAGAGGTGAAGGAAGGGTTTGGTAATCAGATAAATCTGTGCCGGGACCGAGGATTGAACCCTGGACCCCAGCACAGAAGTATGACAGCTTATCCCTAGACCGCCAGGTCACCAACTTTATAATATAAACAAAGAATTAAAATAAATCTAGACCCGCCTCGGTGGCGTAGTTGGCTAACGCGATTGTCGTGTTGAGCTCGACTGCTGACGATGGGGAGATCGAGGTTCGAATCTCGGTCGGGTGAACTGGGGGTGGTTTTTACTAAATGGTTTTCCACTCTCCCTCCACGCAAATGCGGGCTCACTTCCTCTAATTCAACCTTCCCAATTCCTAATCCATTAGCGTAATTAGTACTTAAAGCGTATAACCCGAGCGGGTAGTAAGACGGGATGCTAAATATTATAGAATAAATGTAAAAAGGGGTGGGGAGTGGTAATTAACCTCTGAACCCTCCCCGTTCTGTCGACACTGCTCGCACGCATAGGCTGCTAGACAGGATGACGAGGGTGAAATAAACAAGAAAGCTACTCCAGCTAACGTGCTAACCTCTCACCTGCAGATGTTTTAGGTCCGGGTCTCAGGAAAGGACCGCCACGGGATTCCAACCCAAGGCGGAAAAACGCGACCGGATGTCAAACCTCAACATCCAGGACAAAACAACCGGAAGTGCTTGAGGAAGATGGTAGCCCCGCCATCATCACCGGATCAAGTGTACACTCCGTGACAGACAAATGTGATCCCTTCCTGAACTGCGCATGACGTGAGATGACAACTTCCGGCTTCAAGGGGCAAGTGTATGCAGCCCCACAGAGGAGAAGGGTCTAGCGGGTGGACTAGGCATCAGGCGTTCTAGCAGCTAGAGCAGAGCTTGTCCAGAGTCTAGACGCTCTCAACTTGTCCAAGCTGCAGTGTAGCTCCTGTTATCACCTCAACTTGTCCAAGCTGCAGTGTAGCTCCTGTTACCACCTCAACTTGTCCAAGTTACAGTGTAGCTCCTGTTATCACCTCAACTTGTCCAAGCTACAGTGTAGCTCCTGTTATCACCTCAACTTGTCCAAGCTACAGTGTAGCTCTTGTTACTATCTCAACTTGTCCAAGCTGCAGTGTAGCTCCTGTTATCACCTCAACTTGTCCAAGCTACAGTGTAGCTCCTGTTATCACCTCAACTTTTCCAAGCTGCAGTGTAGCTCCTGTTATCACCTCAACTTGTCCAAGCTACAGTGTAGCTCTTGTTACTATCTCAACTTGTCCAAGCTACAGTGTAGCTCTTGTTACTATCTCAACTTGTCCAAGCTACAGTGTAGCTCCTGTTACCACCTCAACTTTTCCAAGCTGCGGTGTAGCTCCTGTTACCACCTCAACTTGTCCAAGCTGCAGTGTAGCTCCTGTTACTATCTCAACTTTTCCAAGCTGCGGTGTAGCTCCTGTTACCACCTCAACTTGTCCAAGCTGCGGTGTAGCTCCTGTTACACCTCAACTTGTCCAAGCTGCGGTGTAGCTCCTGTTACCTACCCTCAACTTGTCCAAGCTGCAGTGTAGCTCCTGTTACCACCTCAACTGTCCAAGCTGCGGTGTAGCTCCTGTTACCTACCTCAACTTGTCCAAGTTACAGTGTAGCTCCTGTTACCACCTCAACTTGTCCAAGCTGCAGTGCAGCTCCTGTTACCACCTCAACTTGTCCAAGCTGCGGTGTAGCTCCTGTTACCTACCCTCAACTTGTCCAAGTTACAGTGTAGCTCCTGTTACCACCTCAACTTGTCCAAGCTACAGTGTAGCTCTTGTTACTATCTCAACTTGTCCAAGTTACAGTGTAGCTCTTGTTACTATCTCAACTTGTCCAAGCTGCAATGTAGCTCCTGTTACCATCTCAACTTATACAAGCTGCAGTGTAGCTCCTGTTACCATCTCAACTTGTCCAAGCTGCAGTGTAGCTCCTGTTACCATCTCAACTTGTCCAAGCTACAGTGTAGCTCCTGTTACCATCTCAACTTGTCCAAGCTGCAGTGTAGCTCCTGTTACCATCTCAACTTGTCCAAGCTGCAGTGTAGCTCCTGTTACCCTCTCAACTTATACAAGCCACAGTGTAGCTCCTGTTACCCTCTCAACTTATACAAGCTACAGTGTAGCTCCTGTTCCTGTTACCATCTCAACTTGTCCAGGCTGCAGTGTAGCTCCTGTTACCCTCTCAACTTATACAAGCCGCCGTGTAGTCTCGTGGGAACACCTAAGATATGATTGTTTCCTTGTTTGAGGCTAATTAGAGGCCAGGCCTCATTAAATGGACGTGGGATTGTTGTTTGTTGGGGAGAGGTGACTAACCTGTCGGGGACCATTGTGGCGAGAGAGAGAGAGAAAGAGAGACGGAACATTTTATGTTTTGGAAAAAATTCCATAAACATTTTATGGAAAAAAGTGTATTTATTTAAATGTAACAAATACACTTGAGATATCCCAAGTTTTAAAGTTCCCCCCTCAGTTTAATTTCTCCTCAGTTACGTTAACACCAGAAACATTACCAGATGAGTTACAATAAAGTAATAACAGAGATTACTCTCACACTCACGTATAGACTACAGCGCTTGGTAGTTGAATGTGGGACTAATGTCAGGTTCCTCAAATTCCTTCAACAGCATCTTTTAATTTTGTTATGTTCAGTAAACTTTGGAAAATTATATATACATTTTTTTCAATAGATTCAGGTACTACTCCAATTTTTCAGAAAATTATTGTGTTGCGGGAATTGCTCTTGAAACCAATACAATACGCTCAGAATTTTGTTCAGATGCTTTAAAATTCCTTCACACAAAGTAAAATTCTCGAAATTTTGTTTCAAGGAGGATGGGAGGGCCTATTGTAATCGGAACAAATGTCTAAGAGTGTACTGTACTATTTAATTAAAACGAAGAGATGGCTCAAAAAAATAATATACCCTATTCCTTGAATATTAGTAAAAAAAAATATATTCTCTTATCAAAATTTGAATCTTAAAATCTTTAAAAAATATATAATTTTAGTTCATGTGAAAATATTTAAAATTTAATTTTAAAACTGTTGTTTAAGTAGGTGTATCTGAAAAGTGATATTTTGTTTGCTACGTCATAATTAACAAAGAGGGCACTTTTTTTTTTTTAGGAAATGAACTATATTTATACAATTTTGTCCTTTTTTATGTGATTTTGTTACCCTACAAACTGCACATATCTATAAAGTTATTTTTACCAATCACTTGAAATTGTTATTTAAAGTCAAGAGAATGTTTACTTTGACATTTTTACAAATCTCTTTAATACCATAGGACTCCCATCTCTAATTAATATGGTTTATTTTTAAAGAAAATGTTTTAAGTTTTTAACTCACAAAATAAATAGAAGTTTTGGGATACTCTTGTCTACATTAAGATTATGTAATCACACGGCCTAAATCACGAGCTCCCGCATGGATGAGTGACTGCCTGCCCCCCCCCCCCCCCCCTCTGAGATTCGGAGGTTGTATGAATATTAAAAGTTTGAAACATTTTTCTTATGCGGGCACCCTTGGCCTAAATTGAGGAGTACTTGTTTAATATTGTTGTGGATTGTGAATGACAAAACGAGTGTTGCTAGGTGTGATTGTGATTAGCTAGTAAACAAAGAACTATGCGCTGACAACATAAACATTGTGTGAGCATTCCTCATGGTAAGCCAGGACTGAAGGCAGTATAAATAGTGTGTATCCAGGCTAACAGGGCTGACTAATCATCGAGTCTAGGGGTCACTCTGCCCGTTTAGGGGCTACGCGGGCTAGGCCGCTGGATCGCCCAGTACAAGTGCTGAGGGGCTACCGTTCAAGCTCGGGGTACCAGGGTTCTTATCCGTGTAGGATCACCTAGAGGTCAGTCAGGCCATTGGTTAAGCATTCCTTGCGTTACTTTGTTATGTCATGATATTCTAAATAGTATTTTCAATTCTTTCAACATCACATTTTGTGAAAAACATAGTGTTACAAGTAAAAACCACAAAAACCCGGAGCCAAACGTCAATTAACAGCCCACACAGCCGTAGATCCCCTCACTCCCCCTTTCCACATCCTGACAACCATAAGCCCTCAGGTGGGAGGTAGAGGGGTATAAACACTAATTAAAGAGTCATACGAGCAGGAGGCGCTAGGCTCGAGGGGCACAGGCCCTCATTGGTTTATAAACCTTGCTCTTTATATTCTTTACTTACATCATTGTGGCAAAATGAGTTAACAATTATCAAATAATGGCTTCCTATGACCGCGTCTTACTACCCGATCGAGTTATACGCATAGGTACTAATTGTGCTGTGTTAGAAATGAGGAAGGTTGAATTTAGAAGAAGTGTACCCACATTTCTGTGGAGAGATAGAATGAAAAAACACTCATTGTAAACCCACCCGGTATTTGAACCCTAACCTTCCCCCCCCCCCCCATCAGTAGTCCAGTCTATTGTGAGAGTGACTTCTTAAACCATTTGACCATCGAAGCAGGTGTTGTATCGGAAATGAAAATAAATTTTTAGGTAAAGGGTTATACTTTTTTTGTCTCTCTTTGAATGTTCACACAACCTCTTGTCAATGTTCATCAAGTTCTGTAAACTAGTGGAAACTCGTTTTGTAAAGTTTGATGAAACCAGGTCCAATCGGTAACTTTGGGCTCTTCTCTGTAAGAAATGGAGGAATTTGGACACAGGCTCATTTTTGTGGAAATAAGACATTTATTCTTCACAGAATGACACAGAACAAGGAATAAAATGTTAACTTTTATTATAAACAAAGATAAAATAAATCCTACAATGTATTTGTGAAAAACAACTAAATTATACAGCAACTGCACCGCTAATATTGCATTTTGCATATTATGATTGTAACTGAAGATTTTCAGTTAATAGTAATAGTTTTCTTATTAGATAGAGAGTCTACATGATGTCACAGCAGAGTTGGTCTGATTCTTCCTGATGCCAGGACAGAAGTGGTCTGATTCTTCCCTGATGCCAGGGCAGAGTTGGTCGATTCTACCCGATCCAGGACAGAAGTGGTCTGATTCTTCTTCCGATGCCTGGCAGACAGAGTGGTCTGATTCTACCCGATGCCAGGACAGAGTTAGTCTGATTCTACCCGATGCCAGGACAGAGTTAGTCTGATTCTACCCGATGCCAGGACAGAGTTGGTCTGATTCTACCCGATGCCTGGACAGAGTGTCTGATTCTACCCGATGCCAGGACAGAGTTAGTCTGATTCTACCCGATGCCAGGACAGAGTTAGTCTGATTCTACCCGATGCCAGGACAGAATGGTCTGATTCTATCCTGATGCCTGGACAGAGTTGGTCTGATTCTTCCTGATGCCAGGACAGAGTTGGTCTGATTCTACCCGATGCCAGGACAGAGTTAGTCTGATTCTACCCGATGCCAGGACAGAGTTAGTCTGATTCTACCCGATGCCAGGACAGAGTTAGTCTGATTCTACCCGATGCCAGGACAGAAGTGGTCTGATTCTTCCCGATGCCTGGACAGAGTTGGTCTGATTCTACCGATGCCAGGACAGAAGTGGTCTGATTCTACCTGCCAGGGCAGAGTTGTCTGATTCTACCCGATGCCTGGACAGAGTTGGTCTGATTCTCCTGATGCCAGGACAGAGTTGGTCTGATTCTACCCGATGCCAGGACAGAGTGGTCTGATTCTTCCTGATGCCAGGACAGAGTTGGTCTGATTCTACCCGATGCAAGGACAGAAGTGGTCTGATTCTTCCTGAGCCAGGGCAGAGTTGGTCTGATTCTACCCGATGCCACACAGTGTATGAAAACAATTAGTTATAAAACCACTCCTATTGCACCAGAAAGGAACTCGACCACTAACCTTTATGGTAAGAGTAAAGTACACTAGCACTGCGCTAACTTCAAGGTAAGACCTAACCATATCCTTTCAATAGTATGGTTATCTATGGCATGAAGAATTCAACTTGTAGTGCTGTCCTAGGTTAAGAGCACATCTCATCCCCTTGGTAATGCGTAACCTAGCTGTTGGTCCAGTAATATGGAGTAATATGGAGTAATATGAGTCTTCATTAGAAAACAGAGGAAATGAGACAGTGAACCCATTTTAGAATACAAACAATTAGAAAAATAATTAGGTATTTGAAATTAAAGAAACTATTTCACTGTTGTCGAGCGAAGAATAAATAAAAACTGCAATTTGACACTATTTCTTGTTCGAGAGTGATTGTGTGAGTATTTAACATCTAGGATAGTCGTACAGGAGGTGGACTCTTGTGACGGAGGTGACATACCTTCCCGGCTGTGTTGGAGGTGTCACAGAGTAGTAGGATAGTCGTACAGGAGGTGGACTCTTGTGACGGAGGTGACATACCTCCAAGGAAGAGGGTGGGAGGAAAGATAACAGATAACCCGAGGGTGTATGTGAGAGGAAGTGGTAGGAAGAGGAAGATGGAGGCATTTTACTGAACTGACCCGATCACAGCCTGGAAACTGACGATGATGAGATTCCTCACATGTTTCATGGAAACACAATTTGCAAAAAGTAGGTGTCCTTAATGATAATGTAATTAGGTCATAGTTTAAATGTCAATAAATATAGTTTTAAAATGTACTTCAGAACTAAATGTTGCCCCAATAAAGCTGGGTTCCCCCAGTCTTGCCCTAGACGACAAATCTCACACCGCCATTAAAAACAAAAGGTTTAATTATCAAAACACATTGTAAATCTAGAGAAGTCTCGACACCAAGTGAGGATTCTGATCTCAGCGCATTCTAAGAAGGGCCCTTGGTTTAATCCACTTGCATTTGATGTTGGCGCTGACGACATCCTCCCTACGGTCCACGCCAAGAGGACACCTGACGACAACAAACAACACTGAGCTATCGATACTGTGACCAAGTGATAAGTACTGATAGTCACTCCTGACACTGAAGGGACTCACTCTGGCTCGATGTCGACAGCGTCCAAATCCTGCACCGCGCCGACTCCCGACCTCCACTTCTCCACTCCGTTCCATGCTATCATGACACCATTGTCGGTGCAGAGTTTGGGGGGTGGCACCGCCAGACTGTAGCCATACTCCTCACACACCACACCTAATGCGCCGGTGATGAATGAGTTGCACGCCACACCGCCAGACACCACCTTGGATAAAGACTCCACTGACGTCAGGGTTGATTGGATATAATGAACAGGTATGTGTGTCGACTCATATGTTCATGTGCACTTATCAGAATTGAAAAAAAACACGTTTAAAAAGTAGCTACTGGGTTATTTTTTAAATATAATTTAAAGCTGAGAAATGTTAAAACATATTTGTGTTAAGAGCCTCCCCAGATAAGAAATGTTGAAAACAATTGGTTTCAACATCTTAACCCTTATTGTATGTTATTATTTAACAAGCCTGTGCAAAGCTTCAACATTTCAAATACGAATCTGAATATTTTTATGATTCGTATTTGATTCTAAATTAAGAATATAGTATATTCTGATATATTTAGGAGACGGTACCGGAAAGGTGTATACAAACATATAAAAGGCAAATAACCCAAATGAGACTGGACAAAAAGGTAGTGGCTGCCTCTTTAAGAACATCGATCATCTCTGCCCAATCCCCAGACCTAGGTTTCATTCTATCGGAACTCACCAGGGGGGCAGTGTGAAACACAACTTATTTAAAAGAGGAAACAAAAATACACTAAGGGGATAAAAAGGAAAATGGCAAAGAATCGTAGGACACTTATATAATAATATGTAGTGGGGAACAAATAGCATAAAGGACAAACACAGTTTGGGTAGTAATGATAGATTTTCTTCAATAACCTCTTTGTCCAGTGGCAGCAGTGTAAAGTGTGAACTTGTTTTTCTTTTCATTGTAAAAGCCATATTGTTTTTATGTGTTTCTCTCCATCTTTACTGTACTTTCTCCTAAATATAACAAACTCTACCTCATAAAGCAGAGAAAAGGTTTTCCTTCTAGAGTATTATTTGAATAATTTAACTCTTCAAAGAAGTTAGTACAGAGCAATTATTTTATTCGACCATAAACTTGTGAATATCATAGTATTTAAATCTAGTCATTATTTGCACAAGGTTTATTGATCTTTTTTTTATTAGACTCAAATTAAAAATTTACTTTTTATTTTGCTAATATTTTACTAGTACTATAAAATAAATCACTTAAAATTTGATTTGAAACATTTTCACTATGAAATGTTCAATTATTTAGTTCAGATTTGAACTATTTTAATTTTAAGATATTAGATTTTAGTTAGTAAACAGAGATTTGCAAATTGGCCCAGGTGTGTTTCTTCCATTGCTAATACTTGGCGCCAAACCTAGTGCATCGCACAAGCACAAGATTGTCCTCAAGAAATACATTAAGTGGAGCAGAAACCGCTTATATCTGTGGAGGGCCCCACCTTATGGTTGAAACAGTGTCTCACCAGTGTCCTACGATCCAGGGGCAGCATATCTCGCATGCTTATGAACTCCATTGCTCTCTGTAGTCGCTGACACAAGTGACTAGTGATGCCCCATTGCACGCTGGCGCACAGGTCGTACACCCCTGGGATAATACCGTCCCCTTCCACACCTGAAACAACACAGGATGTACACCCCTGGGATAATACCATCCCCTTCCACCCCTGAAACAACACAGGTCGTACACCCCTGGGATAATACCGTCCCCTTCCACGCCTGAAACAACACAGGTTGTACACCCCTGGGATAATACCGTCCCCTTCCACGCCTGAAACAACACAGGTTGTACACCCCTGGGATAATACCGTCCCCTTCCACGCCTGAAACAACACAGGATGTACACCCCTGGGATAATACCGTCCCCTTCCACGCCTGAAACAACACAGGTTGTACACCCCTGGGATAATACCGTCCCCTTCCACCCCTGAAACAACACAGGTCGTACACCCCTGGGATAATACCATCCCCTTCCACCCTGAAACAACACAGGATGTACACCCCTGGGATAATACCGTCCCCTTCCACGCCTGAAACAACACAGGTCGTACACCCCTGGGATAATACCGTCCCCTTCCACCCTGAAACAACACAGGATGTACACCCCTGGGATAATACCGTCCCCTTCCACGCCTGAAACAACACAGGATGTACACCCTGGGATAATACCGTCCCCTTCCACCCCTGAAACAACACAGGATGTACACCCCTGGGATAATACCGTCCCCTTCCACGCCTGAAACAACACAGGATGTACACCCCTGGGATAATAACGTCCTCTTCCACGCCTGAAACAACACAGGTTGTACACCCCTGGGATAATAACGTCCTCTTCCACGCCTGAAACAACACAGGTTGTACACCCCTGGGATAATACCGTCCCCTTCCACGCCTGAAACAACACAGGTTGTACACCCCTGGGATAATACCGTCCCCTTCCACGCCTGAAACAACACAGGATGTACACCCCTGGGATAATAACGTCCTCTTCCACGCCTGAAACAACACAGGTCGTACACCCCTGATATGATACTGTGTGTTCTACACCTGAGGGCTGTGGGCAAGATGTCTAAAGTCTCAATAAATTGCTTCATCTGAAGAGTTCTGAGTTCTGATCTTGGTCGGATGCGAGTTTCCTAGTCCTGATGTGGTTCTAGGTTAGATTACCGTGCTCATGTTCCTGACGCATGATGTGTTGACGGGCCTTGTTCTTGAGGCCCGCCATGCTGAAGTTGCAGTCCCTGTAACTTGACAGCATGAAGGGGAACTGGAAGGACAGTGGATCTCCCCTGGTGGCTGCCAGCTGAACCGCGGCACCACCGGACAAACCTTTGAACTCCGGCAAGTTGTGTAGTTTCATCCTGCGTGCTATCTGCGACAACACACTCATATCACTCCACATTTCCAGTAATACTTCTTTTATAACAGTCTTAACTGACTGATTATATCAGCACTTGACTTACAAACTAACTTAAATCTAGAACAGACACAACGCCCAGTTACCTGGACGATAATTCACAACTGTGAAAGGGGAAACCCATATTTCAAATATTATTAATTTTTCGTCCGTACCGGGAATTGAACCTGGGACCTCTTGCTCAGTAGGCAGACATGTTACCGACTGATATAAGATATCAGACTCCTGGAATGTAAACTCCAGAATTTTTCCTTGATTCAAATTTTCCTGACTAAAAGCCATATTGGAATTGCTGAGGATGTTAAACAAAAAAATCAAAATACTACATTGATTATACAGATTTATTTTTCAAATGCATTAAAAAATAAACCTAAATACACTGGGCCTGTATTAAAACTATTGTTTGAATAAGATGCGATACATTTCTTCTCTCTATAAAGAAAAATCCACCATTTTCGCTGAACAATTACAAACGCCCTGACATTTTCCTGCTCTTTCAGTCAGTTACAAGATCCCCCACATTTCTAGACTGTCCATATTTCCCTGGACTGTGGCCCGTCTGTTTATATTTACAAGGTGATTCAGGGTAGCAGGAATAGGAGGGTGAACTTAATTTCCCTGAAGAAAGGATGTAAAACCACACAATCAAACATCCCCGGTGCAACAGTTGGGACTCAAACCTTATCCTCCATTTCCGCCGGTCTTGACCACGTTACCTTGTCAAAGGCTTCCCCTGGTGCGTCGTCTAGACTTTGCCCCAGTAGTAGGAACTGGTGTACCCCTTGAGCCACGGCCAGCAGGCAGTGACCCCCGGAGATCAATAGAACCAGAAACGGGAACTCAACCTAAACAAATGGTTTGTTGTTTAAAGTCGGTAGATGCAGGTGTACCAACATGTTGCAATCACCTGCGCCAGTAATTACCTGTGTGACCATGCGTATAGTGAGCGCATGAGCCTCCATGTGATGTATCGGGATGAAGGGTTTGCCCCAAGTTCTCGCCAGGTGCTTTCCGTGGTTCATTCCGACCAATAAGGAGAGGGGCATGCCTGAAACCCCGAGTAGAAGAGTCATGGGTCAGGGTTTAGATCTGACTGCCTCTTCAAATATAGAATATGGACTATTAGAGAAATAAGATAATTTGTTTCCTTGAAATTCACCTTACTCATCTTATTCTATGGACTAATATTTGTTTGTGCATGTAGCCCATATATTTATTCAGCCAAAAACACACTTGTACAAAAAAAAAAAAAGTACCAGAGTAAGAAATAGCTTATAAGCCAACCAATATAATAATCATATTGGGTTGAAATCTGAACATAATGAGTCAACATTTTAAAATAAACTAAATAAGGAAATAAGGATATAATGTGACAAAAATTCCATAAAGCAACATTTCTTTAAATTTGAAACCATTTACTTTCTCAATGTGCTAGTTATTTATGAAAGTAGAACAATAAAATATAATTTTTAATTTATCTACATAAGATGAAATATCCTTGACAGGAAAATATTTATCCGCACAAACTGAAGAGTCCTCAACATTAATGAAATATAGTTAGGATGCTACCGCTGTTGAAAGACACCGGGTTCTAGATAATGCTCACAATATTTCCTTCAAAGAGTTTGAGGGTTACTGTACTTGTTGAGTGTACGGACCAGGTTTTGAGGGTTACTGTACTTGTCGAGTGTACGGACCAGGTTTGACTGTGGTAGCGATGGCATCCACGTCACCCAACCCGAGGTTGGCCGACGCTACGGCTTCCTCTACGACCCGCTCTATATGCTGCTTGTGGAGATCTCTCGCTATCGGTGGGATGATTCCGCCATTGCTAGGGGACGAAAACATTGCCGCTGGTTTAGTTGACGAGGAACAAGCCTGGGATCAATATGACGGAGGCCTCAAACATAGGCATGGACATTTTGAGAGTTGACGCTAAGAGCCAGTGTGCAAAAAGTGTCAGAGGATCTTTGGTTCAACTCCCAAGGGTCACAGAGAGACATTTCAATGGTTTGAAAGTGATTCAGAGCTAATTGTAGTCCAAAGAGCTAGTGGTCCAATATGGTGGTAAGAAATAGTTATAATAAATATGACGGAAATAATATGAAGAGACATTCACCAGTGGTCGAACGGACTAGGCTGTTACTCTCACAATAAACTGGACTGCAGATGATGAGAAAATTGGGTTTGAATCCTGGTCAGGTGTAGTGAGGTTTTTCCCCCCTAAATGGTTTTTCACTCTCTCTCCATGGATATGAGGGCACAATTCTTCTAAATTCAACCTTCCTCATCCCTAACACATTAGTGTAGTTAGAGTATTAACTAGAACGAGTAATAAGACTATAAAATAAAGGCCTTTATATGAAATAGAATAAAAATCGATCTTACTAGGAATAAATATATATAGCCTATAGACTTCCTTTGTCTTCTCTTGTCTGTTAATCAAGCCAAATAACAGATGTGGTGGAATAATTACTTTAATTTAAGGTTAATACCAGTAACATATTTTTATTGGCTCATCTTAAAAAACTATTTAAAATAAAAGACCTAACAGGTCAAAACACAACTTTAAACAATGTGACAATATCTCTGGAAAGGGTGTTTGCTCCAACTATTTTAAAAGCATCAGGTGCTTTCTGATTCCTATTCATTATAGAGTTCTTACCTTGACCTGCCTCAACTTGGTGTCCTGGGCATAAGGCTCCATGAGTCCTCTTTATTTCAAGATTACATTCACTATGAAAATTAAGTCGTTTTAAGTGTGAAGGTTAAATGGGCATAGTGCTGAGTCAAGAACGCTTATAGTCACTTTTACTACTCAACAGTCTATCTTCGTCATGTGTCTATATTTTGGCAAGAATCAGATAAAAATTATCTTATAGGCCCTATGTGTTTTTAATAATAATATTTAGCACCGCGTCTTACTACCCGTTTGGGTTATACACTTTAAATACTAACTACGCTAATGGATTAGGAATTGGGAAGGTAGAATTAGAGGAAGTGAACCCGCATTTGCGTGGAGGGAGAGGAAAAACCATTTAGGAAAAGCCACTCCCAGTTCACCCGACCCAGATTCGAACCTCGATCTCCCCGTCCTCAGCAGTCGAGCTCAACACGACAAGCGTGTCAGCCAACTACGCCACCGAGGCAGGTGTGTGAGTTTTTATTAAAAAATAAAAGTACCAAGCTTAACCCGACCTTCCAAGTCCATGAAAATTAAATTACAATACAATTTTGGATGAATTAATACATTTTCCAATGTGAAGTTGCCATGTGTATATAGTCTGATAAACAGTTTAATGAATTAATTATTATTTAACCAAACAAAATATTTAATGGCTATTTTAGTGTGTTATTGAATTAGGCTAATAACACTGCGAGGTGAGATTAAAAAAAATAATCTCAAAAGTGACCATTAACATTCTCTACCCATGTTCTTTACTTCACACCAGTGGAAATTTAACTTTTAAGCCTATTAAAGGGTCGTTGGTCAATGTTTGAAGTTCAACTTCTTAACAAAATTGACATCTCTCACTTGTAATATTTTGTTTACCAATAATGGGACACTGTAACTTTGACACTTACTTTAAGTGAACTTGCAACTGAGAATGCAGGGCTTCCCCCAAAATGTTTCCACAGCTGTCTACTATTGCACATCCCGTATCATCACAACTGGTCTCTAGTCCGAGAATAACACTTTTATGGTTCATTGGGGTACACATGTTCCTTTTCATGTAGCAGCTCCTTATTAGTATTCTACACAATAGTGCCGGTATCATTATTTGGAAAACACCAGCTTTGAAATGCATACAACTTGTTTCATTCAATTTATAAGAATAGAATGTAAAAACTATTTTGCCAGGAATCCATTAGATTTATATCATTATTGATTGACTTCGACTGGTCTCGGATTATCAAGTAGGCAAACACTCAACTTTCTAATAATATTTAAACATTGTTTACAAATATCAGCTGATATACAAATTTCGTTGTTGAAAAAATAAAATTTCTCTTTAACCAAAATATATTACCTATTATTGAATTAGATGGCTAACATAAATAATTATTTATATACTAATATTAATACTAGACTATTTCAAAACATAGAATGGCTATATTTATTAGTTTCAGATAAGAGAGACACATTCATTGTAAATATAAATAAAAATATCCGTAAGTAGGCCTGTTTTTTCGCAAATCTATTTAATAATTAAAATTCTCATAAGTACTATTTATTAAATTATAATATCGTCTACTAAATACTAATTTAAAGTCTTTAAAATATTAACTTGATTATTTAACAGATTATCTATTCTAATTAAATAATTAGATCAACTTAAGGCACTCACATTTGATAATTAAAAGCTCATTCAAGCTCGAAGAGGTTCATCGCAACCCATTGATCTCTATAACAGAGATTATAATATAACTGGATGGACATACACACACACACATTGCTAAGGACAAAAGCGTTACAATAGATTATCATCTGCTACACTGAGTTGAGACAGAGTTAACGGTTTCTTTCAATGTTCTTATGCGAAAAGATGTCTCTGAAGAATAAAAGTATTATTGTTTGAAAATAGTCACGTATTATATCACACTTTCCTGAAGAAACATTTACATTAAAGGATATACAATTCAGTTCAACAGGTAATAATGTACAAATACGAATAAAATCTTTAACATATTTAAATAATTATGTAGTTATCATCAATGTTGCTTCAGTCTGCCAAGCCTACACTTATATTTTAAGTTAGCTCATATCTTGTATATTGGTTTCGGAAACAATATTATGTTGAAAGTTCGATAACTATATTGAGACAAGTTAGCTAAAACTGTATTACATTTGTTTGAATGACATACTTTGTGTAGGAGTGTTAAGTTCAAATAATAATTTAGGTTATAGGCTTATAGGAAATACGGTTTCCACTAAACCCTGAATTTAGTTACAATCCCAATCTGTAAGGCTTTATTTCGTACCAAAATACTATCATATATATTAACCAGTTTAAACATTCAATTAGCTCCTAAACGCTTTTTATAACATATTTATTTCATTTAATTATCACACATTGATGTATCTCATTTATTCAATCAAATTAATGAACGATGTCAAAATACCACATTGCTATGTATGAGTGTAAAAGAAAAAGATATACCCGAAAGTTTCTTCTCTCTTACACATTGGTATGCTGATGACAGCTCGAAAATTTCAGCCACCGATGTCCATCCAGTTATATTATAGAGATCAATGCTGCAACCACAATAAGCTAACCGTTTTAAGCCTACTTATGAAAAATAAAAGACACTAAGCCAAATCTTAGTTCAAAAACTTCTAAAAGAGCACACTAGGCTCGAAAATTAATTCAAAATAAACTGTGGAAGTTGAATCTTTATGTGAAACTATGTAAAACTATCCACTGGTGAAGTATTACATTTAGCATGGGAATTGAGTGTGCTGCTTGTATTGTAAATGATATGGGAGTTTTTTTAAAGCCATAACTACAATTGTATAATGTTTCTATGATGATAAATAATACATTCCAGTGAACTGGTTAGCTGAGAACGAGGCATTATTTGGTAATACCAACAAATACTTAATTCTTCCTACATTCACAACTAAGCTAAACAATCATACGGTTGCCCAGAAATCTTGGGAAGGTGCTTGATCCCAAATAAAAATAGACTTTAGGTGACCTTTAACTTCAGTATACAAAGTTTATAGTTTTGTTCTTTCTGTTGGTGCGACCCGGTAGAGCAACATTGTTATTTATTTTTTTGTTATAATATTGTATGTGATATGTTTTAAAAGCAAGGTTCTATCATTTGAATGCAATCACATAAACCCATTGTTGTGTGTTTAAGTCAACTTATACTTGGTCCGTCAGATCAGGTAAATCCATTTAAATAACAAACATTATGTTCTTTAAATGAAAAGAGTTGTAACCATACTATTATAATGTTGAGTGCATGGGGGAAATTGATAACACCATACATTCATTGTTGTGCTTTTTTGTATCGTTAACTCGGCCCTTCAGACCGGGTAAAGCAGTGGCGTGATCTGTTAAAACTAATAAGTATGCTGTACTCTATAAGTTTAAGCGGAGATTTGGGGCCTGAGAACCCTCAACCACCGTTGTCCAAGAACGTCAAGGGATTATTTCAAGGGATATATTTGAAGATGTGTACATAAATAGCAGTGGTTCTCGAACATTTATTATTTCCCTTTAACTGTATGCTATATTTGGAAATATTGATCCCCCATCCTCCCACTCCCATATTCTCTCTTCTTTTATCTATCCATAACGCCGATTACCATCCACTCAAAATGTAATAAAAGTAACTCCATGGTGTCAGCCCGCATTCAGGCTATACCTACAGAGTGGATTCCAAACAGTTTGGAGAATTAGTGCCAACTCTTGCAGATAGAAGATGTCATGTGGTCAGCACAACTATGACTCCAGCCATTAAGCTCGACTCTCTATACCTGAGCCACTATTACTTTATTCGAGTAGCTCCTTATTTATCCACCTAAAATGAATCTAACCCGTTCCAGAATCACTGCTTCCCAGATAATCTAGACGCGCCGGGAATCAAACATGAAACCCCTGACTCCATAGCCAGAACCTATGACCACTAGACCACATAGGTGGTCGTCAAATTGTAATGATATCTACATGGTTAGAAATTTAAGTAAATATTAATGTCGGGGCTAAGAGTGGTATGGGAACATTTCTGGATGCATAAGAGAGGCAGATCCCATTCAATTAGTCTAAAGTAATTAGAAGCACACAGTTAGCAATACTCAAAGAAAACAATCACAGTAAAAGTATAGTGAAGTGATACATCGATCAAGAGTCCATCAGATCTTGCTGAGAGGGAATCAGGTGGAATGTCCAACTCACGTTGCAATTAAAACTATTTATTAAAGCCTAACTTATCTCACACAATGCTGCTCCGAAACAAACGAGTCTCCCAACTTGAGAATATATGCTTCAGAAGCTATTTAGATGCGTAAACTCTGACTAACATAGGGGAGATTATCTCGGACTATTAATACTCTATCACTACGTCATTGGTTTATTGCTAAGATATTTACATATATATTTTGCTGTAAGCAGAGGTGCACCCAAGGGAGATAGGGGTAAACAGTGTATTTGACCCCGACCCCGCTTTCCCCAACACCACAAATATTGTTGATAGAAATTTAAATAATACTAAGTATAACTAAAATATTTGGCATTGAAGATGTGTCGAATGTATATGCTATATGCTACATTTTAAGACCAGGCTTCAGACTTAAGCCTAATATTCAAAAGGTTTACTCTTACACACAAAATTAACAATTGAGAAAAACATAAATAATAGCTTCGATACCATTTGCATTATTTAAATCTCTTAATTACTATAAAACTATTCCAAATTAATTAATTAAAGCATTTAATATTTATAAATATTCTCGGCCCTCAGGGCTTAGAAGGATGTGCAACCACAAACCCGCTCTCACCATCAAAATGGCATTCATGCCACAGCCTTGATTGAATGCCTACCCCAAAGTAAATGGCTGGGTGCGCCACTGATTAAGTAAATTATATGAAAATATATTTTATTTTACCTTTTCCTTCTAAATCATCTTGAAATGGTAAAATCACACTCCTGACTTTTAGGATTCTTTGATAGATAATTATTATAAAATCACAATGACTAATAAGTTATTATTGTAAAACAAAAACTAAAATAACGCTATTAAAACTCCACTATCCTTTCAACTAAAGAAAAACAAGAATTACCGTCAACTACGGTTAAAGTAGCCTCGTAAACCTCTCCCACCCCTATTCACCACTTTATCAATGCTGAAGTGCCTAAATTTGTAAGAATGGTTAAATGTGTTTGCCAAATACATGATAATACATGTAACCAGAATACTTAAACAAAACTCAATGTATTTAATTAGTGTATACATTTAAAGTTTGTTACGTATACTATTATTTTACAATTAATTTTATAAATATTTTATGTATTTTTATTTAAACTATACTGAATTAGCTTAATAAATAAACATTGTGATCTTGAATTTTTATCAATAGTTGGAACAATGCTTAGCTTGCTTCAAAGGAACAGCATAACCTAGAGTGTAAAAACCCGAGATCATTGGCCAATTACTTATGGTCGAGCGGAAAGGAATGTGTTGCAACCCTCTAAACATTGGGAAAGATCATTAGAACCTCCCTAGCTTGCCTTGCGTTTTTCAAGAAGCAAGCCTCGGATTTCCTATTGTGCTAAATAGAACCTTTTGGAAAAAGAATTAATTAAAACACAGTATTCTTGGAATATTACCCAATATTAGTTTTAAAATTAATAATACATTACATGTATATTTATTAACAATTCTAACATATGTGTTTACACAATTCGCACGGACAGCATTTAATTAAACAAAAACTAGTCCATATCATTATGAGCATGCATCGCAGGACTAGCATACCCGAGAATACGTCACTGGGGTAAAGCCTAAAGCCATTTTTATCGTTATTTCTTTTGTTATATAAATGTGTGTGATATTATGTTACTAATTTCAAGTCATTCAGTGAGCATTTCTAAATGATATTGTCGTGTGGTTCATTACATCTGTATTTTGTCTTTCAGACAGGGTACAGTGATTCCCAAAACTGTATTTTTTGTAGTATAAAAGGTATGATCTATTTTGTTTCTTTATTCATAAGCATTTAAGTACCTATTCAGTCTGTTTTGACCTTTCCCCCCCTCTCACCATACAGACGGGCATCTGCGTCGACAGAGTGAACCAAACAGGGGTCCTGAGATGGAAGGACTATTCCCAAAGAGTCTATAAAATGTTTACCGGAATTTGAGATAGCCAATAAAATATTTTTCTTAAATTATTATTTTGTTATGTTCATTTAAGGGGTGTGTGGAGGTGTTTTACATTTTATAAGTTCATTCTCTCAATTGGTTCAACGCACCTCCTGGTACGATTGTTCACATTTAAACTTAAGTCTCCCACATTTTTACCAGCTCTACCAATCACCTTGCGTCTTCCGTCTCCGTGTATACCGTCCTCCTTCATGGTACTTCATTCCTCTGAAGGTGATAACTTATCTTCTAATTGAAGATCTTGAACCTCATGATTAGTTTCCTTTCTTGCTGGTGATTCTGCGTCACCTACACTTGCCCTATGTGTATAAATAATTAAACCAGGGGCGCGGAGGCGCGCGCCCCCTAACCCACGAATCCCCAGTTCCTTTTAAAGTTATTATTCGCACTCTCACGACAATTTTATCTTGCCATAATAGTTTCAAAAAAAATATGTTTTTGGTTTAAGTAATAGCAGGCAATGTTTTTAAAATGGCATGCGGTCGGGCGCTAGGCGGTCAGCGCCTGATATTGTGAAACCAAACCTTCCCACCCCTTCACCTCTTGTCTTCAAATGGCATGCAGTCAGCCGCGCGACAGTCAGCGCCTGACAGAAACCAAACCTTCCCTCCCCTTAACCCGTTGTCCCCATCCTGCTTTAGCTCGCTAGCTAGCTAGCATTGCTTATTCTTCTTTTGAAGGCGCGTTTTCTACGCGCCCTAAGGTTGAAAGCTTGTGAAATGTGTATAGCGTGAACCACCAGTCAGTCATCCTGCGTGCTCTTGCATCTGGAGGATGTGTGTGCGTATGTGTTTATAATAATATTATGTAGCGTTATTTTAGGATAATGTTTATTTGAGTTATATGTTTTAATATTTTTTGTAACTAGGCTTAATATTAATAGTTCAATTCAGGCGCTTAAGACAACAAATATTGCAAGATTAACTTTTGATCATAAAAAAGAATTGAATTCATTAGGTAGGCCATGTCCTGAATTTTGTATGGAACAAAGTGAAAACATACACACCTATATATTTATGCACACTACACAGCTGCAGAATTTCTACAACACATCCACGTCCTTTGGGGGAAGATTTTTTTATCTTTCCATGTTGTTTCTGATATTAATTTTGGAGTTTAACTAAATGAATATTTAGCAAAACATTTTCCGAAATTTGTGTCTTATTTTCAAGATATTATTAAAAATAATGTATGAATTAAACAGGCTGTGCCCTCCAGCTTCTAAAGTGACGAGCCGCCACTGAATTAAACTTAGGCCTATGGACAAAGCCGTAGTCAGGGGGGTTTGGAGGTTCAAACCCCTCCAAAATTTAATGAACAAAAATATATAGCTTTATTTATGGTTCAAATAATATCATAATTAAGGCACAAGTACAAATTAGGGGGCATGTTACCATAATAAGCACTTCAGAAAGCTTCTAAAGGTGTTTAATATGTAGAATTTTTCCCATTCTTCGGCAGTTTTGGGGTTATGTTGCCATAAAAAATACTTCAGACATCTTCTATAACTGTTTAATATTTATAATTTTTTCTAACCTCCGGAAATCGGGGAATGTACCCACCAAACCCTCCCTGAAATTATTGGCTGGCTATAGCCTTGCCTATATCTATGCTTTCTTGTTCTCTTAACGGGGCTCACTTCGGAGATGTACATGCCTGCTCAATTTGTAATAACTCCTTAAGGTAGAAATCACCCGCAACTGATATGTATGCATTTTCCATTTCATGGCACGATCACTATCCGGCTGACATAAATATGTCCTATTACCGATCACTTTATAGATGCTGGCGGTTGCCATCCTGGCTTCATAGGCTTCTTGTAGTTTCTTGCTAAGACTCTCTCTTTGAGAAAGAGATGTCTCGACGATCTCAGAAATACTTGACCTACCTTTGTCATGCTTCTTCTGTTTTTGTTCTCCTATATAAGTGCAACCGACTACGCAGGTTCCTTCCTAGAAACCTCATGGGTATCGACTTATTAAGTTCAATGTACTGTCCTTATCATTCTTTGGATCCAACAATGCTTTGTCAATTTCGTTCTTGAAAGATTTAACTCCGTTTTCTGCTAGACCATTTATCTCTGGATAATAAGGTGGTGAGGTAATATGCTTAATTCCATTCATTTTGCAGAACCTTTGAATTCCTCTGAATCTAGATGTGATCCACTACCTGAGACTGGTAAGTAGAGCACAAGACACGCTACGTTTCTGGTGAATAGACATAGATACTGATATGTCTCTGGTGAATTGAGATTATGACACAGCTATGTCTCTGGTGAATATTGGCTGAGAAACTGCTATGTCTCTTGTGATTAGAGTCTAAAACACTGTATATCTCTGGTGGAGCCAAATACATTTACATATCTCTGGTGATTAGAGCCTAGGGAACTGTTATATCAATAGTGGACAGAGCCTAAGACACTGCTTTGTCTCTAGTAGTTAGAGCCTAAGACTATTATGTCTCTGGTAATTAGAGCCTCAAACACTATTACGTCTCTGGTATTAAAGTCTAAGGCACGGCTATGTCCCTGACACGTTGAGCCTATACCATCACTATGTCTCTGATGGCTAGAGCTAAGACATTGCTGTGTCTCTTGTGTGTATTGCCTAAGACACTGCTATGTATCTGGTGGGTAGTGGCTTTAGCAGTGCCATGTCTCTTATATGTAGAGCCTAAGCCACTGCTATGTCTCTGGTGAGTATAGAGCCTTAGATATCCTTTGTAACTGAGGATTAGAGCCCAAGATCCTGCTATGTCTCCAGTGAGTAGAGGCTGACAAACTGTTATGTCTATGATGATTAGAGTCTAAAACACTCATAGGTATCTGTGAGTAAGCCTAAGATACTTTTATGTCTCTGGTGGTAGAACCTTAGATACTGCTGTGTCTCTGGTTATTAGATCTTTAGACACAATTATGTATATGGTTAGTACTGTTTTTCATAAATAAGTAAGGGTTCTATAAAACTAAATGTTTTTGTATGCTGCTATCTATTTTTTTTGGCTTAAAACTAAATATTTATATCCATTGCTTTATATGAGATATTTTGGAACTTATTTTCGACCCTACAGTACTTTATGAGACGTTTTTAAAATAATTATTTGTTTTGTTTATTTATTTTTCATAGGTTGGCTAAAAACTGTTAGATTATTGTGTTTGTAGGCTTGTGGCGCACAGTGAATTTCTGAGTGCAAAATGTCTGACAACAAGTAAGTTTGTTTAATTATTGTTTTTTTCTATTTATTAATAATTATTAAAAGTATTTTAATTTATATAGAAACGAGATTTACTTGATCAAATTTGCTTATCAATCTCTCTGGTTGGTTGTGGGTTCTCGCCATACAATAGTAGCCTATATTCTTAACCTAGAACTTGTTTTTAACTATGTTTGATACGGGATGAGGATTGACAAAGGGGAAATATAATGATAACATTTGCTATAAGAAAGTGCTTAAAATCACATTGGGAATATAATCCTCATCGAATCTGGCTGGGATTAAAACCTAAGCATCACGGATCCATGTTAGTATGTCACCTCTTCTCATGATCTAACATAATTTGTTTAGTGATGATACACTCCTGGATGATCTAGGGGACGACATCGACTATGATCTCGCAAATGAAGATGAAGAGGCATTACTTGCAGATGACTACGACATTGAGGTAATATAATGGGGTTGGTACAATTATGGCTCGTCTACATAGAGTCCTACCCGCTTGTCGGGAGTCGGAGTCATAATATTGACTATCTACATTGAATGTTGCAGTCACAGTAGTAAGTCGGAATTGTTGAAAGAAGATGAACACTGTTCATCTCTTGTGTTGCGATACGTTGAATTCGGTCAATCAAAAACATATATTGTTGCACTACCAAAGTCAGTTAAAGTTAATATTTATTTAATCTAGGATAATAGCCTACTTCAGGGAACTCTATATAAATACATACTGAATTTATTAATTAAAAACAATTGTTTTAACATAATATATTTTAATTATCTGAAACTATTAATATTATCACTTTGATTATGAAATCACAGTCCATGCTGTTGTATGTATGCTCTTTGCCTCACTTTATGTTGGCTTTGAATCGTTAAACACTTATGTAAAGTGGATTTTGATGATCTTAGTTCCTATTGTTTGAAATACATGCTACAACATTTCATTGTAGACAGTACCTTTTGTTGTAAGGAATTACAACTGACACATTACTACAGTGACTTGACAAGCGCGTACTACTCTTTGTAGATGACTCAATATCCGAATGTCATAAACATGTTTTCTTTGTTATAGAAAATATACAACTTTTCATTGAGTATTAAAACGCACAATAATACTATACTTGAATAAAACTATTATCAAGATTGTCATACATTTTTTAAAATTATAAAATTATAATATACTCTCCTAAAGCACAGAAGAATGTAAATATTTAAAGGAATGAAAAAGACACAACACTGTAGTGAAGTTTTCATGACACAATATTTAATATCTTTATTATTCTAAACCATCCCAACCTAACGTAACCTAACCTTCCATCTTTCAAAACATGTTACTCGCTTTGGTGATCTAATGGCCTAAGATGTAGGCCTACCACTGCAATAGACCAGACCGCTAATGACCCAATGACGAGGAGATGGAGGGTCAGAATCCCGGTCGTGGAGATGAGTTTTTAAAAATAGTTTTCCATTCTTCCTTCACACAAATGCAGGTACATTTTCTCTAAATTCAACCTTTTTCATCCTTAACACATTGGTGTAAAGTACAAATGAACAGGTAGTGAAATGTGGTGACATAAAACATATTTTTCCTCAAATATCTTTACTAAAATAAAATACCTTATTCATGAATATGCGAGTACACTATTTTGATCTTGGTTTTTAAAATTAATTTTTATATGATCTTAGTCTTTTTCTATTTCTTCTCATTAATATTTCCAAAAACATTAAATACGGAATATTATTTTTAAATATTTATCACAAATTACAGTAATCAGAATTTAATTTATGGCTGTCAAGTTTTGGGTTTTGCTAGTTTGGGATAGTTTTAGAACTTTCTAAACATATTAATTATTTGGTGGTAAACTATAACATATTAACCAGGAGATATGAAGAAAGTCCCTGTTTGACTTTATGTTGATCAGATATATTAACTACTTTATTTAACATCAATTTTATATGAAATTGCCTTGATTTTTAAATATGACTTCTCTTTTTTTCAGAGCTCAGGTCAGTTCTTGGAAGATAATGGGGAGTTGTTGGAAGTCCAGGAAGCTGAAGAGTATCAGTAAGCATTGGCACTAGTACTGGTCTAGATGATAAGTTGCACCAACATTCATCCGTGATCTTCAGCACTTATATCCATCAATTATAACTAATCCTACACTTGCATTTAATAAAATGTGGGACGGTCGTTTTATTGATTGCATTTATTAAATGAAGTTTATCTACTAAGCTAAGAAATTATATATTTTTTACCACAAGGGTTTGAAAACATGTTGGACCTGGAATTTCTAGTGAATTTATGCTAAGTGTTTTAGTAAAATAACAAGTTCATTTCCCCTCCTAGTCTGGCCGCTGCCCCTCTTTCATCCTCTCCCCCCCCAACCCCTCGACTAGCTCTCACCATCTTGGTCTAGTTTACCTCAAGTTACAGAATAGTAAATACACAATATGATACCTCCCCAATTCACCTCGTTGGGGGTCACACCAGACAAAATGTGTCACTCGGTGTTTGTTGTGCCAGGGAGTACGAGGAACCCCTTGAGGATGTATTGGACCTGGGGACGACCGAAGACCTGGACTCTGAGATCCAGGACAACTCTGACATGTCGGCCAACATCCGGGAGTCCAGTGTGTCCCATTTGGACAGTTACGGAGAGGTGACCACCTCCAGGGGGGACAATAAAGGTACACCTTAATCCAGTACTGCCGCAGCATGTGCTTGGAGAGAGGGTGGAGGACCACTAGGTATATTGCCATGTTCGCTCCTTACAACATACATTTCGGTACACGCTAACATTACATGAGTGGCAATGTGAGTCAAAAATTTATTTGATGAAATGATGAATACAAAGAGTGCGTTTCCTTTGGAGAATCTTTGCGTTGTGAGAAAAATGTTCTGAGTCTGGTCATAAAAAACAAAAGCCAATAAATACTATTCTTTCCTTACAACCGTGAGGTCTGCACTGATTTACCTGAATTTTGTTTGAACTCCTGTTTATTAGGAGTGTGCAACGCTTTGAAACATTGTCACCTTCGACTTGGCTTTGAAACATTATCACTTCGACTTAGCTTTGAAACATTGTCACTTCGACTTAGCTTTGAAACATTGTCACCTTCGACTTGGCTTTGAAACATTGTCACCTTCGACTTGGCTTTGAAACATTGTCACTTCGACTTGGCTTTGAAACATTATCACTTCGACTTAGCTTTGAAACATTGTCACTTCGACTTGGCTTTGAAACATTATCACTTCGACTTAGCTTTGAAACATTGTCACCTTCGACTTAGCTTTGAAACATTGTCACCTTCGACTTAGCTTTGAAACATTGTCACCTTTGACTTAGCTTTGAAACATTGTCACCTTTTGACTTAGCTTTGAAACATTGTCACCTTCGACTTAGCTTTGAAACATTGTCACCTTCGACTTAGCTTTGAAACATTGTCACCTTCGACTTAGCTTTGAAACATTGTCACCTTCGACTTAGCTTTGAAACATTGTCACCTTTGACTTAGCTTTGAAACATTGTCACCTTCGACTTGGCTTTGAAACATTGTCACCTTGACTTGGCTTTGAAACATTGCCACCTTTGACTTAGCTTTGAAACATTGTCACCTTCGACTTGGCTTTGAAACATTGTCACCTTCGACTTAGCTTTGAAACATTGTCACCTTTGACTTAGCTTTGAAACATTGTCACCTTCGACTTAGCTTTGAAACATTGTCACCTTCGACTTAGCTTTGAAACATTGTCACCTTCGACTTAGCTTTGAAACATTGTCACTTCGACTTGGCTTTGAAACATTGTCACCTTTGACTTAGCTTTGAAACATTGTCACCTTCGACTTAGCTTTGAAACATTGTCACTTCGACTTGGCTTTGAAACATTGTCACCTTTGACTTAGCTTTGAAACATTATCACTTCGACTTAGCTTTGAAACATTGTCACTTCGACTTAGCTTTGAAACATTGTCACCTTCGACTTGGCTTTGAAACATTGTCACCTTCGACTTAGCTTTGAAACATTGTCACCTTCGACTTGGCTTTGAAACATTGTCACCTTCGACTTGGCTTTGAAACATTGTCACCTTCGACTTAGCTTTGAAACATTGTCACCTTCGACTTGGCTTTGAAACATTGTCACCTTCGACTTAGCTTTGAAACATTGTCACCTTCGACTTAGCTTTGAAACATTGTCACCTTCGACTTGGCTTTGAAACATTGTCACCTTCGACTTGGCTTTGAAACATTGTCACCTTCGACTTAGCTTTGAAACATTGTCACCTTCGACTTAGCTTTGAAACATTGTCACCTTCGACTTAGCTTTGAAACATTGTCACCTTCGACTTGGCTTTGAAACATTGTCACCTTCGACTTGGCTTTGAAACATTGTCACCTTCGACTTGGCTTTGAAACATTGTCACCTTCGACTTGGCTTTGAAACATTGTCACCTTCGACTTGGCTTTGAAACATTATCACTTCGACTTAGCTTTGAAACATTGTCATCGTCGACTTAGCTTTGAAACATTGTCACCTTCGACTTAGCTTTGAAACATTGTCACCTTCGACTTAGCTTTGAAACATTGTCACCTTCGACTTGGCTTTGAAACATTGTCACCTTCGACTTGGCTTTGAAACATTGTCACCTTTGACTTAGCTTTGAAACATTATCACTTCGACTTAGCTTTGAAACATTGTCACTTCGACTTAGCTTTGAAACATTGTCACCTTCGACTTAGCTTTGAAACATTGTCACCTTCGACTTAGCTTTGAAACATTGTCACCTTCGACTTGGCTTTGAAACATTGTCACCTTCGACTTGGCTTTGAAACATTGTCACCTTCGACTTGGCTTTGAAACATTGTCACCTTCGACTTAGCTTTGAAACATTGTCACCTTTGACTTGGCTTTGAAACATTGTCACCTTCGACTTAGCTTTGAAACATTGTCACCTTTGACTTAGCTTTGAAACATTGTCACCTTTGACTTAGCTTTGAAACATTGTCACCTTTGACTTAGCTTTGAATCATTGTCACCTTCGACTTGGCTTTGAAACATTGTCACCTTCGACTTGGCTTTGAAACATTGTCACCTTCAACTTAGCTTTGAAAAAAATTCTGGCTTCGACAATTACAAATTTAAAATATTGACAGCTAAAATACTCAATCTATGGTCAATTAATCCTGTTATGGGCGGTTTAATACTCTACATATTGATATTCATATGAAAAAAAACCACTTAATTGACTTGCAAGTTGTGATAGTAATGTAATTTATTATATTAAAAAAAAATCTTACAAACAATTGTACAATAAAACACTTCAAGTAATTTTAGCGCACAAAGCTCTCTGTAAATAATCACAATATTGGATAGTAATTTTTAAATAATGAAGCAACCATCAAAAAATATTCACAGTTTGAATCTGCTTTGAGAATATTTAATAAATTCAATTGGAGTTTGTTTCAAATTGAAAAAATAGATTTGGCACACTCCTAGTTGAAAAAATGAATTTATTAGGTTAACAATGTTTTTATTTTGTGTACAAAAACCAAAGTGCGTCATGCACACATAGTTTCCATTTTAGACAGAGGACTGATGAAACACATATGTGTGATTCAAGAAAAATCACCAACAAAAATTCATTTTTAATATAAAGCTACCTTAAATTTGTCAAATGTATTTTTTAAATGATGAGTTACAAAATCAAACCGCAACACCCACAGTTACAAGTCAGCAGTTAATGTGTTAACCCCCACCCTTAGTGGAGACATATACAGCTATATTCAGGCGTGCTAACCACTGACCCACCCTGTGTGTTGCACTAGACCGGGAAGTGTCCATTACTCAGCCCCGACAAGAAGACAGCTTGAGGCCCCCAGGTACCGAGGGCCCTCAGTCCGAGGAGGAGGAGGATGACAAGGAAGAAGGAGAGGGGAGAGACAGGTTCAAGATGGAGAGACCCAGCATCGTGTCGCTCAAGAGCAGCAAGAACTACGGCAACATTCCGGACTCGCTTGGTGAGTCCCAAACAAACCACCGGCTCACAAACTTTCCTAGTCACTACTGTCAGGTTCATGTTCACTTCTAGCCGAGTGAGAGCACTCTCACTCAACACTGGGTTAGACACTCACTCAAAATGGTTTAGTGTTTCTTTAAAAAAAAATTTGGAACATCTGAAAAAAGGGAAAGCACTTTCTCTTCTGTCATTGACAAGTTGACGTAAAAGAATAGTCCTAGTGTTTGGTTTCCAGGCAATAAGCAAAAGGACTCTTGAGTCGACGTTATGTGCATGTGTGCTCGTGAGTTGGTTTATTAAAATGTATTTCCTTGCAGACAACGTGATATCCACGGAGGAGCTGCCCAACCAGCAACAGCGACGCCAGCAGCAACAGAAGAGGGACAATTGGAGAGGCCGCAGAGGGCGTGGTAGAGCAGGCCCGCAAAGACCTCACTTTCAACACACCCGGCCCCTGCGGGGCCTGTGTTCCCTCCTCAGACACCCCAACACCACAAGATACTCATCAATCCTCACTTCCGGGGTGGCGCGCACCAGAATGACGGTACAAGATGGTTCATGTTAAGTTGAATTGGGCATGTGCGGGGACCATTTTACTAAAACAAACCATGGATCTGCAAGATTCAAATTCTTGTCTTAAACGTATAAAATATTTCTCAATAATTTGAGGAATTTGCAGGAGGAAAGAAAGGGAAGAAAAGTGAAGAACTCGGTTAATATGTGACATAACTAAGCTAAGTGATAATGTTTTAATTTTAACATCATTTGATAATAAAGGTCCAATACCTTAGTTCAGTCTGTAGCGTGTCTGTCTACTGAGATAAGGGTCCCGGGTTCAATCCCTCAGCATGCCTGGAAAATGTATCGTTGGTGAAATGTGGGTTTCCCCCTTTCACAGTGATAAATTAACGGCCAAGGTTCTGGATGTTGTGCCTGCCCTAGTCTTAAGTTGTATTATAAGTCATGTATGAAACTAGACAGGCCTAGCAAACCGGTAATGGAAAATATACGGCTGGAATAAAAAACTGATCACATGCTGGCGACATATGAGTATTCTTGAAGCTGAATCGTAGTTCCAATGTGTTTGGTTTTTATTTAGCTTTGAAATTTTATATTATGTTTATTAACCTTTATGCACTAAAACTACTTTGATTTTTTTTTAATTGCTCAATTCTGTGTATAGTTTTGTTTTATTTTGATAAATCAGTACGTGACACTCCTCTACTGGTTCTCTAAACAAGTAATCAAACCCAAAGCCTCTGTAAACAATGCTAGGCAAGTTTTGGTCGGCAGGAGTTGTGTTCTCTAGAGAGTAGATTGTGTAGTGGTTTTATGTTTTGCTCCACCCCTAACCTCTATCCAATTGCACCAATGATATCGAGACAATAAATGTTTTTTATGGGGGGATCAGTATACCCTATTTTTGTACAAGGGTAAGGGTGAACCATTTAAGGAAAATCTACCCTTACACGTGATCACTTTGTATCTGGCGAATCAGACTAGAAAATAAGAATACATGAGGTCCACGTTTTCAATTCAAAACAAAGTTGAATCAAATAATGTGAAATATTTTTAAACCCAATCGAATTTCGAATATTTAAAAAAATATTTTGGTTGAAGAGTAAAAAATCTTTTGAATACCTAAAGTTTAATTTTCATAGAACACCTGTTATTTGAAAACTGCATATTCGTATTGCCAGAGTCGCAAAAATTTCGTATTTTTTAAAATTTGCATTCTTAGTCCGTTTGGTTAGTAATGTAAAGATAACCATTCATTATTATTATTATTATATTATTTAGCATCCCGTCTTACTACCCGTTCGGGTTATACACTTTAAGTACTAATTAGCTAATGGATTAGGAATTGGGAAGATTGAATTAGAGGAAGTGAACCCGCATTTGCGTCAAGGGAGCGTGGAAAACCATTTTGGAAAAACCACCCCAGTTCACCTGACCGAGATTCAAACCTCGATCTCCTCGTCCTTAGCAGTCGAGCTCAACACGACTAGCGCGTTAGCCAACTACGCCACCGAGGCAGGTGATAACCGTACAGTAATCATTAAAGAAGTATTATTGGAGGTTTTGCATAACTTTTTAGATGAACTTTATAACTAACAAATCAAAACATATTTCTATAATGCCAAATGTTAGTGGCTTTTAATCAATGTTGGTAGAAAGTGGGCCTCCTATAATTATAACTACAGGTATTAATTACATATCATTAAAAACATTATTTCAAAAATGTGACAAACATATTTTCTTCTAATCTTAAAATTAAGTATTTATTTCAACATTTAATTAATTAATTTAAAATGTTTATCATATGAACTTAAATATGCTGTGTTAATAACAGCACAAAATAACAAAAATTGAATGTAAATATTTGTTTTAAATTTATATATTTTAATTGTCAAAGTTTTATAATATTTGATTCCAGAGTTTTACTTTTGTTTAAATAGAGAAGAGTTTACAGGACATTTAAGAAGGGGAAAATTTTTTATTTTATTTTTTGCACTCTTCCATTACTTAGTTAAATATAAAACATCATTTTCAAAAGAGATTAACTAATAAAAATAATGTATTAAAATTAATTATTTGATTAATATTATTCAATATTTGTTCAAAATTTTGCTATTTGTGTTAATAAAAAAATGCTGTTTCTGCACAAAAAATTCTATTCCCACACCCCTAACTATATTATAGCCCTAATGTTTTTATGATATATTATTTGTATTACATTTAATAATGTCAATGCTTTTACACGTATTTCTATATTAGTATAAAAACATATATATATATATATATATTTTTTAATCTAGAATTAATCCAAAGCATAATTTTTATAATTTCCCGTTCCCGTCCTGATATAAAAATGTCATTCCCGTCCATCCCTCAAGCTAACAAATATTCAAAGCAAATTCAAAGTTTCTAAGCTTGGCTAGATGAGCTTGACGTTAAAGTCGACGGGTCCACTGATGGAAATTAGTAATGAAATGTATTACTAAAGAAGAACAGATTAATGTTGTAACATTTTTGATCAATGTTTTATCAGCGCACTGCTGGCCACTGTCCAGACATGGACAAGGGGGGGGGGGGGGGGGCATACTCTCAAGTCTAGCCAGGGCCCATGGAGGGGCTTCACCTCGGAAACACTCCCAGGGGCCAAAATAATGATAACATCGTATTTATTTGGGCGAAGTTTAAGGCCAGATATAGTGTGTTTTCTTTCCAGGCCGCGCGGTGTGGCAGGTGGACAATAACTCTGGTCAGGGGGACTCTGCCCACCCCCTGAAATGTATCCCCAGCAGTTCCACCCACAGGGCCCTTCTCCATCCTATCACCAGCCGCCGCCACATTACGACAGTCAGCCACTGGTGTACCAGCCCCAGGAGAACTACATGGTGAGCTTGGGAGAACAAATTACTAGACAACTAACCTCTGGTCTCAAGGCCATTAGAACGTAAGCTCTCCATTCAACCCTAACCTGACACAACCTCCTTCAACTACATTCTCACATTATCCTCACATCGACATCTTGGCCTTCCAAAGGGTCTTGTATCTTCAGGTTTTCCAACTAAACTGTTGTGTACACACTACCCATACGCACCACATGACCACCTCAACTCATGATGTGCTCCTTGATATGTCTCTGGATGCATACAAACCATTAAGTCCTTCATTATGTAACATTCTCCGTTCTCCTGTTTGTTCATTTAATAGGAAATGTTCAATAATTGAAAAATTAAGGCTGAGCTTAAGAATCAGAATCGAGAAAAAACCGGTATCTTGATATCTCTGGTCTTAATATCACAAATTTAAATCCAATAATTCTAAACTTTCAAATCTATTAGCTCTAGTCTTATAACTAAAACTTCCTAAGCAAGATGTCAAGAAAACATTGAAATAAAACTAAAAATATGAAAGTTCCCCTGTAATTATAATTGGTTCTGGACCACCAATAAGCAGTATTAGAGCTATACAACAAATGTCACTTAAAAATCAATTTTTTTATTTTAATGATTAGAGCCTCTATTCAGAAATTTTCTCGAATCCTCGAATATCCTTAAGGATTCACTAGTCCCATCCCTAGTTTTCACTTTTATTTGTGCTTTATACAATTTGTATTATATTTAAATATAATTACATATCATGAAGCTACGACAGGCCTAGCGAGCCGGTAGTAGAAAATATATGGCTTCAATAAAAAACTGACCACAGGCTGGAAACAGTGATGGAGGTGAAAAAATAAATATATTAGTAAATGATTTAGAACATAGCACTAGGCTAAATCATGGTTTACATTAGGAGGGATAGCCAGCACACTTACCTTGGTGATACTGGAGTAGAAATTGTTTAGAGAGAACAATAAAAAACACACAAAAACATTTTCAAGGACAACCTTTCACTGCCAAAGATTCGTCATCAGGTCTAGTGAGTAGACTGCGAGTGTCACCAATGTCAGTGCTGACAATCCCTCCTAATTTAAACCTATTAGTAAATTAATGTTTGAATGTTGTGCCACTGAAACCATATGGCAACATTATAAATTGGGTAATTTTTCATTCAACTAAAGTAATTTAGTCCTTGACTAGTTTTTTTATGGTTCATTTCACTGCCAACAAATTGTAAATGTTCTCAACAGGACCTTTTTGCTGTTGTGATCTCGAATAAATCCACAAGTTTTAATTTTTGGGAAATCATAATTAATTAACAAAATAAGTACGAACTTGAACATATTCCAACTGACGCTGATGTTTGTGTGTGCCAGAATCAGTCCCAAGTCCAACAAGCCCCACCAGGACAATGGCCCGGGCCCCCGGGCTCGGAACAGTTTGTCCCTGACAGCAGTAGTGGCCCGCAATACGGGATGGAGCAACACTTCCAGTTCAACCAACCTCCTCCCTCGGCCCAGTTTGGACCCCCACCACCGGCGCAACATCACCCACACTTCCAGCCACCACCCCAGGTCAGTAGACAATCTCCCGTCATAGATTCGAGTCCCATTAAAACAAAATATACAACACCCATTGAACTGGTGACCTGGTGGTCTAGTGATAAGGTGTCAGACTTCTATGCTGGGGTCCGGGGTTCAATCCTCGTTCCCGACACAGATATATCTGATTACCAAACCCACCGCCGTGGTTCGGATCCCACGTTAAATGTAGGTCCTTCATTTCATCTCACAATCACCATACCATTACACATTAGCGTAAGTGCGTATAACCCGAACGGGTAGTAAGACGCGGTGCTAATAATAATAATAATAAAACAATAATAACAATGACAACGACGGACGACGACGACGGACGGACAACAACTACGACGACGGACGACGACTACGACGACGGAAGACGACGATGATGGACGGACGACTACGACGACGGAAGACGACGATGATGGACGGACGACTACGACGACGGAAGACGACGACGACGATGACGGACGGACGACTACGACGACGGAAGACGACGATGACGGACCGACGAACTACGACGACGGAAGACGACGATGACGGACCGACGACTACGACGACGGAAGACGACGATGACGGACGGACGACTACGACGACGGAAGACGACGATGACGAGACGGACGACTACGACGACGGAAGACGACGATGACGGACGGACGACGACGACGACGACGGAAGACGACGATGACGGATGACGACGATGACGGACAGACGACGGGCGACGACGACGGAGACGGACGACGAGACGACGGACGAGACGACGACGGAACGATGACGGACGACGACGCGACGACGGAAGACGACGACGACGATGACGAGACGGACGGACGACGACGAGACGGAAGACGACGACGATGACGGACGACGACGACACGACACGGAGACGGACGACGACGAGACGACGAGACGAAGACGACGGACAGACGACGACGAGACGACGGAAGACGACGAGACGGACGGACGACGACGAGACGGACGGAAGACGACGAATGACGGACGACGAACGACGATGACGGAAGACGACGAGACGTGAAGGACGGACGACGACGGACGACGACGGACGGACGACGGACGGACGACGACGACGAAGAGGAGGACGAGAGACGACGGAAGGACGACGGACGATGACGGAGGACGACGAGATGGAAGGACGAGACGACGGAAGGACGATGACGATGACGAGAGACGGAGACGACTACGACGACGGAACGACGACGAACGAGACGGACGATGACGGAAGACGACGACGACGGACGGAAGACGACGACGACGAAGACGGAAGACGATGACGACGACGACGACGACGACGACGACGGACGACGACGACGACGATGACGGAACGACGACGACGACGACGACGGACGACGACGACGACGATGACGGAAGACGACGACGACGGAAGACGACGATGACGGAAGACGATGACGACGACGACGACGGAAGACGACGAAGACGGACGGAAGACGACGAAGACGGAAGACGGACGACGACGAAGATGGAAGACGATGACGACGACGACGACGACGACGGACGACGACGACGACGATGACGGAAGACGACGACGACGACGACGGAAGACGATGACGATGACGATGACGGACGACGACGACGACGGACGGAAGACGACGACGACGACGATGACGACGATGACGGAAGACGACGACGACGGACGGAAGACGACGATGACGGAAGACGACGACGACGACGACGGAAGACGATGACGATGACGATGACGGACGACGACGACGACGATGACGAACGGACGACGACGATGACGAACGGACGACGACGACGACGACGACGACGAAGACGGAAGACGACGACGACGACGGAAGACGACGAAGACGGACGGAAGACGACGAAGACGGAAGACGACGACGACGATGACGACGGAAGACGACGAAGACGGACGGAAGACGACGAAGACGGACGGAAGACGACGAAGACGGAAGACGACGACGACGAAGATGGAAGACGATGACGACGACGACGACGACGACGGACGACGACGACGACGATGACGGAAGACGACGACGACGACGACGGACGACGACGACGGACGGAAGACGACGACGACGGACGGAAGACGACGAAGACGGACGGAAGACGACGAAGACGGAAGACGACGACGACGAAGATGGAAGACGATGACGACGACGACGACGACGACGGACGACGACGACGACGATGACGGAAGACGACGACGGAAGACGATGACGACGACGACGGAAGACGATGACGATGACGATGACGGACGACGACGACGACGACGATGACGAACGGACGACGACGACGATGACGAACGGACGACGACGATGACGAACGGACGACGACGACGGAAGACGACGGACGAAGACGACGGACGAAGACGACGGATGGACGACGATGACGACGGACGACGGACGATGACGAACGATGATGGACGATGACGAACGATGACGGACGACGACGACGGACGATGACGGACGAAGACGGACGACGATGACGGACGATGACGGACGAAGACGGACGACGATGACGGACGATGACGGACGAAGACGGACGACGATGACGAACGATGATGGACGATGACGAACGATGACGGACGACGATGACGGACGATGACGGACGAAGACGGACGACGACGACAATAATATATAATAATTACTATTGTTGATATCACTGATTGAAGAAAATTAAACTCTTTATGTTTTTACTGAGAAAACATTTTTTTTATTTTGGCCAAAAAAAGTTTTTGTCATAAAAACTGCAAAATCACTAACCTTTTATCACATACCCTTCCATCACACCTTAATATTTACAAAAAAGTGAGCTTAGCCTAAATTTTAGAATATAAGATATTCTGTCATAAAAACTTGTCACCCACGTGATTCTCTTATGACCTTGAACTCAAGTTAATTTCTCAGTTCGTTCTAATACTCGGCCAGTTTCCAGTCTGTCTTTGACTTCGCTATGTAACTGGAGTTATAGATCATAATTTTAAACTAAACCCCCTGAATCCAAATCTAAGATTCCTCTTATATCAAAAATTTTGAGCCAACTCTGAATCTTTCCAATTTTAAGATTTTAAACTTCGAATCTTAGTAACATTCGGATTCGAATTTGAAATTTTGAAAGTTTTCGCAGGCTTAATCTTGTGTCATCGCATGCTGAAGTAATTGAATTACATGTTGTGGTAGTAACTTTGTTCATCAAATTAGCTCAAAATATGTTGAACTTTTTTAAAATAAAAGTTAGTGTCAACATTTTCTTAATACACACAATATATATTTTATCTAGCTATTTTTCAATACAATATCCCAAAAAAATACTCAAATTTTGATTTGGCCCCACTTTGAATTGTAAAAAGTGGACTTTGCACATCCCTTCTTATCGCCGCAGCGGAACTACTAATAATAGACCTACCAGAATTCCAAACTAGTGATGAACCTCACAAGGAAAACAAAATATGTTTTGGGGAGACGATTCTCCCGAGGTCAGTCTTAGGGGCAAGTATTGTGCCCCGACTATAGCTCTGGGACAGTCTATTCTATGTTGTCTTGGTTGTTAACGCTGCAGTCCGGAGACTGGGGTGCAACAGTTGTACTTGACGACAGCACCAGTGCCTCCCAAATGGGGGCTAATGAGTCCACAGTGTACTACTTCCACTCCCAGGTACGTCCTGGGAAAAATAACACTTTCTTCAAGTTGAGTGACACCCACTCTGGTGGTTGCATGGTCTAATAGGCTTGACTAGCGATGATGGAGCAATCAGAGTTCAAATCCCTGTCGGGTGTTATGAATGTGTTTTTTCACCCTCCTTACACACAAATGTAGATACACCTCTAAATTCAACTCTCCCTATCCTAGTGTAGTTGTTACATTTTAGGGTGTGCGGAGTTTCGAAACTTAAACTTGGCTTCAAAACGACTATCAGCTTCGACATCGCTCTCAAATAAAATTCTGGCTTAGACAAAGCATGAAGCTTTGCAAGTAAAGATATTTAAGGTTAAAATACATATTTATCTTTAATTCATTTCGTGTTTTGTATATTAAAAATTAATATTAACACAAATAAAAATCCTAAATAATTCAATTACATGCTTTGATAATAACTTCAGTTTAGGAAAACATAATTTATCTTATTTGCAATATAGCATTTTTTAAATCATTTTAAGTATCTGAAGCTATATGATATTTAATTATTATTTTTTCAAACTCTAACAACATTTTTTTTAAAATTATTTAAACTTTTATTTGGCTTCAGGAGTATTTCATATTATTTATTTGGACTTGAAAATGAAATATTGCACCTCAAACATCTCTACAGCTACCAACAGAATGGAGATAGGACAGAGAATATAAATTGACAAAAACTGTGTTTGGTGTCGGTTTCACTGTTAAGACAAGTAAATCTCTTCATGGATCACTAGTCACCCTCTAGATCAGGCATGCTCACCCTTCCCTCGACTGAGGGCCACAAATTCTTGGGGAGGTTGGCCGGGGCCCACACATAACAGTTAAAGGAGCTAATGTATGATTATTATAAAAACATAAACAACTATTTTGTAATATATATTTGTAAGCTGGTACAATAAAGGTGGTTGGAAACACACAAAAGGAACTAACATAATATCACTTGAAAAGAAGGTCATAGTTTACACTGCTGCCACTGGACAAAGAGATAATGGGTGCCTTTTTAAGAAAATTGACCGTTGCCACCCAATCCCCTGACCTAGGTTTCATTCTATCGGAACTCATCAGGGAGGAATGTGGAACGTGCTTACGCAACTTCCTAGAAGAGGAAACCAAAAAAACAAGAGGGTAATAAAGGTAATTGGTAAATAATGAAAGAACACACAGGTAGAAACATGTAAAAGGAATAACATAAAGAACAAACACAGGAAAAAGACATTGGGATATAAAAACATACACGAATAATTATTTATCTTTAACAAACACGTGTCACTAAAGTAATAGACTGGACTGCCGATAACGGGGAGATCAGGGATCCAATCCTGGTTGTGTGTACTAAGGGTGATTTTTCACTTCCTCTACACACAAATGGGGGTACACTTCCTATAGATTCAACCTTACTCATTCTCAAATCATCATTAGTGTGACTATTAGTATATATGAATATAACCTGCATTGTTAAAAAAAGAACATAAATGCTAGAATTAATATGATACTTACAATTTAGTAAAATTTGTAGAAACTAGCACTCATCTTCAACTCTGAGAGACTAATTTGTTGTTTATTTGTTCAATTTGAGTTGGCGGACACTAGACAGAGGCAGGGGACGGACGTGCTTGCTCCAAAGCTTTTTTACAGCGGCATATTTCACTTTCTCTAATGAAACATTAGGAATAATAAGATCAGAAACCTCTTGAATAAGCTGTCTCTGAAGTTAAATATTAGTTTTGTAAGTAAGAAAAACCTTGTTTCAAATTGTAGAAGCTATCTTTTGAGATTATGTCGACAAATGTTATATTCATATGGCAAAGATATATCCGTATCTTGTAGAGCCATGGACACAAATTAATGATGGTCCAGACTGGCTCGTTGTTTTTCAAATCAACTAAAATCATATCTAGCGATTATCATCGCAGCACTCTCACCTTAAGATATACCGGATGCAGGAACGACACGACTGCCTCCTAACGTCTTTGAGGTGGTAAAACTAAGAACTATGTATTTGTTTCAGAATGTGTTCCACCCCCCAGGGGGTCCTATGAGTGGGGGTCACATGAGGTTTAGGCCTCCAGGGCCCTTCCACAACCAGCCCAGACATGTATTCCCAGGTGAGAACCTGCAAATGTCTTGTTTTGACTCACTTATGGTGCGAGCCTGTATCGAGTGTTGGAGACAAGATCATTGTAATTATCATCAACGTTTGTCTAGATGTGGCTGGGCCAATTTAGTAAACTCTCCTCCATCTTCCTCTTTACTTCAACCAATCTTAATATTTTATTTGCTTCCTTTCTTCTCCTCTCACTTGCAGATTGTCTGTTATCTGCTCCTCCCATTTCTACTATCTCATGTACTCCCTGTACACACACTCTTTCCCGAATGGCTTCATTCCTAATCTTGTTTCTCCTCGTGACAGCTAACATACTCTTCACAAACTTTATTACCACGGCCTCTACTTTCCTGGTTTCTTTTACATTCATTGTCCTTGTTTCTGCTGCATGTGTGACAATGGGTACAAAGTACGCCCTGTACATATCTTCACACTTCAAGGGCATTTCTCTTCTTATATCAGGTCTCTTTCGCACATATATAACAACTCTCCCTACTGTCATCTTCTCATTTGATCCTCTCTACTTCCACCTTTCTCCTCATCACGCCTCCAATATATTTTACGTTAGGTTCTTTTATCAGCTCTACTCCATACAACCTTATATTTTAACTAGGCCTTACCCTCTTCCTTGTCATTACCATCACTTCACACTTTGCCATGCTAAATTCCTCTTCCTTCTCTCCCCATATCATCAAATCATCAGCAAACATCGTGGCTTTCATTCTTTCTTCCCAGAGTTTTCCTGACACTTTGTTCATTACCATTTACATTACTATTTTAAATGTTAGTGGTGAAAGAGCATTACCCTGTTTCACTTCATTTTATAGTTGGTACTACTCCATCTGCCCACTCTCCGTCTTACACAACTCATGTTATCTCATTACAACTCCTCTTTCCACTTCGGCCTCCTCCCTCGCTTTCCAAACTTTATTTCGATCCACGCTATCATATGCCTTCTCCACATCCATAAGTACCATTACCAAGTGTTTCTCATATTCATACCTTCTTTCAATCAGCTGTCGTATGACAGAGATTAAGTCTAGTGTAGACCTCTGTTCCCTAAATCACGCTGTTCTTCTCTCCATCTTCCTTTCATTTTATTTCTTATTCTCTTTTCCGGTATCTTGAACAGTGGCGTATCAGCGTTATTTCCATATAATTTGTACCCCCTTCCTGTCTCCTTTCTTGAAAATAGTTATTATAACTCCTTCCGGTATCTTGTTCTCCTTCCAAAACTCTCTCAGCACCCTGTATAAACATTGTATACCTACTTCACATGCTGCTCTTATCATTTCGTCCACACGCGGTCCTGTTCTTTGTTTCATCCTCCACCTCTTTCCTCATCTTCTGCTATTTCTCCCTCTCATCCCCTCCTCTTATGAGTTTAACATATTATCAATAATGTCCCCTCCTTAGTTCCATCATTTTAACTTCTTGTCTCTTCTCTCTACTGTTTCTCACCTGAGTTCATAACACCCTCTTTCTTTCTTCTACATTCCTTCCCATCATCCCTGTTCATTTCCTTCCTGTCTTCCAGTACAACACTCTCTTTGCTCTTTTCTTCTTATTCTCTTCCTTCATCCTCTCGTTTCACCTTGTGTCTTTTTCCACTTCTTTCTTTCTTTTCTTACTCTCTTTTATAGTCTATGTTTACTAATGTGAATCTAATCAGAATCAAACATTTAAAATTGGTTCGAATCCAAATCAAATATTAATTATATATGTATTAATTGAGTCCAATAAACAAATACAGTTTTATTAACTAATATTATTTTATTGGGCTCAATTAAAAACATATAATATAGCTTAATATTTTATTTGGTTTTGATTCATCTTTAAGTGTTCGATTTGAACTTGATTCATAATAGACAGTATTGATTTAGCTCTGATTCATATTAGAAATCATTATATTTGGGTTAAAATATGCAATTCTATTTAGGGATATTCTAGTTTAGGTTGGTGGTACCATCGTTAAATGTGTCGTTCGTTTTTTTATCTAATCTGTGTCCATGCATATAAACCTGTGTAACAGTTGAGTCATGTTCTTAGTTACAGCATGTACTGTTAGTTCTAAAACCCATTAATTTTTCTATAAACTTGTGTACTCTGACAAGATTCACATTAATAAGCGTAGATTTGAAATTGAAACTCTTAGATCAACACTATCTTAACGGATGCTATGTAATGATGTTCAGGTGGTATGAACGCGCCAAGGCAGGGTGGTATCAACGGCTCAAGACTGGGTGGTATGCATGGCAGGGGCAGACCCCCACAAGGATTCAGACACCCCCCACCACAACTGTCCCACCAACAACCGCGGCGCTTCTTGCCGCCACAGAAGAGGCAGTCCTTTGAGATGGCTCCGCCAAACAGCGGTCCAATCAAAAGAAAGAAGGTATTCGGGTCGAGAGTCATTGGTTAGGTTACTTAGGGCGTTGCAACCTTCAAGGACTTCAGATTTGTATCAGAAATACTTTTTTATGATTTAAATGAATCCTTGATCTCTCACATACCAGAGAATTGGGATGTCTCATTTCTTATTTTGAACTAATACCAACTGCCACCAAACCAATATGGCAGACTTATGATGGTTTGTGTGAAAGATATATTCACTAACCATAGAATACCTATCCTTTGCATGGATGTTAACAATTATTGAAATTTAGGAGTCTAGGGGTATTTGAATTTCAAGATCTTAGCATATGAGCTTGTAATAGACGCACAAGTTCAGATGCTCTAGATTTATAGGCTCTACAAATATGAGCTGCTTGTGTAGGGTTAATTTGGAGCTTTATTGTGTCTGGAGTTGAATGATTCATTGCTCTTCTTTCTACATGTCTGGATGTTGGTTGTGTAAGACTGTGCTGTATTGTTCTCTCTACTTGTCTGGATGTTGGTTGTGTAAGACTGTTGTATTGTTCTCTCTACTTGTCTGGATGTTGGTTGTGTAAGACTGTGTTGTATTGTTCTCTCTACTTGTCTGGATGTTGGTTGCATAAGACTGTGTTGTATTGTTCTCTCTACTTGTCTGGATGTTGGTTGTGTAAGACTGTTGTATTGTTCTCTCTACTTGTCTGGATGTTGGTTGTGTAAGACTGTTGTATTGTTTACTCTACTTGTCTGGATGTGGTTGTGTAAGACTGTGTTGTATTGTTCTCTCTACTTGTCTGGATGTTGGTTGCATAAGACTGTGTTGTATTGTTCTCTCTACTTGTCTGGATGTTGGTTGTGTAAGACTGTGTTGTATTGTTCTCTCTTGTCTGGATGTTGGTTGTGTAAGACTGTTGTATTGTTTACTCTACTTGTCTGGATGTGGTTGTGTAAGACTGTGCTGTATTGTTCTCTCTTGTCTGGATGTTGGTTGTGTAAGACTGTTGTATTGTTTACTCTACTTGTCTGGATGTGGTTGTGTAAGACTGTTGTAATGTTCTCTCTACGTGTCTGGATGTGGTTGTGTAAGACTGTGCTGTATTGTGGGTCTGATCCCAGGATTAGAACAGTCGAAGGTAGCTTCTCCATCTTCTCATCGAATCTGGCCTGGATCTTACTTGCGCTCAATGTTTGTTTGACAGAGAATGCCGGACATGAACAACCTCCATGAGGTTCAAACGGTGGACACCCTCCCAGATACCACTGTCAGCGACACCTTGCAGTTGCAGGTGACTACATAATTAGCTTAAATCTTTCAGTGAACTTTAAATATTCATTCACTCGATTTCTCTTGGAACTATACACGTTCTAGAACTCTACCGGTTCCAATGTAAGAATGTGTTATGTGTCAGGAGCCTGAGGATGAGGAGACCCGACTGTACCGTCTCAAGATTGAGGAGCAGAAGAAGCTAAGAGAGAGGATCCTTCAGCACAAGGAGCAGCGCAGGAAGATGGCAGCACTGGAGAAACAGCGACAGCTTCACCAGCAGGGTGTCGGCGTTGACGCGCAGGGCGGAGGTGGGTTGTACCACTGGTGCATGGTGCGAGGTTGCCATGCACTGGGAAAACACAGGGAATGTTTCGTGTTTTCAATAAACGGGAAAACACAGGGAATGTTTCGTGTTTACAATAAACAGGGGAAACACTAGGAAGGTTTCATGTTTACAATAAACAGGGAAAACACAGGGAATGTTTCGTGTTTACAATAAACAGGGGAAACACTAGGAAGGTTTCGTGTTTACAATAAACAGGGGAAACACTAGGAAGGTTTCGTGTTTACAATAAACAGGGGAAACACTAGGAAGGTTTCGTGTTTACAATAAACAGGGGAAACACTAGGAAGGTTTCGTGTTTACAATAAACAGGGGAAACACTAGGAAGGTTTCAGTGTTTACAATAAACAGGGGAAACACTAGGAAGGTTTCATGTTTACAATAAACAGGGGAAACACTAGGAAGGTTTCGTGTTTACAATAAACAGGGGAAACACTAGGAAGGTTTCGTGTTTACAATAAACAGGGGAAACACTAGGAAGGTTCGTGTTTACAATAAACAGGGGAAACACTAGGAAGGTTTCGTGTTTACAATAAACAGGGGAAACACTAGGAAGGTTTCGTGTTTACAATAAACAGGGGAAACACTAGGAAGGTTTCATGTTTACAATAAACAGGGGAAACACTAGGAAGGTTTCGTGTTTACAATAAACAGGGGAAACACTAGGAAGGTTTCGTGTTTACAATAAACAGGGGAAACACTAGGAAGGTTTCGTGTTTACAATAAACAGGGGAAACACTAGGAAGGTTTCGTGTTTACATAAACAGGGGAAACACTAGGAAGGTTTCGTGTTTACAATGAAAGGGGAAACCAGGAAGGTTCGTTTTACAATAAACAGGGGAAACACTAGGAAGGTTTCGTGTTTACAAAACGGGGAAACACTAGAAGGTTTCAAGTTTACAATAAACAGGGGAAACACTAGGAAGGTTTCATGTTTACAATAAACAGGGGAAACACTAGGAAGGTTTCATGTTTACAATAAACAGGGGAAACACTAGGAAGGTTTCGTGTTTACAATAAACAGGGGAAACACTAGGAAGGTTTCGTGTTTACAATAAACAGGGGAAACATAGGGAGTTTCACAAAAAACTGACAAAAAAAACGGAAAATTTGTGAATTTTACACAGCTAGCTATAAGTGTTTAATAGATGTGAAAGGGAACCGAACTAAGTGCACAGATTCAAACACATCTTAACCCATCCTTCTGAAATATTTGGTTGCTAACAACCGCCCCAACAGCATCATGTGCTAATCTCTAACTACGTGACTTCACAAAATAAAATTTCATTCATCTACACTTCATTCAAAGTTGTTGGGAAGAATGAAAATTTCTTATGAAAAATCTGAAAAATACGGGGAATTTTTCACCAAGAAAATAGTATCAACCCTGATGCTATTCGGTTTTATGAGGCTACGGCCCAATCTTGCGAGCTGTTCCCCAGCATGTTCTAAATGAGGGTACAGCCATACTTGCGAGCTGTTCCCCAGCATGTTCTAAATGAGGGTTACAGTCAATACTTGCGAGCTGTTCCCCAGCATGCAACACATCTAATGGGGGGTGGGGGGGGCTCTCCTGTAATAAATAAAAGTCGAGGGTACAGTCATACTGCGGCGAGTCTAGGGTGCTGATGATACTGGGGGGACTCTTGGTCTCCTGTATAAATAATATTGCTCATTGTTCTGGCTACCTGGTCGCGATGTTTTCTTATTGCTGTGACCTGACTTGACTCAAGTTTATCTTTGAACTAAATACTGTGCGTGAAGACAGCAGTACTCTATGGTACATGGAAGAGTGTTGACATTGAAATGACGTGTCCTCTGATTGGTGCCCAGGAGATGCAGGCCAGTTTCAGCTACAGCCATCAGAGCAAGGCAGCGCCATCGCCACCATTGTAAACCGCAACACTATCCAGCCGCCGACACTTCCTCAAGGAGTGTCTAGAGGACGAGGGGGAGCAGGACCCCAGAGGGGGCGTGGTCGAGCGAGGGGCAGAGGTCGTGCTACTGCGACCCAACAACCACCACCACCAGAACTTCAACAGCAACAATTCATCATTGTGCACCACCATCATCACCAGCCACCAGCGGTACCTAGCTCTGCCCCTGGGGGGCTCAAGGTGCTCACTGTCAGGAACAGCGCGGGACAAACTAAGAAAGTGGTGAGACCTCCTTTCTCCTCACCCTTAGCCTTCTCTCGTCCCGATGTTAAGTTTGCGTACAATAGAAATAGAGGTTCTGTCAATCCCGACTATTAAACTGTAGACTTTTTTTGGGGAGGGTTCTCGATTCCTCAACATTTACAATCTAAATCTTTTCCAGTGAAGCAAAACTCACGAAAGAAATGCATTGTTTATTTATATATTTATTGTAATCTCCAAATTTGCAAAAAGAGTATAATTAGTAAAAAAAAAGTAGACCTTGTTCGAAAAATTATTTTGCCGACTAGATTGATCCCAGTTGCTGACCATTTAATATATTGGTTATTAGTGCCATCGGCAATTAATCGTAATCACTAATCAGCAATTATTATGCCTATTAATAGCTTTTTTTAAAGTTAAATTTAAAGCAACATTTTCTAGGTAGGTAGGAGTTTAGAGATAAAAAAAAAACCACACTTATATACTGGGTTGCGGGCTATGCAATTATTACTAGAGATGGGCCACTCAAATCTTCGAATCCAGACAAGTATCCAAGATTCGAGGATTCAGTGTTTTACTGGATTTGATGGTTGAATCTTTCATTCATAAACAAAGCATAATATTTTGAATTCTAAAATTACTTAGTTAGGCCTATTTGAAAAGCACAACTTAATTCGTAATCTTTATTTTGTCGGACAAAAGAGATAAGCATGAATAAAATCATTATAAAAAAAAAAAATAGGTTTAGAAAATCTAACATGCCTTCCAACCCTCCCCTCCCACCTGCATGGAAGGAAACTTGGACTCAACCGTTTCAGCGCATGCTCACTTCTGAACCTTTCACCTTACAAACAATCTTGTAAATATTTTAATGAACACATTAAAACTCTTCAAAAACTGAAAATCAAAATTAGAATTACAAATAAACTCAAAATAAATAAAACAAATTACGGCTTTTTTTTTTAACAGAAATTAAGAACACATTACGGATGATACAAAGTCAGCCGCCATGACGTATATTATGTTTACTTGCCAGAGTGATGATTAAATAAAAATATTGTTAATTCTTACCACCCAACTCGTTTTAGTTATCCACAACTATGCAAAGAACCACATTTTATTGCATATTACGATCCTAAAGTTAGATATTTTGTTGGGTTTCATGAAAAATAAATACTGTCAACAGTTAAACACTGATAAAACTGTTTATTACTGCCTACCGGCCTATGCATTGTATATCGATTGTTTGTTTAGAATCTATTCAGGTAATCTGATCACTTAGTAAGTGCTATCGAGTTTTAAGAATCAAATAACATCTTGAGTATATTATTTTTTTAAATATGTTATTGAATTTTTTGTAAAAATATTCAAACTTAGTTCTGCCTAATAAAATGGGAATGAACCTATTGCAAGAGTTGAAAATATGTTCCTGTTTTAAATAGAATGTATTCTCAGAAATCGAAATATCGCAAGAATCGAATATATTTCTTGTTCTCTAGCGAAGATAAATATATAATAAAATAATAATAAACATACTTAGACATTATTGAGCTTACTATTTCGATATACTCGTATGTATAATTGTTAAGCACGTTGTTTTAGTCTTTATTAAAAATATCCGTTTGTATTTTTATTTTTGCTTATTAAAATAAATTATAATCCTACATTGATGATTAAAGTTGATCAAAGGGTAACTAGGCCTAATCTGTTTGTTTATTTCACATGCTTATTTTAGAAACTTAACTCATTCTATCAACACTTTTAAGAATAACTAAAAGGACTTAAATTTTGATTGATTTGATTTTTAAACAATAATATGTCTCTAGATTGTTTAATTTGGCTGTATTCTACCTGTATTTTGAGGGTTGGCTGGAGTTGATTAGAATTGAAAACATGATATAAATAAATCTTAATTTAGACTTAGGCTTATATTGTGCAATTTAATCTATTTGTAATTCATGAAAATTTCTAACAATTTGCTAGCATTCGGATTCGAGATTCGAAAATAAAATGTAGATTCGGATTTGAGAAATAGTGGATATGACCCATCTCTAATTAACACATAACCAGATAAAGAAATATAAGTCCAAGCTGGTGATAAAACTAACACTCTAGATCCAACTTATTTTAAATTAGTTTTTCATCAAGCCATCTATCTATTCAAGCCTCCATTTTCTTGTATCAGTTTGGCAACGTTGCAAGTTTTCAGTTATATTTGAATATTTTCTAAATGTGATAACAAATAATATCCTTCTTTGTGTTTTTTTTATGTGTTGCTTGATATGAAAAAGGAATATTTCCCAAAATTAAGACAATATGTAACTGTGGAAGTGTGAAAAGTATATTAAGAAATGAGAGAAGTGTGTTTGCCCTTATTTAGACCTAACCTAACTATCCTTTCAGGTTGGCTTATCTTCACAATCACTTCCTTCCATTATGCACAGTCTTACTATACATTTACAAGCCATTAGACAATAGCTCATTTTATTTAAAAAATCTGTCATGATATTAATATAAAATATCTGTTTATCTAATAGAATATTAAATATATTGATAGTCAGCCATTTGTATTTTCTGTTGCAAAGCATCATGGGTCAACATACATTTCTGCAAATGTTTGAATTGCTGCGACACTCGAACAGATTCTGCTCTCTATTTCCGATTCTTTGTTGGTTGTGTGCGCAGTTGGGCCGTTTGGTGCAGACCCCGCAGGGCCCCAAAATAGTGCCGGCTGTCCCTGGGTCAGCGCAGGGACAACAAGGAGAGTGGTCATATCCCAGCAGGCCGGTCAGAAGATGGCATTGGCCGCAGCGAGACAGGTAATGACACTTGGCTGACAGCTCGATGACAGAGTCCATTCTCAAGTATGTTACGACTTACGACTAAAGACAGTCAAACCCAATATTTTACAAAATATCTCCAATTCAAATTCAACCTTGAAAAAATTATGAACATAAGAATCAATAGGATTAAAATAGAAAATAAATATAACTAAATGTTAACATTTTTTGCTATAATTTTAGTGAGGGTGTGGGAAGCTTCAAAACTTCAACTTGGCTTGAAAAAATTCCGCTTTGACAATTATGAAGCTTCACGAATAAAAATATTGACAGCTAAAATACTACAATTTATGTTAAATTACTGCCCGGCATTACAAATTAATATTAATATGGAAAATTCAAAGTAATTTAGTTGTAAGATGTGATGATAACTTTATTTATCAAAATAAAACAAAATACTCCAATAAAGTGTGGATTAAAACATTCCAAGTAATATTAGTACATAAATTTATGTAAATAACCATAGTATATCTTTTCAAGGATAAAATATCTAACAGAAACAAATATTCAAACTTCAAGAACTTAACACACCCTTAAGGATGAAACCCTCAAATCCTTGAGGATATTCAAGATTTGAGAATTTGAAAAATATCAGATTCAATACTCACTCAAGTCTTTAAAAAAAACTTTTTTTTTTTAGTTGTAATTTGTTTTATAGCTTGAATACACCTTATTAGTGGTTCAGTCCCAATATGATTACAAGACAAACTTAACAACCAGACCCCAGGCCAGTAATTTAAACACTTAATGTATTATCTATTATAAAAAAATATTAACATTTACTATTCCTATCATTTCATTATATTTACTCTTTTGTTGATAATTTTTCTCAAGATTCAGATTTGAAAAATAGATTATTTGACCCAACTGTAGTTAAAATGCTTTCATTATAACGTTCATATTCTGTTTAAAGGGTCAAATTATATGAAAATAACTAGAAGCAAGTCAACAACAAATACACTGTAATGTTGTCACGACGTAGTGAGTTGTGTTTTGTGCGCAGATGATGGCCAGGGGGAGGGGAAATATGGCGCAAAGAGGGGGGGTTGCCCGCACAGTGGTCCTGAAGGGGGCTTCAGGTCCAACCAGACCGGGGCCCCAGCAAGTTGTCACTCCACAGAGGATCGTCATTCCCAAAGGACAGCAGACGGTGAGTCTATATCCTCGATGAGCTCGCGTATTGCTGCTCATAGCTACACTCGGTGAGATAACAAGCACAAGGAACTCACTTGTTGGTTTTTAATTATTTAAATTAGGGGTCTACAAGCACAAGCTATTTTAATTCGAGTTGATATCTGGCCAAGATTATGAAAAACTATCGAGACCCATAAACGAGACAAGAAAACCTCCTTTGAACATAAAAAATGTTAATTATGTTAATTAAAGTAAATATATATATATATTTTTTATACAATGCCAATTGTTAAAGATACTTTTGACATTTGGGTTATATTATAGTTCATTCAAACACTTTAAAATAGGGCTAATCTATATTTTAAATGTAATTAATAAAATGATGATTGTTGCAATTTATACCATAATTTAATTTTGTAGTGTAACAATTTTATAAACACAATGTCAAAAGTTTGATACTGAAAAATAATATTTGTAACCAAAACTTTCCTTAATGAAGCATTCAATCTTTAAAACACTTAACTAATCATCATCATCATCATCATCATCTGTTCCCAGCCTGTGCCTGGGACAATTAGGTGAAATGCCTCAATCTATTTCCTTCCACCATTCTTCATTCTTTATTTGCTTGCATTCTTGGCTTCTCACGTGCACACATTCTATAATCTGCTCCTCCCTTCTTTTATTTTACCCTCCCTTGCAGTCTTTTTCATACATTCTTCATCTCCATAAATCTTCTTGATATTCTTTTCTTTTCCATCCTCATACCATCTCATCCTTTCTTCCTCTACTATCTCATGTACCCATACTCTATTGATAGCTTCATTCCTAATCTTGTTTCTCCTCGTGACAGCTAACAAGTTCCTCACAAACTTCATTCCCATGGCCTCCACTCTCCTCGTCTCTCTCTTACAATGTCCATGTTTCTGCTAGATAATATAACTTTGGGTACAGAGTATGGAAATACGCCCTTTTATATCTTAATAACAGACTCAAATCAATATTGAGCTCCGCTAGTAACAGCAGCACTCGGCCGTACATCACTGAACTTTGTCGTCAGGTGGGCCGGGTGGTGATCCAGAAGCAAGGACCTACCACTCCTACGGAGGAGCCCTCTGCCCCACCGGGGCCCTCTCTTCCCCGCACCAAGGTAGTGGCTATTGACAACCTGGCGGCCACCACCACAGAGTCTCAGCTCCGCAAGATGTGTCGCCCCATTGGCCCACTCGAGGTACATACTCCGGGACATAGAGGGCTCTGGTCACAAACTGTTTGCATGAGATACTGGAATAGATAATTTAAATCACTTTTAACAAAAATGTTTTGAATTCCCTTGAAAATGTTTACTTTCATTTCCTATTCATTACTGTTTGCAGCCTATGGTCAGTTTTTAATTCAAGCCATATATTTTCCACTATTGGCTTGCTACGTCTGTCGGAGCTTCATACGCCTTATAATCTAACCCAAGACTATGTAATAATGTTTTGGACCCCTCTCATATATTAAAAAAGACATGGATGGAGTGTATTTTTCTTTAAAGAACTGTAGGTAAAATATCCTTTTAATAGTTCAGCCATGAAGAGTCACGCGCTTTTCAGAAATAATGTCAATGTATTGCACAATTAAAACTTATTTTTTTCTTTCAAAGATCAACTTCGTAGTATTTAGCAATATCTTGTGACTCGCTGGGCTGGCTCCCTCTACTCAATAGGAAGCTAACCTTCACAACATCAGGTTGCCAGGACTCTTTCTATTGGTTAGTTTTAACACTGGTGACAAGGGGTCCAAGAGGCAAGGGGTAGGTCATATATAAGCCGCTTGTGTGTAAAATATGAAGCAGTAACACAGAAAAACAGTGCCAGTAACTTAAATCCATAGCGTACATTAAATATATTAGAGAGAAAAATCACAGAAAAACAATCTGTGAAGTTAACAAAAGCTATTATTTTATATATCATATCTTCAGTACGAAAGTAAAATTATCTAAATAAAATGTGTACAACATTAAAAGTCTTGTTTATTTAGTAAGATTAATTATAAGAATAATCAGATCAAGTAACCCCGGGCAAGTGCACAGTAAGGCATACCGCGTCGTCATCTATGTAAAACCCAACATTGTTAAAAGGTAGTGTTCACCGTGGTTACTTGATCTGATTATTCTTCAGTTGTTTGTTGGATATGCTCACTGACGCCGCTCACTTCTCTTCCAGAGCATGCAGATGTACTCGAGTCAAAGAAAGGCCGTACTCACATTCACCAACCCGACCTCAGCCGCCTTGTTCTTCAAACGCTATCAGCGCAAGATGGTGGACCTGTCTCTCATCAACGTCACCCTGGTGGTCAAGTGATTCGGTCGGAACGTCCTGGATACAAACCCCGACCTGTCGACGAGAGTGTTGATTCTTGTTGCAAGGCTTCATGGCTGTGGTCTTGGAGCAAAACCTTCGGACCGTTTGGTTTGGAAATGTGTTGTTGTTTATTTCTGGCGTCAACTTAGTCTGCTGGAGGTACCTTAGTACGCTACGAAGGGGCCTTTTGGAAGCATCTCCTCATCTCCATTTTGATATTCTTTTCGACCCCTCACAGGAGAGATGGGTTCCTTTTTGACTCACAGATCAACATGGAAGCTGTTTCTTTTCCTCAACTAAAAGTTGGTTTGATGTCTGCTATATTCCCTTGGTAATTAAGTTCCCTGCCATAGTCCATTTCTCCATTGGGCGTTATTTTGTTCTGAAAACACTCCAACCTACATTCTTTCCCTGGAAACAACTTTTCTAATTCTTTCATTATAGTAACTTTTGTTCAGTCGTGCTAACAGCATAGCCATGTCTACGCCTGAACCATTGAACCCTGTACATTTTGTCGGAGGATGAAGAGGCTGGATTTGAATCCAGGGAGGAAAGAAACTAGTTTGTTTAATCCAGGGAATGGAGATTTCAAAAAACAAAATTGACAGACGCAGTTAAAAAGTTGTACTCATATTTACTGTGACGACTCATTTCTTGCTATTACTTTAGCAAAAAAAAAAAAAGACAGACCCATAAATTGTATTCACAGTAAGCTGTAAACATCTTTCTTCAAAGAATAACAAATTTGTATATACTCCAACAATTTTGTTACTTGTGAGTCATTGAGTATGCGTTGCAACATGAAGTTCAAACTTTTAAGGTTTTGAAAACTTAACAAAGAAAACCTTTGGCGATTTTACAAAACAAGCATATTCATGGAAGATATTTTCCTCCAGAAAATTAGAATACTGAACTCGTCAACACTTGCTTGGTCTTAGCGCAAGCTCTTCAAGAAAATCAAGGACTTACTGAACATAAAAAAAAAAAAATGAGCAAGAGAATTTTCCTTATTCCTTCTGCCAAAAAATTGTAAATTTTTACAAAACAAACCTTATCTTATAAATATTGATGATGACTAATTTGTATCATAACTTTGAACCACTCTTTGAGTTGGTAAATATTGCTTCGAGCGCTAAACATGAGATGAACAATATAACTTTAACAAAAACTCTGCTTTCTAGTGCTAAGGTAGTTTCAGTAATTATAGCGGTACAAAAAATGGTTAGCAGTATTTAAAACAAAAGTATGTCACAGTAACATATTTCTAAAAAAAAAACTGCAAAAAAAAAAGTAATTACATTTGATTAAAAATGATAACTTTTGAAAAGTTACAAGTTTCACGCCTGCCAGTCTGGGCTCCATTATTTATTGAATGTTGATCTTACATTGTAATTTATGTGAAACTTGTTTTAAAATCAGTGTTGACTTTAGAGTTAACGTTCTTGAAATATATGTGAGCTGTTTACTGATGACTGCTTCTAATAACAAACTGAGTATAATAAAAATGGCAGTTTCATATCATTTGTGAACAGACAATGGCTGTCGATTCTAGTGTAGGAAAGTTTGGGATGATTTACCTTTGAAGAGAAGCTTTGTATTATATTAAATTGTGGCTTTGACAAGCCATTGTTAGACTTGGTGCCCTGGTTTGGGGTGTGCAATATTGGAGACCTTATTATCAGACATAACTAGGGGTGTGCAATATTGGAAACCTTATTATCAGACATAACTAGGGGTGTGCAATATTGAAGACCCGGCCCATCATTAGACAGAACTAGGGTGTGCAATATTGGAGACCCGGCCCCTATCATTAGACAGAACTAGGGTGTGCAATATTGGAGACCCGACCCCTATCATTAGACAGAACTAGGGTGTGCAATATTGGAGACCCGGCCCCTATCATTAGACAGAACTAGGGTGTGCAATATTGGAGACCCGACCCCTATCATTAGACAAAACTAGGGTGTGCAATATTGGAGACCCGGCCACTATCATTAGACAGAACTAGGGTGTGCAATATTGGAGACCCGGCCCCTATCATTAGACAAAACAAGGATGTGCAATATTGGAGACCCGGCCACTATCATTAGACAGAACAAGGATGTGCAATATTGGAGACCCGGCCCCTATCATTAGACAGAACAAGGGTGTGCAATATTGAAGACCCGGCCCCTATCATTAGACAGAACAAGGGTGTGCAATATTGGAGACCCGACCCCTATAATTAGAACATTTTCAATTCAAAGCGAACTCAAATTAATTGAATATATAAAATATTCTCAAAGCAGAATCATATTATGAAAAAAAATTTAAGTTGCTTTATGATTGAAAAAATATTATATTTCTTTCATTAACTATACATAACTTTTTGCGCTAAAATGACTTAAAATGTTTCATTGCGCAATTATTTGTAATATTTCGTTTTACTATGATAAATTAACTCATCCCAACTTTTAGGTCAATTGCTTCAGTTTTTTATCCATATGGATATTAATTTGTAATGTATGAAAAAACTCAGAATGGCCAGTAATTGACTATAAATTGATTATTTTAGCTGCCAATATTTTTATTGTCAAAGCTGACATTTTTTTTGTCAAGTTAAAGTTTTGAAGCTTTACACACCCTTAGACAACGAAATTTTGCTAAACATGGTTTTACAAACTTGTTCACACATTCAAAATTTATGGTAGCATAATTTATTGAATATACAAACGTGAAATAAAACTAAATATTTTGCGAAATCATCTAATTGATCTTTTAAATGTGAATGATGGTATAATTTGAATTAAACACTAATTAATTATATCAAAGCCAAACATATTTTTTCTCGATAGCAGACACTCGTTATTGGCCAATGTTGCTTGAAATTGACAAGAAAAAATAGTACCAACTGCACAGCTACAATTTTCTTCTTAACATTCCAATAACCAATAATAATCCTCTTGTCAGAGAGATTAATTTCTCTCCACCAAAGACCTTATTTTCCAGGAGTCAGGCTCGTTAGTTATCATATTTATATATTAATTAGTTATCCATCTCTTTGTAGGATTGCTAACCATTGAGCTGCCACAAATATCTGTACAGCCCTCGTTCAAAAAACAAAACCAATGATGAAATATCAGACTAAAATATAACAGGGATACCAATCTGACAAATACTGTTGAGAACTAACGTATGTTTGGTTTCTGTGAGGGGTGGTTGTTAAGGTTTGAGTTTATTCAATATCTGTACACCCCTTGTGACGGCCCAGTCTGTTTTGACTCATGACAGCCAAGCTAACATCAGAACATGACAAGTTTAAATCTCACAAGAATAGCCAACGAAAGATGTAACAAAGTCTTTACTTTGTATTTAAATACTAACAAAATTTGTGGTGATTTTTGAAAGTTAATCTATTGTAGAAAGTACCTTCGAGACTAAAGTGCGCATCACTTTGTATCTTGGTGTGTGTCGGTTGATGTTTCTAGCACAGGCAAATGATAATTTCAGGACAAGAAAAAACGTTTTTTTTTTAATAAACTGCTTTAAATTTTATGTTTGTTCTACTAAAGAGGTGTAAAATTACAGTCTTATTTTCATAGGAAGCCTGTTATTTGAAAACTGGAAACTGACATTGTCACAATGGCGGGAAAATATATTATAATTATATTCTTGGTCAGTTTAATTAATAATGTAAGAGAAATGTACAGTAATCCACAAGGAAGTATTATTGGAAGTGTTTGATGACTGTTTCCATTGTTGATAGTACTTTTGTCAACAAGAGAAATCCTGTGTTGCTGGGCCACCTCTAAATGATTCAGTCGATTCATACTCTGGTAGAGTTGACGTTTTCTATTGTGTGGGGCTACTAGCAAATTGGAGTTCACTAGATGTGTCACGACAGCCCCACATCATGGGTCTGTTAGACCCAAAGTAAAAGTAATCATCAAACAAAATGTTGTGTTTATTTGACGCCAATAAATTGGCCAATCACTGACCAAACCTGCCCTGTCTGTCCCACACTTGTTGTCCAGGAGTGAGCATCCGATTAGCTTGTCTCGCTCCTCGTACTGTTCTTGTGAGATTCCTACGTCATGTTCTGATACGAGTACTGCCAACACATGCCAGTATATTAGTAGTCAGCTCGTCACTGACTTGACGGCAGACATAGAAGACATCGAAATCGTAACAACGCTTTCTTAGACTTTAAAAATTGCACCAATATTTGTTCAACATGGCTTCATTTTTTCAGAAAACTTGATGGGAACAGTTCAACCATGGACCTAGCTCTTAACTATTGGCTGGGATGAATAACCCATTTTCACTTTAAATTAGAAAATACCTGCTTTGGTAGTTAAATAATTTCTCTTGCAATAGACTAGACTACCAGGCCAATCAGGTTTCGAATCCCTGTTAAATGAATGGAGTTTTTTTCCCTAAATGGTTTTCCACTCTCTCTTCATGTAAATGTTGGTACACTTCCTCTAGATTCAACCTTCCTCTTCCTTATCACAGCTAATCAGTGCATGAGTGTCTAACCTGAACAGGTAGGGGGACACGGCTCTAGAAAAACAAAAACAAATGGATAACATGAATAATATGATAACAGAATCAATTCTCTAAGTCTTATAAACAAAGTAATTTCTCCAAATGTATATTCTCAATTTTCTGATTGGAACAATTCACTGTTACTTTTAAAATACTAGGAGGGTACGAAACAACGTCTGTGAGTTTAACTTAATATTAACTTCAATTTTTAAGCTCTCCAACTTAAATGTTCCAATGACTTAAGTCACCCTGAACCAACTTGCCGTTATGATTTGATGTCTTCTAAGTGTCACAGCCATTGTATTTATCTATGTCCAAGTAACGATGAACAGTAGTTTGGGTGTATTTTGTTTTTTGAATGGGCAGAAAATAAATATTACTAGTAGTGAAAAACTAACAATGTTTTCTTGACATTGCCAAACTTGGTGAATTTCAACACCACTTGAATGTTGTGAAACCATCTACTTTGTTATGTAAACATTCTAATCATAAAATAAGTTATTTTGTCGAAATACAATTTGTCCTGTAAAATATAGACCCCAACATTTTTATAGCTCTTGTTTATTGCGTACAACATGACTGATCAGCAGGACAGTCACACCTTATATCAATGTCACAAGACATTGTTTATAAGTGGTCTATATTTTACTGCAACAAAATGTACTTTTACAATACTCCAGAGAAGTCTATATTTTACTGAAACAAAGTGTACTTTACAAGCCTCCAAGGAGGTCTATATTCTACTGAAACAAAGTATACTTTACAACACTCCAGGGAGGTCTATATTCTACTGAAACAAAGTATACTTTACAAGCCTCCAAGGAGGTTTATATTTTACTGAAACAAAGTATACTTTACAAGCTTCCAAGGAGGTCTATATTCTCCTGAAACAAAGTATAATTTACGAGCCTCCAAAGAGGTCTATATTCTACTGAAACAAAGTATACTTTACAAGCCTCCAAGGAGGTCTATATTCTCCTGAAACAAAGTATACTCTACAAGCCTCCAAGGAGGTTTATATTTTACTGAAACAAAGTATACTTTACAAGCTCCAAGGAGGTTTATATTTTACTGAAACAAAGTATACTTTACAACACTCCAGGGAGGTTTATATTTTACTGAAACAAAGTATACTTTACAAGCCTCCAAGGAGGTCTATATTCTCCTGAAACAAAGTATACTCTACAAGCCTCCAAGGAGGTTTATATTTTACTGAAACAAAGTATACTTTACAAGCCTCCAAGGAGGTCTATATTCTCCTGAAACAAAGTATACTCTACAAGAAACTGAGGGGATATCACAAACAAGCCTGGCTCGTTTCGCAACAACATCCATAACAAAACTCAGAGCGGAAAGAGGGATTCAGGAGGAGCCATTCTGATGGTAGGGGAAAGCCTCACAACAAGAAGAGCGAGTCCAACAACAGGAGGTTTGATCTTGACAATATGACCATTGCTCGCAACTTGTGTGCCTCCTTCATCAACCAAAACCTCCTGTTACAACCTTGTGCTGGAGGGGCGTGTGAACTTTCAACAAGACGTGATGACACAACTTGCTCCCGAGAACTAGACCAGCTGCGATACGGCAGTAACTTGTGCCGATGTCCGTCTGGCTGGAGGGGCTCCAGATGGCTCAGTGGTAAGAGGAGCACAGGTCTGTCCATGTCTGTAGTTTGTGATATTGTCCTGACAGGCGACAAGAATCCTTATCAGGTTGTCACTCTGACTACCTGCTAGAGGCTGTGACTCAGACCATACCTCCCACTCCCCCTCTCTGTAACTCGTGTTTTTTGTGACATCATGTGTCAAGATGAGAACAAATGTGGCACGTACACGCCAAGTTTAACCTAAAACCTCTACCATCGAGCTAGTGTGTACTGTTTACCAGCATCCTTGCCTCAACTTCTCCCCTTCTCACGGTCCTGTGGCGTTATTCACTTACGATGTAGGTATGGTTCCCCTCTCCCCGATGTTAAACCTAGCGTGAGCTGAATTAGTCGACTGTCACTAGCTCGACACTGTAAATATGTGTGTCACAGATGTTTCCAAGTCCTAGGTCCCTGGCGCAGCACACGCTGAGCACATAATATGCGACAGGTGGAAAAGGGGCAAGGATAAAAAAGATGTGTGTAATGCAATAACAGTTTACACATTTCCAGGTAAACTACTTTTATATGTTTGTTGTAAATGTTATATTTTACAAATGATATAATTTGCTGCATCTGGGCTACATTATTTGTGGACCATTTTGTGAGAAGATTATCCAGTACTAACATACCGTTGTCCAGGGGACCCCTGAATGTACTAATAGTACAACCTTTCCATGGAGGCTCTTTTCATGTCTCGACGATATGAGGTGATGGTGATAGTGAGTATGAGAGTGATAATGAGTAGTGATAGTGATAGTGAGTATGAGAGTGATGGTGATTATATGAAGGTGATAGGGAGAGGGATGGTGAGTATGAGGGTGATAGTGAATAAGAGGGTGGGGAACCAGTGGAAACACTTAAACCTAACTTAAGCCTAACCAACTAAACCCTAGTGACTGTTGGAGTGATTCCCCTTTCAGGAAAAATACCTGGTCTACCAGTCAGGAATCGAACCTGAGACCTCTAGGCTTGTAATCAGGTGCACTGACCACACTACACCACAGGGCCGGTTATTAAGTTATTTTACAAACTAATGCGCAGCATGGAAGCTATAAACATGAAGTGTATTGTAAATATTCAAAACTACTTTCGAGAATTTAATTTTCATAAAACTCCCAATAGATTGGATTGCGAGTGACTATGTTTGGGTTCAGATACCAGACAGATGTTCAAAAGGTCGTTTTACCTTTATTGTTTCTTGCTCTCTCACTACACAAATGTGAGTACATTTTCTTTTAAATTTTCTTTTTACATTCCTAATCCATTTGTGTAACTAGATGAAGATATCCGTAATGAGTAATAAGGCACAGTCATGAACAAAGTTGCTAACCTCTCACCTTACATGTGTAAAACGCTCGGTTCACATTGGAAGGCTTGTTGGATGACAGTACAAGTGAAGGTGTCACGCTCACAATAGATTCAACTGTCGACGATGGAGAGATCGGTTATGGTCGGGTGAACTGAGGGCGCTTTTCCCTAAATAGCTTTCAATTCTCTCTTGGTCATTATGGTTACACCTCCCCCAAATTCAACCTTGCTCATCCCTAACATATTAACGTAATTAGTATACATGCATGTAACCCAAAAGGGCCAAAACACAAAATAGTGCAACCCACCAAAGCAACATCGCTACCTTTGAGGATAAACGGAGTCTAAAAACATCAGCAATGATAATGTATGGTCGTTTATTGACATTTCGAGTTGTAAAAAATAAATATGCATTTAAAAAAAAAACTGAAACAATTTAATTCTAAGTTGTGATAATAACTGGATTTATCGGTAAAGAAATGAAATATCACAAAAAGTTATAAAATAAAATTTCCAAGTCATTTTAAGCCATAAATATATATAATTAGCTGCAATATAATATTCTTAAAAGTATAAAACAACCAACAAATATATTGTAACTATGATTCTGCTTCTATAATATTTCATATGTTCGATTGAAACTCGTTTCAAATTTAAAGGTAGACGTGCGCACCCTACATAATTTTATAAAATCTCGGCCATTTTTGTATGATCCTATTATGTCTCGGTAGGACGGTCACAGGGTTACCCACCTTGTGGTGATCTCCATTGGACAACTAACGGTCACACTATATTAGGTTCAGCAAGGTTCATTCACACACTGGTAAAATGGAGAAATAGAATTCTCGAGATCTGCCCTCAATGGTTTAATTGTATAGTCATTTTCTTTTGTTAGGTGTCGTGTGATTTTTCCTGGTGACAATCTAATTCTAAGCTTGAAGGTTGTCTACTGTGGTTGAAGATCTTGATAATATCTGTAATTCTCTCTGCAATCACTTCAACTTCTCACCACCCAACCATTGTCAAAAAAAATTGTCCCAACTGTACCATTTGTAAATTGTAATACTTGTCAACCACATACTATCTGTACCATTACCATTGTCCCCCCATCTGTCCACACACCATACCCACATCTGTCCACCACCCAACCATTGTCACAACATGACCACCAACCCATCTGTCCACCACCAACCATCTGTCCACAACCAACCATCTGTCCACCAACCAACCATCTGTCCACCACCAACCCATCTGTCACCACCCACCATCTGTCACACCCAACATCTGTCAACACCATGTCCACACCAACCCATCTGTCCACCAACCATAACCCACTCTGTCCACCACCCAACCCATCTGTCCACCACCCAACCATCTGTCCACCACCCAACCATCTGTCCACCACCACATCTGTCCACCACCCAACCATCTGTCCACCACCCAACCCATCTGTCACCCCAACCACTGTCACACCAACCATCTGTCCACCACCACATTCACACCATACTGTCCACCACCCAACCCATCTGTCACCACACACTGTCCACCACCCAACCCATCTGTCCACCACCCAACCCATCTGTCCACCAACCCAATCCCAACCACTGTCCACCACCCAACCCACTGTCCACCACCCAACCACAACATCAATACCAACTGTCCACCAACCACTGTACCACAACCCACTGTCCACCAACCCAACCAACTGTCCCCACCACTGTCCAACCAACCCCAATCTGTCCACCACCCAACCCATTCAAAACTGTCCACCACCCAACCCATCTGTCCACCACCCAACCCATCTGTCCACCACCAACCCAACTGTCCACCACCCAACCCATCTGTCCACCACCAACCCATCTGTCCCACCAACCTCTGTCCACACCCAACCTACTGTCCACCACCAACCCAACTGTCCACACCCACCAACCCAATCTGTCCACCACCAACCCACTGTCCACCACCCAACCCATCTGTCCACCACCCAACCCATCTGTCCACCACCCAACCCATCTGTCCACCACCCAACCCACTGTCCACCACCCAACCAACTGTCCACCACCCAACCCATCTGTCCACCACCCAACCCATCTGTCCACCACCCAACCCATCTGTCACACCACCCATGTCACCACCAACCCATCTGTCCACCACCCAACCATCTGTCCACCACCCAACCATCTGTCCCACCACCCCACCCAACCCTCTGTCCACCACCCAACCATCTGTCCACCACCCAACCCATTCTGTCCACCACCCAACCCAAACTGTCCACCACCCAACCAACTGTCCACCACCCAACCCATCTGTCCACCACCCAACCCATCTGTCCACCACCCAACCCTCTGTCCACCACCAACCCATCTGTCCACCACCCAACCCAACTGTCCACCACCCAACCCATCTGTCCACCACCCAACCTTCTGTCCACCACCCAACCATCTGTCCACCACCAACCCATCTGTCCACCACCCAACCCACTGTCCACCACCAACCCATCTGTCCACCACCCAACCATCTGTCCACCACCAACCATCTGTCCACCACCAACCACTACCCTCCACCCAACTGTCCCACACTGCCACCATCCAACCATCTGTCCACCACTCAACCCATCTGTCCACCACCCACTGCCACATCAACCACCACCACTAACCTGTCCACCACTCCAACCCATCTGTCCAACCACTCCACACCCAATCTGTCCACCACCCAACCATCTGTCCACCACTCCAACCCACTGTCCACCACCAACCATCTGTCCACCACTCAACCCATCTGTCCACCACCAACCCATCTGTCCACCATCCCAACCCCATCACTGTCCACCTGTCCACCACCAACCCACCTGCCCACCATCCAACCCATCTGTCCACCATCAACCCATCTGCCACCACCAACCCCTATGTTCCACCACTCAACCATCTGTCCACCACCAACCCACCTGCCACCATCCAACTCATCTGTCCACCATCCAACCACTGCCACCACCAACCCACTGTCCACCACTCAACCCATCCTGCCACCACTCAACCCATCTGCCCACCACCCAACCCAATCTGTCCACCACTCAACCCACCTGCCCACCATCCAACCCATATGTCCACCACTCAACCCACCTGCCACCATCCAACCATTGTCCACCACCCAACCCACCTGTCCACCACTCAACCCACCTGCCACCATCCAACCATCTGTCCACACTCAACCACTGCCCACCATCAACCCATCTGTCACCACTCAACCCACTGCCCACCATCCAACCCATCTGTCCACACCCAACCATCTGTCCACCACCTACCTTCTGTCACACCCAACCCATCTGTCCACCACCCAACCCATCTGTCCACCACCCACCTTGCCACCTCAACCACTGCCACCACTCAACCACCTGCCCACCACTCAACCACCTGCCACCATCCAACCATCTGTCCACCACTCAACCCACCTGCCCACCATCCAACCCACCTGCCCACCATCCAACCCACATATTCCTGAGTCCACATTTTTAACATTATTATTTGTAATATAACAGGTCTACCATCCGGGAAAATCAGGGAAAAGTGGAATTAGCCGGGAATTTGAAGTGGTCGGGAAAAAAACGGGAATAGGTTGGGAATTTGGTAATTTGCAACAAAAAATCTGGGAAAATATTGTTTTAATCAAAATATGATATATAATATTCATTAAATCAGTAAATTACAATATGATTCAAAATGCCCTTTTTAAAAAAATATTCAAACTGCCCTTATTTTGGTAGCTGTGTAATATATTCTATAATTTTCTAATTTCTAGTAGACTCTAACTATGTCAATACTAATAAAGAACATGTTTATTTGTATATAAAAACTTATTATTATTCACAAAAAAGAATGAAAAAAGGGGAGGAGGGGTTAAGGCTGTGACATACTGTCGAGTTCTCGACTCAACATCCTGGAGGTCCTAATATACTCTCGCTATCTAATACTAATCCAAGACTGGAATAATTGTGTCAAAATAAGCAAGAGCATCCTCTTAATAAATATGTGTAACAGTTACCTTTTCTAGTATTCTTAGTTCTTTTTGCATATGTAAAGTTTGTAAATTATAAACATAGTTTTTTCCAGCATCGCATCATACTACCCTTTAAGGTTATACGCTAATGGTTTTAGGGATGTGAAAGGTTATATCTAAAGGAAGTATACCCACATTTGTGTGGAGAAAAATTGGAAAGCCATATAGGAAAAACCACCCTCAGTACACCCGACCGAGATTCAAACCCCAATCTCCCTGCCATCGGGAGTCTAGTACGAGAGTAGCACACTAGACTGCGATCACCGAAGCTCAATATAAACATGTTATTAATAATATTGAATTCATTGGGGCCCCGGTCGTACACCAAGCTAGGTTCCAGAGCCTCTGTAAGGAGGGGTAGCCCCCCTTTTAACATCCTAGTAACATGTTTACAGTATCATATAAAGTGGGCAGATAAAAACAATTCAATGAAAACTCAAATGATCATTCAATAATTGGTAGTTAAAATCATTCGCTAGTGCCCATCAATACTCTAAACCAACTGAATTACCGACATAAAATTGCAGCTAAAGCCATTCACTACACACGGGATGTTGGAAATCATTGGAAGAGCAAGACCCATCACCGAACATAGTGAGCATGGATATGATTGGAAACCGTTGTAAAGGGGGGCCACACTCCCCCCTCTCAATAAATATGTTCACTATTTCTACTTCCCATTTTATTTAAAAGTGGTCAAAAACGTACAACAGAGTATAAAAACCTCAACAGAACTTAACCGTTACTGGTTTACGTTGCTAATAATTTTCTTTTATGAAAATTGGTCATAAAAAGTTAAGAACCTGTAGTCTAGAGAGTGCTTTGTTGCTCCCTGTGGTTAGGTTGGGTTACTTTGGAGGTCAGGATGGGCGCTGACCTAACTCTTATACTGACCTTTACTGCCACACTTTTAAAGTTTAAAAAAAAATTATTGAGTTTTACATGTCCCTGAATTAAAAAAAAAAGTTTTACTATTATTTTTCTGCCCCTGGGGCTACAGGCGAAACACTTAAATAGGTTTTATTCACACTTTATACATGCATACATACCTAAACACGCCGTTCCCTCGCAGGGTAAGCAAGAAACTGTGAGTATAGCTCAAAAAACAACAACTCCATACTTAACCCATCCTCACTAACTCTATCCACACTTCCTTACCCTTATATACTCTCTTTGCTTCAAAAACATTCTTACACCGAGTCATACATGATCTTTTAATCTTAAAACTCTTAATATTTATCTTTTCACACATTTGTCTACAACATCTTGCCTCATCTTTTATGGCCTACCCCTTCCTTTTGATCCACACACTCTACCTTCATATATTTGTTTCGTCACTCGATCCACACTCATCCTCTCAACATCTCATTCTAACTGTATTCTCCTTGCTCTTGTGTTTCTCCTGATAAACCCACACTTCACATCAATAAAACAATGTTGACGTTAACACTTTTTTTATATACTGCCATCTTTGCCTCTTTCGATACCACTTCATTCTTTGCAATAGTCCACATACATTTAACTATAAGGCATTCATGAGAGCTCTTTACCTGGATGACAGCTCAAAAAGTTACTAGAAATAGTCCCTAAAATATCCCTACGCCAACAGCTGATATCTGTCACTGTCACTTGATACAGCTGTAATGAAAACATATGGTAATATAGAGTATGAATGTGATAGTTAACCACAGTAATTTATAATAGGCTAATATTATGCCTCAAATAAATTTTGAAATGGAAATTTTTAGTCACTAAGCTGAAAGAAAACTCTAGAAACTGATTATTATATATACTACTCTCGGAGATGCATTCACTTTATATTTAATTGTAATATGGCTGGTTATACTTTGTGGAATAACTTTAATTTTAATAAGTAAATCCAAAACTAAGTCTAGTTAACTGATGAGCAATTTTTGAAACTTTTGTTGCAAATTATTACTATATAGATTTTATGAAAAAGTATAAACCATTTGTAAGTAACCTATCATCATCATCATCATCATCATCATCATCAACTGTTTCCATTCTGTGGCTGGGTCAGTTTAGTAAAATGCCTCCATCTTATTTCTTTCCACTATTCTGCCTCTTTTAATTGCTTCTATTCTTCTCCTCTCACCTACACACTTTGTTATCTGTTGCTATTATCTCTTTATTGTTGTGCATTGCAGTCTTTTCCCTACATATATCTCCATCATTCTCTTTTGTATTCTCTACTTTCACATGCTTCTTACATGTCCATACCATCTCATTCTTGCTTCCTCTACTATCTCTATATCCTTGTGACAGCTAACATGTTCCTACAAACTTTATTCCAAGTCTAGCATTAATTTTGATTTTGAGACCAAAATAAAAGTCAAGTTTGGAAAATGCTGTAATTATTTTAAAATATAGTATTCGTAGTAATAACATTAGTAACAAATACTGTTATCTTTGTGTTTCAAGGCCAGAAGATTGTAGTAACTCAGCAGTCGAAGGTCAAGCTCATTTCTACTTTTTAGTTTTTTATATTCACAAAATTTATATTAATAATTATTATTTTATTTGGAACTTGTCATTTTGGTAGTGTCCCTCCTCTCTTGCATGTTCTCTCGGTCTGCATCCACATAACGAAAACTGTTGCTATTTGTATCATAGATACAATGGTCATTTGTGCCACTTCAATTTCAATATAATAAATAAATTCCCATGATTTATAAATAATTTATATGTTCATAACCTACTTTATTCTATTCCCAGTTTTGTCCATTTTCAGAACTATCCCTATATTTATCAAGGATACTGTCAGCACCCTCTATCTTTCCCAGTGTCCAGTTCAGAAGAACTGTCCCATATTTATCAAGAACTGTCAGCGCCCTCTATCTTTCCCAGTTTCCAGTTCAGAACTGTCCCATATTTATCAAGGAACTGTCAGCGCCCTCTATCTTTCCCGGTTTTCCAGTTCAGAACTGTCCCATATTTATCAAGGAACTGTCAGCGCCCTCTATCTTTCCCAGTGTCCAGTTCAGAAACTGTCCCATATTTATCAAGGAACTGTCAGCGCCCTCTATCTTTCCGGTGTCCAGTTCAGAACTGTCCCATATTTATCAAGGAACTGTCAGCCCCTCTATCTTTCCCAGTGTCCAGTTCAGAACTAGTCCCATATTTATCAAGGAACTGTCAGCCCTCTATCTTTCCAGTGTCCAGTTCAGAAGAACTGTCCCATATTTATCAAGAAACTGTCAGGCCCTCTATCTTTCCCGGTGTCCAGTTCAAGAACTGTCCCATATTTATCAAGGAACTGTCAGCGCCCTCTATCTTTCCCAGTGTCCAGTTCAGAACTGTCCCATATTTATCAAGGAACTGTCAGCGCCCTCTATCTTTCCAGTGTCCAGTTCAGAACTGTCCCATATTTATCAAGGAACTGTCAGCGCCCTCTATCTTTCCCAGTGTCCAGTTCAGAAAACTGTCCCATATTTATCAAGGAACTGTCAGCGCCCTCTATCTTTCCCAGTGTCCAGTTCAGAAACTGTCCCATATTTATCAAGGAACTGTCAGCGCCTCTATCTTTCCCGGTGTCCAGTTCAGAACTGTCCCATATTTATCAAGGAACTGTCAGCCCCTCTATCTTTCCCAGTGTCCAGTTCAGAACTGTCCCATATTTATCAAGGAACTGTCAGCAGCCCTCTATCTTTCCGTGTCCAGTTCAGAAGAACTGTCCCATATTTTATCAAGGGAACTGTCAGCGCCCTCTATCTTTCCCAGTGTCCAGTTCAGAACTGTCCCATATTTATCAAGGAACTGTCAGCAGCCCTCTACTTTCCCAGTGTCCAGTTCAGAACTTCCCATATTTATCAAGGAAACTGTCAGCGCCCTCTATCTTTCCCAGTGTCCAGTTCAGAAAACTGTCCCATATTTATCAAGGAACTGTCAGCACCCTCTATCTTTCCCAGTGTCCAGTTCAGAACTGTCCCATATTTATCAAGGAAACTGTCAGCGCCCTCTATCTTTCCCAGTGTCCAGTTCAGAACTGTCCCATATTTATCAAGGAACTGTCAGCCCCTCTATCTTTCCCAGTGTCCAGTTCAGAAACTGTCCCATATTTATCAAGGAACTGTCAGCACCCTCTATCTTTCCCCAGTGTCCAGTTCAGAACTGTCCCATATTTATCAAGGAACTGTCAGCGCCCTCTATCTTTCCCGTGTCCAGTTCAGAGAACTGTCCCATATTTATCAAGGAACTGTCAGCTCCCTCTATCTTTCCCAGTGTCCAGTTCAGAACTGTCCCATATTTATCAAGGAACTGTCAGCGCCCTCTATCTTTCCCGGTGTCCAGTTCAGAACTGTCCCATATTTATCAAGGAAACTGTCAGCCCCTCTATCTTTCCCAGTGTCCAGTTCAGAAACTGTCCCATATTTATCAAGGAACTGTCAGCCCCTCTATCTTTCCCGGTGTCCAGTTCAGAAACTGTCCCATATTTATCAAGAACTGTCAGCTCCCTCTATCTTTCCCGTGTCCAGTTCAGAACTGTCCCATATTTATCAAGGAACTGTCAGCCCTCTATCTTTCCCGGTGTCCAGTTCAGAACTGTCCCATATTTATCAAGAAACTGTCAGCGCCCTCTATCTTTCCCGGGGTCCAGTTCAGAACTGTCCCATATTTATCAAGAAACTGTCAGCGCCCTCTATCTTTCCCGGTGTCCAGTTCAGAACTGTCCCATATTTATCAAGGAACTGTCAGCCCCTCTATCTTTCCCGGTGTCCAGTTCAGAAACTGTCCCATATTTATCAAGGAACTGTCAGCGCCCTCTATCTTTCCAGTGTCCAGTTCAGAACTGTCCCATATTTATCAAGGAACTGTCAGCACCCTCTATCTTTCCCAGTGTCCAGTTCAGAAGAACTGTCCCATATTTATCAAGGAACTGTCAGCACCCTCTATCTTTCCCAGTGTCCAGTTCAGAAGAACTGTCCCATATTTATCAAGAACTGTCAGCGCCCTCTATCTTTCCCGTGTCCAGTTCAGAACTGTCCCATATTTATCAAGGAACTGTCAGCACCCTCTATCTTTCCCAGTGTCCAGTTCAAAGAACTGTCCCATATTTATCAAGGAACTGTCAGCGCCCTCTATCTTTCCCAGTGTCCAGTTCAGAACTGTCCCATATTTATCAAGAACTGTCAGCGCCCTCTATCTTTCCCGGTGTCCAGTTCAGAACTGTCCCATATTTATCAAGAACTGTCAGCCCCTCTATCTTTCCCGTGTCCAGTTCAGAACTGTCCCATATTTATCAAGGAACTGTCAGCGCCCTCTATCTTTCCCAGTGTCCAGTTCAGAACTGTCCCATATTTATCAAGGAACTGTCAGCCCCTCTATCTTTCCCAGTGTCCAGTTCAAAGAACTGTCCCATATTTATCAAGGAACTGTCAGCGCCCTCTATCTTTCCCAGTGTCCAGTTCAGAACTGTCCCATATTTATCAAGGAACTGTCAGCGCCCTCTATCTTTCCCAGTGTCCAGTTCAGAAACTGTCCCATATTTATCAAGGAACTGTCAGCACCCTCTATCTTTCCCAGTGTCCAGTTCAGAAGAACTGTCCCATATTTATCAAGGAACTGTCAGCACCCTCTATCTTTCCCAGTGTCCAGTTCAGAACTGTCCCATATTTATCAAGGAACTTGTCAGGCCCTCTATCTTTCCCGGTGTCCAGTTCAGAACTGTCCCATATTTATCAAGGAACTGTCAGCACCCTCTATCTTTCCCAGTGTCCAGTTCAGAACTGTCCCATATTTATCAAGGAACTATCAGCCCCTCTATCTTTCCCAGTGTCAGTTCAGAACTGTCCCATATTTATCAAGGAACTGTCAGCCCCTCTATCTTTCCCAGTGTCCAGTTCAGAAGAACTGTCCCATATTTATCAAGGAACTGTCAGCGCCCTCTATCTTTCCCAGTGTCCAGTTCAGAACTGCCCATATTTATCAAGGAACTGTCAGCACCCTCTATCTTTCCCAGTGTCCAGTTCAGAAACTGTCCCATATTTATCAAGGAACTGTCAGTGCCCTCTATCTTTCCCAGTGTCCAGTTCAGAAGAACTGTCCCATATTTATCAAGGAACTGTCAGCACCTCTATCTTTCCCAGTGTCCAGTTCAGAAACTGTCCCATATTTATCAAGGAACTGTCAGCACCCTCTATCTTTCCCGTGTCCAGTTCAGAACTGCCCATATTTATCAAGGAACTGTCAGCACCCTCTATCTTTCCCAGTGTCCAGTTCAGAACTGTCCCATATTTATCAAGGAACTGTCAGCCCCTCTATCTTTCCCAGTGTCCAGTTCAGAACTGTCCCATATTTATCAAGGAACTGTCAGCACCCTCTATCTTTCCCAGTGTCCAGTTCAGAACTTCCCATATTTATCAAGGAACTGTCAGCGCCCTCTATCTTTCCCAGTGTCCAGTTCAGAAGAACTGTCCCATATTTATCAAGGAACTGTCAGCGCCCTCTATCTTTCCCAGTGTCCAGTTCAGAACTGTCCCATATTTATCAAGGAACTGTCAGCACCTCTATCTTTCCCAGTGTCCAGTTCAGAAGAACTGTCCCATATTTATCAAGGAACTGTCAGCACCCTCTATCTTTCCCAGTGTCCAGTTCAGAAGAACTGTCCCATATTTATCAAGGAACTGTCAGCACCCTCTATCTTTCCCAGTGTCCAGTTCAGAAGAACTGTCCCATATTTATCAAGGAACTGTCAGCACCCTCTATCTTTCCCAGTGTCCAGTTCAGAAAACTGTCCCATATTTATCAAGGAACTGTCAGCACCCTCTATCTTTCCCAGTGTCCAGTTCAGAACTGTCCCATATTTATCAAGGAACTGTAAGCTCCCTCTATCTTTCCCAGTGTCCAGTTCAGAACTGTCCCATATTTATCAAGGAACTGTCAGCACCCTCTATCTTTCCCAGTGTCCAGTTCAGAACTATCCCATATTTATCAAGGAACTGTCAGCGCCCTCTATCTTTCCCAGTGTCCAGTTCAGAAAACTGTCCCATATTTATCAAGGAACTGTCAGCGCCCTCTATCTTTCCCAGTGTCCAGTTCAGAAACTGTCCCATATTTATCAAGGAACTGTCAGCGCCTCTCTCTTTCCCAGTGTCCAGTTCAGAACTAGTCCCATATTTATCAAGGAACTGTCAGCACCCTCTATCTTTCCCAGTGTCCAGTTCAGAAGAACTGTCCCATATTTATCAAGGAACTGTCAGCGCCCTCTATCTTTCCCAGTGTCCAGTTCAGAACTGTCCCATATTTATCAAGGAACTGTCAGCACCCTCTATCTTTCCCAGTGTCCAGTTCAGAACTGTCCCATATTTATCAAGGAACTGTCAGCGCCCTCTATCTTTCCCAGTGTCCAGTTCAGAACTGTCCCATATTTATCAAGGAACTGTCAGCGCCCTCTATCTTTCCCGGTGTCCAGTTCAGAACTGTCCCATATTTATCAAGGAACTGTCAGCACCCTCTATCTTTCCCAGTGTCCAGTTCAGAACTGTCCCATATTTATCAAGGAACTGTCAGCGCCCTCTATCTTTTCCAATTATCCAGTTCAGAACTGTCCCATATTTATCAAGGAACTGTCAGCGCCCTCTATCTTTCCCAGTGTCCAGTTCAGAAGAACTGTCCCATATTTATCAAGGAACTGTCAGCGCCCTCTATCTTTCCCAGTGTCCAGTTCAGAATAACTGTCCCATATTTATCAAGGAACTGTCAGCACCCTCTATCTTTCCCAGTGTCCAGTTCAGAAGAACTGTCCCATATTTATCAAGGAACTATCAGTGCCCTCTATCTTTCCCAGTGTCCAGTTCAGAAGAACTGTCCCATATTTATCAAGGAACTGTCAGCGCCCTCTATCTTTCCCGGTGTCCAGTTCAGAACTGTCCCATATTTATCAAGGAACTGTCAGCACCCTCTATCTTTCCCGGTGTCCAGTTCAGAACTGCCCCATATTTATCAAGGAACTGTCAGCGCCCTCTATCTTTCCCAATTATCCAGTTCAGAACTATCCCATATTTATCAAGGAACTGTCGGCGCCCTCTCTCTTTCCCAATTATCCAGTTCAGAACTGTCCCATATTTATCAAGGAACTGTCAGCGCCCTCTCTCTTTCCCAATTATCCAGTTCAGAACTGTCCCATATTTATCAAGGAACTGTCAGCTCCCTCTATCTTTCCCAGTGTCCAGTTCAGAACTGTCCCTATCAATTTATGTTGATATAAATATTCGAGGTGTGTTTCACATGGCTATCAAAACTATAATATTTTGATTTTTCTGAGAAACGTTAATTTAAAGTTAGTTTTATTTTTAGCCGGTTTTAATAGTGTTCCCATTATATTAGAAAGTATGTAGGATTGAGTTGTGAGGTTTAACTCATTTTGTAGCTCATCTTTCAAAATTATTATTTATTATTAAATTCAGAAAACCAATATTGGAGGATTTTAATGAAAAAGTAGTAAGAAAGAGAGAATAGGGTTTGAGCAGGTGTTAAGGAAGGAAGGATGAAATAAACGAGGAGGGTAGAAGGTTATTGGAGCTATATGCAAGAAATGAGATGAAAGTGGCAAACAGGAGAAAGTCATAAGATCACTTGATACATTTGGGATGGGGAGCAAAAGTCAGTGATAGACCATTTTATCATGGATGAAGAAAGGAAAAGGCAGACCTTAAAACATCAAGGTAATACTAAGTGTGTCCTTAGATAGTGACCACGGGTTGTTGGTGGCGGACATAAGGGGATGGGAATGTAGGAGAAAGGTAGTAAGACAAGAAAGAAGATAAGGGTGTGGAGGCTAAAACATGAAAAGGAAAGAGAGCAGTACCTAGGAAATGTCAGAAGCTTAATAACCAAGGGTGAGTTGCAAAGTGTAGAGGTTAAATGGGAAAGGTTTAAGAGCAGTCTGGTGGGAGCGTCAGAGGAGGTAGGTGGGAGTAGAAGTGATAAGAGGAAGGAGAGATCCTGGTGTAACAAGGTGAAGGACACAGTGGAGGAGAAGAGTAAAGCATTCAGAAGGAGATTTAAAAATAGTGAGGGAACAGAAGAAGAAAAGAGCAAAGCGAGTTGTACAAGAAACCAGGAAAGATTGGATGCAGAAATGCGGGAATGTGACGTGAAAGGAAGTGTTATATAGCCAAGTGAAAAAATATAAGGAGTGAAAAGACAAGTTAGAATGACAGATGAAAGAAGAACGTTGAAGACGGGAGAGGAAGAAAAGAAACTATGGATGAAATGTTTTGAGAAAATATTCAACCCCGAAGAGGAAAGGGATGAGAGTGAAATAGCAGAAGAGGACGAAAGAGGTCCCACATGGAAAGAGGTGAATGATGCATTAAAGAGTGTGAAGCAAGGAAAAGCACCTGGTGGGACTAACTGACTGTGGAAATGATAAGAGCTGCAGGTGAAGTAGATATACAATGGTTATATAGGGTGATGAGATTGGCTTGGGAGGAGAATAAGATACCGGAAGAATGGAAAAGGGGGGTTATAATACCTATTTTCAAGAAAGGGGACAGGAAGAGGTGTACAAATTATAGGGAAATAACGCTAATGTGCCACTGTACAAAAAATATATATGGGAAGATACTGGAAAAGAGAATAAAAAATAAAATGAAAGGAAGATGGAGAGAGGAACAGAATGGATTTAGGGAACAGAGGTTTACAATAGACTTAATATTTGCCATATTACACCTGATGGAAAGAAGGTATGAATATGAGGAACACTTGGTAATGGTACTTATGGATGTGGAGAAGGCATATGATAGCGTGGATAGAAATAAAGTTTGGAAAGCGATGGGAGAGGGCGAAGTGTAAAGATGAGTTGTAATGAGAGTAAAAAGCACGTATCAGGTGTTAATATGGAGTAGCTCCAAATAAAAAGTGGAGTGAAGCAGGGGAGTGCCCTTTCACAATTAATATTTGTAACGGTAGTTAATGGAAATGGTCATGAACAAAGTGACATGAAAACTTGGTGAGGAAAAAGTAAAAATCATCATGTTTGTTGATTAATTGATGGTATTGGGAGAGAAGGAAGAGGAAGCACAGAAACAACTTCAAGAATGTTATGGGGATGTGAAAGAGTGTGGAGTGAAATTTAGCATGGCAAAGTGTGAAGTGATGATATTGACAAGGAAGAGGGTAAGGTATAGTTAAAATATAAGGTTGTATGGAGTAGAGCTGATAAAATAACATAACGTAAAATATATTGGAGGCGTGATGAGGAGAAAGGTGGAAGTAGAGAGGATCAAATGAGAAGATGACAGTAGGGAGAGTTGTTATATATGTGCGAAAGAGACCTGATATAAGAAGAGAAATGCCCTTGAAGTGTGAGGAAATGTACAGGGCGTACTTTGTACCCATTGTCACACATGCAGCAGAAACAAGGACAATTAATGTAAGAGAAACCAGGAAAGTAGAGGCCGTGGTAATAAAGTTTGTGAAGAGCATGTTAGCTGTCACGAGGAGAAACAAGATTAGGAATGAAGCTATTCGGGAAAGAGTGTGTGTACAGGGAGTACATGAGATAGCAGTAGAAGCAAGACTGATATGGTATGAGCATGTAATGAAGATGGAAAAAGAGATGAGGCCAAAGAAAATGTTGAAAATGAAGTATACAACGTGTATCTAAAACATTGCATCAAACTTTGGCAGGCTATTCCTTGGGTGAAAATAAAATAGTTCACATCAGCAACCTAGGGTCCATCTTGAATATTAAGGGTGGTATTCACCCCTAAACATAGAGCTAAAAACGACTATTATGTGAAATATTATGAAAACTGATTAAGGTATTACAACGAATCTTTGTATACTACTTATTGAAACCTGTATCATTAATAAACTAAATGTGCTGTTACCGTTATCCACCCCCATCATGTAAAATAGGGGGGTTGTAACACTTTTTTCTGCAATAAAATATGACAGAGCAAGTATTACTATCTTTGACTTAAGATTAAAAAACATGAAGTAAAAATTAACAAAAAAGGTGTCTTTGGAGAAACTGTCTATCTCTCTCCGTTTCCGAGATAATCATGCATGTTTGATTCCAAAGACAAGTGTTAATTCCTGCCAGGTAGGCAACCAGTATAGCTGTTGCGTAGCCACCACGCTCTCCTTACCTTAATCCGTTAGATTATTATTATTATTATTATTATTATTATTATTATTATTATTATTAGCACCGCGTCTTACTACCTGTTCGGGTTATAAGCACTTACGCCAATGTGTAATGGTAGGGTGATTGTGAGATGAAATGAAGGACCTACAGTTTAACGTGGAATCCGAACCACGGTGGAGGCCTGGCATTCCCTACATTCACAAGTAATCCGTTAGACTTCTTTCTGTGGGTCTTTTTCAGAGCTTTGGTGTATGAGACAGCCATTGAATCCGAGGAAGACCTGTTAGCCAGGATAGGTGCTGCATGTGATAAGGTTCAAGAAACACCACGTGTTTTCGAAAGATTACGCTAGTTATTGATACGCCATCTCAATTATTGCAATGACGTTAGGGGCCACTATTTTGAACACTTGCTATGAATCTGCTTTTGAAGCTAGGAATTAAAACACACAAGAACTACGGTTAGTATTTCTTAATTTAGCTTTCAATACTCCAGTGAGTGTAATAATTAGAATCTCACCCAAGTGTGAACCGTGTTAGCATAACTTACTAATGTGATGAATAGCAACGCATCAGAGCTTATGAAGAAGGAAAAGTATCCGAGTCTCTCCATCATAACACACAAACCAGAAGTAACACTGCGATTCTGGTTGCCTACCTGGCAGGCATTTACACTTGTCTCTGAGTTCAAACTTGTGTGATTATCTCGAAAACGGGGAAAGCTAGACGGTTTCTCCAAGGCACCTTTTTTGTTAATTTTTAATCCTTGTTTTGTAATCTTAAGTCAAAATTAGTAATAATTACTCTGACATATTTTATTGCAGAAATTTTTTTTACAACCCCCCCTGTTTTACATGATGGAGGTGGGTAACGGCAACAGCACATTTAGTTTATTAATGATCAAGGTTTCAATAAGTATTATACAAAGATTCATTGTAATACCTTAATCAGTTTTCATAATATTTCACACAATAGTCGTTTTTATCTCTATGTTTAGGGGTGTATACCACCCTTAATATTCAAGATGGACCCTAGGTTGCTGATGTGAACTATTCTATTTTCGCCCAAGGAATAGCCTGCCAAAGTTTGATGCAATGTTTTAGATACACGTTGTATAGGATAAAGACGACATACGGGGCCAAGAAATAGATTGGAGGAGTCGATAACAAAAAATGTTCAAGTAAGAGGAGAAGAATGAAATAAATTAAAGGAGGAAGAATGGTGGAAGGATAGAGGAAGATTGAGGCATTTTACTAAACTGGCTTGTCCCCAGGATAGAAATAGTTGTTGATAGTGATGATTATTAAATAAAATATTTAAAAAAAAAAAGTGTGAATAATTACCATAACTTTGACAAAAATCACAATAAAATCTATATGAAAACAATTGAATAACAAAAAGCAACAGGTGAAGTTATAAAGAGCAACTAATATCTTGTTAGCTGGTTCATGAAACCACAAAGACATTTTTTGCTAAATGACGGATTCAACCTCACTAATCTAGAGAGGGGTGAAACATCCCATACTATGATTTTTTTCGCCAGTAATTTTTGGTTGCTGTTCACTCTCAGTGATTCAATACCAAAATTATTAGTGATAGCCTGGCCAGTGTAAAGCAAGGGTCGACAACTGATCTATCGCGCAACAATGTTCAGTTGATAGCATTAGAAAGCTATATTATCATTAAAATTTAACTCTTTGAGTCTTCTAAACTCACAAATTTTTCAAATAATTTCAAACAATATTTGAGTTTGAGCAAAATAACCCTTATTAGTCATACATGGTCAGTAATTAATGTTATAAAAAAATTAAATAAATTAATATAATAGTGTAATCAACACAGTATAAGTTGAGGCGTATGTTTAACATTTGTTGGGTGGAGGATTGTGAGTGACAAAACGAGTATTGCAAGGTGTTTTTATTAGTTAGTAAACAATAGAATGCATGCGCTGAGAACTTAAACACAGTGTCAGAATTCTTCACTGTAAATTGAGCTAGGAAACTGGATAAATAGTAATGTTTCCTATATAACTGGGCTGACAACTAACTCACCATCGAACCTAGGAGGGTCACGCTACGCGGATTAGGACGCTTGAACGCCGAGTACGAGGGCCGCAGTGCTACCACCATGCCCAAGGTACCGGGGTTCATACCCGCATAGGACCACCTGAAGGTCAATCGGTCCATTGGTTAAGCATTCCTTGAAATAGGTACTTCATTCTGTCACGAGCTCCTAAGTAATTCCACTAAGTTATTTCATATCTTTTAACATTTCTTATCAAAACCCCATTTTATAATAGAGCAAGGTAATACAATAAAACCCTAAAAAAAAACACGTCAATTACGAACCCACACAGTCATAATTCCAGTCACCAAACTTATCCTCGGCCGCAACCCATCCTGACAAAGTAGGCCCATGAAAGAAGGGTGGTGACAACAGTGTACATTCGATTTATTAATTTTATTTTAGCAGTGGTCTTATCTATTAGTTTTCTTTGCCTGCTGGACTTAAAAGATGGACGTTCACAGCCGAGGATCTAAGCTCGTATCCATAACCTTTGTAACCTTTGGTCTCATACATGTTACTTAATCTGGCCCATGGGACACCAGAGGGTGGGAGCTGTCTCTGAATACACATGTGTAAAACTTAACAGAAACTTCCAAGTAGCGGGGATCGGCAATGGCATAGCCAGTGTGGTGGCTTAACGGCCACAACAAGGTTGGCACCGGCTCTAAGTTCTGTAAGGGCCCAGTGACGTGGTGTGCATCACGTCCCATTGCACAGGGTCACGTGACTGATACCGGGCAGCAGTGGTATCAGAATTGACTTGAGGCACAGAGAAAATGATGCATGAGTTGGTTCAAGATCAAACAGCCACGAGCGTGGCACAATGAAGTGGCAGTACAGCCGTGGTGCTGTGGTGTGGACATGAAAAGGAAAAACTACCACACCAGGCTATCTTTTCCCTGAAAGCCCCTTTTGTCCAGGGGATAAAACCAATGATGGCTCTTCCTGGGGTAAAAAATTCCTGAGGTAAACTAGTCTCCCTTTCAGATCTCCAGGCGGGGATTACTTCAGGAGGAGAGATCAATAAAGAATCATCAAATAGAACTTTCGTTCTCAGCATAGGAACATGGAATGTAAGGACAATGAGAAGGGTTGGGAAAATGGAAAGGACTGGTGTTAACATAGTGGGTTTAAGTGAAGTTCGGCGGAAAAATCAAAGTGAAATAGTTTCTGAAAATTATACAATGTTCTATTCAGGTGGAAAGGGAGCAGAAAAAGGAGGAGCAATAATGATTAAGAATGAAGTGGTGAAAATATCACTAAAGTAATGTGTCATAGTGAGAGATTAATGTTTGTGAAATTAAACGCTGAACCCGTAGATATTTTGATAGTACAAGTATATATGCCAACAACATACCACGATGATGTTGAGGTTGAAGAAATATACGATGAAATTGATGTAATTCAACGTGATAGAAGAGGGAAAATGAACACCATAATCATGGGTGATTAGAACAGTGTAGTCGGAGAAGGACGGGAGCAGAAGATCATAGGGCCACATGGACTGGGGAAGAGAAACAACAAAGGAAAGCTGCTCAATGAATTATGCCAGCGGAATGACCTGGGGTTGACAAACACCTGGTTCAAGAAAAGGAAGCCAAAACTATACACATGGAAGAGCCCAGGAGACATCCACATGTGCCAACTGGACTGCATCCTTGTCAAACAGCGATTCAAGAATGGAGTGAAGGATGGGAAGACATTTCCAGGTGCCGACATCTATTCGGACCACAACCTTTTGTGGCGTACATTGAAACAAGATTGAAAAAGTTAATGAAAACGAGCAAGAGAAGACCAAGGTGGGACATAGGAAATTAAGAATCAAGAGTGACATGGTGAGAAATGATATAGAACAAAAACTAAGTGAAGTGACAGAAGAAATTATAAGTGTGGAAAGAAAATGGAATAGTGTTAAGAGTTTTATTTTGAAGATACTAAATGACAATGTTGGGAAAGTGAAGAGGACAAGACGAAAGCCCTGGATAACAACAGAAATGCTTCAGAAAACTGAAGAAAGAAGGACATTGGGAAAGTCAGCAAAGAAGAATATATGAAGCTAAATAACGAGTTAAGGAGAGAAACAGATAAAGCGAAGAAAGAATGTAATGAGATTATTGGAATGCAAAGAAAATTAGGGTATTACCTCATATACCGGATAACATTTTAACTTAGAGAAAATAAAAACAAAGATGTGTGAACAATAGGAATAGAAAACCCTAAAGTTCAGATGGTGATGGATCATAAAAAGGTTCTTACTATTTGGGAAAGCTAATTATAAGGACTGTATGACAAGGAAAATCAACCAGGAAACCTAGAGATTGAAGCCGAAGAAGATGAACAGGACCAAGAATTTTAAAAAGTGAAGTGGAGAGAGCCATAAAGGACATGCAAAGAAGGAAAGCTTCTGGAAATGATGACATACCAGCTGACCTTTTGAAGGAACTGTGAAACAACGGATTAATGGCTCTGACAAACTTATAAATAATATCTACGACACATACGAATGGCCAAGGCCTTTATAGGCGTAACCATGCTGGCTCTAAATAATAATAAGAAGCAAGCCAAGAAATGTAGTCACCTCAGGACCATCAGCCACATCTCTCATCTGAGGAGTATCGTGGCAAGAATAGGCGAATGGAATAGAAAATAGAAAGTATAATATAAGAAGACCAATTTGGATTCATAAAAGAAAAAGGAACCAGAAATGCCATTGTTATGCTGAGAATAACTTCGGAAAGAGTGCTAAAAGTCAAGGAAGATGTCTACATTGGTTCCATTGACTGGAAGAAAGCGTTTGATAGAGTGAAATGGAAGAAACTGATGGAAATACTCAAGCATATTGGGATCAGATGGAGGGACAGAAGGTTGATTGCAAACTTGTAACTGGGACAGCGAGTTAAGGTGAAGCTGGCTAAATGATGGAGATACCAACAGCGCAGAGATAGGAAGAGAAGTGAGGCAGGGATGTTGTGTGTCACCCAGTCTGTTCAACTTGTATGGTGAGTGGCTGGTCAGGGAAGCCCTAGAGGGACGTGGTAATTCCAGGATAGGAGAACGCGTCATCAACACAATAGAATATGCGGATGATCTAGCACTGATGTCCAGAAATAAAGAAGAGTTGCAGGAATTATAGACCGGCTAGTGGAGATAGGGATAGGATATGGCATGAAGATCAACATTGAGAAGTCAAAAGTGAGTGTGATTTAAAAAAATGGGTGTGTGTACCAGGGGCGGCTCGTCCCTAAGGCGCGGAGATGCGCGCCCCCCAACACCCGAATTCCCAGTTCCTTTTAAAGTTATTATTCGCACTCTCACGACAATTTTATCTTACCATAATAGTTTCAAGAAAAATATGTTTTTGGTTTAAGTAATAGCAGGAAATGTTTTTAAAATGGCATGCGGTTGGGTGCGAGGCGGTCAGCGCCTGATATTGGAAACCAAACCTTCCCACTTCTTCACCTCTTATCTTGAAAAGGCATGCAGTTGGGCGCGCGATGGCCAGCGCCTGACATAGAGAAACCAAACCTTCCCTCCCTTAACACGTTGTCCCATCCTGTTATAGTTACAGTAGCCCCATGGCTTCTTTGGTGCTGACTGACAGCTCACAGCTCACTTTTGACAGTCAACATTTAGGTATATACCTACATTTGACAGTAAGAAGTGACAGCTGCTAAACACATGTTTTTTAAGATCATATGGTTCGGCGTAGGGATATATAATTTGGTCTGGTAACTTTTCAAAGCTGTAAGTCAGCACCAAAGAAGCCATGGAGCTACTTTAGCTAGCATTGCTTATTCTTCTTTGAAGGCGCACTCCCTTACGCGCCCTAAGGTTGAAAGCTTGTGAAATGTGTATAGCGTGAACCAGCAATAATTGATGTCAGTCTTCCTGCGTGCTCCTGCATCTTGAGGATGTGTGTGGCATGTGTGTTTATAATAATATTATGTAGGATTATTTTAGGATAATGTTTATTTGAGTTATATGTTTTAATATTTTTTGTAACTAGGCATAATATGAATAGTTCAAATCAGGCGCTTAAGAGAACGAATATTGCAAGATTAACTCTTGATCAAAAAAGAGAATAGAATTAATTAGGTAGGCCATGTCCTGAATTTTGTATGGAACAAAGTTAAAACATACATACCTATATATGCATGCACATTACACAGCTGCAGAGTTTCTACAACACATCCACGTCCTTTGGGGAAGTCTTTTTTTTATCTTTCAATGTTGTTTGTGATATTAATTTTTGAGTTTAACTAAATGAATATTTAGCAAAACATATTCCGAAATTTGTGTCTTCTTTTAAATATATTATTTAGAAATAATTTATTAATTAAACAGGCTGCGCCTCCAGCTTCTTAAGTGACGAGCCGCCACTGGTGTGTACTTATGTACGCGCGCGAGAAGTTATACTTCTTTGCATCATTAAAAAAATAGTTTTTAATTGCATGCAAATAATTAATTACAATAAAATGATAATATTTAGTATTAATTATGTTAAATAATAATATTTTAATCTATATCAATAAATAATACATACGGATAGTTAACCTCAATTATATTGGAGCACTTGAAAAAGTCTATAAGCACAATTTTTTTCACTAATATTTACGAATAGTAAATAATATTAATCAAAATATTCAATTTAAATCACTACTGAATATAATTTATTAGCACATATATAATTCGCACTTGTATGAAACTAAAACACGTGTTGTGAATGTAGAAACTAGAAACATGTGGATAAATATTATATATATGAAAACAGTGATCAGAGGCGACGAGCGTACCATAGAGAAAGGAATAACATAGTATACATTTCTCTATGAGCGTACCAACATGCGCGACTAAAGAGGTTCTATTTCTATTTTGTTGGTAGCTTTTTTTTTTTCTAGACTTAATGAGCGGTTTAGCTTCAACCTGTTACTTTTGTGTTACAGTGATGCGCGTGCATCTTAAAATTTCACTCTCATCATTTTTTCATAACGCGCCTAAAGAAGTATAACTTCAAAAATGAAGAGCTGCTGAAAATCAAATTTGATAACTAGGTGCTGTAAAACGTAGAAAAATTCAAGTATCCGGGAAGTTTGCTAACAAAGGATGCCTACTGCACTAAAGAAATTAGGTTGAGGATCGCCATGGCCAAGGGAGCTTTCATCAAGAAGAAGTTACTGTTGACCAGCAAGTTGAGTTTGGAACTGAGGAGGAAACTGATGAAATGCTACATTTGGAGCATCGCACTGTATGGAGCAGAAACTTGAACTCTTATAGGAAGATGGAAAATAAATACTTGGTGAGCTTTGAAAGCGGTGCTGAAGAAGACTTGAGAAGATCAGGTGGACCGACAGGATGATAAATGAAGAAGTCCTAAGAATAGTAGGTAGGAAGAGATCCATTTTGGATGTGATTCTTCATCGCAAAGCAAACGGGATCAGACACATCCCTAGGAGAAATTGTCTTCTGCACGACTTCATAGAAGGAAAGGGTGAGGGAAAATCTAACTTAGGAAGAAGAAGAAGGATTCAAATACTAGATGACTTGAAGGAAAGGCGAAAATTCTGGAGCTGGAGGAGGTGATAGAGGACAGGACGCATTTACTGACAATAGGAATGGATATTTCGTATGACAGAATACCTAATGATAATAATAATAATAATAAATAATAATAATAATAATAATAAAATAATAATGTAGTTTATGGTTATTGAAGGGGTTCCCAGATACTAATGTCCTGCCATGTGCTAATGCTTCAACCTTAAGTTGGATAATTTGAAGAGACCGGCCAATATTGATGAACTGATTGTTTTTAAGAGTCTTTACTCAAAAACATTTTTGTTGTTAATAAAAATTCTTGGGATCTTAGTAAATTTGAATTTATTTACAATTCATAAGAAATTATGAAGATTTTTGCAAATTTCATATAGGAGGTAACTTACACGAGTTCAGAGACTAATACATTTTCATTAAATACACTTTTATTTTTATGTTTCCATAAGTTCAGTTGGATTTTTAAAACAATGCATTTTCTAAATTTCTTAAATTAAAATTTTAATTTCATTAGGAATTTTTAAATGTTTGACTATCTGCTCTACACGTAGCTCTCTCTATGATATAAACGAGAACTAGTTATTATAGTAACATTTTATTTTTTGTTTTAGATTAAAAATTCTATAATTGAAGGTGAAGCTCATAGCCCCCTCCCCCCCTCCCTATGTCGAAGTAAAAACTATTTATTATTTTTCAATCGAGGCCTAAACATTAATTCAGTAAATTTGGCTAAAATTTTGTCAACGTATCAAAAAAAATTAATTCTTTACTATTATTTATTATTCAAATTATACTTATATGTTTTATAGCATAGCTCAATCCTTTCATACGGTATATGTAAAAAAGTATTGATTATGTCATTGACTTTTTCAAAAATCTAAAATTAAATATCAAATAAAAAGGTATTAAAATAATTTTCTATCAATATATATCTTTCTGTTTATTTCATTCAGCCAAAGTTTTTTGTTAAATAAATTTTCTCTAAGCCTTTAATTTTTGCATAACTTAAAGATGAAAATTTAATTTTTTTCAAACTTGTTGTGTTGGCTATCACTATCTTTATGTTTGTCAAATGTTTTAAATGAATAATATTTTTGATCTGACGTAAATTTTGTCATTTAATTTTTCTTTATTATAAATTGTTTATACAACTTAGTGTTAACATTATTTATTAAATTAAATTAAAATGGCAGCAAGCAAAGTTGATTGGGCATTAAGTGCGGAGAACCAAGAAAAGCTGTTAACGAAAGAGGTAAATTGTTGTGGGATCCCCAAAGAATTTTACACGTTGTAATCGGGAAGAAATCGCAAGGCTACATTTATACACTTTATATGGAATAATGGGCTACATTTATTAAGAAAAATAAAATACAGTTTGATACCTTAGCTCAGTAGGTAACGTGTCTTTCTTCTGAGCAAACGCTCCATGGTTCGATTCCCGGTATGGACGAACATTTTATCATTGGTAAAATGTGGGTTACCCCTTTCACAGTGATGGATTTAATGGCCGGTGACTATGTTGTGTTTGTCCTAGATTTAGGTTAGTTTATGTAAGTTGTGTGCTGATAGAATCGACTGGTTCAGAAAATGCATTCTAGGGCCTATATATCACACATAAATGAAATGATAAAAGCTACGTTTTTTAATGGCTGTTTATACATAGTTCTGCAAGAGCCCTTGGTTACCAGGTACACTTGAAATTTTACTATGGTGTCAACTTAAAGTGCAGAAGTCAGTTTTGATGTCTGAATTCCATTTCAAGTGTGCTGATGCACCCCTCATAGTGTACTCTTCTAAAGGGCAGATATGATGTGCTCGTATTGCAAAAGAGGGTTTTTTTATTGACAAAATAGACATGAAGGGTTAACTAAACTGATAGATATGTTGGGTTATTTGTTAATTTACTTGTTTTAGTCGAATACTTTTCTTTTCGTTGAGGGAACATCTAATTTTAAATGAAAATATATATTTTTAGTTTAAGAAGATGGACAGAAGAGTCTCGATTATTTGACCTAAACAGAACCGACAGGTGGTGGGTAGATTACCTCTAAAATGCTTCCTTCCTCATCCCTACCTCATTAGAGTTAATTATCATGTACACATATAACCTGATCAGGTAGTTAGACTAAAAAAATAGAAGGTTAAAATAGGTATGAAATAAGTTTCATTAGTAATCACTCCGTATTATAAATTATGCAATAAATTATAAAACCATTGTTGTTTTCATGTAAACAAAATAATCAATTTTAAATTAGTTAAATACAACTTTTATTACATAGTTATTCAAAAGTCACTGTTTGGAAAAAAAAAGTTATTTAAGTTGGTTTCCCAGCTTTGCTTCTCTTCCTTGCGGCGAGGAAATGTCGGATAAAACAAAATGTCAGATAATCAGGTCTCTATTGTTTAGTAAAACTAGAAATACTAATACCTTTATAGATAGGCTCATAAGACGATTCGGTCCCGGCACAGATTTATCTGATCGCCAAACCCTTCCTTCACCTCTGACAAGACATCTTGTGAATGTGTAGAATGCCAGGCCTCCACCGTGGTTCGAATTCCACGTTAAACTGTAGGTCCTCCATTTCATCTCACAATAACCCTACCATTACACATTAGCGTAAGTGTATAACCCGAACGGGTAGTAAGACGCGGTGCTAATAATAATAATAATAATAATAATAATGACTGTGTGAATAATCTGTGCACTACACACTTTTACAGTTTACTGCACACTTTAATCAAACAAGTTTCATTGCATCAAGTGCAATAATAATTTCCAGGCAGCAGTTACAGGTAGAGCTACCTGGTGGCCACTTCTCAAACATGTGTTATCATGGCAACTTGATTGAGTTTTGTCCACTGTAACATACTCAGTTTTGTTTCAGAGCATAAATACATGAGCCAATGAATTTACTTACATGAAGCTCTCCTGTTGAAAATCATTCTAAATAGTTCACTGTAACACAAATGAAACTCTTCCAGAGAACAAACTCAGATGTTGAGTCTAGAAAACACATGGCTACCAAATAACATGTAAAACATTTCTGAATTTTTATTATTATTATTAGCACCGCGTCTTACTACCCGTTCGGGTTATACGCACTTACGCTAATGTGTAATGGTAGGGTGATTGTGAGATGAAATGAAGGACCTACAGTTTAACGTGGAATCCGAACCACGGTGGTGGCCTGGTGCATTTTTATTCTCAACCTAATTAATTTATCAATACATAGATTTTATATTAATAGATATTTTTCTGTCATTAATCGTCTTATGTATTAATATTAGCACCACGTCTTACTGCTCGTTCGAGCTATACACATACTAAAGTGTAATGGTAGGGTGATTGTAAATTGAAATGGAGGACCTACAGTTTAACGTGGGATCCGAACCACGGTGGAGTTCTGGCATTCCACACATTCACAAGTTGTGATTAATACACGTCTTGTCAGAGGTGAAGGAAAGATTTGGAAATCAGATAAATCTGTGCCGAGACCGAGAATTGAACCCCGGGCCCCAGCACAGAAGTCCGACACCTTACCCCTAGACCACCAGGTCACCCGCCATTGGTATTATTTGAGTCGTATTCTTGGTGTGTGTTTTATTAAAAATAAGAATACATATTTATTGTTATATGGCAAAGGAAACTTGTCTGTTAACAATATTAATAAACATAATATCCTCATCTATAATGCACCAAAATAGTCTACACCTGCACTATTATTTTAATCCAAGGTCATATTGATTCCTTTTATATTAACTTCTCAAATTGCATTCCTTAAAACACCAACTAATCTTTGTACACTGAAAAGGTTAGGTTTTGCTAGGTTAGAATAGTTTTCATGACACTATACATTTATTTAACACTGCACACTAAAATAAATTTGATGCCATAACATTTTTATTACAATGATAGATAATCTTGTTTTGTCTGGAACAATGATTTAAATAGATTTTGAAAAGTTTATTTTATTTTAAGTAGGGGCTTAGGTACTTTTAATCACAAAAATTAACTTGGTTGATCAGAAATGTGCAGATGTGTAAACTTTTAACTTTCTAACTTCAGAAAACCTATAAACAACCATATATTACTATTATTCAAATCTCAGAACTGTATTCCTGTGTAGAATATTCTGGTAACATCCGTAAGAGGCCTATGGATCTATTCTCACATATATTGTAGATAAATTCCCCAACAAGACTAACTGTATATACCTCTACACAAATAGAACATAGAGTCTGTTCACGATAGCCTGGATGACAGTTGAAAAATCATGTTTATGTTTTGGGTCGCCAACACTTGTAAAAGATCAATGTTTTGTTATAAATGATAATTTTTTTTAACTATGTGATATATTTTACATTTAAAATAACTTAAACAAGTTTTCTCACACTATATAATTACCTTTAATAATTCCTTTTTATTCAATCTGAAACAATATTTTGAACATAATTAAAAGTACTTACCTATTGGTATTTTTTGTTTTTTGAATGTTATCTATAATATGTAATGTAGTGCATACATTAAATAATACCTTATAATACAAACACCGTATTTACTCGAAAAAGAGAAAATACTTTTAAGTTTTGTAAAATATATATAATAAACTATTTTATGACTATTTTATCGTATTTTGAAATATTTAACTGAATAAAATATTTGTATCCACTGCGTGGGTGCACCATTGTAAAGAGCTTGTTTCCGTCATTTTCAATCGCATGGTTTAAATTCGTCGGTCACCATTTTGAAGCTATGTTCATTAGACCTTTTATGAAAGGGGTGTGAATAATTTTTTTAAGTGAAATTAAACGATAAATAAGCTTTGTGTCCGACCTCAATAATATATAAATTATATTTGCCTAAATTACTGGGTTAACTATCACACTCATATACTCTTGCCCTGACAATGTCTATAATCGTATTTGTCGCGGTGACATCAAGAGTGCTCTTCAACAACCTCAAAGTGATAACAAAATGTTCCAGCTATCGGGCATAAAACTGACCCATCCAAGCCCTGCTAGTCCCGGTGCCAACGCGGAAGCGAGGCCCCAGACACCTCCTGTCCGTGTCACCGAGCAGCACACCGTGCCCAAGTCCGATGAGGAGGAGGATATCAGCGCCGCCGAGATCTCGCTGCTGCAGAAGATTGTCCGTAAGGGGCTGGTGGAAAACAAGCACGACATAGAAGTGCAGAGAAAGGATCCTACTTCTCCCCTCTACTCCATCAAGTCCTTTGAGGAGCTGCGACTGTGAGTGGAAAACTTGCTCGTGGTCTAGAGTCTTGAGGGTGCTTAGTGGGTCAAACTGGCCGCTCACGCTGAGCTGGGGGAGAGGGGATGTTATATCAGCTGCCACTGACCCTTCCTTGCAACTGTTTAAACAATTACACCCACAATATCGTCAACACGTCAACCATTTATTCTACATCTTGGGTCGAAACAATGAGACGATTAGTAACTTGAAAATTAACACTTTAATTGAAAAGTAAATATTCACCAGCTAAATAAAAGCAAACTACATATTACACTTTTTGAAAATAATGTCAGTCAGGTGAGCTCCCCCGGGCGTCAGACAAACCTCAACACGTCCATCACTTTCCTCGGCACAAATCATCTGATTATTCCCGCCCCACTCTAACAAATCTGACAAATAGAGCATGCTAGACCTTTGCTCTGCTCGTGTCAACCTGCTTTAGTGCTGTTATTTACAGTTCCCACGACTTTCATTAAAACCTTCACTTGTGTTTGTATTGGTACTTGTGTTGCTTGGAAAGATTTTTCACTTTTAAATAGCTTATTATTGGCAAATCATTAGTAGGCATTTTTTCTTATATTGTGCTACTGCTCAAATAATTATGTTTGTAGATCCACTCTGGTGGTTGAATGGTCCAAGCCGGCATCACTTTCGCAATAGACTGGTTCGAATCCTGATTGAGTGACTTGAGGGTGGTTTTCCCTAGATGATTTAATGCTCTCACTTTATGCAAATGTTGGTAAACTTCCTCTAAATTTAACCTTCCTCACCCCTAGTACATTAACATAGTTACTGTAGAACATATATATCCAACACAAACGCGTAGTAGAACGCGGGGACAAAATAAAAATCTTTGTTTTGAGAGTTCCCTTACACATGCTATCAAAATAAAGCAATTGAATGCAATGTTGAAGTATTTTTTGTGTCCAATCATGGTTTGCTTCCCCCTCCCCCCTCCTCCCTGACAAAAGAACTAAACCCAAACCATTTGACATAGTGCATATTGGATTGTCGAGAGGCCTTGGAACTCAAAGTGTTGTCGGTTGTATCAGGATAGCAGAATCCGACAGGAGTGATCTTTGCAATGTCCTGTGCTGCTTGAGCCAGTTACACTTACTAATCTAAGGGTACAGGATGAGAAGGGTGTATTGTGACCGCCGTGTTGTTGTTGACCCATACAGGAAGCCCGACCTCTTGAAAGGTGTCTACGCGATGGGTTTCAATGCTCCCTCCAAGATCCAGGAGACCGCCCTGCCAACGCTGTTGGCTGATCCGTGAGTATCCTTGTCTGTTCACGGAGGAGGAGACAGGGCATTGTCCGCCAACTAAGGGTGGTGGTTTTCCATAACATGTCATTTGATATCTTGTAAGGTACACAGTTCACCCTGAAAGGTATCAGTCTTACCTTGACAGGTTACACTATGGCCCTATCTTATAAGCTATATCATAGTGGAAACAAGCAAGGTAAGCTTTCCACCTTACACGGTAAAGGGTAGCCCACAGGAAATTACTATATAAAGTGTGTGTGTGTGTGTGTGTGTATATATATATATATATATATATATGGGCATGGTTGATGAAAATACAAAACAAAACAAAAAATTGAAACAAAATTGTTCAATTATTAATTTTATTCACAAACCTTAAAGCATAGTTTGATATATGAAATATATTGGAAACTAAAACAGTTGTTTTTGTATGTGATACGATACATCCATCCATACCGCAAACAACTTTCGAGAAACCTGTTCAAATTCTGTCCAGGTTGGCAATTTTATTCACAAGTCGAGCAATCAGCCTAAGTGTGGGAATTCAAAATTAATTACTGACGTGATAATCTCACAACCTTTTGTAATTAACAATATGATAAACCGCTTCAGTGATTGGATGGTTTAAGGAGTCACTCTTGCAATAGACCGGACTGCCGATGATTTTAAGATCGGGGTTTGAATCCCATTCAAGTGTACTGAGGGTGGTTTTTCCTAAATGGTTGTTCAATATACCTCTATACAATCATCCCTAACACATCAGCGTGTAACCCAAAAGGGTAGTAAGATTTGGTGCTATAAAAACATAATTTTTAGCAATTACGTTAAAAAAATAAAGAACCCGTCATCTTAATTGCGCCGCTAGTTAAAAACAAGTCCCCAGTGTATTGTTTCGTTGGTTGCAGCCCCCAAAACATGATCGCCCAGTCTCAGTCTGGGACAGGCAAGACCGCAGCGTTCGTGTTGGCCATGCTTAGCCGCGTGGACCCCAAGAAAGACTACCCCCAGGTGAGTTCTGTCAGGGCAGGAAACTAGTTTTTAAAATGTGTTTTATCTCTACGATTTCTCCTCCAGCATCACTCGAGTGAGTGTGTCGGCTAACTCACACATAGTTCACCACGTTAGCTCAGTCACTAGTGTGCCTCTCTACTCAACTAAGAGTTCCGGGCTCGGTTCCCGGGAGGGATGAAAAATTGATCATTTTGGAAATTGGGTAATGAATTAGCGACCTGGGGACTGGATCTTATGCCTGTTGTAAGACTAAGTAATTTTGTAAGCTACATCTATGGTCAAGAGGTTCAAAGCGTCACTCTCCAAAAAGCCGGGATTGCCAATGATAGGTAGATGGGGCTTAGAATCCCGGTCAGATGTACTGAGGGTTTTCCACTCACCCTCCATGCAAATGAAGGAAGAATTCCTCTAAAATGAAACCTTTCTCATCCCTAGCACATGAGCATGGTAATACACCCAAACAGGTAGTATGAAATGCCCGAAGACTCGCTATCTCACGTATACAGTCTTATAATAACTTTGTTCTGCTTCATTCATACCCGAGATAAATAAACAGTCAAATGAACCCGAGAGAGTCTAGCACGGCGGAATGTTGTCCCTTGGTCCGAGTCGACGTTTGGGAGGTACATGATTAGTGTACACTCTCTATCTTGAACAAAACCATTGTTGAGTGTTAGTTCCTGAGCTGACCTGTAGAGGGTGGGCATGTTGCAGGTCCTGTGCTTGTCGCCGACTTACGAACTGGCCATCCAGACGGGAGAGGTGGCCGCCAGGATGTCCCAGTTCTGTCCGGAGATCAAGATCAGATACGCCGTGCGGGGCGAAGAAGGTAAGACACCGTTACAGCGGCTGATAGTCTATTAGGAGGGCCAGTGTTACCAACACGAAGACAAATTGGACCGTATGAAACAGGAATGTGAATGAATAGAGGCAACTCATCTTCACTTGATTGGTCCTGTTGGTAACACTTCTTGTCTTGATCTGTCACGAAGTACATTTACCAATCATGTGGAAGCTTAAATTTCACGAAACGTAACTACCGAGTTCAACTAACAACTCCCAAAAATGGCAAACTGAGCCCGCCAAACTATGACCACACATATTCCACGTGGGTCCTTGTTGCCTCCAAGATAAAGGTTAGGTTAAGAAGGGAGGACCGGAAACAGTCTAGGAAAGAAATAGACTAACACACAATAATACAGGAGAGTCCTTACTATCCAAGGTTAACTAGACCAAGACGTCCTTGGATAGCTAAAAACTCTAGTAATATAATCCATAATTGATACACATACTATAAACAACTTTGTTTCTTTTGTCTACACTAGTGGTTAGAAATTAAAAAAATATACACAACACTAAATTTGAGTGCATTAAACTTTCACAACTATAAACAAAATCTCAAAAATAGCTAAGCTGCGGCCATAATACTGAGTGTTAGGAAACTAAGTCGAGCCTATGACGATAATGTTGACGGTGACACATTACGTGTAAACAATTAGTCATTCGTTGATTCGCTCCGCTCCTCATACTAGACGACTGAACCAGTTTAACGAGGAGCAATTCCTAGATAGTTATAATCATGACTCTACTTTATATAAGAAAGAAGGTTTTGTATTAAAACGTTGTTAGGTTTGATTGAAAGGTCCAGTCCCATTTGACTGTAGCTCTCCTCTCTCAGTGTCAAGTTGTCAACTAACTCTCTTGTTATTGTTGTGGCAGTTCCCAGGGGGAAAAAGCTCCAGGAACACATAATAATTGGCACACCAGGCAAGGTGGTTGACTGGGGGGTCAAGTTTCGCTTCTTAGACCTCGGCAAGATCACGGTGTTTGTGCTGGACGAGGCGGATGTCATGATAGCAACTCAAGGTCATCAGGACCAGAGCTTCCGGATCCACAAGTGAGTGCCATGCGCCTGGGAGAGTGGGGAAAACACAGTGAATTCAACAAATACATGAATATCGTCAATTTCTAGCCTGTGGCCTGAGTCATGTTTTTAAAATACCTCCATATTCCTCTGTCCTTCCACCACTCTCCTCCTCTCACTTGCACACTTGATGTCATCTGCTCCTCCCATGTTTCTTTGGTTTCTCTTGTGTTCTTTTCCCTCCTAATTTCATTTCCATCCTCCTCCCATCCTTGTGAATGTAGTACATCTCTTTAATGAAAACCTCTTTTCACTTTTTGAGGTCATCATTTATATTTTGAAGAAGGTGCAGGAAAGGTGAATAGAAAACACTTTACATTGCTGCCACTGGACAAAGAGGTAATGGTGGCCTCGTGAATAAAATCAATCATTACTATCCAATCCCCCGACCTAGGTTTCATTCTATCGGAACTCATCAGGGGGAGTGTGAAACGCGAAACACGACTTCCTAAAAGAGGGGTAAAGAGGGGAAGTGGCGATAAAAAGGAACATGGTAAAGAATGATAGGACATATTTACATGTTCTTTTCTAAATGTACTATTATTCTTTACCAACCTTTTGTGGTTTTTGGTTTCCTCTCTTAGGAAGTTGTGTTGTGTGTTTCACACTCCCTTCTGATGAGGTTTTCCTCAAGGAGCGCTGATTGTAGAATAGATAGTAAAGGAGCGCTGATTGTAGAATAATAGTAAAGGAGCGCTGATTGTAGAATAGATAGTAAAGGAGCGCTGATTGTATAATAGATAGTAAAGGAGTGCTGATTGTAGAATAGATAGTAAAGGATGGAGCGCTGATTTTAGAATAGATAGTAAAGGAGCTGATGTAGAATAGATAGTAAAGGAGCGCTGATTGTAGAATAGATAGTAAAGGAGCACTGAGTGTAGAATAGATAGTAAAGGAGCGCTGATTGTAGAATAGATAGTAAAGGAGTGCTGATTGTAGAATAGATAGTAAAGGAGCGCTGATGTAGAATAGATAGTAAAGGAGCGCTGATTGTAGAATAGATAGTAAAGGAGTGCTTATTGTAGAATAGATATAAAAGAGTACTGATAGTAAATAGATAGTAAAGGAGCGCTGATTGTAGAATAGATAGTAAAGGAGCACTGAGTGTAGAATAGATAGTAAAGGAGCGCTGATGTAGAATAGATGTTAAAGAGCGCTGAGTGTAGAATAGATAGTAAAGGATGCTGATTGTAGAATAGATAGTAAAGGAGCGCTGAGTGTAGAATAGATAGTAAAGGAACGCTGATTGTAGAATAGATAGTAAAGGAGCGCTGAGTGTAAATAGATATAAAGGCGCTGAGTGAGAATAGATAGTAAAGGAGCCTGAGTGTAGAATAGATAGTAAAGGAGCGCTGAGTGTAGAATAGATAGTAAAGGAGCACTGAGTGTAGAATAGATAGTAAAGGAGCGCTGAGTGTAGAATAGATAGTAAAGGAGCGCTGAGTGTAGAATAGATAGTAAAGGAGCGCTGAGTGTAGAATAGATGTAAAGGAGCGCTGAGTGTAGAATAGATAGTAAAGGAGCTGATTGTAGAATAGATAGTAAAGGAGCGCTGAGTGTAGAATAGATAGTAAAGGAACGCTGATTGTAGAATAGATAGTAAAGGAGCGCTGAGTGTAGAATAGATAGTAAAGGAGCGCTGAGTGTAGAATAGATAGTAAAGGAGCGCTGATTGTAGAATAGATAGTAAAGGAGCGCTGAGTGTAGAATAGATAGTAAAGGAACGCTGATTGTAGAATAGATAGTAAAGGAGCGCTGATTGTAGAATAGATAGTAAAGGAGCGCTGAGTGTAGAATAGATAGTAAAGGAGCGCTGATGTAGAATAGATAGTAAAGGAGCGCTGATTGTAGAATAGATAGTAAAGGAGCGCTGAGTGTAGAATAGATAGTAAAGGAGCGCTGATTGTAGAATAGATAGTAAAGGACGCTGAGTGTAGAATAGATAGTAAAGGAGCGCTGAGTGTAGAATAGATAGTAAAGGAGCGCTGATGTAGAATAGATAGTAAAGGAGCGCTGAGTGTAGAATAGATAGTAAAGGAGCGCTGATTGTAGAATAGATAGTAAAGGAGCGCTGAGTTGTAGAATAGATAGTAAAGGAGCGCTGAGTGTAGAATAGATAGTAAAGGAGTGCTGAGTTGTAGAATAGATAGTAAAGGAGCGCTGAGTGTAGAATAGATAGTAAAGGAGTGCTGAGTTGTAGAATAGATAGTAAAGGAGTGCTGAGTGTAGAATAGAATAGTAAAGGAGCGCTGATTGTAGAATAAATAGTAAAGGAGCGCTTAGTGTAGAATAGATAGTAAAGGAGCGCTGATTGTAGAATAGATAGTAAAGGAGTGCTGAGTGTAGAATAGATAGTAAAGGAGCGCTGAGTGTAGAATAGATAGTAAAGGAGCGCTGAGTGTAGAATAGATAGTAAAGGAGCGCTGATTGTGGAATAGATATAAAGGAGCACTGATTGTAGAATAGATAGTAAAGGATGGCTGATTGTAGAATAGATAGTAAAGTACTGTCCTCTGTGTTGAAGGCTCCTGCCACGAAACTGTCAGATGATGTTCTTCTCGGCGACGTACGAGAACGACGTGATGGAGTTTGCAGAGGCCATCGTGTCGTCCCCGGTCATAATCCGTCTGAAGCGCGAGGAGGAGTCCCTGAACAACATCAAGCAATATTACGTCATGTGTCGAAACCAGGACGAGAAGTACAGCGCCATCGCCAACATATATGGCGTGGTCAGCATCGGACAGGCCATCATTTTCTGCCACGTGAGTACACGCGTGGGGTCCCCATGTAGCTAGGGTTGAGCGATGGGTGTGCTTGTGACTTAGTAGTGATTCTGTCCCCTAGACCCGCAAGACGGCGTCGTGGCTGGCCGAGAAGATGTCCCAGGACGGACATGCTGTTGCTCTCCTGTCCGGGGAACTGACGGTGGAGCAGCGAATATCTGTGTTGGATCGTTTCCGCGAGGGCAAGGAGAGGGTGCTCATCACAACTAACGTCCTCTCCAGAGGTAAACCACTGTTGGTACTAAGGATGGGCCCTTGAGTCCTTAAGGAGATTCGAGAAAAGATTGAATTCAAGACTCAGATCCTCAAACAAATTTCAAGTGAAATATCTTTTAACGTTCTAATTCTACATATTGGTAGTCACAAACCAATTATAATTATAGGATGAACTTAACACCAGACCCCAGACCAGTAATTTAACATAACTGTATGAATGGACTATAAGCAAGAATGTATAGGATACACGGTTATTTTCTATCAAGGCCATTATTTGAGAATTTCGCAGTTTCACTTTAGTATCTTTTCCTACCCACGTTTTAAGTGGGTTTTTTTTTGCATATATATAATATATGTTACATAATATTAAAACATTAATTATTGAAAATAATATTAAAATTGTAAAAGTTGAGAAATTGAAATATTGATGTTAAAATTTAATAATCAGAATTTATAAAAATTGTAATCAGGAAATGTCTAATTTTTATATGAATTAATTTGCGTCCTAAACACTAATTATGTGTTCCATGAAAGATGAATGTGTAAACATTTTTTTTTTTATATTATCACAATTTTTTTATTTTAGTTTTGAATAATCTTCTCTGCGCCACTACAGTATTATTAGAGATAAGTATAATCCCCGAATTTAAATCGTGAAAGCAAAATCTAACTAAATTTTGAAAAAATAAATAATTAAAATCAGACATTTACTTGGATCCTCAAATCCCTGCATGCCTTTCTGCTATTATGCAAAAAAAAAAAGCAGGAAATGGCCCTGATGTAAAATGTTGTTATTGCTAACTTAACTGAGGATACAAACGTCACCTTTGTGCCAGGTATTGACGTGGAGCAGGTTACCATCGTAGTGAACTATGACCTGCCCATTGACCTTCACCGCCAACCTGACTGTGAGACGTACCTGCACAGGATCGGACGGACCGGGCGGTTTGGAAAGTCCGGGATTGCTATCAACCTGGTGGACGGTTCAGAATCCATCAGTATCCTAAAGGAAATTGAGAAACACTTTGGTGAGTTGCTTCATTTACACAGGGGGCACAAGGCCTCACCGGGGGTACAAGATGACTAGGGGACACGAGGTCTCACCGAGGGTACAAGATCACTAGGGGACACGAGGTCTCACCGAGGTACAATATCACTAGGGGCCACAAGGTCTCACCAGGGTAAGAAATCACTAGGGGCCACAAGGTCTCACCGAGTTACAAGATCACTAGGGGCCACAAGGTCTCACCAGGGTAAGAGATCACTAGGGTCCACGAGGTCTCACCAGGGTAAGAGATCACTAGGGTCCACGAGGTCTCACCAGGGTACAAGATCACTAGGGGCCACGAGGTCTCACCGGGGTAAGAAATCACTAGGGTCCACGAGGTCTCACCAGGGTACAAGATCACTAGGGGCCACGAGGTCTCACCGGGGTAAAAGATCACTAGGGGACACCCGGTCTCACCGAGGTACAAGATCACTATGGGCCACGAGGTCTCACCGAGGTACAAGATCACTATGGGCCACGAGGTCTCACAGACGGTACAAGATCACTAGGGGCCACGAGGTCTCACCGAGGGTACAAGATCACTAGGGGCACCAGGTCTTACTAGGGTACAAGATCACTAGGGGCCACGAGGTCTCACCAGGGTACAAGATCACTAGGGGCCACGAGGTCTCACCAGGGTACAAGATCACTAGGGGCCACGAGGTCTCACTGAGGGTACAAGATCGCTATGGGCCACGAGGTCTCACAGAGGGTACAAGATCACTAGGGGCACGAGGTCTCACGAGGGTACAAGATCACTAGGGGCCACGAGGTCTCACAGAGGGTACAATATCACTAGGGCCCACAAGGTCTCACCGAGGGTACAATATCACTAGGGCCCACAAGGTCTCACCGAGGGTACAAGATCACTAGGGGCCACGAGGTCTCACAGAGGGTACAATATCACTAGGGCCACAAGGTCTCACCGAGGATACAAGATCACTAGGGCCACGAGGTCTCACAGAGGGTACAAGATCACTAGGGGCCACGAGGTCTCACCGAGGGTACAAGATCACTAGGGGCCACGAGGTCTCACCGAGGGTACAAGATCACTAGGGGCCACAAGGTCTCACCGAGGGTACAAGATCACTAGGGGCCACCAGGTCTCACCGAGGTACAAGATCATTAGGGGGCACGAGGTCTCACCAGGGTACAAGATCACTAGGGGCCACAAGGTCTCACCGGAGGTACAAGATCACTAGGGGCCACAAGGTCTCACCGGAGGTACAAGATCACTAGGGGCCACGAGGTCTCACCAGGGTACAATATCACTAGCGGGCACTTGCACTATAACATTTTGTAAACTATACTGGCATACTCTGGTACTCTTAACGGACACTTGCGAGTTCGGACATACCTGCAGTATTGACACCATTCCCCAGTACATACATTAGCCTCTCAATGTACTCTCTGAGACTTGCCTTGGATAGGTCAAGTCAATATTAAACTGTTTTGATCATTAAAATAATGTTAGAAAGCTAGTGCTTCAATTTAATCACGTGTTTGGTATACATAGTACTCTATAGTGATGTGTGAAGCCCAACTCTAATCAAATAAATGAAATATTCTCAGAGCCGAATTGAAGTTTGAATATTTTCTTTTTGTTGTTTTATGCTTAAAACTATAATATTGTGATTATTACACTAAAATTACTTGTAAAATGTTCTATTGTACCATTGTTTGTAATATATTGTTTCAATCTGAAAGATCAACATGCAATCCAATTACTTCAGTTTTTTCTCAAATTAATATTAATCTCTAATTTGTAAAACAGCTTAGAATGGCTATTATTGAAAATTAAGGGAGTATTTTGGCTGTCAATATATTTACTGGCAAAGCTTCGAAGCTGGAATTTGCTTCAAAGCGAAGTTGAAGTTTTGAAGTTTCGCACACCCCTAACACTCTCCATGTACCCATTGGGTACGCTAATGCAGTATATGCTTGTGTTTAATACCCTAAAGCTACAAAATACACATTTATTTATATATATTTTTCCCCACGATTAATTTTTTTTTTTAAATACTCAAACTCTGATTTGGCTTTGGAATATTTCATATTATTTGATTCGGCTTTGCTTTGCATTGAAAAGTGGGCTAAGCTCACTTAACGTGGAATCCGAACCACGGTGGAGGCCTGCATTCCTCACATTCACAAGATGTCTTGTCAGAGGTGAAGGAAGGGTTTGGTAATCAGATAAATCTGTTCCGGGACCGAGGATTGAACCCTGGCCGTCAGCATAGAAGTCTGACACCTTACCCCTAGACCACCAGGTCACCAAGGGAGCAAGAAAATATGTATAGTGAAGTGAGGCAAAGAAGGAGAGAAAGGAAAGAGGTCTGAATGATGGATTAAAAGGGAAGGAAACGGAGAGTGATGAGGAGTAAAGAAGCTGTGTGAATCATATTTATAATGCTAAGGCGTAGATTTCAAGGTCAAGACTTTGTGAGCAACAGACAAGAGAATGAGGGATGGAGGGATTAACCAATCATCAGCTTAACTGATTGTGCCATGATTGGCTGATTGGATTTGGGATCAGGATTGGTCCAGTCCTAATAACAGCAAAAAAACAACCTAAATGTATAGTTTAACTTTAAATATTTTTATTGTTGAAGTTTTGTAAATGGTGGTTTGACCCCTTAGCTCAGTCGGTGGCGTGTCTGCCTAAGGGTCCCGGGTTCGATTCCCGCATTGGCCGAAAAATTTGTCATTGATGAAAATATGGGTTTACCCTCTCACATTGACGAATTAATGTTCGGGGACTGGATGTTGTGCCTGTCCTAGTCTTAAGTTGGATTGTTAAGGCGTGTGAAGCTGGGATAGTCCTAACTAGCCGATAGTGGAAATATACGGCTTGAATAAATAACTGACCACAGGCTGGAAACAGTGATGGATGTAAAAAGTAAAAGTTTTGTAATTGACGAATCCAGTGTTTAACTTTCAAACCAAAGTCAAAGCTGACGAATATCCTGATTTCTTTGTTTGTTTCAGGCAAGAAGATTCATCTGCTTGATGCCGAAGATGCTGATGAGATAGAGAAGCTGGGTCAGAACTGAACTCAAGACCACCTATGTCAGCACTTTGTTACTTTTTTACTCTTCTGTGAAATGTTGGACATGTTGCGTTGCCAGGGCCAGGCAATGTGTGTGGACGAGTGCAGGACTAGAATACAGACATGCTCGGAATGAAGACACGGAGTTTAGTTCGGGAATCTGTCTCCAAGATGCACACTTCATTATATTGTATTACTTTTCACACATTCATCGAGCGCTTTATTTTTAAACATTTTGGGATCAATCTTTGATCTTGCTTATTGAAGGTTGCTCTTTAAAATAAGTATATTCCGTCATTAGCTCTTTCGTTATCCCCGATCTCTACTTGTTGGTAAGGATGTCAAATTTTGATTCCTCACCTTGATAAGTATCGAAAGAGTCGAAACTTGATCTTCAATATCCCTATTTTTGATTCTTAATTCTATGTATGAAATAAAGTGCATTGAGCAATAACAATTTGTAGTAAATATAATGGTAGAATTTTAGAAAAATTTAGCACAAATAAAAGTAAATCCCCAACACATATTTACACACACTTCGATATTTTGATGCTATTATAGTCTTAGTATACTATTTCCTGAGGAAGATGCTATATTAGCATTAACATATTTAAGTGTGTGTAAATATGTGTTGGTGATCTACTTTTATTTGTGCTCTCTTATTTTCTTACTATTGTATCATTCTATTTATTACAAACCAATTATTAGTTCTCAAACCTCAGAATATGAAAGTCTTGGCCACCAAATAAAACACCAAATATTCATAATTGGGTTCTTTTTAGAGACACCTAAATATTGTGAGATGTTTTTTTTATGAATTTCTACTAGCAAAATTAAATTTAATATCAAATTTTTAAAATTTCACTGTAGCATTTTAAAATGTATTTCTTACAAACAAAATAAAACAAAATTTTATCTTTTGACGAAATTGACTGCTTGGCCTTTTATGTGTGAATAATCGTCAATTAGGTCCATTTTAATGAGAGTTAACAATATAAAAGAAATAAGTTTTTTTAGAGACGGTTCAAATCCTTAAAAATGTTTGATTACAAAGTGAAAATATTTCAAATTTAATTTAATAAAAGTTGTTTTGAGTCTTTTTGACACTGACAAATGATATTTGTTTGCCTTGTCTATTACATTTTTAAAAAACAAAGAGAACGCTTTTTTAGTAATCTAATTAGATTCATACATTTTCTTTTTCTCTCCCAACTACACAAGTCAATATAATTCTTTTTACCAATTCCTTATTGTTATTTGAAGTTAATGTCTTCATAAATCGAATCTTTCAAATACCCTAAGATATGAGAGTTCCATTTCCATTAATTTTTTTTATAAAGCAGCAGACATCTTCTTTGTTATTTTTTCTTCAAAATCGTGAGGAGATAAAAGAACCAACTGAACTATTACAAAAAAGAATTCTCTTTATATTCCCATAACTAATTAAAGTTACCTTTCTAGAAAATGTATTTCCCTCAACCAAAGAGCATTCAAATAATAAATGAAATATTTATTTGATCTGGCTTTTATGAGTCAAATTGTGACCAAGGGCAATTATTTAAAATTTAAGCATGAAATATCTGATAAATGTCTGCCTCACTGGTCTAGTGGTCAACAGATCCAGAGCTCCCAGGTTCGATCCCATTACTTCTGGATTACATTGGGTTCACTTCATAATGAGGTAAAACTCAGCCTCATGAGGACAAATGAGGAGCTACTTGAATAAATAGGTAGCAACTTCAGTTTAGAAAACTGAGATTAACAGTTGGAGGCCTCGTGCTGACCGCATGACACCCTCTATCCACAAAGGTTGGCACTGTCACTGTTAACACGGCGGCTGCTCAGTCGGTATAGCCCGCGGCCTCACACCATGGAGTTTTTTTATATATCTCTTTAAGAAAAAACCTAGTTTTGCTTTTTAATGTATGTTGTTATATTTGAGGTGAAGTAAAGAGGATCTAACGAGAAGAGGACAGCAGGGAAGTTGTTCTATAGGTGTGCAAGAGAAGTGTCCTTGAAGTGTTTTAAAGGATGTACTTTGTACCCATTGTAACGTACGCAGCACAGACATGGACAGTGAATGTAAGAAAGACTAGGAAAGTGGAGGACATGGGAATGAAGTTTGTGAAGAGCTTGTTAGCTGTCACGAGGAGAGAAAGGATTAGGAGTGAAGTTATCAGGGGAATAGTTGGGGTACATGAGATTAGTGGGGGAAAGGAGGATAAAAGGGAGAGACCTTCACACTTACCAGACAACTGTAGCTCTCAACTTCAACAATCAAAACACAACACAACACATGGCTGTAGGAGGCGGTGCCAGATAGTGAAGCTCAGCCAAGTGGAGGAGAATGAGCTTCAAAGAATAAGAGGAGCACTACCAAAGGACGACATAAAAGGGGGAGAAGAGGAGTGGTAAAGATTCAAAAAATGCTCGGTGGAAGCGGCAAAGGAGATGGAAGGAAACTTCACGGAGGAACGAAAAGGTAAAGGAAGCAGTGAATGCCAAGAACAAAGCATTTAAAGAATGGTTCACAAAAGAACAAGAGAAACGTAGAATAAGTATTGGGAGATAAAGAGAAATGCAGAGAAGATAATTAGAGAAGGGAGTAAAATATGGATAAAGGAGTGGACAAAAGTGCTACAGACTGATGTGGAAGGGAGCAAGAAAATATTGTATAGTGAAGTGAGGCAAAGAAGGAGAGAAAGGAAAGAGGTCTGAATGATGGATTAAAAGGGAAGGATAACGAGAGTGAGGAGGAGGTAAAGAAGCTGTGTGAATCATATTTTGAGAGATTAATGAACCCTGAGGGGAATGATTGGTATGGGAGTAAGAAGAAGGGAATAGATGGAGAGATGGAGGAGAAAGTAGCAGACCTATCCAGGAAGAAGGTAGACGAGGCCTTGAAAAGGATGAAGAAGGTAAATACACCAGGAGTGGATGAACTCACGGTGGAAATGATATCACGAGAAATGGGCCTACAGTGGTGGTATGGAGCAACAAGGGCAGTGTGGAGGGGAAGAAAGTGTCAGAGGATTGGACAAAAGGTATTATATTACAAATATTCAAGAAATGGGATAGGGAGTGGGTGGAAATTATATAGACATAACACGGATGTGTCATGCACGAAAAGATTCTAGAAAGAAGAATGAGGAAAAGTGTGAAGGGAGGAGAGAGGAGGTCCACGATAGATTTAATTGTACTTTGGATTAAAGAGAAACAAGGAAAATGGAGGCCGCGAAAATGAAGTTTTTGGAGAGCATCCTAGCTGTCATTAGAAGAGATAGGATTAGGAATGAAGTTATCTGGGAATGACTAGGGTACTGGTGTACAAACTGGAGTATGAGAGGAGTATGAGTAGAGGAAGCAAGTGAGATGGTATGGACATGTAATGAGGATGTTGGAGTACATGAGATAGTAGAGGAAGCAAACTGAGATGGAATGGGACATGTAATGAGGATGTTGGAGTACATGAGATAGTAGAGGAAGCAAGGCTGAGATGGTATGGACATGTAATGAGATGTTGGAGTACATGAGATAGTGAGGAAGCAAGACTGAGATGGTATGGACATGTAATGAGGATGTTGGAGTACATAGATAGTGGAGGAAGCAAGACTGAGATGGTATGGACATGTAATTAGGATGTTGGAGTACATGAGATAGTGAGGAAGCAAGACTGAGATGGTATGGACATGTAATGAGGACGTTGGAGTACATGAGATAGTGAGGAAGCAAGACTGAGATGGTATGGACATGTAATGAGGATGTTGGAGTACATGAGATAGTAGAGCAAGATGATGTAGGCATGTAATCAGAAATGGGGTACATGGTATGGAAAGCAAGATGAGATGTATGGTAGTAAAGGATTGAGACATTAGATATGGAGGAAGCAAGGGTAAGATGGTATGGACACGTAATGAGGATGGAGGGGAGAGAATTACAAGAAGAATAATGGATATGAAGTATGGAGGGAAGAGACGGGAGGAAGGGTAACTGCAAGTGTGCAAGTGAGAGAAGGAGAGTGGTGCAAGGATAGAGGGAGATGGAGGCATATTACTAAACAGACCCGGCCGAAAACAGTTGTTGATTAGTTAAAGATTTGAAGAAAATCATCTTTTTTTTCCAATTATCGAATTGGAATGGATTTTAGTGCTTTAATACAAATATAAATTTAGAACAAAAAAGAAACAAGATCATTTAACAAATTTAATTTACTAAATGTTATAGTGAGTATTATAACAAAATTTTAACATTTAATTATTTAATAAAATGTATTTCCTTAAGTGTTCATAATATTTCTTAGATCTGGATTGGAATTCAGGATTCTTAGGGAAAATGAAGATTTGGATTTGTGATTGTTAAAATAATAGATTCAATCCAACTCTAAATAATAATAGTGTGCCAAGCTTCGACTTGTGTTCGAAACAAACATCAGCTTATATGCTTCGAAAAAAGTGTTGGCTTTGACAATTACAAAGTTTTACTGGTAAAATTATTGACAGCTAAAGTACTCAATTTGTTCTCACTTACGCCATTCTAAGATGTTATGTGCATTACAAATTGATATCTACATGAAAATAATCTGAAGTTGCTCAATGGTAAGTTGTAACTTGATTTATCGGATTCAAATTGAATATAACAAACAAATTGTGCAGTAAAACATTTTCCAAGTAATTTTAAAGCATAATAAGTTATATAAATAACCACAATATAATATATTTAAAGCATAAAACTACAAACATACCTCTGCTTTCATCACTTTGCTCTTTCGTCGTTTTCAAGTGTAACCAGGATTCCAAATTACGTTTTCGTCACATGTCGCGCAATAGTTTCTCCAAGAAATGAGCCTCACTATTTGAGTTGTGCTATTTATATCATTCTCTGGAGAGAACTAAAAACACTCTCTCGTGTGTTAGCAAAACATTCAACTCCACTCAGTCTCGGAATAGAATTCGTTCGGTGTGCTCTATTTTTTGTACTGTTCCCATTTAATCTCTTTTATTTGTGATTAAACCTATTAATTCATACATATTATCATATTTGTGATTGTGTGCTGTACTATATTTATAATGGGTCCTAAGTGTAGTGCTATGAGGTTTTCAATTTGCAAGAAAAACTTCTTTTTTTTTACAGCCCAGATGCATTTGCAAGCCAAATCAAGACTATGCTTCGACTCAAACTTTGAGAATATTTCATATACTGTTTGATTTGAGTTCACCTTGAATTGAAAAAATTGTCTTTGCACATCCTATTGAATAATTTAATTTTGTGGTAAAGACGGTCTTGGTCAACGTCCCAAAATACAATTATTTTTTAAAATAATTTCAATCCTAGATTTTTTATGGAAGAAAATGCTTGAATAAAACAACACAACACAATCCTCTGTTGTTTATTGTTATATGATCACATTATACAAATATATCCCGGAAGTAAAAATAATTTTTGTCAATGGGTGGAAAACACAATGGACACATTTAAAAAAGTACTAAATTCTAGGTTCCAAGTACCTTCAGGTTACTGGTCTCAAGGTGGCCACCTCGGTTAGCGAGAAATTGCCGCACGGACGTTCAGTTCTAACCCAATATTTAATTCTACGATGCGTTATTTCAAAATACGGTTCCCGACAAAATAAATCAAAAAGGATTCCAACAGGGCTCTTTTTTTTAAAGAACTCAATTGTCAAAAGTTATATTAATAGGACTATTTATCAACGACTTTTTAATAATATGTATGGAGCTACGAGACTAGGCTTGATGAAAAAGGACTCTAGATTTAGTCTTCCAACAAATAGTTATTGTTTGATAGGCTCTCAACAGAAAATGTTAAGATACTTGAGAACTAACTGCAAGCTTTCCTCTTTACCTCGCAATAAGTTTCGTAGTTTTATTTCTCTTCTTTATGACATGACAAATAGTGGTTGTAGGTGAAGGGTGAAAGGGAGTATAAGTTTGGAGATAATAAACTAGTTCTAGAAAATGACACAGCTGTGTGGCTCGGCAGCCATTGATACTTTCTTGCTGATCGAGGCGGCCGCCTTAGTACACACCATGGAGAACACATTAAAAGACATCCAAAAATGTAACCCTATTTTGATATGTTACTTACTTTCCAAAAATATATGACATTTATTAGCCGAGGTGGGTACAAAATAGGTTCAATTATTTATTGTACAAAAATTGATTTTTTTAAACTTAACTCGGGCTAAAATGATGTAAGAAACATGGCCAACACCTCACATGTTAAAAAGAAGCTGTTAGCGTTTAGGTTGAATCTCTTGTTAATATCATCAGTTTGGTTTTGTGAAGTTATTTTGTAGGTAATTTAGGTTTTTTAGAAACCTAAAGTTTTATTAAATAAATTAATTGGGATTGCAAAATGATTTTTCACTACTAATCCTTGCATTTAAATATTTATTTTTAAAATAATCCCTTTGGTGTCACATCCAAAACTTAAATTATGAGTAAATAATAATAATCCTGAGCAAGGGACAAATCCTGGATAGCTCAGTGATAGAACATTGGAACGTTGATCCAAGGGTTCTGGGTTTTATTCCCCTTGTCCAGTTGTCACTAATATTAAATACTGTTATAACTAGTTTGGTAATTTTGGCCAAAGCTCTAGGTAAACTGTTCGACCTGGTAGTTTATTTTATCGATCATTTTACAGACCTCACATGTGAAAGTTCCGAGAATGGAAAAAGGTATATTTATATCAGTTTGACGCATCACAGTGAGGTGGATATGGGTCAACTGACCTTGGGCTGCGTATCAGCGATTGTAGATACTCTCGAATGACTGCTGTCTATAATAGATAGAACAGTGGTTATAGCAGCCTAAGAGGATGTTTTCCTCGCCACCTCCTCATAATTCACACTTCTTATCCTAACCCTTTATGCGAATTTGTTGATAGACCATAATGGAAGTGGAGCCTTCTAGTAAAAGTTTACAAGATGGCAGCGAAAAATCAAGGATTTGCACGTCTAGTTGGACACCCGGAAACCTTAACCATAAAATTCGGTGGTTCCCAACCTTTTTCAGCTGATGCACCTTTTGGTAGATTATAAAATTACCCCCTCATATTTTTTTAAATATTTATGAAAAAAAAAAATGCTTTCTAGTCACGTCCTTATTTTATACAAAAATTAATGTAACACTTGCGGTATAGTGGTAGAAAAAAATGACTAAAGATTATTTTATTGTTAGCATTGCTTTGTTTTAGTCAGTTATTATGTTTGATGTTTGACAGCACTAACAGCAAGTTGACAGCACTGTTTAGTTCTTATAAGAGTCAAAGTTGAAGATATGGTGGTGCTGCTCGGGGTAGCTTAGACCGTCTTTTATCAAACTGTGCTCTGTGGAGCCCGTGGACCCCGCCAGTTATCTCAGACTTCTTGAGACACTTTTATAATATTCATTATTTGTTTATCACAATATAAGATAGTATCAGTAATTAGGAGTGATGTCTGTAATATTAGTGTAATAAGTGCTATGAGGGATCTAGCAGGTAGTTTATCTGGTGTAAGGCTCGTTTGGTCTAAAAGTTCGGGAACCCCTGGCTAAGGGGGAGAGTAGAGAGGAGAATTTGGGGGGGGGGAATCCAAAACTTGCAAGCTTGAAAATAAATACCTGTATGCATTCTTTTGACTGGTCACCGAATTTATTACAACTGGTAGGCAGTGTTTCCAATACCATGTTGGAAAGTGATTTAAATCAAATATATCTTAAATTTTTATATGATTATTTCCCAATTATACCCCCCCCCCCCTTTCTGGTTGGAAACCACTGATTTTGTTGGATGCCTGGAAACCTTAACTTGATACACACTATCAGCAGGTGTTCATAGCAGCCCCACATTTTACAACACTATTACTATATATATACACGTATATAAACAACATTTAACAACTAGAAGCAAGTATACTTAACAACATTAGCTATAGGTATATAGAAACAACATTTAACAACTACAGTCAAACTTCGATAACACGAATCTCAAGGGAAAAGCAGAATTCTTCAAGTAAAAGAGGTTTTGTCTTATCAAAGTTTTTGAGTTCTAGAGGTTAAATAAAATAAAATAAGACTTATAGAGGCTCTCTACATGAATGAAAATAAATAAACTTGTGTACTAATGTTTTTCAAGTTGCAGAGGCTCAAATAATGAAAATTTCGACGTAAATTTACTTTTGTTGTAACGTAAATTGTGTATTTAAAAAATGAAAATTGTATTACTATACTGTATGAAAATCTTTACAGTAGAGATTTTTAATTTTAAAAATGACAGTTTGTTACCTACAATATTATGTAGGCTATGGTTTATAACTCACTTACAGTGTGTTTTAAAAAGTATGTTGTTTTACTTTGCTTATTAAAAGGCTGAAAGTCAATTGCATATTCAATTGAGACCAAAGCAGAGAATACGCTGTCTTCAATATTGCTAGATCATTCTATAAAAGTCAGAAGCGTGTTGACAGCAAATTTGACCTGCCGAGTCGACACTGGTGGTTTGACTACAATAGACTTCTGGTCATTCTCATCTTCGTGGATGTCATCATCGTGGCTGACTGATTCAACTATGTCCGAATCTGTGAATGATCTGGCAACAGCCACTTCATCGTCAAAATCAACAAAACCTTGCATTATAATGGGTAACAACTTCATTCCATTCTGCTTCCATGTTGTTGTTTGGGACAGGCTCTGGTTCTTCTTCAAGGTCTTCCATGTTGTTGTTTGGGACAGGCTCTGGTTCTTCTTCAAGGTCTTCCATGTTGTTGTTTGGGACAGGCTCTGGTTCTTCTTCAAGGTCTTCCATGTTGTTGTTGTTTGGGACAGGCTCTGGTTCTTCTTCAAGGTCTTCCATGTTGTTGTTGTTTGGGACAGGCTCTGGTTCTTCTTCAAGGTCTTCCATGTTGTTGTTTGGGACAGGCTCTGGTTCTTCTTCAAGGTCTTCCATGTTGTTGTTTGGGACAGGCTCTAGTTCTTCTTCAAGGTCTTCCATGTTGTTGTTTGGGACAGGCTCTGGTTCTTCTTCAAGGTCTTCCATGTTGTTGTTTGGGACAGGCTCTGGTTCTTCTTCAAGGTCTTCCATGTTGTTGTTTGGGACAGGTTCTGGTTCTTCTTCAAGGTCTTCCATGTTGTTGTTTGGGACAGGCTCTGGTTCTTCTTCAAGGTCTTCCATGTTGTTGTTTGGGATAGGCTCTGGTTCTTCTTCAAGGTCTTCCATGTTGTTGTTTGGGACAGGCTCTGGTTCTTCTTCAAGGTCTTCCATGTTGTTGTTTGGGACAGGCTCTGGTTCTTCTTCAAGGTCTTCCATGTTGCTGTTTGGGACAGGCTCTAGTTCTTCTTCAAGGTCTTCCATGTTGTTGTTTGGGACAGGTTCTGGTTCTTCTTCAAGGTCTTCCATGTTGTTGTTTGGGACAGGCTCTGGTTCTTCTTCAAGGTCTTCCATGTTGTTGTTTGGGACAAGCTCTGGTTCTTCTTCAAGGTCTTCCATTGTTGTTTTGGGACAGGCTCTAGTTCTTCTTCAAGGTCTTCCATGTTGTTGTTTGGGACAGGCTCTAGTTCTTCTTCAAGGTCTTCCATGTTGTTGTTTGGGACAGGCTCTGGTTCTTCTTCAAGGTCTTCCATGTTGTTGTTTGGGACAGGCTCTGGTTCTTCTTCAAGGTCTTCCATGTTGTTGTTTGGGACAGGCTCTGGTTCTTCTTCAAGGTCTTCCATGTTGTTGTTTGGGACAGGCTCTAGTTCTTCTTCAAGGTCTTCCATGTTGTTGTTTGGGACAGGCTCTGGTTCTTCTTCAAGGTCTTCCATGTTGTTGTTTGGGACAGGCTCTGGTTCTTCTTCAAGGTCTTCCATGTTGTTGTTTGGGACAGGCTCTGGTTCTTCTTCAAGGTCTTCCATGTTGTTGTTTGGGACAAGCTCTGGTTCTTCTTCAAGGTCTTCCATGTTGTTGTTGTTTGGGACAGGCTCTGGTTCTTCTTCAAGGTCTTCCATGTTGTTGTTTGGGACAGGCTCTAGTTCTTCTTCAAGGTCTTCCATGTTGTTGTTTGGGACAGGCTCTGGTTCTTCTTCAAGGTCTTCCATGTTGTTGTTTGGGATAGGCTCTGGTTCTTCTTCAAGGTCTTCCATGTTGTTGTTTGGGACAGGCTCTGGTTCTTCTTCAAGGTCTTCCATGTTGTTGTTTGGGACAAGCTCTGGTTCTTCTTCAAGGTCTTCCATGTTGTTGTTGTTTGGGACAGGCTCTGGTTCTTCTTCAAGGTCTTCCATGTTGTTGTTTGGGACAGGCTCTAGTTCTTCTTCAAGGTCTTCCATGTTGTTGTTTGGGACAGGCTCTAGTTCTTCTTCAAGGTCTTCCATGTTGTTGTTTGGGACAGGCTCTGGTTCTTCTTCAAGGTCTTCCATGTTGTTGTTTGGGACAGGCTCTAGTTCTTCTTCAAGGTCTTCCATGTTGTTGTTTGGGACAGGCTCTAGTTCTTCTTCAAGGTCTTCCATGTTGTTGTTTGGGATAGGCTCTGGTTCTTCTTCAAGGTCTTCCATGTTGTTGTTTGGGACAGGCTCTAGTTCTTCTTCAAGGTCTTCCATGTTGTTGTTTGGGACAGGCTCTAGTTCTTCTTCAAGGTCTTCCATGTTGTTGTTTGGGATAGGCTCTGGTTCTTCTTCAAGGTCTTCCATGTTGTTGTTTGGGACAGGCTCTGGTTCTTCTTCAAGGTCTTCTTTAGCTTGAAGGGAGAATACATGTTTTAAAACCATTTACAATTTGTTTTAGTTATGTTTATCCATGAGTTATCTGCATTCTCATTGCCTGTAGAATGTTGATAGAGCTATTTTCTCAATTTTCTATTTCCAATAGGATCTTTCTAACAACTTCCTTTCTGTACAGGGTTTTACAATTTTTAATGATTCCTTGATCCTAAGGTTGCGGTTTCGATGTAGTGTTTGGCGGCAGAAATGGTAATTACACCGATTGAAACTGTGGAATCATATTAGGCGTTGTTCAGTTGTCTATGAATAAAATAATGTTTCGTTTTTATTTTTTCATTTGCTTGTCAATCTTGATTAGCAGCTCTGTAAATAGTTCAGCGTTCATCCATGCCTTCTTATTGACAGTGTATTCTAAAGAGAAGGAATTACAACCTGCAAAACATCGTGGCTTTTTTTATTTTCCTATAAGTGGAGGCTTGAATTTTTCGGTCCCGGTCATATTTGCTAATAATTAAAGAGTGATTCGTTCCTTTCTGTGCTTGCCTCCAGGACATTTTTCCTTTTTGAACGTCAATGTTTTGTCAGGAACTCAACAGTCCTTCCAATTCATTCTTCCACTCACTGAAAACTTCACTATTCACACTAGCAATTTCGCCATGCTGTTTTCTAAAAACAATATTATTTCTTTATTTTAAATTGTCCAGCCAGTCATTACTGGCCATAAACCTTTCATGACCCAACGATTTAGCAAAAGCCTCAGCTTTTTTCCTTTAATACTGGTCCTCCTATACTAACATTGTTTAAACTATTTTAATAAGCACTCTTCTAGGTCAGGAAATTCAGCAGCCCTATTTCTCTTAGATCCAAGTTACCTGAAGAGATCTTCTGCATATCGTCACCTTCATTTTTCAGGATCGTTGACAGAGTACTGGCGGGAATCCCAAATTCGTCATCAATGTCTTTGTTCTTTCTTGAACCAGTCTTCACTGCTTCAATCACTTTCAGCTTTTCACCAACACTTAATGTTCTGAGCTTTCGTTTGGAACACATTTTCCTTTACACTATGTAACACTAAAATGTACACATCACTATGCTCGAAATTGATAAGAAAGTAGTGACGTGTATTAAATCATCCACTTGACTGACAAACAATAGCTTGAGTGGGAGGAGGGAACAACAGCTACTGTATTGGGAAACAGCGTTGTCATTCTCTTGTTTTGTGTGGTCAATCTCCCTTCACACAAGACACATTTTGCAACGCTGGTTAGTATATGTTGCCAGTTAATCCTTCTTACCCCAGCACACAGAGAGAGATAGCGAAATAAAATCGAGCGTGAGGGCGTGCGGGCTGAGACATGTTTTCACTTCGAGATCTGGAGGTCAAGGTGTTAAGACTTTCAGTTATAGAGGGAGGTAACTTTCAAATTGTAGAGGTCAGGCGTCTCTAAATTTTAATTATAGAGGCAAAATAACGCGCCAGTTCATCTCTAAAATACTTCGAGTTAAGTTCTGTTTATTTTTCAAATTATGGGGTTTTCTCTAGGTAACGGGAGGGAATGGACTAATCTTTGACTTATGGAGGTTTTCGAATTAGCGAGTTTCTACTGTACTAGCTCCAGGTACTATCAACAATATTAGCTTCAGGTACTATCAACAACATTTAACAACATTAGCTCCAGGTAATAACAACAACAAAAGCAGTTAACAACACTAGCTTCAGGTACTATCAACAACATTTAACAACACTAGCTTCAGGTACTATCAACAACATTTAACAACACTAGCTTCAGGTACTATCAACAACATTTAACAACACTAGCTTCAGGTACTATCAACAACATTTAACAACATTAGCTCCAGGTTTATATCAATGACATTTAACAATACGAGCTCTAGGTACTATCAACAACATTAGCTCCAGGTAATAACAACATTTAATAATATTAGCTCCAAGTAATATCAACAACATTTAACAACACTAGTAGTTGAATGTCTATCAACACCATTTAACATTAGCTCCAGGTGCATACAAACAACATTTAACAACATTAACTCCAGGTATATATCAACAACATTTAACAACATTAGCCAGTATACAACAACATTAGCTTCAGGTATATATCAAACATCCCCATATTAACAACACATAGTAGTTGAATGTCTATCAACACCATTTAACATTAGCTCCAGGTGCATACAAACAACATTTAACAACATTAACTCCAGGTATATATCAACAACATTTAACAACATTAGCTCCAGGTATATATCAACAACATTAGCTTCAGGCATATATCAACATTTAACAACATTAACTCCAGGTATATATCACACAACAACATTAGCTTCAGGTATATATCAACAAGCATTAGTTCAGGTATATATCAACATAATTTAACAACATTGGCTCCAGGTATATATCAACATCATTTAACAACATTGGCTCCAGGTATATATAAATAATGTTTTAACAAAACTAGATAATACTTTTTAAGTTGACACAGCCATTGTTACGTCTGGAACAAATTACATGAACATATTCTAGAGGTAGATTTATTTTACACTAGGGGGTATTTATCTCACAGTTGGTACTCCTTGGAGTGGACTAGAAGTTTAAATTATATTTAATTTCCTACTTATCCTATGGTACTTGGAACTCAAAAGTTAATCGTCACACTTACAAAAGATCGCTACCTATCCCTATCTAGAGTTAGGCCTAGTTCTACCCAGTCCACCTCATTACACTATATGTTTCAGGTCTATTATAATGTTATCCTCCCATCTGCGCCTAGGTCTTCCCACAGGATTTACCAGTCCCCTGAACAAGGTTTTAGGCCTGCCCATTCACACTGCGAGTCCTCCCACCATAACCTGCAAGATTTGATTACCCTGACAATGTCTAGTGATGATATGGGGTATGTAACTCATCATTATGTAGCCTCTCCATTATCCATATCTCATCCATTTATGAACCAAATTTTCCAGTATTTTGTTATCAAACACCTTTAAATGCTTCTCTGCATGTAAGGTAAGAAGCCATGTTTCACAACCATAAAGAACATTCGGTAAAACAATTGTTTTGTATATCCTTGAGTTTTACATTTCTCAACACAGATGAGATTTTAACAACTTAGTGACCGAGTAAAAACAAGCACTTACCCGGCAGTATTCTTTTCCTAATTCCCACTCCAACATCATTTTTACTAGTTCTAATTGTTCCTAATTTAATGGTTTGATTGGTATAGTTACTCTATGTTCGTGTCACAAGGGACGTAATGAGTGAAATTCCTTTAGGTCATATTAGGACACACTAAAATTCACAATGAAAATGGATTTTAAACCTAAAGATTATTCATACGAATGGTGTAAACACACTTTATTCTACATATAAAATGTTCTAACATTTGAATTAAAATATTATAAATACAATTATTAGAGACTTCTTCCTAGTCAAGGGCATTTTTTTTTACAAAACAAGATCTTATCAGGCACTGGACTTTACATGCTTTATTGAATATAATTAATCTCCATTTTGAAAAAAAAAAAAAAAAAGGAAATGATGGCTCCTTGTAACTTTAAAGGTTTTTTTTTAATTATTGCATAAAGACAATACATTACATTATTATTTAATTATAAAGTTGCCTACCGTGCAGAGAACTTTTCGCCCAGCTATTTAGGTTGGTACATTGACATGCTGTCAACGTTGGTTAACCTGCTTCCAGCCTTTGGGATGCACTATAATATGTAGGTCTCAGTGTTGATGGCCCCAAGACATTAAAAACATCAATAAAGAAATGGCTTCCCTCGAAGTGAGGTAACGACAGACATATTACATGGTTACTGGTCATATCTTGATACTAAATTATGTTGTGTGGTTCCTATTGACAATAAGAAACACTATTTACTATGTAACAATGTTATAGAGCTACAATTCCAGTGGGAGCTTTGGTGGTCACATTCTCCAAGGCAGGGTTGAAAACCTCCGGCCCGCCGACTGATTTTATCTGGCAAGCAAGAGATTTACCAAACAAACAATTGTGTTTATTAAAATAGAGATGATAAAAATGGGAAATGTTTAGCTAAATTTTTTAACTGAATATTTTTTCCAAACTGGCTCATCAACATTATTTTTTATGCCTATACAGCTCACTATACAAAAGGTTTGGCGACCCCTGGTGTAAGGCGTCACTCTCTCAATAGAGTGGACTGCCGATGATGAGAATGGGGTTTGCAAACCAGTCGAGTCTAATGAGGGCGCATTTTTCCCAATTGGTTTTTCAGTATTCCTCCACATAAATGTGGGTACACTTCCCCTAAATTCAACCCTGATCGTTCCTGACACAATAACGGAATGAGTATGTGTCATTTTGCCTGTTGAATATGTGTGTCCTCTCTCTTAATTAGTCCTTGACTAGTTTTTTCTAAAGACTTTGTAAGGACACAATGTAAGTTGCTGCGCCCACTGGTCAAACTGTGACAGAACATGGCCGCTAGTCCTAAAATCTCTACCTCTGCCATCTGATACCAGCGCAGTCTGAATGTTACAACCAGCTCAAAACGAAGTTATCTGAATGTTTCAACCAGCTCAGAATGAAGTTATCTGAATGTTACAACCAGCTCAGAATGAAGTTATCTGAATGTTACAACCAGCTCAGAATGAAGTTATCAGAATGTTACAACCAGCTCAGAACAAAGTTATCTGAATGTTACAACCAGCTCAGAACAAAGTTATCTGAATGTTACAACCAGCTCAGAATGAAGTTATCTGAATGTTACAACCAGCTCAGAATGAAGTTATCAGAATGTTACAACCAGCTCAGAACGAAGTTATCTGAATGTTACAACCAGCTCAGAACAAAGTTATCTGAATGTTACAACCAGCTCAGAATGAAGTTATCTGAATGTTACAACCAGCTCAGAATGGAGTTATCAGAATGTTACAACCAGCTCAGAACGAAGTTATCTGAATGTTACAAGAATTCACACATAGTGTATACCTGTTAAATGGAATATTTCTCAACTTTCAATCTGGACAAGTATCAATGTTGATAAGATATCAATAATATATTCTGTCAATGTTGACACCAACAGCATTTGATGTATTTTAAAACCACCTTTGCACCAAAATAGCACCGTATACACACGGAAACAGAAAGAGTAATGTTGATGTTTATGTTCAGATGTAGAGCGACTCCTCGTGTTTTGTGTTTTACACACAGAGAGTAATGTTTATGTTTATGTTTATGTTCAGATGTAAAGAGACTCCTTGTGTTTCACATACAGAGTAATGTTGATGTTTATGTTCAAATGTAAAGAGACTCCTTGTGTTTCACACACAGAGTAATGTTGATGTTTATGTTCAGATGTAGAGAGACTCCCTGTGTTTCAGACGGAGAGAGTAAGAGTAATGTTGATGTTTATGTTCAGATGTAGAGAGACTCCCTGTGTTTCAGACGGAGAGAGTAAGAGTAATGTTGGTGTTTATGTTCAGATGTAGAGAGACTCTCTGTGTTTCAGACGGAGAGAGTAAGAGTAATGTTGATGTTTATGTTCAGTATGTAGAGAGACTCCTGTGTTTCAGACGGAGAGAGTAAGAGTAATGTTGGTGTTTATGTTCAGATGTAGAGAGACTCTCTGTGTTTCAGACGGAGAGAGTAAGAGTAATGTTGGTGTTTATGTTCAGATGTAGAGAGACTCTCTGTGTTTCAGATGGGAGAGTAAGAGTAATGTTGAGTTTATGATTCAGGAGAGGAGCTCCTGTGTTTCAGGACGGAGAGTGAAGATAATGTTGATCTGCTGTGTACCGGCTGCTTGGTTATGTTGGCCATGGCGCAGCCCATAGCAAACTCGACAGCTCTACACAGAGTCTGAAAGCAGAACCAAGGCCAGGGACGGGGACCTCGCTCCGACCCTGTGTGTCCATCAGGGTCATCGTTGACTCCCTGAAAGACCACAACATTGATATATCACAGCCGTCAAACTTGACCTCGCGTGTCAAAAGCCACAAGATCTTACATGTGTGACTAAGAAATGTGTCCAAATTTGACCGATAATTCTAAAATGGGATTAAAATGTTTTGAAAACATCATACATTCCTCATGCCCAGTTAAACCTTGAGGTACACTTCATTATGAGTGTGCCAGTCTTACCTTGATGGATTACACCATGACCCTATCTTATAATCCATACCATAGTGGAATAATGCAAGGTAAGCTAGCCACCATACATGATAAACAGAGTGTAGAGCTATGTATAAATCTACTATGAAACACTGAATAATTCAAAGATACATTTATTAGTATAAGAATAATTTAGATTTAAATATTTACATCTAAAATAACAGATTAAAATAAATACAGAAACTTAATTACAGTTTGCACTTTTCCCAATATATATATATATATATATGGGCCACTCACCCTGGTAACATTGCTTGTGGCAGCGAAGAGCCCGTATGGCCCGTACAGTCGACCCAGGTCCGCAGCACACAGTGACAGACCCAAGATGGCGTCGTGTAGGTGACATGGAGCACCCTCTGTACTTGACTCTTGCGACTGGAACCTTGTTCATCGTCGAGGTCCTCCCCTCCACTTAGGGCAGCCTTGTTCACGTATGCGATGTGGTTCAGGATGGAGTGGAGTGTCAGATCCCCCTGCTGAGGGGTACATCCGTTAGCTCTTTGGTGATATAGAGACTTTGGTTCGACTCCCATTAGGATTTAGCTGATGCAAAAACAAGAATACCACAAATGATTCAAAGTTAAATATCAGTATAGTCCTAGCTCTTTTTATTTTCATGCTTAAAAGAAGCTATTTTTGAAAATATATTTGTATTCAAAATAAATGCAGCTCTTGGGATATGAACAAGTGTCAGTTAACATGTAAAACTTGAACCCAGGAAACGAATTTCATCTCATGATGGTTCTCTAAGCCCTCAGTAGGTAAAACTATCAAGTTAGTTTATGCATATAGTATAGTTAACATATAAATAGGAACAACACAATATGGCTGTTACAATGAGAAGAAGAACCACACTTTACACTGCTGTCACTGGACAAATAGGTAATGGTTGCTTCTTGAATCAAAGTGATCGTTACTGTTACCCCCGACCTAAGTTTCATTCTATCGGAACTCATCAGGGAGAGTGTGAAACGTGCAACACAACTTATTAAAAAAAAGGAGGGGAGAAGAAGGAAGTGGGTAAAGAATGATACGACACTTCCCTTTTATATGTTTTCCATCCACCTCTCCTGTTCCTTCTTCCAAATAAATATAATAAAACACCAAAAAAAAAGCGAAAAGAGGTTTCACATACAATGTCAATTTCCTTAATGTTATTTGTTCCTTGTCCTGTTCCTTGATTCTCTAAACACGTCACACTCTCAATAAACTGGACTGCCGATGACGCGGAGACCAAGGTTCCAATCCCAGTTGGGTGTATCGAGAGTGGTTTTTACTAAATTATTGTTTTCCACTCGAGCCATCTTAAACGAGGGTACACTTCCTCTAAATTTAACCTTCCTCATTACTAACATGTAACTAACACGTATATGTACAACCCGAGTTGGTAGTGAGATGTGGCGACAAAAGAATATAAAAAAAGAACTGGTAAAACTGTTATTCTGTTTATTAGTATGGAAATAATGATATTTATGTAACATGTGAGCTTAGTATCGTGTTTAGCGAGTCTTATTTGAAGAAGAATGTTTAGAAAGTTGTCGTTGCTACCCCACCTTGTCCTGGGCCATCCCGTGGAGGCTTGAGGAAGAAGAGTTGTCTCTGCGGTTATATCGTCCTCGCCCAATTCCACCGCTCCGCCCTGATTAGACGGTTTCCTCTTGGAACCCCCGCGGCTGTTGGGACCCTCACCGGCCTTCCAAGTGAGGTTCTTCTTCTTGGCGAGGCAGAGCGCGGTAGGAGATACCAGAGCCACCGAAACGTTGTCCTCGGCAATGTCCGCGAGGTTGCTGCATTCGCTGCCTCGACGACTGGCCAGATCGCTGCCTGGACACATTCAACAACATGACGGTACCCCTTGGGAGGTTAGGCTACCCACGATAAATGGGGAACTCAATTTGGAACAGTCTGTGTGTTTTTATAGCACCGCGTCTTACTACCCGCTCAGGTTATAATCACATTTACTAATTACACAAATGTGTTAGAATTAGGAAGGTTGGATTTAGATGAAGTGTACCAGTATTTGTGTGTGGGGAGATTGGAAAACCACCCTCAGTTCACCCAACCAGGATTCGAACCCCAACTACCCTGTAAATAGCAGTCCAGTCTATTGCAAGAGTGACGCCTTAGACCATTAAACTACAGAAGCGGGTGTTTATATGTTATTAAATCATTTTACTAGATATGTAACACTTCCTTTACCTGAAAGGTATCGGTCTTACCTTGACATGTTACACTATGGCCCTATCTTATAAGCTACACCATGGTGGAACAATGGAAGGTGAGATTGCTTGCTACCTTAGAGGGTAAATGAGGTGTAACACACTATAGCCATTTCACATTTTCACATTATTGAGCCCTCATTGTGCATCAATATTTATATTTTACCTCGTCTGCTGGCGTCACTACTTCTCCGAGTCAAATCACCGCCCAGCCTTCTGGAGAGGTTATCCCCCTGTTTACTGATATCACTGCCTCTTCTACTGCAATCACTGCCTCTACGACTGATGTCATTGAGATTACTGATATCACTGCCCCTTCGACTGGCCAAACTAGACTTCCTGCTACAGGAGACACCAGTATACTTGGCAGGACCCCGACAGGGACTGGAGCCTTGCGACGGGGGTCTGGGCTACCAGGACGCACCGCGGGCCGGGGAGAGCCCGGACTCCTGCACTCCTCATCTGACCTGACCAGACGTCTGGAAGAACACAACAATTACACGCATGATGTAATACTTCATTTTTATTACATATGGTCTTTTTTTTTTAAATACCTAAACAAATATGTTTCATTTCAAACATTGTCAACCATGGTAGAAATAATCTTTTGTTGCTTTCGTAAAACTAGATGTCGAGCAAAAGCTTCTCGTAATACTTCCCTAAGGATTACTGTATAATGGACTTTTTCATGAATAATTTAAAGAATGAAAGATATTAATAACACTATTATGTTTTTGTTTTAAGTTTGTGGCAACAAGGGATATTATATATCTTACAGCTGGCCACCTTAAATTATAATATAGAGAAATGTTTTTTTTATAACTTAAGAAAGAGCCATACACAATATTAGTTTCAAAATATAAAGTTATTGTATCTACACCAGTGCACAAATACGGGTTCTGTTGACTTCATCTTGTCCGGTTTACCATTTTTATTTATCAAGTGAAGGCAACTTTTTAGAAGCTCTAGTTTGTAAATAATTTTAAAGTGAACTTTAAATGCTGATACAGTAGAGTCTTGATAACTCGACATTCCATCTAACTCGACACGCGCACGTACACACAGTTGTTGGCGCCAGTCATCACAATCCAAGGACATTCAACTGTATAACCTCCCCAGTTTGTTTGTGTAACTCGAGTGGAACATTCGTGCTGTGGTGTTTTACAAGTCCTGTGTTTGTTAGTTTTCCAATTCAGTAAAGTGTTATTCAAATTTAATACAATATCATATGTACTGTACATATATTACCTGTTACTGTATCGTACACTACTACAGTACAGTACAACTGTACCTAATGATATTGATACTGTACTGTGATTAACCTTGTTTAGTAAACATTCATCTTATGCAAGTTAATTTGTAGAACTCAACATTTCAATAACTCGACACCATCTCAGTCCACATTGGGTCAAATTTCTGGATGTCTATTGTACCTAAAAAAAACTAAAAAAAACCCACCCAAATTGTTATTTACTTTTTTATAATGTAAGAATGGTTAATTGAAAAAGATAGCTAAAAACAAATTGTTTGTTGCGAAAGTTTTGACTGCCAAAAGTGACAGCAGCTCAATATATGCTCTTGGAGATCACGTGGTTTGGTGAGTGGATACCTGAGTAGATCTGGTAACTTTTCCTGCTCTGTCGGGTAAGACTCATCGTAAGGAAATCAGATTCTATGATGCTATGTACAAAAACCCTGTCTACAAACTATGTATCCGTAAGGTGTAAAGTCCATGGTATGTAAGACGTTCACTACAGTGCAACAGATTGCTTGGTCTTCAGAGTCCTGATCTGTAAGTACTTAGTCCTTAGCATTCCATGGAGATTGGATCAACTTTAACTTTCTAAGGACTATTTTGTAAGTATGACTATAGACAACCAATCGTTATTAAGTAAATATGTGCACTCAAAAACTAATTAGCTGGTATTACCTGATTGCTTCTTGTTGTTGACAATTTTCTTTCGAAGAGTTTTTGTTAACAAAGTGTCTGACTTTCTTATTGGTTGGCATGGCCACGTGATTATAGATAAAGACTGTGTAGACGTGACTACAATTTCTTAGAGCATCAAGGAGCTAAGTACTAAACAGAAAGGAGCTTATAGGGCCATAATATGTAAGAACTTGACTAAGTGTATTCTAAGTGGACACTAGTGTGGTTTTGCTTGTGTCATCATAGGTTGAAAGGGCGTAGCCTACTTCCAAATTACCTTCTTCTCTGGTCTTGTTGGCAGCCCTTGTTCGCGGGTCATGGCTGCCGCGCTGGAGGTTGTTGTCGCTCGTGAAGCTGAAGGTCTGCTCATCCTCGTCCGTGATGCGTATTTTGGGGGTGAGGACAGTCGTCATGAGGGTGGCGCCACGGAGCCTGCCAGGTTGTTGTAGGGCGCAAGCATCGCCAGTTGCATGATGCCTGTCTCGTGACGTGCCACAAACAAGATGATGTAAATATGTTGGTACACATGAACATGCCGGGACTACTTTAAAACTTTCAGTGCCACGCCTGTAATAGGTTCATTTGTTAAGAGAGCCCCAGTTATTCTTTCAATTTTGCAAGGTTGTACAAGGAAAATCACCAAACAGTTTTATATGAAGCGATTTTTCGGAAAGTTCCATCAATTTTTATCTTGATATTCTATTCTATAATGAGAGGGAATGTTATTGCTCACGATACAAACTGTAGGACTCTCCTGCTCTATCTATCAAGTAACGACAGAACTAATGCAAATTCTGGAAAGCTGATCACATCAACTTGTGTCACTAAAATGGTTAAACCAAAATAAAGCTATACATTCAATTATAAACTATTGTTTTTATTCATATTTTAGTCAAACTTTCCAGTTAGTAGGCTGAGGATACCCAGAATACATCATTTGTGGAGATACAAGATGGTATTAAATGTGAAACCTTCCTTTTTTTTTTATCATACCGTCTTAACTATCTGTTTAGGTTGCACACCTATATATTAATAATTACACTAATGAGTTGGGGTGAGAGGTTGAATTTAGGGGAAGTGTACCTGTATTTGCATGGAGGGTGAGTGGAAAACAATTTTTGGAAAAAAACCACCCTTAATACACCTAACCAAGATATGAACCCCAATCTTCCTGTCAGTGGCCATCTAGTCTAACAGAGTTTCGTCTTAGACCATGCGGCCACCGAAGCAGGTTTCTTGGTGTTGTTAACATTTGTTTATTGAATACTGACTGCTACTAGATCTGTAATCTACACAAGTACTGGGTGGATGATCATTATACAAACTAAAATATTAAAAAAAATTAATTCCCAGTTATTATCAACAATTTAGAAACAATTTTGTTCATGTCAGTAGAAAGCAGAGTCTGATGTTTTAAGTTTTAAGTAGCAAGTTACTATCGATATTGTAGCTGAAATTGCCTCAGGATTAAATTTTATTTTTAATGAAGATATAAATATAACACCTCACTAACTCCTCTTACAATGAATCATATCTTTAATGGTATTAATGAATGTGTGGTAAGGCTGTCATATTTGTAGTTCAAGGCCACTTGACACCTACCAGTCCACCCCTGCATGTATACATCGCATTTCACCCTTTATAAATACATAAAAAAAGGATAAGTAATACTTTGCTCTATGGTTGGTTCTTGTCTTAGAACTAGATGTGGTTGCATTGTTTGCTACAAAACACTGGTGTAGAGAGTTGTCTTGTCAGAATGGTTATGGCTATTAAATAACCGGACTGAAGTCACCAATTACAGCAGAGGTTTTATCGCCGTCAATGTACTCCCCTTAGCGATCCCTACACCGCTCATACGACGTTTCCATTGTTGAAAGCAGTGCTGGAAGTCCTCTTCTGTCAGCTGGTTGAGAACCTCCGTCGCTTTTGCTTTAACCGCTTCCACACTTTCAAATCTTGTCCCTTTCAGCACCGACTTGACCTTGAGAAATAGAAAAAAGTCACAGGGGTCAAGGTCAGGCGAGTACGGTGGATGTTCCAACACGATGATGGCGTATTTTGCGAGGAACGCTTTCCCAGACAAGGCAGAATGGGCTGGTGCATTGTCTTGGTGGAGGATCCAGGACTTGATCTTCCACAAATCGGGTCTTCGTCTTCTCACACGCTCACGTAGGGCCGTCAGAACCTCGATGTAGAAATGTTGATTGACCGTCTGACCCTCGGGTACCTAGTGAACGTAGACAATGCCATGAATTTCGAAAAAGACAATCATCATTCCTTTGAATTTGGAATTGCTCATCCTGGCTTTTTTTTTTTTTTTTTGCCTTGGCGAGCTTGGGCTCTTCCAATGCATGGATTGCCTCTTTGTTTCGGGATCTAAGTAAAAAACCACGATTCATCACAAGTAATCACCTTGTCTAACAAATATGGATCAGTGGCGATGTTGTTTAGGATGTCAGTACAAATGTTCTGTCTTGATTCCTTTTGCTCGGGAGTGAGGAGTTTCGGCACCATCTTTGTGCAAAACTTCCGCTTGTTAAATGATTCATGCAAAATCTGTCGAACACGTTCTTTGTTGATTCCTGTCATTTCAGCAAGCCCTCGGATGCTCAGAAGACGATCAGCGGGATTAATTTGCCAATTTTTTTCAATGTTTTCTTCCATTTTTGACGTGAGTGCCGTCCTGGGCGCCGATCATCTTCGGTCGTTTCTTGCCCTTCTTTAAACCGTTTAAACCAATCAAAACCTTGTGCGCGGGATAAACATTCATTCCCGTGAATTATTTCAACATTGCATAAGCTTTGTGGCAGTTTTCCTTAGTTTAACAAGAAACTTGAGGTTAACTCGTTGCTCCGTCTGACCACTTGGCAGTTTTCCCTAGTTTAACAAGAAACTTGAGGTTAACTCGTTGCTCCGTCTGACCACTTGGCAGTTTTCCCTAGTTTAACAAGAAACTTGAGGTAACTCGTTGCTCCGTCTGACCACTTGGCAGTTTTCCCTAGTTTAACAAGAAACTTGAGGTTAACTCGTTGCTCCGTCTGACCACTTGGCAGTTTTCCCTAGTTTAACAAGAAACTTGAGGTTAACTCGTTGCTCAGCCTGACCACTTGGCATTTTTCCATAGTTTAACAAGAAACTTGAGGTTAACTCGTTGCTACGTCTGGCCACTTGGCAGTTTTCCTTAGTTTAACAAGAAATTGAGGTTGACCCGTTGCTCCGTCTGGCCACTTGGTAGTTTTCCTAGTATAACAAGAAACTTGAGGTTAACTCGTTGCTCGTCTGACCACTTGGCAGTTTTCCCTAGTTTAACAAGAAACTTGAGGTTAACTCGTTGCTCCGTCTGACCACTTGCGTTTTCCCTAGTTTAACAAGAAACTTGAGGTTAACTCGTTGCTCCGTCTGACCACTTGGTAGTTTTCCCTAGTTTAACAAGAAACTTGAGGTTAACTCGTTGTCCTCGTCTGACCTCTGACCACTTGGAGTTTTCCCTAGTTTAACAAGAAACTTGAGGTTAACCCGTTGCTCCGTCTGACCACTTGGCAGTTTTCCCTAGTTTAACAAGAAACTTGAGGTTAACTCGTTGCTACGTCTGACTCACTTTGGCAGTTTTCCCAGTATAACAAGAAACTTGAGGTTAACCGTTGCTCCGTCTGACCACTTGGCATTTTTCCCTAGTTTAACAAGAAACTTGAGGTTAACTCGTTGCTCAGCCTGACCACTTGGTCATTTTTCCCTAGTTTAACAAGAAACTTGAGGTTAACTCGTTGCTCGTCTGGACTTTGGCAGTTTTCCCTAGTTTAACAAGAAACTTGAGGTTAACTCGTTGCTCGCTGACCACTTGGTTTTCCCTAGTTAACAAGAAACTTGAGGTTACATCGTTGCTCGTCGACATTGGCATTTTCCCTAGTTTAACAAGAAACTTGAGGTTAACTCGTTGCTCCGTCTGACCACTTGGCATTTTTCCCTAGTTTAACAAGAAACTTGAGGTTAACCGTTGCTCCGTCGACCACTTGGCAGTTTTTCCCTAGTTTAACAAGAAACTTGAGGTTAACTCGTTGCTCCGTTCGACATCTTGGCAGTTTTTCCCTAGTTATAACAAGAAACTTGAGGTTAACCCGTTGCTCCGTCTGACCACTTGGCAGTTTTCCCTAGTTTAACAAGAAACTTGAGGTTAACCGTTGCTCCGTCTGACCACTTGGCAGTTTTCCCTAGTTTAACAAGAAACTTGAGGTTAACTCGTTGCTCGTCTGACCACTTGGCTTTTCCCTAGTTTAACAAGAAACTTGAGGTTGACCGTTGCTCCGTCTGACCACTTGGCATTGTTCCCTAGTTTAACAAGAAACTTGAGGTTAACTCGTTGCTCAGTCTGACCACTTGGCATTTTTCCCAGTTTAACAAGAAACTTGAGGTTAACCCGTTGCTCGTCTGACCACTTGGCAGTTTTTCCTAGTTTAACAAGAAACTTGAGGTTAACTCGTGCTCCGTCTGACCACTTGGCAGTTTTCCCTAGTTAACAAAGAAACTTGAGGTTAACCCGTTGCTCCGTCTGACCACTTGGCAGTTTTCCCTAGTTTAACAAGAAACTTGAGGTTAACCGTTGCTCCGTCTGACCACTTGGCAGTTTTCCCTAGTTTAACAAGAAACTTGAGGTTAACCGTTGCTCCGTCTGACCACTTGGCAGTTTTTTCCCTAGTTTAACAGAAACTTGAGGTTAACCGTTGCTCCGTCTGACCACTTGGCATTTTCCTAGTTTAACAAGAAACTTGAGGTTAACTCGTTGCTCGTCTGACCACTTGCATTTTCCCTAGTTTAACAAGAAACTTGAGGTTAACTCGTTGCTCGTCTGACCACTTGGCAGTTTTCCTAGTTTAACAAGAAACTTGAGGTTGAACCGTTGCTCCGTCTGGCCACTTGGTAGTTTTCCCTAGTTAACAAGAAACTTGAGGTTAACTCGTTGCTCCGTCTGACCACTTGGCAGTTTTCCCTAGTTTAACAAGAAACTTGAGGTTAACTCGTTGCTCCGTCTGACCACTTGGTCAGTTTTCCCTAGTTTAACAAGAAACTTGAGGTTAACTCGTTGCTCCGTCTGACCACTTGGTCAGTTTTCCCTAGTTTAACAAGAAACTTGAGGTTAACTCGTTGCTCCGTCTGACCACTTGGCAGTTTTCCCTAGTTTAACAAGAAACTTGAGGTTAACTCGTTGCTCCGTCTGACCACTTGGCAGTTTTCCCTAGTTTAACAAGAAACTTGAGGTTAACTCGTTGCTCCGTCTGACCACTTGGCAGTTTTTCCCTAGTTTAACAAGAAACTTGAGGTTAACTCGTTGCTCCGTCTGACCACTTGGCAGTTTTCCCTAGTTTAACAAGAAACTTGAGGTTAACTCGTTGCTCCGTCTGACCACTTGGCAGTTTTCCCTAGTTTAACAAGAAACTTGAGGTTAACTCGTTGCTCCGTCTGACCACTTGGCAGTTTTTCCCTAGTTTAACAAGAAACTTGAGGTTAACTCGTTGCTCGTCTGACACTTGGCAGTTTTCCTAGTTTAACAAGAAACTTGAGGTTAACTCGTTGCTCCGTCTGACCACTTGGCAGTTTTCCCTAGTTTAACAAGAAACTTGAGGTTAACTCGTTGCTCCGTCTGACCACTTGGCAGTTTTCCCTAGTTTAACAAGAAACTTGAGGTTAACTCGTTGCTCCGTCTGACCACTTGGTCAGTTTTCCCTAGTTTAACAAGAAACTTGAGGTTAACTCGTTGCTTCGTCTGACCACTTGGCAGTTTTCCCTAGTTTAACAAGAAACTTGAGGTTAACCGTTGCTCCGTCTGACCACTTGGCAGTTTTCCCTAGTTTAACAAGAAACTTGAGGTTAACCGTTGCTCCGTCGACCACTTGGCAGTTTTCCCTAGTTTAACAAGAAACTTGAGGTTAACCCGTTGCTCCGTCTGACCACTTGGCAGTTTTCCCTAGTTTAACAAGAAACTTGAGGTTAACTCGTTGCTCCGTCTGACCACTTGGTTTTCCCTAGTTTAACAAGAAACTTGAGGTTAACTCGTTGCTCCGTCTGACCACTTGGCATTTTTCCTAGTTTAACAAGAAACTTGAGGTTAACGTTGCTCCGTCTGACCACTTGGCAGTTTTCCCTAGTTTAACAAGAAACTTGAGGTTAACCGTTGCTCCGTCTGACCACTTTGGCAGTTTTCCCTAGTTAACAAGAAACTTGAGGTTAACCGTTGCTCCGTCTGACCACTTGGCTTTTCCCTAGTTTAACAAGAAACTTGAGGTAACTCGTTGCTCTCGGCACTTGGCATTTTTCCTAGTTTAACAAGAAACTTGAGGTTAACTCGTTGCTCCGTCTGACCACTTGGCAGTTTTCCTAGTTTAACAAGAAACTTGAGGTTAACTCGTTGCTCCGTCTGACCACTTGGCAGTTTTCCCTGGGTTAACAAGAAAACTTGAGGTTAACTCGTTGTTCCGTCTGACCACTTTGGTCAGTTTTCCCTAGTTTAACAAGAAACTTGAGGTTAACTCGTTGCTCCGTCTGACCACTTGGCAGTTTTCCCTAGTTTAACAAGAAACTTGAGGTTAACTCGTTGCTCCGTCTGACCATTGGCAGTTTCCCTAGTTTAACAAGAAACTTGAGGTTAATCGTTGCTCGTCTGACCACTTGGCAGTTTTCCCTAGTTTAAAGCAAAAACTTGAGGTTGAACCCGTTGCTCCGTCTGACCACTTGGCAGTTTTCCCTAGTTTAACAAGAAACTTGAGGTTAACTCGTTGCTCTCCGTCTGACCATTGGCAGTTTTCCCTAGTTTAACAAGAAACTTGAGGTAACTCGTTGCTCCGTCTCACCACTTGATTTTTTTTTTTTTTTTTTTTTTTTTTTTTTTTTTTTTTTTTTTTTTTTTTTTTCCCCCCCCCCCCCCCCCCCCCCCCCCCCCCCCCCTCCGCTGACCACTTGGCATTTTCCCTAGTTTAACAAGAAACTTGAGGTTAACTCGTTGCTACCGTCTGACCACTTGGCAGTTTTCCCTAGTTTAACAAGAAACTTGAGGTTAACTCGTTGCTCCGTCTGACCATTTGGCAGTTTTCCCTAGTTTAACAAGAAACTTGAGGTTAACTCGTTGCTCAGCCTTGACCACTTGGCATTTTTCCCTAGTTTAACAAGAAACTTGAGGTTAACTCGTGGCTACGTCAGACTTTGGCAGTTTTCCCTAGTATAACAAGAAACTTGAGGTTAACTCGTTGCTCGTCTGACCACTTGGCAGTTTTCCCTAGTTTAACAAGAAACTTGAGGTTAACCAGTTGCTCCGTCTGACCACTTGGCAGTTTTCCCTAGTTTAACAAGAACTTGAGTTAACCCGTTGCTCCGTCTGACCACTTGGTTCTTGTTCCCTAGTTTAACAAGAAACTTGAGTTAAGCCGTTGCTCCGTCTGACCACTTGGTTTGTTCCCTAGTTTAACAAGAAACTTGAGGTTAACTCGTTGCTCAGCTGACCACTTGGCATTTTTCCATAGTTTAACAAGAAACTTGAGGTTAACTCGTTGCTACGTCTGGCCACTTGGCAGTTTTCCTTAGTTTAACAAGAAACTTGAGGTTAGACCCGTTGCTCCGTCTGGCCACTTGGTAGTTTTCCCTAGTTATAACAAGAAACTTGAGGTTAACTCCGTTGCTCCGTCTGACCACTTGGCAGTTTTCCCTAGTTTAACAAGAAACTTGAGGTTAAACCGTTGCTCCGTCTGACTTTGCATTTTCCCTAGTTTAACAAGAAACTTGAGGTTAACTCGTTGCTCGTCTGACCACTTGGTAGTTTTCCCTAGTTTAACAAGAAACTTGAGGTTAACTCGTTGCTACGTCTGACCATTGGTAGTTTTCCCTAGTTTAAAAAGAAACTTGAGGTTGAACTCGTTGCTCCTCTGACCACTTGCAGTTTTCCCTAGTTTAACAAGAAACTTGAGGTTAACTCGTTGCTCGTCATGACCACTTGGCATTTTCCCTAGTTTAACAAGAAACTTGAGGTTAACTCGTTGTACGTCGACCATTGGCAGTTTTCCCTAGTTACAAGAACTGAGTTAACTCGTTGCTCCGTTGACCACTTGGCATTTTCCCTAGTTTAACAAGAAACTTGAGGTTAACCGTTGCTCCGTCTGACCACTTGGAGTTTTCCCTAGTTTAACAAGAAACTTGAGGTTAACTCGTTGCTCCGTCGACCACTTGGCAGTTTTCCCTAGTTTAACAAGAAACTGAGGTTAACTCGTTGCTCGCTGACCACTTGCATTTCCCTATTTAACAAGAACTTGAGGTTAACTCGTGCTCTCGACATTGGCTTTTTCCCTAGTTTAACAAAAACTTGAGGTTAACCGTTGCTCTTGACCACTTGGCAGTTTTCCCTAGTTACAAGAAACTTGAGGTTAACCGTTGCTCCGTCTGACCACTTGGCATTTTCCCTATTTAACAAGAACTTGAGTTAACTCGTGCTCGTCGACCACTTGGAGTTTTCCCTAGTTTAACAAGAAACTTGAGGTTAACCTTGCTCGTCTGACCCTTGGCAGTTTTCCCTATTTAACAAAAACTTGAGTTAACTCGTGCTCCGTCTGACCACTGGCATTTCCCTAGTTTAACAAGAACTGAGTTAACTCGTTGCTCCGTCGACTTGCAGTTTTCCCTATTTAACAAAAACTGAGTTAACCGTTGCTCCGTCTGACCACTTGGTTTTTCCCTAGTTTAACAAGAAACTTGAGGTTAACTCGTTGCTCGTGACCACTTGGATTTTTCCTATTTAACAAGAAACTTGAGTTAACGTTGCTCCGTCTGACCACTTGCAGTTTTCCTAGTTTAACAAGAAACTTGAGGTTAACCCGTTGCTGTCCGTGACCACTTGGCATTTTCCCTAGTTTAACAAGAAACTTGAGGTTAACTGTTCTCCGTCGACCATTGGCAGTTTTCCCTATTTAACAAGAACTGAGGTTAACTCGTTGCTCCGTCTGACCACTTGGCATTTTCCTAGTTTAACAAGAAACTTGAGGTTAACTCGTTGCTCCTCTGACCACTTGTAGTTTTCCCTAGTTTAACAAGAAACTTGAGGTTACTCGTTGCTCGTCCTGCCACTTGGCAGTTTTCCTTTTTTACAAGAAACTTGAGGTTAACTTGCTCGTCTGACCACTTGGATTTTCCCTATTTAACAAGAAACTTGAGGTTAACCGTTGCTCCGTCGACATTGGCAGTTTCCCTAGTTAACAAAAAACTTGAGTTAACCGTTGCTCCGTCTACCACTTGGCATTTTCCCTAGTTTAACAAGAACTTGAGTTAACCGTTGCTCCGTCTGACCACTTGGCATTTTCCCTAGTTTAACAAGAAACTTGAGGTTAACCGTTGCTACGTCGACATTGGCAGTTTTCCCTAGTTAAAAAGAAACTTGAGGTTAACTTTGCTCCGTCTGACCACTTGGCATTTTCCCTAGTTTAACAAGAAACTTGAGGTTAACCCTTGCTCGTCTGACCACTTGCAGTTTTCCCTAGTTTAACAAGAAACTTGAGGTTAACCGTTGCTCCGTCTGACCACTTGGCAGTTTTCCCTAGTTTAACAAGAAACTTGAGGTTAACCGTTGCTCCGTCTGACCACTTGGCATTTTCCTAGTTTAACAAGAAACTTGAGGTTAACTCGTTGCTACGTCTGCCACTTGGCATTTTCCCTAGTTTAACAAGAAACTTGAGGTTAACCGTTGCTCCGTCTGACCACTTGGCAGTTTTCCCTAGTTTAACAAGAAACTGAGGTTAACCGTTGCTCCGTCTGACCACTTGGCAGTTTTCCCTAGTTTAACAAGAACTTGAGGTTAACCGTTGCTCCGTCTGACCACTTGCTTTTCCCTAGTTTAACAAGAAACTGAGTTAACTCGTTGCTCCGTCTGACCACTTGCTGTTCCCTATTTAACAAAAAACTTGAGTTAACTCGTTGCTCCGTCTGACCACTTGGCATTTTCCCTAGTTTAACAAGAAACTTGAGGTTAACTCGTTGCTACTCTGCCACTTGGCAGTTTTCCTTAGTTTAACAAGAAACTTGAGGTACCCTTGCTCCGTCTGACCACTTGGAGTTTTCCCTAGTATAACAAGAAACTTGAGGTTAACTCGTTGCTCCGTCTGACCACTTGGCAGTTTTCCCTAGTTTAACAAGAAACTTGAGTGTAACTCGTTGCTCCGTCTGACCACTTGGTTTGTTCCCTAGTTTAACAAGAAACTTGAGGTTAACTCGTTGCTCGTCTGACCACTTGGTAGTTTTCCCTAGTTTAACAAGAAACTTGAGGTTAACTCGTTGCTACGTCTGACCACTTGGAGTTTTCCCTAGTTTAACAAGAAACTTGAGGTTAACCCGTTGCTCCGTCTGACCACTTGGCAGTTTTCCCTAGTTTAACAAGAAACTTGAGGTTAACTCGTTGCTCAGCTGACCACTTGGCATTTTCCCTAGTTTAACAAGAAACTTGAGGTTAAACTCGTTGCTCGTCGACTTTGGCAGTTTTCCCTAGTTTAACAAGAAACTTGAGGTTAACCGTTGCTCCGTCTGACCACTTGGCATTTTCCCTAGTTTAACAAGAAACTTGAGGTTAACTCGTTGCTCACTCTGACCACTTGGTATTTTCCCTAGTTTAACAAGAAACTTGAGGTTAACTCGTTGCTACGTCGACCTTGGCAGTTTTCCCTAGTTTAACAAGAAACTTGAGGTTAACTCCGTTTGCTCCGCTGACCACTTGGCATTTTCCCTAGTTTAACAAGAAACTTGAGTTAACCTTGTTCCGTCTGACCACTTGGCAGTTTTCCCTAGTTTAACAAGAAACTTGAGTTAACCCGTTGTAGCTTCAGTCTGAAAAAACTTGGCTAGTTTATTCCCTAGTTTAACAAGAAACTTGAGTTAACCCGTTGCTACGTCGACTTTGGCAGTTTTCCCTAGTTTAACAAGAAACTTGAGGTTAACTCGTTGCTCAGCTGACCACTTGGCAGTTTTCCCTAGTTTAACAAGAAACTTGAGGTTAACTCGTTGCTCGTCGAACTTTGGCAGTTTTCCCTAGTTTAACAAGAAACTTGAGGTTAACCCGTTGCTCCGTCTGACCACTTGGCAGTTTTCCCTAGTTTAACAAGAAACTTGAGGTTAACCCGTTGCTCCGTCTGACCACTTGGCATTTTTCCCTAGTTTAACAAGAAACTTGAGGTTAACTCGTGGCTCGTCGACTTGGCAGTTTTCCCTAGTTAAAAGAAACTTGAGGTTAACCGTTGCTCCGTCTGACCACTTGGCAGTTTTCCCTATTTAACAAGAAACTTGAGTTAACCGTTGTTCCGTCTGCCACTTGGCAGTTTTCCTATTTAACAAAAACTTGAGTTAACCGTTGCTCCGTCGGACTTGGCAGTTTTCCCTAGTTTAACAAGAAACTTGAGGTAATCGTTGCTCCGTCTGACCACTTGGCAGTTTTCCCTAGTTTAACAAGAAACTTGAGTTAACCGTTGCTCGTCTGACCACTTGCAGTTTTCCCTAGTTTAACAATAAACTTGAGGTTAACTCGTTTGTCTGACCACTTGGTATTTTCCTAGTTTAACAAGAAACTTGAGGTTAACTCGTTGCTCCGTCTGACCACTTGGCAGTTTTCCCTAGTTTAACAAGAAACTTGAGGTTAACCGTTGCTCCGTCTGACCACTTGGCAGTTTTCCCCAGTTTAACAAGAAACTTGAGGTTAACTCGTTGCTCCGTCTGACCACTTGGCATTTTCCCTAGTTTAACAAGAAACTTGAGGTTAACCGTTGCTCCGTCTGACCACTTGGCAGTTTTCCCTAGTTTAACAAGAAACTTGAGGTTAACCCGTTGCTCCGTCTGACCACTTGGCAGTTTTCCCCAGTATAACAAGAAACTTGAGGTTAACCGTTGCTCCGTCTGACCACTTGGCATTTGTCCCTAGTTTAACAAGAAACTTGAGGTTAACTCGTTGCTCAGTCTGACCACTTGGAGTTTTTCCCTAGTTTAACAAGAAACTTGAGGTTAACTCGTTGCTCGTCTGACCACTTGGCAGTTTTCCCTAGTTTAACAAGAAACTTGAGGTTAACTCGTTGCTCAGCTGACACTTTGGCATTTTTCCCTAGTTTAACAAGAAACTTGAGGTTAACCCGTTGCTCGTCTGACCACTTGTCAGTTTTCCCTAGTTTAACAAGAAACTTGAGGTTAACCCGTTGCTCCGTCTGACCACTTGGCAGTTTTCCCTAGTTTAACAAGAAACTTGAGGTTAACCCGTTGCTCCGTCTGACCACTTGGTTTTTCCCTAGTTTAACAAGAAACTTGAGGTTAACCGTGCTACGTCTGACACTTGGCAGTTTTCCCTAGTATTAACAAGAAACTTGAGGTTAACCCGTTGCTCCGTCTGACCACTTGGCAGTTTTTCCCTAGTTTAACAAGAAACTTGAGGTTAACTCGTTGCCCGTCTGACCACTTGGCATTTTCCCTAGTTATAACAAGAAACTTGAGGTTAACTCGTGCTACGTCGACTTGGCAGTTTTCCCTAGTATAACAAGAAACTTGAGGTTAACCGTTGCTCCGTCTGACCACTTGGCAGTTTTCCCTAGTTTAACAAGAAACTTGAGGTTAAACCGTTGCTCGCTGACCTTGGCAGTTTTTCCCTAGTTTAACAAGAAACTTGAGGTTAACCCGTTGCTCCGTCTGACCACTTGGCATTTTCCCTAGTTTAACAAGAAACTTGAGGTTAACCGTTGCTCCGTCTGACACTTGGCAGTTTTCCCTAGTTTAACAAGAAACTTGAGGTTAACTCCGTTGCTCCGTCTGACCACTTGGCATTTTTCCCTAGTTTAACAAGAAACTTGAGGTTAACTCGTTGCTACGTCGGAACTTTGGCAGTTTTCCCTAGTTTAACAAGAAACTTGAGGTTAACTCGTTGCTCCGTCTGACACTTGGCATTTTTCCCTAGTTTAACAAGAAACTTGAGGTTAACTCGTTGCTACTGACACTTGGCATTTTTCCCTAGTTTAACAAGAACTTGAGGTTAACCCGTTGCTCCGTCTGACCACTTGGCAGTTTTCCTAGTTTATAACAAGAAACTTGAGGTTAACCGTTGCTCCGTCTGACCACTTGGCAGTTTTCCTAGTTTAACAAGAAACTTGAGGTTAACCCGTTGCTCCGTCTGACCACTTGGTCTTGTTTCCCTAGTTTAACAAGAAACTTGAGTTTACCGTTGCTCCGTCTGACCACTTGGTCTTTTCCCTAGTTTAACAAGAAACTTGAGGTTAACTCGTTGCTCGCCTGACCACTTGGCATTTTTCCCATAGTTTAACAAGAAACTTGAGGTTAACTCGTTGCTCGTCTGACCACTTGGTTTTTCCCTAGTTTAACAAGAAACTTGAGGTTACTCGTTGCTCCGTCTGACCACTTGGCAGTTTTCCCTAGTTTAACAAGAAACTTGAGGTTAACTCGTTGCTCCGTCTGACCACTTGGCAGTTTTCCCTAGTTTAACAAGAAACTTGAGGTTAACTCGTTGCTCCGTCTGACCACTTGGCAGTTTTCCCTAGTTTAACAAGAAACTCGAGGTTAACCCGTTGCTCCGTCTGACCACTTGGCAGTTTTCCCTAGTTTAACAAGAAACTTGAGGTTAACTCTCCGTTGTCGTATACCGTCCTTGACCACTTGGCAGTTTTCCCTAGTTTAACAAGAAACTTGAGTTAACTCGTTGCTCCGTCTGACCACTTGGCAGTTTTCCCTAGTTTAACAAGAAACTTGAGGTTAACTCGTTGCTCCGTCTGACCACTTGGCAGTTTTCCCTAGTTTAACAAGAAACTTGAGGTTAACTCGTTGCTCCGTCTGACCACTTGGCAGTTTTCCCTAGTTTAACAAGAAACTTGAGGTTAACTCGTTGCTCCGTCTGACCACTTGGCAGTTTTCCCTAGTTTAACAAGAAACTTGAGGTTAACTCGTTGCTCCGTCTGATCACTTGGCAGTTTTCCCTAGTTTAACAAGAAACTTGAGGTTAACTCGTTGCTCCGTCTGACCACTTGGCAGTTTTCCCTAGTTTAACAAGAAACTTGAGGTTAACTCGTTGCTCCGTCTGACCACTTGGCAGTTTTCCCTAGTTTAACAAGAAACTTGAGGTTAACTCGTTGCTCCGTCTGACCACTTGGATTTTCCCTAGTTTAACAAGAAACTTGAGGTTAACTCGTTGCTACTCTGGACCATTGGCAGTTTTTCCCTAGTTTAACAAGAATCTTGAGGTTAAACCGTTGCTCGTCTGACCAACCACTTGGTAGTTTTCCCTAGTTTAACAAGAAACTTGAGGTTGACCCGTTGCTCCATCTGACCACTTGGCATTTTTCCCTAGTTTAACAAGAAACTTGAGGGTTACCCGTTGCTCCGTCTGACCACTTGGTAGTTTTCCCTAGTTTAACAAGAAACTTGAGGTTGACCCGTTGCTCCATCCAACCACTTGGCAGTTTTCCCCAGTATAACAAAAAACTTGAGTTTAACCCGTTGTTCCGTCTGACCACTTGGCAGTTTTCCCTAGTTTAACAAGAAACTTGAGGTTAACTCGGTTTTTGTCTGACCACTTGGTCTTGTTCCCTAGTTTAACAAGAAACTTTAGGTTAACTCGTTGCTCCGTCTGACCACTTGGCAATTTTCCCTAGTTTAACAAGAAACTTGAGGTTAACCCGTTGCTCGGTCTGACCACTTGGCAGTTTTCCCTAGTTTAACAAGAAACTTGAGGTTAACTCGTTGCTCGGTCTGACCACTTGGCATTTTTCCCCAGTTTAACAAGAAACTTGAGTGTAACTCGTTGCTCCGTCTGACCACTTGGTCTTGTTCCCTAGTTTAACAAGAAACTTGAGGTTAACTCGTTGCTCGGTCTGACCACTTGGCAGTTTTCCCTAGTTTAACAAGAAACTTGAGGTTAACACGTTGCTCGGTCTGACCACTCTGCAGTTTTCCCTAGTTTAACAAGAAACTTGAGGTTAACTCGTTGCTCCGTCTGACCACTTGGCATTTTTCCCTAGTTTAACAAGAAACTTGAGGTTAACCCGTTGCTCGGTCTGACCACTTGGCTGTTTTCCCTAGTTTAACAAGAAACTTGAGGTTAACCCGTTGCTCCATCTGACCACTTGGCATTTTTCCCTAGTTTAACAAGAAACTTGAGGTTAACACGTTGCTCGGTCTGACCACTTGGCAGTTTTCCCTAGTTTAACAAGAAACTTGAGGTTAACACGTTGCTCGGTCTGACCACTTGGCAGTTTTCCCTAGTTTAACAAGAAACTTGAGGTTAACTCGTTGCTCCGTCTGACCACTTGGCAGTTTTCCCTAGTTTAACAAGAAACTTGAGTTTAACCCGTTGCTCGGTCTGACCACTCGGCTTTTTTTCCGACGCGCCACTAGTGCGTAGACTAATTCAATCAACTGCTACAGTCATGTTCAAACTGAGCGACCTGCTGGCTTGTCTAGCGAGCTCAGGGCGGGGGAAGGATCATCAAACACAGTCATGTTCAAACCTGTCTAGCGAGCTAAGGGTGGGGGAAGGATCATCAGACACAGTCATGTTCAAACCTGTCTAGCGAGCTAAGGGTGGGGGAAGGACCATCAGACACAGTCATGTTCAAACCTGTCTAGCGAGCTAAGGGTGGGGGAAGGACCATCAGACACAGTCATGTTCAAACCTGTCGCGGCACGCTCGCAGTTTGCAGCATCAGTCCGGTTATTTAATAGCCACACCTCGTATACTAAGGTTCAACATGAGAATATGCTGACGACCTTCGGCCCGAGCTACTTTTCTCGAGCACGGCAGAACTAGAGTGTATGTGTATGTGATGATTGTAGTAAAATAAAAGGTACCCTTGTGCTGAGTGTTTGACGGATCTCTTTGTAAGAGTCCCCCGGGCATTCCTCTGAGCAGACACATGACCTTGTAGCCACCGTACAAGAAGGAACAACACAGGAACACTCCCCAGAGCAGGAACAGCGTCTGGAAGACATACTTCAACACCTGCAGACAACAAGTACAGTACTGGTGGGGTGACTCACCATATTTACAGTGGTACTACATCCCTCCTGGTAGAGACTCACCATATTTACAGTGGCACTACACCCCTCCTGGTAGAGTGACTCACCATATTTACAGTGGTACTACATCCCTCCTGGTAGAGACTCACCATATTTACAGTGGCACTACACCCCTCCTGGTAGAGACCATATTTACAGTGGCACTACACCCCTCCTGGTAGAGACTCACCATATTTACAGTGGCACTACACCCCTCCTGATAGAGACTCACCATATTTACAGTGGTACTACACCCCTCCTGGTAGAGTGACTCACCATATTTACAGTGGCACTACATCCCTCCTGGTAGAGACTCACCATATTTACAGTGGCACTACACCCCTCCTGGTAGAGTGACTCACCATATTTACAGTGGCACTACACCCCTCCTGGTAGAGACTCACCATATTTACAGTGGCACTACACCCCTCCTGGTAGAGTGACTCACCATATTTACAGTGGTACTACATCCCTCCTGGTAGAGACTCACCATATTTACAGTGGCACTACACCCCTCCTGGTAGAGACTCACCATATTTACAGTGGCACTACACCCCTCCTGGTAGAGACTCACCATATTTACAGTGGCACTACACCCCTCCTGGTAGAGTGACTCACCATATTTACAGTGGCACTACATCCCTGCTGGTAGAGACTCACCATATTTAAAGTGGTACTACACCCTCCTGTTAGAGTGACTCACCATATTTACAGTGGTACTACACCCTCCTGATAGAGTGACTCACCATTAGTTGCTCCTGGAATGTCACCACGATGTCTGATCCCAGGATGAAAGTGAAGTGCGCAGTGATGACCAATGACAGACAAGACTTGCGTCGCATCTTCTCTGGACCCAGCTTCAACTAGTACAGACAACACCCGTATGGAGTGTTAACATCTCACAACAACAGGACTACACTAGCACTCTCTGGACCCAGCTTCAACTAGTACAGACAACACCCGTTTGGAGTGTTACTATCTCACAACAACAGGACTACACTAGCACTCTCTGGACCCAGCTTCAACTAGTACAGACAACACCCGTTTGGAGTGTTAACATCTCACAACAACAGGACTACACTAGCACTCTCTGGACCCAGCTTCAACTAGTACAGACAACACCCGTTTGGAGTGTTAACATCTCACAACAACAGGACTACACTAGCACTCTCTGGACCCAGCTTCAACTAGTACAGATAACACCCGTTTGGAGTGTTAACATCTCACAACAACAGGACTACACTAGCACTCTCTGGACCCAGCTTCAACTAGTACAGACAACACCCGTTTGGAGTGTTAACATCTCACAACAACAGGACTACACTAGCACTCTCTGGACCCAGCTTCAACTAGTACAGACAACACCCGTTTGGAGTGTTACTATCTCACAACAACAGGACTACACTAGCACTCTCTGGACCCAGCTTCAACTAGTACAGACAACACCCGTTTGGAGTGTTAACATCTCACAACAACAGGACTACACTAGCACTCTCTGGACCCAGCTTCAACTAGTACAGACAACACCCGTTTGGAGTGTTAACATCTCACAACAACAGGACTACACTAGCACTCTCTGGACCCGCTTCAACTAGCACAGACAACACCCGTTTGGAGTGTTAACATCTCACAACAACAGGACTACACTAGCACTCTCTGGACCCAGCTTCAACTAGTACAGACAACACCCGTTTGGAGTGTTAACATCTCACAACAACAGGACTACACTAGCACTCTCTGGACCCAGCTTCAACTAGTACAGACAACACCCGTTTGGAGTGTTAACATCTCACAACAACAGGACTACACTAGCACTCTCTGGACCCAGCTTCAACTAGTACAGACAACACCCGTTTGGAGTGTTACTATCTCACAACAACAGGACTACACTAGCACTCTCTGGACCCAGCTTCAACTAGTACAGACAACACCCGTTTGGAGTGTTAACATCTCACAACAACAGGACTACACTAGCACTCTCTGGACCCAGCTTCAACTAGTACAGACAACACCCGTTTGGAGTGTTAACATCTCACAACAACAGGACTACACTAGCACTCTCTGGACCCAGCTTCAACTAGTACAGACAACACCCGTTTGGAGTGTTAACATCTCACAACAACAGGACTACACTAGCACTCTCTGGACCCAGCTTCAACTAGTACAGACAACACCCGTTTGGAGTGTTAACATCTCACAACAACAGGACTACACTAGCACTCTCTGGACCCAGCTTCAACTAGTACAGACAACACCCGTTTGGAGTGTTAACATCTCACAACAACAGGACTACACTAGCACTCTCTGGACCCAGCTTCAACTAGTACAGACAACACCCGTTTGGAGTGTTAACATCTCACAACAACAGGACTACACTAGCACTCTCTGGACCCAGCTTCAACTAGTACAGACAACACCCGTTTGGAGTGTTAACATCTCACAACAACAGGACTACACTAGCACTCTCTGGGAGGAAGCTTCAACTAGTACAGACAACACCCGTTTGGAGTGTTATCATCTCACAACAACAGGACTACACTAGCACTCTCTGGACCCAGCTTCAACTAGTACAGACAACACCCGTTTGGAGTGTTACTATCTCACAACAACAGGACTACACTAGCACTCTCTGGACCCAGCTTCAACTAGTACAGACAACACCCGTATGGAGTGTTAACATCTCACAACAACAGGACTACACTAGCACTCTCTGGACCCAGCTTCAACTAGCACAGACAACACCCGTTTGGAGTGTTAACATCTCACAACAACAGGACTACACTAGCACTCTCTGGACCCAGCTTCAACTAGTACAGACAACACCCGTTTGGAGTGTTAACATCTCACAACAACCGGACTACACTAGCACTCTCTGGACCCAGCTTCAACTAGTACAGACAACACCCGTTTGGAGTGTTAACATCTCACAACAACAGGACTACACTAGCACTCTCTGGACCCAGCTTCAACTAGTACAGACAACACCCGTTTGGAGTGTTAACATCTCACAACAACAGGACTACACTAGCACTCTCTGGACCCAGCTTCAACTAGTACAGACAACACCCGTATGGAGTGTTATCATCTCACAACAACAGGACTACACTAGCACTCTCTGGACCCAGCTTCAACTAGTACAGACAACACCCGTATGGAGTGTTAACATCTCACAACAACAGGACTACACTAGCACTCTCTGGACCCAGCTTCAACTAGCACAGACAACACCCGTTTGGAGTGTTAACATCTCACAACAACAGGACTACACTAGCACTCTCTGGACCCAGCTTCAACTAGTACAGACAACACCCGTTTGGAGTGTTAACATCTCACAACAACAGGACTACACTAGCACTCTCTGGACCCAGCTTCAACTAGTACAGACAACACCCGTTTGGAGTGTTAACATCTCACAACAACAGGACTACACTAGCACTCTCTGGACCCAGCTTCAACTAGTACAGACAACACCCGTTTGGAGTGTTAACATCTCACAACAACAGGACTACACTAGCACTCTCTGGACCCAGCTTCAACTAGTACAGACAACACCCGTATGGAGTGTTACTATCTCACAACAACAGGACTACACTAGCACTCTCTGGACCCAGCTTCAACTAGTACAGACAACACCCGTTTGGAGTGTTACTATCTCACAACAACAGGACTACACTAGCACTCTCTGGACCCAGCTTCAACTAGTACAGACAACACCCGTATGGAGTGTTACTATCTCACAACAACAGGACTACACTAGCACTCTCTGGACCCAGCTTCAACTAGTACAGATAACACCCGTTTGGAGTGTTAACATCTCACAACAACAGGACTACACTAGCACTCTCTGGACCCAGCTTCAACTAGTACAGACAACACCCGTTTGGAGTGTTAACATCTCACAACAACAGGACTACACTAGCACTCTCTGGACCCAGCTTCAACTAGTACAGACAACACCCGTATGGAGTGTTACTATCTCACAACAACAGGACTACACTAGCACTCTCTGGACCCAGCTTCAACTAGCACAGACAACACCCGTTTGGAGTGTTAACATCTCACAACAACAGGACTACACTAGCACTCTCTGGGAGGAAGCTGGTAAACTACATTGTCAAGGTAACACCCTTTACCTCAGTCCTCCCGGACCAAAGTGGGCTGTACTCTCCGTTCAACCCCCCCCCCCCCTCCCTTGTAGCCTTGGGGCTCCACAGCATCATCCCGCAATCAAGCCATACCGACTAAGCGCCCGCCGTCTGTTGGTGAATATAGCACCAACTTTTGTATATAAAGGGTGTCACATGGTCAATACAACGAACCCTCCTCCTCTTAATCTCAGTTTTCTAGACCAGAACCGCTACTTTTTCATTCAAGTAGCTACTCGTCTGTTTCACGAGGCTGAGTTGAGCCCGTTCCTGACCAAGTGCCAGGCATCGAACCCGGAACTTCTGGATGTGTAACCAGGAACTCTTGACCACTAGACCAGAGGGGTGGTCGAAAAAATAATTAAAGAGAGTTTAAATCAAATTTAACATATTTTATAGAAATATTCACTTATTGAACAGTAATATTATGGTTGTTATAATGTTTTTATTAATATTATTATTAATACCTAGTATTACTATCATATAAATGTCCAGAATTTGATTTCTATCACAAAAGGAAAACCAAACTTGCAGCATTACTTGATGAACACTTTTACCACTTAGTACTTTGTTTACTGTGAGCTCTCCACTGTATAATTATTATTAGGGTTAAGCTAAGTTCACTTTTTCAATTAGAAATGAAGTTGAATCAAATAATATTAAATATTCTTGAAGCCCAATCAAAGTTCAAATAATTTAAAAAAAATATTTATCTTGGGGGGGAAAAAAATGTTACATAGGTAAATAATTTTAAACATTAAAATATAATTTACAAAATGTTGTATTGCAAATATAATTATAACATATTTCGTCCTTAGTTGAGAAATTAAATTATTATCACAACATATAGTTTAATTATTTCAGACTTCTGTCATCTTAACTTTAATCTGTGATGGTTATAACATCACAACATTAAATAGCTTGTGATAAATATGTATTTTAATCATAAATATTTCCAAATAAATTGAAAAATGACAGTTAAACACGAGAATTGAGCCAGGGATCTTTGGCTTAGCGCGCCAACGCTCTTCCACTGAGCTATCCTGGTATTGTGCCGTGCTCATGGCCATTCTACACTCATTTTTTTAAAAAGGCCAAGTCTGTGATGGACGTGTGGATATAATCTGCTACTAGGTTTCAAAGCTATCATTGATACCACAACCACCGACAACTCGGTTGTGTCCTTGTGCTGCCAATAGCACAAATACATTGAACGTTCCAAGCGAATAAAGATGGCCGAAAGCAATGCTACACAATTACGTATAGGGTATATGGGAGATGAATGATTATAGCTACGAAGATCACTCGTAGCTGAGTCATATTCTAATACATTGAGAAAACGAAAACAAAAAAAATTATTGGCGAAGCTTTATTGCTGTGAAATCTAAGCTGATGAATATTCTAAGTAGAGTTGAAGATTTAGAAGCTTCACTACCCCACTTCCCTGCTCCCTAGTTATTCCTGCCATTGAATTGTTCCTAAATTCTGGTTTTTTCTCATTATTATTTAGTCACTAAATTTTGTTTAGTTGTAATCTCCTGTACACTATATAATGTATTGTTTTGCAAGCTATTTGTTCTGTATTTTATCTATATTAACTTGCTATTTAGGTATCGACTGTTGGCTAGCACTTTAATCAAGAAAAATGAAATGCAAGCAATTCAACATTTTATAAAATAAAGTTTTCATGTGCAGGCAAATATCTTCCTTGATTTCCTCTACTATAACCGTCAGACCCTTTGTTCATTTCCGAAGGCGTGAAGGGGTAAGAATCACTCAAGAGTCTGGTGTGTATGGCCATAATGGGCACGTGAAACTAATCCGTCACCCGCTTTGGTGGCCGCATGGCCTAAGGCGTCACTCTCACAATACGTTGGACTGACAATGACAAGGAGATTGTTATTCGGTCCCGGTCGGGTGTTCTGAGTATGTTTATTGAAGCTAGTTTTAATAATCTCCGGTTTTCTTATCTATAGAGTTGAGTAAACATTATCACACTTTTTTTTAATCTTCACGTGTCAACCTACAACAATGTGCACATTCCCACTTGTTTTTATGTAAACTATATAATTTATATGGTTTAATTTGGAGAAAAAACTGCCTAAGGCGTCATTCAGTACAAAGAGTGTTTCAGTATTGAAATTATTTAAGATTTATTAAGATAATTTAAATTTTATATGATTTGTTAATCATATATCTATTTTATACATCACTAACGACACTATTTTATTGTGTAATAAATCATAACTAAAAAAACTAACTATATAGATGGCAGCACTATCAGCACAGCTTGTATACTATCACACGACACTTGCTTGTACTAGAAACCAAGTGTGCTAGCTAGCGACTAGATAGATATCTGTATACTAGCTAGTACAATGGAAACGGGACTAGAGTATTCACACGCTGCTAGTTTGGTACTAGGTTCTAGTGCAAATATTTATGGAACGTCAGAGATTAATTTTGGGTGCAGAAGCTGCATTAATTATTAATAATGACATTGAAAATTATGAAAGGGGGCGTAGTAAAAGAATATGGGCACAGGACTGGCTGGAAAGACGAAATAATGGTCACGGGATGCTAAAAATGATACATCCGGGGTGACACTAACGTTAAGTACCTCCCTGAAATTGTATTCATTTATTTACAATGTGGTCAGAAGCTCCTAAACCCATGGGTGTCCAAGTATAGTATCCTTGATACACAAATGTTCTTTTTTTAGGCCTACGCACACTTTATATTCTAAAAAAACAACCACCCGAGATTGGCATTCCATCAAGTTTATTTATATTAAAATTGGGTCTCGAACACAGTTTGTGGTTTTTAAATTACATGTTTTTAATTAAGTATATTGTCATATTGTGGTATTATATAAACAAGGATGCTTAGAATAATTTTCTGCCAACGACAAAATAACATCCGATGACCATATTGGTGACATTTCTACCCATTTCTCTACACACCGTCTCAGCGTGCATTGATTGGTCGAATTACACAGACTAGTGTCGGAACTAGTACGAAAATAGCACGTGTTCTATCCTCACAGCTATAATGGTAGTCAGTACCAAGAGATAGAACCAGTATCCTGTTCTGATTCCCACGACGCTAGATGATGACGTGCTAGCTATCACACTGGATTTCAAATACGAGCTAGTGTCGCGTGATACGGGTATCATCAAAACCAAAGGCAGAAAGCATTATATCTACACTAGAATTTACAATGTGTCTTCTTAAGTCCATGGAAAAAAAATTATAAAAAAATTGCAGCACAATCAATACAGTTTGTATATGAGTCAGAACTAGAAGCAGGAAGCACTACTAACACTACACTAGATTCTACCATGTAGATGTCTGCTTATGGCATTGATCTATGTGTATCATCCTGGCCACCCGACTTTTGGCCAACCGGTTTTTGAAAACGTCTATCATTTGTGCTACGTTAGTGCTGGTTAGTGCTCGATTTTCATCGTTAGTCCCGTATATTTGAGGCACTAATTCACAATTGTTTATGGGTGGCTAGGGAAATATCTCCCTGTTCACCCAGTATAAGAAATAATAGATATAACCCTTTTTTGAAAACGCCCATCGTTTGTTCTACGTTAGTGCTGGTTAATGAATTAGTCGTGAATTAGTACCTCAAATTTACATCATTAACGATGAAAATCAACCACTAACCAGCACTAACGTAGCACAAACGGTGGGAACTTTCAAAAACCAGGTGGCTAAAAGTCGGGTGGCCAGGGTGACACACATCATTTATCTTTATAATATTCTATAAGCTATCGTCTTCACTCTATTGTGTAAGAGAGGAAGAAACTTTCGGGGAACATTCTCTCTCTTACACACATACAAGGCAATTTGGCATTTTACATAGTTCGCTAATTTGAATGAATATATGATATATATCACTGTATGGTTAGTTAAATGAAATAAATGAGTTAATAAAGGTTTTAAAAGGATAATTAAATTCAAAACTCATGACTTATTTCTTTAAATAAGTCAATATAAGCTAATATATTAATACTTCCCTTCCTACAAGCCTATAACCTAACTTAAACACAAAGTTGGTCATTAGAACAAACGTAATCAATTTAATTATAATTAACGAACATTAAATATAACATGATTTCTGAAAGCCATATACAAGCTGAGAGCCAACTTTAAATATATTGTAATATACTAATACTTCCTACAAGCCCTATAACTTTAATGATAGTTTGAATGTAAAACTACTACACAAAGTATTTTTATTCAAACAATTGTAATTAAGTGTTAAATTACTTTATTTCATGAAAGTTATTGATCATTAAATATAATAGGGGTTTTGAAAGCAATAGGCTTTACAAGCTAAGAGCCAACTCTAAATATATTGTAGTATAATAATACTTCTTAAAAGCCTATAACCTAAAGGATGGTTTGAATGTAAAGCTACTACACAAAGTTTGGCAATCAAACAAATATAATGAAGTTTTAAGCTATCTTTTTTCATTATAGTTATCGAACTTTCAATATAATATTGTTTCTGAAACCAATATATAAGCTAATACCCAACTTTAAATATATTGTAGTCCTGGAAGAATGTAAACAACATGAGGGATAGTTAAATATTTTAATATCAAAGATTATATTTGTATTTGTAAGATATTACCTTTAAAACTTATAATATTCTTAATCATACTTGTGCCGCATATAATAGTGCACAATTTATTTAAACTAATTCTTAAGTTAATCTAGCATTTGTTATTGTATTACATTGTGTTAGTAGTACGCCCCAAAGTTTAACACTGTTCACGATTCACGTTCGTCACATATTATTAATCTCCTGAAAGTCCTTCCCAGTGTTTACAACTGAGCACTTCACTATTCCCCTCCCCATCAAAAAGGTGAATATGTGAGACTTCTCGGAGGAGGTGGGGGTGCTTCTTCCTTTGAGGCTAAACGTGACCTTGAGGGATTTCTTCATTCTGCTCCCCTAGAGGTGACTTTGGTAGGATGGACCTGCGCTCGTTTGAGACTGGTGAAGTTTCTTGGTCCTTCTAATGTCTCCAGCTCTTGCCTTTTCATCGACAATAGGTGGTAGGCACTGTCGTTCTCACTGCCACTAGGGAGCGGGATCCCACCATTCACATCTTCCAACCCCTGGACAAGACAGAATGGCTGGGAGACACATCCTCAAGGCTGCTCCTTTTATTGGATTATCTGGAAGGCGTTATTTGGTTCAAATGTCTCTTAACAATGTTTACATTCACACACAGTAAATATAAGCGCCTCCCTAGCACTTTATGCGCTTACGCTTCATTCCATGTAATTTTATTTTTGTTGAACTGTTTCATTAAAACTTTCTCCCCTTTCTTGAAATGACACTCCCATTTACCCGAGTTCTTTATTTGCCCCTCTTGATGAACACTTACTTTGCTTTGGACTTGTGTTAGTAGTAGTTCTCTGTTGTCATATTATTAACCCTATTGTTGATTATATCCAACCGAGTCCCACCTAACATAAGCTCTGCTGGGGATACTCCAGTTGTGATGTGTGTGGTGTTTCGGTAGGTTAGTAGAAATTCTTTCATTGCCGTGAATAAATCGACTCCTTCCTATTTAGCTTTGCGTAAGCATTGTTTTATTTGACACACTCCGTTTTCAGATTGTCCATTAGCTGTGGGATGGTATGGGGCCCAGACCTACATTCTATGCCGTTTCTTGAATAGAGTTCAGTAAATTTGGTAGAACTTATTAGTTAACTGTCATTATCGGATATCGGATCGGATTGGATATCCAAACCAAGAAAAAGTTGTAGTAAGGGCACAAATTGTTGCAGCGGAAGTAGTCGACTTCATTGAGCATACATCAAGCCATTTACTGTGAGCATCAACAACAAGTAAGTTACTCATCTCTTTATAGATCCAAGTAAGTCAATGTGGATTCGACTCCACGGTGTTGCCGGCCACTTACATGGAATCAAACTACTTTTATAAGGTGATTGTTGAACTACCCGACATGTGTAGCATACCAAAACGTAGTTCTCAACTCCTTGTTCATGCGGGGCCACCAGAAGTAATTCTTAGCTAATAGTTTAGTCTTAACCACTCCTATGTGCCTAACATGTAACTCCCTCAGGATTCTGTCTCGAAGGGAAACCAATCTGCTTCCTCGAAAAATGCACCCTCCTTCGACATTTAGTTAATCTTGTATGGACTTGAACTGGGTAGTGGCTCCTTAGCTGCTGCCGGCCAACCATTAACAATGCACTTCGCCAGCCTGCTTAGCACTGGATCTGTTCTGCTATTAAGTCCACTAGTTTTATGTTTAGGTTACAGAGTCCCTCCTGGAAACTTTGGGAGTAATGTCAAAGAGGACTTTCATGTTCCAAATCTGACGGCTGGACTGCACAAGACAAGTAATCAGCACAATTCTTATGGGTGGGCACAAACTGTATCTGGTAGTCAAGATTTGATAGGAGATACGCATAGTTTTGGAGGCGATTTGCGGAAAGAACTGGTATTCCTTTCTTTGGCCTTAGTGACCAGCGGATCAGCCTAAATTTCCACATATACAAATATTGCGCAAACTTTTGCACTCCAAAAACCAAGCCTAGTGCTTCCCTATGCATTTGGGAATATTTGCATTCTGTCTCTGTCAGCGTGCGGGAGGCATATTCAACCGGACGTATTGTTAATCTTCATATAGTTGATTCAGAACCCCAGAGAGTTCCATTGGTCTGGCGTCTGTTGTGAGTATCAACTCTTTCGTTGGGTCATAATGAGCCAATATTATAGCCGATGTTATTTTTACCTTAATTTGTTCAAATGCTTTAGGACACTTGAAGGTCCAGTTCCACTCGGATCTCTTCTTCATCAGACTGCATAGGAGGATTAGTATAGTTGACGCATCCTGAAGAAACCTTCTATAAAATTTCACCATCCCAAGGAAGGATTTGCCTTGGATGACGTTTACTGGTGGTTCAACCTTCAAAATTGGTTCAATCAATTTCTTATCCAACAATAGGCCTTTTTCACTCATAATGTATCCAAGATATTTAATGGATTACTGCATGAATGAGCACTCATTGGCGTTAAGTGTTAATCCATTTTTCTTGATCCTTGACAATTCATCACACAATCTCTTATCGTGTTCCTCTTTTGTTTTGCCCCCAACAATAATATCATCCTGCCATACTGCAATTCCTTCCACTCCTGCTAATACGCCTTCAATAATTCACTGAAATAACTGTGGTGCTGGTGATAATCCAAATGGAATGCGGTTGTACGAGTACAGCCCTTTGTGTGTGCTGATTGTGGCCATCTCTCTGGTACTATCATCTAGTAGTACTTGTTGATATGCACTCTGTAAATCCAATTTTGAAAAGAACATACTGCCTTGCATTGTTTGAAAAACTTCTTCTACCCTAGGTAGCGGATGGTGGTCAACCTCCAAAAATGGGTTTAGATGTCACTTTAAAATCCCCACAGATTCTGATAGAACCATCTCGGCTTAGCAATAGGAAAAATTGGCGTTCCCCATCTACTGTATTTACTGGGGAAAATAGCTCCTATTTCCTGTAAGTGAAATAATTCTGCCTCCACTTTAGGTTTTAACGCAAAGGTATGGACCTATATTTACAGAATGTTGGCAACTGCTCCATATTTTAATTTCAAATTAAATTTCCCTTTGTTAAAGGTACCCAACTCGTCTGTAAACCTGTAGAATACTTCTTCCGCAAGGTTGACAAATACTCATCTTCAGATGTCGTGTGATGTATTTGACACACTTCAAATCCAAATGTCTTCATGAAGTCTCTACCTAATAACAAAGGGCCCCCCTCTGACACCACGTGGAACCCTATTACACTCGTTTTCTCTTTGTATGTCACCTCTATAAAACAACAGCCCAGAGATTTCACTACATACTGGGTATAATATCGCAAAGTTTGATTTGTTTGTCTCAAAAGTTTTATGGAAGAACTTTCCATATACACAGATTAAACTATAGCATTGAAGGTTGCTCCTGAATCTATTTCCACAGTGAAATATTTAATTTTGAAGTTTAACAGTTGCCAGCACCGGAAGAGTTCCTTGACTCTCCACGATCATGTTGAAAAGTTTGAATTGGGAATGTTCACCAGATGTAGTTATCATGTACTTAGAAGCTGCATAAGAAGCTCTGCACATTTTCTTTATGTGCCCTTTAGTTCCACACAGATTACAGATGTAATTTCTGAACCGACAAATTTCAGATACATGGTTGTTATAACCACATACCTTGCAAGGAGGCCGGACTGATAGCTTTTGTGATGTTCCTTGACCTCTTAATTCTACCACCCTAAATATATTTGCGATTCCTCCTTTATTTTTACCCCATCAATATTGGAAAACAATTCACTATGTTCCCCAACTTGTTTTGCAATATCCGTAGCTTTTGAAAACGTTAATGTCATTGGATCCTCATTGAACAATCTTTCTTGTATTTTCCCGTTTGTCCATCACAAATTTGTCTAAGATATTGAACTCCAAATTGATCTCAAAATTACAAGTTGCTGCTAAATGCTGGACTCTAGCAGCCCAATCTGCAATACTCTCCTCGTTAGATTTAGATGCCTGATAAAATAGATATCTTTCCTTAAACACGGATACCTTCGGTGCATAATGAAATGACAGCATTATTTTAATCTCTTTTAAGTCTGGGAACATATGAGTCTATTAATGACTTGTACGCGACTTGATGTAATAAACTTAGCAAGCCATCTTTTTGTTTATTTGCATCCACCACTTTATTAGCTCTAAAAACGATTGCAACTTGCGCTCAAACACTTCCCATTCATCAACAAGTGAATTAAATTCAGTAATTTGACCAATGTAGGCTGACATGATTACTTTAGTATGCCCAATAACAAAATAAATTGACAAATACATAAGTCCACAGCGCCAATGTAGTATTCTGAATCATACTTGTGCTGCATATAATAGTGCACACTTTGTTAAACTAATTCTTAAGTTAATCTATCACTTGTTAACTGTAGTACATTGTGTTAGTACGCCTCTAAGTTTGACAACTGTTCACGACTCACATTCGTCACAGATCATCTATTTCCTGAAGGTCCTTCCCAGTGTCGCCAACTGACACTTCAAAACTGAATTATATATCCTTTAACGTAAATGTGTTTTTTAGCCAATTAGGTTATAATATCTCACTATTTTCAAACAATAATACTTCCATTCACCAGAAACTGTTTTTTGCATAAGAACTTTGAAATAACCCGTAAAATTTGTCCCCTCTAATCAATCAGACGATAAATTTTAGCGTCATGATTTGGTTCGTTGCAAGGGGTGTGTTTATATCCATCCAGTATAGTATAGAGATCACTGGATGTGGCTTATGCTCACGGAAAAACTATATAGTCAGCAGTACCGTCACAAAGCTTGTGTACCAAGTTGGAACTAAAGGCAGGAAGCACTATTACATCTACACTAGAGTTTACCATATAGCTGTCTGCTTGAGTCCAGGGAGAAAATATATAGATGGCAGCACCATGTGACAACTCACAAAGCTTGTGTTTGTCCAAATGTCCGGACTATTGTATTAACCCAACAATAGAATATCAACCAATGACATCACAACATCGAAAGGTCAGGGTTTAGAGGGAGCAATCAGCAGCACATGGAAACAAGAGACACGACCGCCGTATTAAATAGACTTCTCGTCACAACATATACCGTGACATTCACTAACATCATGCTCTACTTGTAAGTAGTCTGGATGTGTCGACGTTTAGAGTGCTCCGCAACAATCCTCTTCGGGAATGTTGGGTTGTCTTTATAAGGTTGGTGAACCTGGCTTACATGCGCAGGTATTTTATCAGCCACTATGCCTGAAAAATAGTGTTGCACTTCACTAAAAACGTCGACACAATCCAATCTTAGCTGTTGAAACATAGAAATCATTTCATTCTAAGTGGAGAAATAGCCGCGGTCACTTTTTTTGTTGTGTTAAATAAACAGTTGGTTTACAGTTAGGCCCATTGAAAATAATAATAAAAGTTTAAAATATGTGAAGTACAACTCTCAGATCATTGATGGTGTGTCTGATACACAGAATAAATTTAAAGACCATTAATGAATGGGTGCTGAAGGAGTGTGGCCTGAGAGGGAATTCAATAGAGCAATGTGAAAGAAGCGTCTTTCGTTGGTTTGGACATGTTGAGAGGATGATTGTGGATCGAGTGACGAAGCAAATATATGAAGGTAGAGTGTGTGGATCGAAAGGAAGGGGTAGGCCATGAAAGACGTGGCTAAATGTTGTAGATGAATGTGTGAGAATGAGAAACATTAAAAGTTTTAAGAATAAAAGAACATGTATGTCTCAGTGTATGGATGTTATTGAAGCGAAGGGAGTATTAAAGGATAAGGAAGTGTGGAGGAAGTTAGGGAGGTTTTTTTTAAAGCTATATGCACAGTTTCTTGCCTACAAAGCAAGGTAAAGTCGTGATTATGTATGTATGTATGTATGTATGTACGTATGTACGTATGCACGTATGTACGTATGTACGTATGTATGTAGTACGTATGTATGTACGTATGTATGTACGTATGTACGTATGTACGTATGTATGTACGTATGTATGTACGTATGTATGTACGTATGTATGTATGTACGTATTATTGTATGTATGTATGTATGTATGTATGTATGTATGTATGTTTATGTATATGTATGTATGTATGTATGTATGTATGTACGTATGTATGTATGTACGTATGTACGTATGTATGTATTATGTACGATTATGTTACTGATGTAACGTATGTATGTATGTATGTATGTAAGTATGTATGTATGTATGTATGTATGTATGTATGTATGTATAGTATGTATGTATTATGTACGTATGTACGTATGCACGTATGTACGTATGTATGTATGTATGTATTTATGTACGTATGTATGTATGTATGTATGTATGTATGTATGTAATGTTAGTAATGTATGTAGTAGTATGTATGTATGTATGTATGTACGTACGTAGTGTATGTATGTATGTATGTATGTATGTATGTATGTATGTATGTATGCTTAAGACTTGTTATAAAAAAATTCTTTCATGAGGGAGAAAGTACTGAAATAATAGCTTCAATGTGCTCTCCATCCTTACTCCAAGTTTATTTCAGGGTGTGCCATGAATATATTATCTAAGTTGGATGAGTTGCGGAACATGATGAAATACATAACAATATAAAATGGACCATTGGTGTAAAACACTTAAATAGTCACAACATTAACAATTTACTAATTAGACTCCATCATCAAACTCTATAAAGAATCAGCCTCAACGGTAACTTTTTTTTTCCTGGCAGTTGAAAAGTTATTGAAAATACAATAGTTGCATATATTACACCATTAGTCAAAATAGTAAATGTATTTATTAAGTAGATAGATACATATTTTTTTACTAATCTTTTTTACTACCGTAAAGGGCAAGGCTACCGTGAATGGACAATAATGTGTTACGAATAAACTATTAGAAGGCTTCGAGTCGAAATGGTCAACCTTAGGACACATACAGCAACAATGGAGGTATATTATTATTATTATTATTATTATATTATTATTATTATTATTATTATTATTATTATTATTATTATTATTATTATTATTATTATTATTAGCACCATGTCTTACTGCCCGTTCGGGTTATACGCACTTACGCTAATGTGTAATGGTAGAGTGATTGTGAGATGGAATGGAGGACCTACAGTTTAACGTGGGATCCGAACCACGGTGGAGTCCTGGCATTCCCCACATTCACAAGTTGTGATTAATACACGTCTTGTCAGAGTTGAAGGAAGGACTCAGCAATCAGATAAATCTGTGCCGGGACCGAGGATTGAACCCCGGACCCCCAGCACAGAAGTCCGACACTTTGCCCCTAGATCATCAGGTCACCAATGGAGGTATAACTAGTTTATTTCTCCATCATAAACATGAACAAATACAAGAGTGTATTAACAATGTTAATCTGACAAATAAAGCCAGTACGAGTCTTTAAGTGTTAAAAGCGATTCAAAATACACGATTAAACTAAAACCTCCAGTTAGAAATATAATCGAGGTCCACCTTGGACGATTAATTAACAAAAGTTGGTAATGTGGTATCTGTAGCGTACCTGCGTGAGCTGCAGGAATGCCAACTGCACCAGACAGAAGGCGGAGATGAGACAAGGGAAACCTACATCCCACATCACGGACGCCATCACCTTTGGCATGGACTGCAACATAAACACAAGTTCGCTGGCGTCAAAGCGCGACACGGCGGGAATCTTTAGAACTAACTAACAACTGTTGAATTAATGCTCCTTGTCAGTGACGTAGTAATAAAGTTGCAAGATTGGAAATAGATGCTCTCTTGTTTTGGTTGTCGAAAGAAGCTCCCATTGCAGCGCCATGTTTGTTCTTTACGTGTGTGTTTTGTAATGATAAGGCTTAGAGTGTGCACGAAACAAGCAATTATTAATAATTTATACATCAAAATGGATTTTTTTATAATTAGATATGTGCTAACCTAATTTAAATAAAAATCCCCCCCCGATTTCATTAGTTTGTCGTAAATCCATGTCAAGTTGCTTCAGTAGGTTCATTATAGAAAGGACATTTCCAAAAATATAAACATATTTTTACAATCAAGATTGAAAACATTTTACCAGTTATATTATTGTTGTTATCTTGTAGGTTATTGAAAATAGATATCAAAATTTACAGCTGCAGATCATATCACTTTACGTATGAATGCATGAAAGTAGTTTTAATAGCTTTTAAATCTGCCAGATATGTCCTCCCTCACGTTATTTTTAAATGTAATCCATCGGTACCCCTTGTTTGATCCTCAAATACATTCCTTGTCCTTAAAACAAAAATAATTTGTTCGTTCAGTAAAATTCACATAAACGGTTTGTTGTGCCTTTAAGAGGCTAATTATAGAAAAATGAAGCTTGCTGAGGACTGGATAGACATATTATTATTTAATTATTTCGTTGAGTTCTTGGGCAATGTTTGTTTGTTGTAAAGGAGTGGCGGTCCGAACACAAATCATTTACCAGTTCAATTACCACATCTCTCTCCCTACCCCCACCCCCACCCCTTTACAATGAACAAACATTTTCAGGCAAGTGACTAGTCAATGATCTTTGAAAACGTTGGGGGGTTTGTTTTATTGGAAGGTGTTGGGTCGCTACCTGAACCTAGCTTTGTAGAAGCCAGCCGATTGACTCGGAAGAGTTATTTGTGTCATCTATTTAGTGAAACCATGTTTAAAATGAGCTTATTTTTTCTAATGCCCCTCGATGGCACCTAACGATCCCCGTCAAGCTCTCCCAAGGAGCGCAGCCATTTCAACCTGGAGGCTGTGGATCTTGTGTATAACTTGTCTGTCTGAAACCTCAGTTTAATTTCTCAGGTGCTTGAAAAAATCAGGTCAGATCTGAAAGAGTACTTGATGTTTGGAGGAGTCCGTTAAATATTTGAAGTCCCTCTTGTGATCAATACTTGAAAATTGTTCATGCTTCAGGTTTGATTGAAGTGGTTCTATTCTCCCCCGGGACATGACGTCAGCATTGTGTGAGGACCGGGACAAGAGTGTTTTAACGCCCTACCACGCTGTCCATTGCGTGGCACGTGTCGTCGTATGGAATGAGTTATAAATAATGACAGGAGATCGAGAATTGTTTTTCAGGTGTACATGTCTAAGTTTATACCTAGCTTCAAATAACGAAAGTTTTGTCAAACTACTTCAAAAGGTTTATAAATAAACTTCACTCAGAATAATTTTTGAATTTTTAAATCCAATATTGCCAGCGTGCCTTAGAAAATTCAAACTGTTTCCGGCATGTGGCCGGGTAGTTTATTAAAACACTTCCATCTTCCCTTTCCTTTAACATTATTCCTACCTTATCTGCTACCATTCTTCTCCTCTCACTCGACACTTTCTGTTAGCTGCTCCTCCCATCTCTACTATCATATAATTATTGACCCCAACTCTTCATCCTAATCTTGTTTCTCCTCGTGACAGCTAACAAGTTCCTCACAAACCTCATTCCCATGTCCTCCACTTTCCGTCTCTCTTACATTCATGTCCATTTACTCTTGGACCAATGGTTTACATAAGACACCTATAACAGCCTTACCTTACACTTCAAGGACACTTGCAATCTCCATAGAGGTCTCTTACACACCTATATAACAACTTCCAAGCAGGTCTCTTACACACCTATATAACAACTTCCAAGCAGGTCTCTACACACCATAGAACAACTCTCCATAACAGGTTCTTACACACCTATATAACAATCTCCATAGTAGGTCTCTACACACCTATAAACAACTCTCCATAAGGTCTCTACACACCTATATAACTAACTCTCCATAGCAGGTCTCTTACACACCTATAGAACAACTCTCCTAGCAGGTCTCTTACACACCTATAAACAACTCTCCTAACAGGTCTCTTACACACCTATATAACAACTCTCCATAGCAGGTCTCTTACACACCTATAGAACAACTCTCCATAACAGGTCTCTTACACTCCTATATAACAACTCTCCATAGTCAGGTCTCTCACACACCTATATAACAACTCTCCATAGCAGGTCTCTTACACACCTATAAACAACTCTCCTAACAGGTCTCTTACACACCTATATAACAACTCTCCATAAGCAGGTCTCTTAACACCCTATAGAACAACTCTCCATAAAGGTCTCTCACACACCTATATAACAACTCTCCATAGCAGGTCTCTTACACCCTATATAACAACTCTCCAACAGGTCTCTTACACACCTATATAACAACTCTCCGTAACAGGTCTCTTACACACCTATATAACAACTCTCCATAGCAGTCTCTTACACACCTATAGAACAACTCTCCATAGCAGGTCTCTACACACCTATAGAACAACTCTCCATAGCAGGTCTCTTACACACCTATAGAACAAACTCTCCGTACAGGTCTCTTACACACCTATATAACAACTCTCCATAGCAGGTCTCTTACACACCTATAGAACAACTCTCCATAGCAGGTCTCTTACACACCTATAGAACAACTCTCCGTAACAGGTCTCTACACACCTATAGAACAACTCTCCGTAGCAGGTCTCTTACACACCTATAGAACAACTCTCCATAGCAGGTCTCTTACACACCTATAGAACAACTCTCCGTAACAGGTCTCTACACACCTATAGAACAACTCTCCATAGCAGGGTCTCTTACACACCTATAAACAACTCTCCATATCAGGTCTCTTACACACCTATAAACAACTCTCCATAGCAGGTCTCTTACAACCTATAGAACAACTCTCCATTACAGGTCTCTACACACCTATAAACAATCTCCATAGCAGTCTCTTACACACTATATATAACTCTCCATAGCAGTCTCTTACACACCTATAGAACAACTCTCCATAGCAGGTCTCTTACACACCTATAGAACAACTCTCCATAGCAGGTCTCTTACACACCTATAGAACAACTCTCCATAGCAGGTCTCTTACACACCTATAGAACAACTCTCCATAGCAGGTCTCTCACACACCTATAGAACAACTCTTCCTGCTGTCCTCTATACTCCACCCAACATTATAGCTTTACTAGGCCTTACCTTTTCTTTGTCATTACCCTCACTTCACTTTAATCCAACACAAAATATTATTTAAAAACTGGAAATACTTTATTGCTATTAACGGTCATTATAACTTAACCTATCACTCATTTTCGAAAACACGAAATTTAAAATTAAGTTTTAAAGGGGAAAAATCTTTAATTCTGTTTATCAAAATGTTTTGTTTGCACTGTCAAGCTTTGTTTGTCAATTAATCTTGCGGTGGCAGCACTAAACAAATTGTCAAGTTCAACGCGTTCTGAATGAAGTTACAAACCGCCAACATGAGCAGCATAGTAAGGACACTGTAAGGATGTAGGACTGACCTTCTTGAGGTTGTAAGGATCTATGAAGAGACAGGAAGCTCTAGACGCGCCCAGGAGACACAGGAAGCCGTTGATTGTTGACATGAAAGGCCGACTCGAGATGAGAGACCTGAACACAGAACAATGGATTAATTAACACCTGACACTATCAGTGCATGAGTATTTCCAGGTTAGGACAGATTTAGACAGTTTGTCTTGGGATTGAACCCTAGTGTCTTACACAATATATATATATATATATATAGTGGGCGAGGAAAGCTGGAGAAACTTCAGAAAGAAATATGAATCCATATTTTAATGATAATACAGTTTAAGTAGACAATACAAGTACAATTTACAGGCCCTGAGATTATTTTCATCTGTAAATCAAGTTATAAAACTAGGGGTAAGTATCGTCTTAATAGGACTCACAAACGACTGCGACAACAATAGACAGGGCTCATTTTTGTCCTACTTTTCTTACTTTTCCCGCTACGGCGAGACCATCCATACAATCCTTGCCACCTGTGTCTTGTTTACAGCGTTACAACTCCAGACGAAATGATGACAAAGAGTACAACAAATTATGAGTCGAACATCCCAATCTATATGATCAAACTTGGGGATGAAATGAGCGTGAAAGGCTCAATGTGAAAAGACACAGTATGCCATTGGCTGTGCCAATGTTTTGGAGGGAACGAAAGATCATATCTCCGACTGCTACTTTTGTTTGACTAACGTTTCTGGTCACACCTTTAAAACCAAGCATGCCACCGTCTGCGATGAGACCATTGTCACATAATAAGGAGCTGTCGCTCCCCCAGAGACAGAATTTAGGAATACCAGAGTGTGAATCGATGGATGGATTTAGATGAAGCTCAAAGTGTTTCAGAAACATAGAATTGTGATGAAGAATATAAGCCAACAGATTTATTAAATAAAACCCATTTTATCAGCCAGACAGAATTAAATGATCTGGTACAGGATGTGAATATCTCGAATAATAAAGCAGAACTACTCTCATCTAGACTTAAAGGGTGGATGGAATCTTTTGGATAAAAGTGCAAGATGTTCTAGTCATTGCAACCATGAGAAAAACTTTTTACCTCTTTTTTCCTCGATTGGTGATATATCATATTGCGGTGATAATAATAAATTGATGAATGATATGGGTGATGAACATAAGCTTGAAGAGAGGAGATTTTTAATCGATTCCTTCAAGTTAAGTTTAAAATCTGTTCTGCTTAACAACGGAAATGGTTTGACATTTATCCACGTTTGTCATGCAATTCATGTGAAAGAGAGATAGAAAATATGGATCTTTTGAGTAACTGTATACAATAAACTAAATACAACTGGAATATTTATGGAGATTTAAAAGTTGTGACTCTTCTTTTTGATATGCAAACAGATTATATTAAATTCTGCTGTTTTTTGCAAGAAATAATCACTATGATGTAAAAGAATGGCCATGTCGTAAGCAGTTCAACCCGGTAAAAAAGAACAAACAAATCACTGTTAGACCCACATAAAATATTGTTGCCTCCATTACACATCAAACTTGAGCTGATGAAGAATTTCTTGAAGGAAACGGACATGGATTTGGGAGATTTTAGATATCTGCAAAGCAAGTTTCCAAGAATCATTGCCGCAAAAATCAAAGAAGGGTTTTTCTCAGGCTCTCAGATAAGGAAGCTGATGAAGGACAATAATTTTGAGGAATGCCTCGAACAAACTAAAAAGACGGCATGAGAAGCATTTAAATTGGCCGTAGACAACTTCTGCGCAACTTGAAAGCACCAAACTTGTAGTCAGCTAGTAGAGCAAATTATTGATGCCTACATAAATATGGTATGCAACATGTCAATAAAAATGCAATTCCTTAATTGTAATTTGAACTTTTTCCCAAAAAACCTCGGAGAAGTCAATGATGAACATGGGGAAATGTTTAGCTCAGAGAGAAGCGCTATTGGGACTGATGAGCTCCCAACATGTTGGATGAATACTGCTCACAGCTTAAGAGAGAGACTTCCAATAACTACAAGAGGAAATCAATCGGAAAATATTTTGTCAAGTGAAAGGTATAGTTTGTGATTCACTGGATGGTTTCACTCAGCAGCCACAGTTATTAAGAAAACTAGTAGCGCTAGCTCAATATTCAGTTAGTTGTTATTTTATTATTTCTTAGCACCGCGTTTTACCACCTGTATGGATTATATGCACATGCACTAATTACTTCAACGGGCTAAGGATAAGGAAGGTTGTTGTTAGAAGTTTTCCCCCGCTGTTAACTATCAAAATATGATTTAGAATGTAAACATATTTAATTTTATTTAATATTGAAACCAATAACAAAACTTATTTTTTTTAAAAACCTTAGAAATTTGTTTGAAATATTTCTCAGAAAAATTAGGTGATAGAGCAATTTCAAAAGCATATTCAGACTCAGGTACACAAAATCTACCAAGAACAGCCAAATTCATCCAGGAGGCTCATTATGGAGTAGAAGGTATAGAAGACAGGGAGATGTTACCTGAGGTTCATTATGGAGAAGAAGGAATAGAAGACAGGGAGATGTTACCTGAGGTTCATTATGGAGAAGAAGGTATAGAAGACAGGGAGATGTTACCTGAGGTTCATTATGGAGAAGAAGGTATAGAAGACAGGGAGATGTTACCTGAGGTTCATTATGGAGAAGGAGGTATAGAAGACAGGGAGATGTTACCTGAGGTTAATTATGGAGAAGGAGGTATAGAAGACAGGGAGATGTTACCTGAGGTTCATTATGGAGAAGGAGGTATAGAAGACAGGGAGATGTTACCTTAGGTTCATTATGGAGAAGGAGGTATAGAAGACAGGGAGATGTTACCTGAGGTTCATTATGGAGAAGGAGGTATAGAAGACAGGGAGATGTTACCTGAGGTTCATTATGGAGAAGAAGGTATAGAAGACAGGGAGATGTTACCTTAGGTTCATTATGGAGAAGAAGGTATAGAAGACAGGGAGATGTTACCTGAGGTTCATTATGGAGAAGGAGGTATAGAAGACAGGGAGATGTTACCTGAGGTTAATTATGGAGAAGGAGGTATAGAAGACAGGGAGATGTTACCTGAGGTTCATTATGGAGAAGGAGGTATAGAAGACAGGGAGATGTTACCTGAGGTTCATTATGGAGAAGGAGGTATAGAAGACAGGGAGATGTTACCTGAGGTTCATTATGGAGAAGAAGGTATAGAAGACAGGGAGATGTTACCTGAGGTTCATTATGGAGAAGAAGGTATAGAAGACAGGGAGATGTTACCTGAGGTTAATTATGGAGAAGGAGGTATAGAAGACAGGGAGATGTTACCTGAGGTTCATTATGGAGAAGGAGGTATAGAAGACAGGGAGATGTTACCTGAGGTTCATTATGGAGAAGGAGATATAGAAGACAGGAGATGTTACCTGAGGTTAATTATGGAGAAGGAGGTATAGAAGACAGGGAGATGTTACCTGAGGTTCATTATGGAGAAGGAGGTATAGAAGACAGGGAGATGTTACCTGAGGTTCATTATGGAGAAGAAGGTATAGAAGACAGGGAGATGTTACCTGAGGTTCATTATGGAGAAGGAGGTATAGAAGACAGGGAGATGTTACCTGAGGTTAATTATGGAGAAGGAGGTATAGAAGACAGGGAGATGTTACCTGAGGTTCATTATGGAGAAGGAGGTATAGAAGACAGGGAGATGTTACCTTAGGTTCATTATGGAGAAGGAGGTATAGAAGACAGGGAGATGTTACCTGAGGTTCATTATGGAGAAGGAGGTATAGAAGACAGGGAGATGTTACCTGAGGTTCATTATGGAGAAGAAGGTATAGAAGACAGGGAGATGTTACCTTAGGTTCATTATGGAGAAGAAGGTATAGAAGACAGGGAGATGTTACCTGAGGTTCATTATGGAGAAGGAGGTATAGAAGACAGGGAGATGTTACCTGAGGTTCATTATGGAGAAGAAGGTATAGAAGACAGGGAGATGTTACCTGAGGTTCATTATGGAGAAGGAGGTATAGAAGACAGGGAGATGTTACCTGAGGTTCATTATGGAGAAGGAGGTATAGAAGACAGGGAGATGTTACCTGAGGTTCATTATGGAGAAGAAGGTATAGAAGACTGGGAGATTTTACCTGAGGTTCATTATGGAGAAGAAGGTATAGAAGACAGGGAGATGTTACCTGAGGTTCATTATGGAGAAGAAGGTATAGAAGACAGGGAGATGTTACCTGAGGTTCATTATGGAGAAGAAGGTATAGAAGACAGGGAGATGTTACCTGAGGTTAATTATGGAGAAGGAGGTATAGAAGACAGGGAGATGTTACCTGAGGTTCATTATGGAGAAGGAGGTATAGAAGACAGGGAGATGTTACCTGAGGTTCATTATGGAGAAGGAGATATAGAAGACAGGAGATGTTACCTGAGGTTAATTATGGAGAAGGAGGTATAGAAGACAGGGAGATGTTACCTGAGGTTCATTATGGAGAAGGAGGTATAGAAGACAGGGAGATGTTACCTGAGGTTCATTATGGAGAAGGAGGTATAGAAGACAGGGAGATGTTACCTGAGGTTCATTATGGAGAAGGAGGTATAGAAGACAGGGAGATGTTACTTGAGGTTCATTATGGAGAAGGAGGTATAGAAGACAGGGAGATGTTACCTGAGGTTAATTATGGAGAAGGAGGTATAGAAGACAGGGAGATGTTACCTGAGGTTCATTATGGAGAAGGAGGTATAGAAGACAGGGAGATGTTACCTGAGGTTCATTATGGAGAAGGAGATATAGAAGACAGGAGATGTTACCTGAGGTTAATTATGGAGAAGGAGGTATAGAAGACAGGGAGATGTTACCTGAGGTTCATTATGGAGAAGGAGGTATAGAAGACAGGGAGATGTTACCTGAGGTTCATTATGGAGAAGGAGGTATAGAAGACAGGGAGATGTTACCTGAGGTTCATTATGGAGAAGGAGGTATAGAAGACAGGGAGATGTTACCTGAGGTTCATTATGGAGAAGGAGGTATAGAAGACAGGGAGATGTTACCTGAGGTTCATTATGGAGAAGGAGGTATAGAAGACAGGGAGATGTTACCTGAGGTTCATTATGGAGAAGGAGGTATAGAAGACAGGGAGATGTTACCTGAGGTTCATTATGGAGAAGAAGGTATAGAAGACAGGGAGATGTTACCTGAGGTTCATTATGGAGAAGGAGGCGTAGAAGGCAGGGAGATGTTACCTGAGGTTCATTATGGAGAAGGAGGTATAGAAAACAGGGAGATGCTACCTGAGGTTCATTATGGAGAAGGAAATATAGAAGACAGGGAGATGTTACCTGAGGTTCATTATGGAGAAGGAGGTATAGAAGGCAGGGAGATGTTACCTGAGGTTCATTATGGAGAAGGAGGTATAGAAAACAGGGAGATGTTACCTGAGGTTCATTATGGAGAAGGAGGTATAGAAGACAGGTTACCTGAGGTTCATTATGGAGAAGAAGGTATAGAAGACAGGGAGATGTTACCTGAGGTTCATTATGGAGAAAAAGGCGTAGAAGGCCAGCACGAAGAAGAGGCAGGCGAACCCATACGTGTGAAGTAAGAAGCCCCACTTGAGTTGGGTCCTAAGGGCGGAGTACGAGGGTGCCAATAGAACCATAGTGTGGGACCGGGTTGGAGTCTCGGTGGAGTAGTTGGCGTCGCTGGACAATGACCATTCTTCCAGGGGACTGCTGGAGGAGGTGTCTGAGGGAACAAACATGTGCATCTGTAAAATTAACAGACGCCATCTTGTTCTGAGCGTCAAGTTGTCCCACTAGACGTGGCAACACTGTATAGCACTTCCAAACCCGACGAGGCTATCCAAGTTTTATTTATTTTCTAAATATACGATAAGCTACATGTGGTAATTGTTTTGTTTGTTTTTGGTAATGTGTTTAAACTTAAAATAAAAATGGACAGTTAACCATTCTAAATTAATTTTGATTAAGTTTTAGGCTAATATTAAAAACACTGATATTTTGAAACGAGTCATAGCTTGGACTACGTTGAACCCAAACAAGTTGGAAATAAGAAAATACACGCAACTGTACCCTTGGGAGGACATTAAACAACCTATAAGAAGTAACTCGTTATTGAGTAATGGATTATTTACTCTCTAACATTTCAGAATCTGGCACACTAACGTGCAACTAACTCTGTCAGTAACACTCTCAGTGCTTGGTGTGGGTATTGAACCTGGACTATCTCCCAGGTCAGAGTCAGGCACACTAACCGTGCAACTAACTCTGTCAGTAACACTCCTCAGTGATTGGTGTGGGTATTGAACCCTGGACTATCTTCCAGGTCAGAGTCAGGCACACTAACCGTGCAACTAACTCTGTCAGTAACACTCCTCAGTGCTTGGTGTGGGTATTGAACCCTGGACTATCTCCAGGTCAGAGTCAGGCACACTAACCGTGCAACTAACTCTGTCAGTAACACTCCTCAGTGATTGGTGTGGGTATTGAACCCTGGACTATCTTCCAGGTCAGAGTCAGGCACACTAACCGTGCAACTAACTCTGTCAGTAACACTCCTCAGTGCTTGGTGTGGGTATTGAACCCTGGACTATCTCCCAGGTCAGAGTCAGGCACACTAACCGTGCAACTAACTCTGTCAGTAACACTCCTCAGTGCTTGGTGTGGGTATTGAACCCTGGACTATCTCCCAGGTCAGAGTCAGGCACACTAACCGTGCAACTAACTCTGTCAGTAACACTCCTCAGTGCTTGGTGTGGGTATTGAACCCTGGACTATCTCCAGGTCAGAGTCAGGCACACTAACCGTGCAACTAACTCTGTCAGTAACACTCCTCAGTGATTGGTGTGGGTATTGAACCCTGGACTATCTCCTGAGACAGAGTCAGGCACACTAACCGTGCAACTAACTCTGTCAGTAACACTCCTCAGTGCTTGGTGTGGGTATTGAACCCTGGACTATCTCCTGAGACAGAGTCAGGCACACTAACCGTGCAACTAACTCTGTCAGTAACACTCCTCAGTGCTTGGTGTGGGTATTGAACCCTGGACTATCTCCTGAGACAGAGTCAGGCACACTAACCGTGCAACTAACTCTGTCAGTAACACTCCTCAGTGCTTGGTGTGGGTATTGAACCCTGGACTATCTCCTGAGACAGAGTCAGGCACACTAACCGTGCAACTAACTCTGTCAGTAACACTCCTCAGTGCTTGGTGTGGGTATTGAACCCTGGACTATCTCCCAGGTCAGAGTCAGGCACACTAACCGTGCAACTAACTCTGTCAGTAACACTCCTCAGTGCTTGGTGTGGGTATTGAACCCTGGACTATCTTCCAGGTCAGAGTCAGGCACACTAACCGTGCAACTAACTCTGTCAGTAACACTCCTCAGTGCTTGGTGTGGGTATTGAACCCTGGACTATCTCCCAGGTCAGAGTCAGGCACACTAACCGTGCAACTAACTCTGTCAGTAACACTCCTCAGTGCTTGGTGTGGGTATTGAACCCTGGACTATCTCCCAGGTCAGAGTCAGGCACACCAACCTCTACATGAAAGCTCCCTTGTTTTAATTTGTTTGATGCTCGTGTCTGAAGGTAATATTGTTAGTGACGTATTCCGAGCACTTCCACCTGATTGGACACTCCCTGCACTAAACTGTATTAGTTTGGAGTCTGGACACGACAAGACATTGGCCATTTCTAGTCCTATACTCTAGTCATTGCTGTATACATATTTAGACACGGTACATTTATTGTTAATCAAATGATTAGCTTTTAAAGCTGCTTCTGGAAAAAAAAAAGTCCTAATTTTCTCCCGACCCCTCGGAGAAAGAAATATTGTGATCATCAACAAAATATTGAACTCAAGATTTTGATAAAAATGTCGTTTCATGATTCACAGAAACTGAGAAAGTTGTTTTCGCGCTGTCTGTCTGTCCGTATCTCAGGCTAGAGTCTAAACCTTCTTACCGATTGGGCTAAAATTCGGTATCCAAAGTTTTCATAAGTTTCCGCTGAGGAGTTTTTTTTTTTTTTTAGAATTTGATATCCAATCCTGAAATTAAGGGTAGTTTACTGAAGGGGGAAAAAAAGATACAATCGATTTTCTCAAAATATGCTCTAACGATTTTGATTAATTTTGGTATCTAGGCATTGTTTAACATTTCAAACAAAATGAAAACTTTAATTTTCACATGAACATTATTTTAAGGGTACTTTACATGAGCGCATATTTCCAATTTTGATCACATCTCCGCGATTATTTGAGATAACAAATAACTTAACATTGTAAAGATTTAGTACTCTAAGGAATACAATCTTTTATTTTGAATATTTTTTTATAAAACTGAGTTATTAGAAAATATATATTTTTGATGCAGTTCTTTCAAAATAGAAATGGATTTTTATGCTCTTTGGTGGACAGACTCAATGTTTGTGTAGCAGTGTATGTTATTTCATTAATGCTATTTGGTGGAGTGTTTCTCTAACAATATATATTATCTCATTTCAGAAATCTTAAAAGTGTTTAGTATATATATATTTTAAGACTCAGGAAATAACGTCTCTGCAATTTATTTTAGATTTGGGGCTCAATTCCCTCGAATCCTATGATATTAGATAGAATTGAGCTTCGTAAATAATCTCAAAAAGTATCCAAAATATAATAATGATAAAGACTTTGATTTAAAATTACAATTCCAAGCAATTGGTTTAAGGAAACGAATTATTTAGACTTGTCAAGTTACATCACAAAAAGGACAACTTTTTTCTTAAAAAAAAAAGTGTGATGTGATTTTGGTTGTTTGTGATGTAAGAGACATTGGCACCAAGCTTTGAATAACTCTTTTTAAATTGAATTCTAAATATTTTCATTTCAACTAAAATTGTAGATATTTAGATTCAAGATTATAAAGTAAATTTAATATTCAGATTCTAGAAAAAAAAAGTATTTGACCCATTTCTAGTTATTCTAAAAATGTAAATAAATGATAACGAAACCCCTTGATATCTTTACTTTTATGTAGTAGATAATTACATTTTAGCTATAAAAACAAAGTCTTGAATAAACATAATTAAAAACCAATCTATTTATAATTACTTTTGTTCCTCCAATCTATCGTGAAGTAGTTTTAATCATACTGTATTTTAATTTGATTTTTAATCAAGTACAGATGATCTGATATATATGCAACTGGTGGTTTCGTCAACTTGCGTTTGATAAAATATAATAATTTATAAACCCCATTTTATAACAGAACATATAAAAAAAACGCTTTTGTTTTTTTATACCAAACTAAAACGATTAAAATAAACATAATTTTTGAAAATTAAATATTTTATTCTTAAACAAAAACCTTCTAAAACGCGCACTTTTTGTTTTATAATATGCCATCTTCGACGCGAAGTTAATATGTTTGTGTTTGTATTTTTTTTTTATAGGGCAAAAAGAGCACAAGGAACAGAAATAGTTTGTGTTGTCACATAAATAAATAACACCACCAAATAAAACAGATTTGATAGAATCCCACTTCTGACACCAAATGTTGTTGTGAATCCATGAAATCTGAGTTGTGATATCAGATTGTTTCCAGTGATATTATAACGTATCTTTGGATCACTCACCATTGCCTGTCTCGTCTGCTAACCACTCACTGGAGTTGAGGGTCACCATGCCTTCCCCCAAACAAACTGTTGAGATCGTTTGGGGGGGAGGAGGGAGTTTTCATCCCTTCTAGCACACGCTCATATCACGTGGGGTGCTGTCCGCCACACTGGTCCATGGTTCTCTGACACGCAGACAGACAAGTGGAGAATATCCCCTGATCCGGGCCTTGGAAAACTGACCTTCGGGCCGCAGTGGATCCATGCTCATTCAAGGGAACACCAGGCAGCGCTGACTCTCCAACAAGGTACGTATATCAGGAGGTCAAGTCACGTATTTCATCATTGTGATAGACGTGTGTTATGACTTGAATTATCAGTGGGCCATGAGAACTGGGAAATTAAGCAACATAAGTTTCTGCATCACTAAAAGATACAGTTTTTCAAATAAAATACATTTTTATGCGTTAAAGCTACAATCTACATTATTAGAATTTTGTATTAGTAATTTTTTTTAAACTTTTTCTATTATGTGTGTAGGAACAACCGAAATCAGCCCTCATTGACCAAGCGTAGCTAAGGTACTGTTTTAACTCAACAGTTTAGCATTTCATCCGTCTGTTTGCTCCATGACTACATCCAAATGCGTGGATAAGTTTTAGCAAAATTCAGCAGGGACATTCATTGAGCCTAAGCCGAATGTATATATTAATTTCGACAATTTTTTAGAGCCAATAGAAAAACGATTATTTTCAAATAAGATGCTGTACTATTTAAATATAGCACTCATTTGTTTCCTGTATAACTAGATCACCAAGGAGATGAATCTAATTGAAATAGATTTAAAAAATATCTTGAGAATGTAGTAGCGATAAAATGGAGGAAAAAAGTTCTACTGTTCACAGAATTAATAGTTTCAACTACATACATCTCCGTCTTGGATAAAGCAGTATTAGACCCCCCTTCCCCCCATCTCCCCTAATAATTGGGCACCACCTTGAGAAGATATCCCCGGTAAATGTTATAAGCTATCCTATATTGTTGTTCCATGTTAATACCATCTCTCTCACACTTCTGGTATTGATCACAAACCCCCTCCCGCCACCCAAATAGAGTCACCGTAGCATTGGTGAGCTATTCCCGTACTAAACACAGGCAGGGGATGGGGTGGGGTGGCTTTCAACTCTGGGTATGCGTGAGAGAGAGAGAGAGAGAGATATGCTGGTTTCATATGGTCTGGAGAGTGGTTTGAATAATCGAATCATTGTTCGACAGTCAACAGTGACGTTCGAATTGTTGTATCAGCTTTGATAAGTATTGTGTTCCCGTTGGTAGCAGTAAGGTTTATTGTCGCGTATCAGCCTTATCTCTTGATTGAGGAACTACGAGAGGGAACTAACTAAATCAGCCTTATCTCTTGATTTAGAGGGAACTAACTAAATTATAAACGTAGCGTGAGTAAAACCTGAAATGTTGAGGGTTGCGTTGCGGACGTAGATGAATATTTATTCAAACAAGCGACACCTGGTCACAGACAACGGACCCTGAACCTATGACTTGGTGGTCTATTACACTACCTGTAAGTTACCCACGTTAACATAGCTGGATAGTTCAGTGGTAGGGCAATGGTAGGCTAAAACAACGATCCTAAATTCGAATCCTGCAATTAGGTATTATTTTTCAACATAATATATTTGAATTAATGTAATAAAAGTATGAAAATAGAACTACATGGCATCAAACCACCTCCAGATTCATGCAGATCTAGGGGTTGTCATCTGTTGGCGAAGATAATACCATCATTTGATCATCACAGCAAAACCTCCGGCCCTTAACTCAGTTTTTTAGACCGGATCTGCTAGTTTAGTCAAGTATATTTTATTTTGTCTTCCCGAGGCTAAGTTTGACATTCTTCCAGACCCTATGCTTTTACAGGATATCTGGAAGTGCCGGGAATTGAATCCGGGACCTATGGTTCTGTAGTCAGGATCTCTGATCACTAAACAACAAAGGTGGAGTTAAATTACTAAATGAATTCAATTGAAGCTCATGAGTAATGTGATTTGGAAGTTTTTCAACTTTCGATTAAAGGTTAAATTTATAGAAAAACGTGCTTTAAAAGCCTCTTCTATATTTTATTTATCTAGTATCGCCTGTAACTCACAGCTTAGTCTTCACGCGTGATAGTGTTGTATTACATATAGCATCGTGTGTCTTCTCACGGCGCTAAATACTCTTCTAATATTAAAATTTATCTAGTAGCGCCTGTAACTCACAGCTTAGTCTTCACGCGCGACAGTATTGTATTACATATAGCATCCTGTGTCTTCTCACGGCGCTAAATACTCTTCTAATATTATATTTATCTAGTAGCGCCTGTAATTCACAGCTTAGAGTTCACGCGTGACAGTATTGTATTACATATAGAATCCTGTGTCTTCTCACGGCGCTAAATACTCTTCTAATATTATATTTATCTAGTAGCGCCTGTAATTCACATCTTAGTCTTCACGCGTGACAGTGTTGTATTACATATAGCATCCTATGTCTTCTCACGGCGCTAAATACTCTTCTAATATTAAATTTATCTAGTAGCGCCTGTAACTCACAGCTTAGTCTTCACGCGCGATAGTATTGTATTACATATAGCATCCTGTGTCTTCTCACGGCGCTAAATACTCTTCTAATATTATATTTATCTAGTAGCGCCTGTAATTCACATCTTAGTCTTCACGCGTGACAGTGTTGTATTACATATAGCATCCTATGTCTTCTCACGGCGCTAAATACTCTTCTAATATTAAATTTATCTAGTAGCGCCTGTAACTCACAGCTTAGTCTTCACGCGCGACAGTATTGTATTACATATAGCATCCTGTGTCTTCTCACGGCGCTAAATACTCTTCTAATATTAAATTTATCTAGTAGCGCCTGTAATTCACAGCTTAGTCTTCACGCGTGACAGTATTGTATTACATATAGCATCCTGTGTCTTCTCACGGCGCTAATACTGAATATATAATTTATCTAGGTAGCGCCTGTAAATTCCAGTTAGTCTTCACGCGTGACAGAAATTTGTATTCAAATAGCACCTATGTCTCTCACGGCGCTAAATACTCTTTCTATTATAATTATCATTTAGCGCCACTGTTAAATTACAGCTTAGTCTTCACGCGCTGACAGTATGGTATTACAACATCCGTGTCTTCTCACGCGCTAATATCTTCTAATATTTATATTTATACTAGTAAGCCCTGAATCAAACGCTTAGATTCACAGTCTGGGGTGTCATTGTTGCATAATAGCATCCTTGTCATCCCACGCGCTAATATACTTGCTAATAGTATAATTTATCTAGTATCGCCTGAATCTAATCTTATTTCTTCAGCTGACAGTGTGTTATTACATATAGATCCTATGTATTCTCAGGCCTAAGTTACTCTTCTAATTTGAATTTATCTCAGTAGAGCTTAATCACAGCTTAGTCTTCACGCCGAAGTAATTGTATTACATATAGCTTCCTGTGTCTTCTCAACGAGGCTAAATACTCTTTAAATATTATATTTATCTAGTAGCGCCTGTAATCACAGCTTAGTCTTCACGCGCGATAGTATTGTATTACATATAGCATCGCTGTGTCTTCTCACGGCGCTAAATACTCTTCTAATATTAAATTTATCTAGTAGCGCCTGTAATCACAGCTTAGTCTTCACGCGTGACAGTATTGTATTACATATAGCATCCTATGTCTTCTCACGGCGCTAAATACTCTTCTAATATTAAATTTATCTAGTAGCGCCTGTAATTCACAGCTTAGTCTTCACGCGTGACAGTATTGTATTACATATAGCATCCTATGTCTTCTCACGGCGCTAAATACTCTTCTAATATTAAATTTATCTAGTAGCGCCTGTAACTCACAGCTTAGTCTTCACGCGCGTCAGTATTGTATTACATATAGCATCCTGTGTCTTCTCACGGCGCTAAATACTCTTCTAATATTATATTTATCTAGTAGCGCCTGTAACTCACAGCTTAGTCTTCACGCGCGACAGTGTTGTATTACATATAGCATCTATGTCTTCTCACGGCGCTAAATACTCTTCTAATATTATATTTATCTAGTAGCGCCTGTAATCACAGCTTAGTCTTCACGCGTGACAGTATTGTATTACATATAGCACCCTGTGTCTTCTCACGGCGCTAAATACTCTTCTAATATTATATTTATCTAGTAGCGCCTGTAATTCACAGCTTAGATTCACGCGTGACAGTATTGTATTACATATAGCATCCTGTGTCTTCTCACGGCGCTAAATACTCTTCTAATATTATATTTATCTAGTAGCGCCTGTAATTCACATCTTAGTCTTCACGCGTGACAGTGTTGTATTACATATAGCATCCTATGTCTTCTCACGGCGCTAAATACTCTTCTAATATTAAATTTATCTAGTAGCGCCTGTAATTCACAGCTTAGTCTTCACGCGCGATAGTATTGTATTACATATAGCATCCTGTGTCTTCTCACGGCGCTAAATACTCTTCTAATATTATATTTATCTAGTAGCGCCTGTAATTCACAGCTTAGTCTTCACGCGCGATAGTATTGTATTACATATAGCATCCTGTGTCTTCTCACGGCGCTAAATACTCTTCTAATATTATATTTATCTAGTAGCGCCTGTAATTCACAGCTTAGTCTTCACGCGTCGACAGTATTGTATTACATATAGCATCCTATGTCTTCTCACGGCGCTAAATACTCTTCTAATATTAAATTTATCTAGTAGCGCCTGTAATTCACAGCTTAGTCTTCACGCGGACAGTATTGTATTACATATAGCATCCTATGTCTTCTCACGGCGCTAAATACTCTTCTAATATTAAATTTATCTAGTAGCGCCTGTAATTCACAGCTTAGTCTTCACGCGCGTAAAGTATTGTATTACATATAGCATCCTGTGTCTTCTCACGGCGCTAAATACTCTTCTAATATTATATTTATCTAGTAGCGCCTGTAATCACATCTTAGTCTTCACGCCGTGACAGTGTTGTATTACATATAGCATCCTATGTCTTCTCACGGCGCTAAATACTCTTCTAATATTATAATTTATCTAGTAGCGCCTGTAATTCACAGCTTAGTCTTCACGCGTGACAGTATTGTATTACATATAGCATCCTGTGTCTTCTCACGGCGCTAAATACTCTTCTAATATTATATTTATCTAGTAGCGCCTGTAATTCACAGCTTAGTCTTCACGCGTGATAGTGTTGTATTACATATAGCATCCTGTGTCTTCTCACGGCGCTAAATACTCTTCTAATATTATATTTATCTAGTAGCGCCTGTAATTCACAGTCTTAGTCTTCACGCGTGACAGTGTTGTATTACATATAGCATCCTATGTCTTCTCACGGCGCTAAATACTCTTCTAATATTAAATTTATCTAGTAGCGCCTGTAACTCACAGCTTAGTCTTCACGCGCGATAGTATTGTATTACATATAGCATCCTGTGTCTTCTCACGGCGCTAAATACTCTTCTAATATTATATTTATCTAGTAGCGCCTGTAATTCACAGCTTAGTCTTCACGCGTGACAGTATTGTATTACATATAGCATCCTTGTCTTCTCACGGCGCTAAATACTCTTCTAATATTATAATTTATCTAGTAGCGCCTGTAATTCACAGCTTAGTCTTCACGCGTGACAGTATTGTATTACATATAGCATCCTATGTCTTCTCACGGCGCTAAATACTCTTCTAATATTATATTTATCTAGTAGCGCCTGTAATTCACATCTTAGTCTTCACGCGCGACAGTGTTGTATTACATATAGCATCCTAGTGTCTTCTCACGGCGCTAAATACTCTTCTAATATTATATTTATCTAGTAGCGCCTGTAACTCACAGCTTAGTCTTCACGCGCGATAGTTTGTATTACATATAGCATCCATGTTCTTCTCACGGCGCTAAATACTTTCTAATATTATATTTATCTAGTAGCGCCTGTAATTCACAGCTTAGTCTTCACGCGTGATAGTGTTGTATTAATATAACATCCTGTGTCTTCTCACGGCGCTAAATACTCGTGCCTTTGTCTTTACGCGTGACAGTGCTGTATTGCAGATAGTATCCTAGGTTCATTTGCAAGAAAATCAAGATTTAGATGAAATGATCTGCAATGATGTCAACTGAGCCGAATCTATTTTTACAACTACAACAAATCAACACGATGAAATTAGGGGTCTGTGAGTGTTATCATTTTCATATTGAGAAGTGCTTTTAATTTATACTTGGGCTAAAACATTTCTAGATTCTTTTGTAAAGCTATTTCTTTGTCTTGTATTTACTATTCCCTCTGTTGACCTTGAAGTTGTTTGTAGTATAGGCGGAACCTTATTTGTGTAAAGGAGCGCAAGGAAAACTAAATTTTATCAGGGACTTGTCTTCCACCCCCCCCCCCTTACCCCCGAAATGGTTGAAAATTTAATGTCCTTTAGAGTGATCTCAAATATATATATATATATGTTTTAATTTGGATGATTATAGAGGCTATTTGGAGTGGCCTTCTTTGAGTAGATTTTTGATATTTGGGTACTTGTATAAGATATTTTGAGTAGTCCTCATCTTGGTATTTAAAAAAAAATAATAGATTCTTCTAGAATCTATTCAAAGTGCTCCTCCTGTAGAGATTTGGACACCCCTCGAAGCTATTTAGCGCGTGATATTCACCTTATTTTTTCCCCCAACAATTAGATGCCTCTAGAAGATATTTGAAGTTGTAACCCAATTATAAATTTTTGAAAATTAAACGTTTACAGGGGCAAATCATTTCTTGGGGGAGGGAATTTACCCCTGCTGGTCTGTTAGTCTTTTTTATTTAGCGGGTTACACGCTAGTGTACAGATTACGCTAAGTTATGGATGAGTAAGGTTGTATTTAGAGGAAGTGTATCTGCATTTAGTTGGAGAGAGAGTGGCAAACCATTGAAGAAAAACCACCCTCAGCTCGCTCAAACGGGATAAAACCACGATCACCAAGTCATTGGCAAACTAGTATATTGCGAAAGTAACTCCTCAAACCATGAGGCCATCGAATCATATAATTGAGCCATTGGGGTACGGATGGGGTGGGGGGGCGGGTGGTAAGTGTAGAAGTATCCAACAAACTTAATAGTTTGCAAATATCTGACTATTGGACTATTTCCAATGTCAACAAGTAAGCGAACAGGTGGTTGAAGACAGAGATTGTAAAGCTGGAGAAGGGTACGAGACAGAGATTGTAAGGCTGGGGAAGGGTACGAGACAGAGATTGTAAGGCTGGAGAAGGGTACAAGACAGAGATTGTAAGGCTGGGGAAGGGTACGAGACAGAGATTGTAAGGCTGGAGAAGGGTACGAGACAGAGATTGTAAGGCTGGGGAAGGGTACGAGACAGAGATTATAAGGCTGGGGAAGGGTACGATACAGAGATTGTAAGGCTGGGGAAGGGTATAAGACAGAGATTGTAAGGCTGGGGAAGGGTATAAGACAGAGATTGTAAGGCTGGGGAAGGGTATAAGACAGAGATTGTAAGGCTGGAGAAGGGTACGAAACAGAGATTGTAAGGCTGGGGAAGGGTACGATACAGAGATTGTAAGGCTGGAGAAGGGTACGAGACAGAGATTGTAAGGCTGGAGAAGGGTACAAGACAGAGATTGTAAGGCTGGGGAAGGGTACGAGACAGAGATTGTAAGGCTGGAGAAGGGTACGAGACAGAGATTGTAAGGCTGGAGAAGGGTACGAGACAGAGATTGTAAAGCTGGAGAAGGGTACGAGACAGAGATTGTAAGGCTGGAGAAGGGTACGAGACAGAGATTGTAAAGCTGGAGAAGGGTACAAGACAGAGATTGTAAGGCTGGAGAAGGGTACAAGACAGAGATTGTAAGGCTGGAGAAGGGTACGAGACAGAGATTGTAAAGCTGGAGAAGGGTACGAGACAGAGATTGTAAGGCTGGGGAAGGGTACGAGACAGAGATTATAAAGCTGGAGAAGGAGTGTAAGCGAGGTACAGACAGAGATTGTAAGGCTGGAGAAGGGTACAGACAGAGATTGTAAGGCTGGGGAAGGGTACGAGACAGAGATTGTAAGGCTGGAGAAGGGTACGAGACAGAGATTGTAAGGCTGGGAAAAGGGCTAAGTAAGACAGAGATTGTAAGGCTGGGAAGGGTACGAGACAGAGATTGTAAGGCTGGGGAAGGGTACTATACAGAGATTGTAAGGCTGGGGAAGGGTATAGACAGAGATTGTAAGGCTGGGGGGATAGGTGTATAAGACAGAGATTGTAAGGCTGGGGAAGGGTACGAGACAGAGATTGTAAGGCTGGGAAGGGTAAGACAGAGATTGTAAGGCTGGAGAAGGGTACGAGACAGAGATTGTAAGGCTGGGGAAGGGTACGATACAGAGATTGTAAGGCTGGGAGAAGGGTACGAGACAGAGATTGTAAGGCTGGAGAAGGGTACAGACAGAGATTGTAAGGCTGGGGAAGGGTACGATACAGAGATTGTAAGGCTGGAGAAGGGTACAGACAGAGATTGTAAGGCTGGAGAAGGGTACAAGACAGAGATTGTAAGGCTGGAGAAGGGTACGAGACAGAGATTGTAAGGCTGGGAAGGGTACAGACAGAGATTGTAGGCTGGGGAAGGGTACGAGACAGAGATTGTAAGGCTGGGGAAGGGTACGAGACAGAGGATGTAAGGCTGGGGAAGGGTACAGACAGAGATTGTAAGGTGGAAGGGTACAGACAGAGATTTAGGTAGAAGGGCTGGACGGATTGAAGGGTGAAGGTAAGACAGAGATTGTAAGGCTGGGAGGGTACGACAGGATGTAGGTGGAGAAGGTACGAGACAGAGATTGTAAGGCTGGAGAAGGGTACGAGACAGAGATTGTAAGGCTGGAGAAGGGTACGAGACAGAGATTGTAAGGCTGGAGAAGGGTACGAGACAGAGATTGTAAGGCTGGGGAAGGGTACGAGACAGAGATTGTAAGGCTGGAGAAGGGTACGAGACAGAGATTGTAAGGCTGGAGAAGGGTACAGACAGAGATTGTACGGCTGGGGAAGGGTACGAGACAGAGATTGTAAGGCTGGGGAAGGGTACGAGACAGAGATTATAAGGCTGGGGAAGGGTACGATACAGAGATTGTAAGGCTGGAGAAGGGTACGAGACAGAGATTGTAAGGCTGGAGAAGGGTACGAGACAGAGATTATAAGGCTGGGGAAGGGTACGAGACAGAGATTGTACGGCTGGGGAAGGGTACGAGACAGAGATTGTAAGGCTGGGGAAGGGTACGAGACAGAGATTATAAGGCTGGGGAAGGGTACGATACAGAGATTGTAAGGCTGGGGAAGGGTATAAGACAGAGATTGTAAGGCTGGGGAAGGGTATGAGACAGAGATTGTAAAGCTGGAGAAGGGTACAAGACCGAGATTGTAAGGCTGGGGAAGGGTACGAGACAGAGATTGTAAGGCTGGGGAAGGGTATAAGACAGAGATTGTAAAGCTGGGGAAAGGTACGACGTGTGTTAATCACAACTTGTGAATGTGGAGAATTCCAGGCCTCCACCGTGGTTCGGATACCACGTTAAACTATAGTTCTGTATAACACGAACGGGTAGTAAGATGCGGTACTAATAATAATATTCTAGCATCTGTTTAAACTCTAAAAAACAATAATAATAGTTTGACTTGAGGAAGCTGGTTCCCGGTTCAACTCTTGCAAAGTACTCTACTAAATAATAAATAAACATAATACTAATTATAATTATACAAACTTGGTGTGATATTTTTATTGGGTTGAACACACACTTAAAATATAAAGTGGTATAAAATTAAGATAACTGTCAAATAAATTAGTTTACAGCAAAAAATAGATAACACAATTTTATTAGTTGTGTTTTCACAAGTTACAAAACAACCATTCTACATTTATTTATATATATATATATATATATACCATGATTTGGTGGGAAGTCTGACTCTGTAGGCATAATTTCGTACAATAATTCTACTGTACACAGGGTGGCTATAATATTTGTATTATACATTTTCCTGACTTTTCTAGGTTTTCCAGACAATCATAATCATCAACTGTTTCCAGCCTGTGACCGGGTCTGTTTAATAAAATGTCTCATCTCCCACCATTCTTCCTCCTGAACTCTCTTCCACTCTTCTCCTCTCACTTGCACACTTGCTATCTGTTCCTCGCAGTCTCTTCCCTACATAACTCATATCCATTAATCCTCTTGGAATCCTCTCCTCTTCCAGACAATCCTAACAGCTACTAAAGATAAACATTATTATAAGTTATTTTTTCAGTAATTAATGTTTCATGTATTATTTGTGTTCCTCTGTAAATGTGTTGCTAAACAAACCCTATACAGCTAGCAAATGTTAGCACAATGCTATATTCAGACATTTTGTTAACTTGAAAAAACAAAATACCTCACGCCCGTTTAAAAATTTAGGTGCAAAATTAGTTAAGTATTTAAATTCCCTGACATTTCCCTGTCTCCTCTGGCTGTGACCACCATGTGTACATAGGTAATTTAATATGGAATAAGGCCTTCCAAAACAAGCTTCGTACCAAAATCAATGATTAGATAGCTACATAATTGTCCAAAGATGATGAGAAGTATGGAAATATACACCCGGTCTGAGAGTTGATTGGTTAGTTTTGTAGATAGACAATGTCACATCACTAGTCTATATGAGCAAGTTCCTCAAATGTAGCAATTCACTGGAAACACAAGTATACGTCGGAAATATCTCAAGAGTAACAATGTCCAGTCACATTGGTGTGAAGGAAGTCCCCGCAACATCGACTCTCGGAATATATCTGGCAAGGTCTCAGTGCAGTTGGCAAGCCCGTATCAAGATGAGCTGTAGCAGGATAAAGATGGGGGACATCACCTCCGAGTAGACGAGCCCGCTCTGCCCTGACAACTTCTTGCACAGCAGGAACTTGAAGACAAAGAGCAGCAGCAAGAACGAGAGGCTCCACACACCCCTCATTAGAGCCACTTTGTACATCCCTTCCAGGTGCATGCGGATAAACACGATAGTGCAGAAATACGCGTTGAGGGCGTCTCCGGCAAACAGCGGCGCAAACACTAGCCACCAGGCCCCCCAGCCGGTCTCCACCTTGACGGCCAGTGCGGCGGTGAAGAAGGTCACGGCCACTAGGTTCACCCATATCTCAAACACTGTGAGTCCCAGCCATTGGACCAGCTCGCGCACCGTGAAGAACATGACCAGGGTCACTTGGCGGCGCCGAGAAGTGCACACCGATACACGCGGATGTGCACGGACGAGTTGTGGCGGGTCTGGGTGTCGTACTCGGCTTGGTCTGTTGTCGGCTCTAGGTCGTCTGAGGAGAACACATATCTAGTTAGTCAACAAACCAGAGGGGGATTTTGTTGGGATGGAACAATGCAACTCTAATCTTTTAGAATTACAGCCCAATTTTTATAACGACAAACTTTCGCGACCCCCCTAGACTTAGTAAATGGGCAATGAAAAGGGATTATTTGTTTTCAATTTCGTAATCTTCCATTTTCGAATAACTACAAAATATTTTTGCAACCCACCAAAGATCAGTTCATGAGCCACAGTTGGGGAACCACTGGTCTAGAGCACTTACACAAAGGAACCAGAATAGTTTTCAATCTCATTTTGTGTTTGAGTGTAGGTACTACGAGTCTTAAGACCTGTTTGGGCTGTCACACTGAATAGTTTAAGGCCCCAGGACGAAGAGGATGAAACTAAAAAGGTTCTAGTACATTCAAGATAGTGACAAGCACCATCTACCGGTACAAAGTGTCCTGATGTATGATCATAATTTTAGAGCCTGAATGAAGGCTACTTGCAGATGAGTCAGATTTAATCAACCAATCAAGTCTTTTAAACAACTCTGGTTTTGATGTAGCACTCACCAACAATATCCACGGTGGAGGTGTTCACAGAGAGCCCCACAACGCCCTGGTATTTGTCTTGCAGTTGGAGCGCCAAGTTGACTGCCTTGGCCACAGCCGCTCCCAGTCCGTGAATCACGAGCTCGCTCTCGCCAGAGTCGAGCAGTTTCTCACATCGAGCAACCTGGGACTGAGGAAAATCTTAACATGAGAAGCTTTAAGCTGCAGCAATATTTTGTGAGTCAACAAAAGGCATCATTATTTGGTACTAAATAACTTTGTTTTAGTGAGAATAAAATAACAAAGTTGACAAATAGCTTGGATCACAAAACTCAAATAAAGAAGATTTCTTCCTCATAAAAACAAACAACACTTGGAGTGATCCATCTAACTAAAATAAGGGGAGGCCGGGGTAACATGAGAAAAGGTCAGAAAAACACCAAGAATTCAAACTTAAACCACTTTAAAAATAATAATTTGAATTCAATACGTTTAATTCATTACTACTCAATTATTTAAAAACTTCATGAAAAAATACTTTCGCTTTGAACTTAGGCCTAGTTATAATTCGTTCCAAACTCTTGTAATGTGGCCCAATCCCAAATATTCTAGGTTAGAATTATATTTGTAGAGGTTGATTGTAATTTCACCTGATGGTTGGTCTTGTTGGTAACGTATATATCGTTAATTCTTCGTGGCAACCTAGGTGGCAATCGCTTCCTTATAACATGATCCGGATCAGATTTGAACCTTTCACGTTTTTTTACTTTATTTTCTAATTTTACGGAACGAACATCAATTTCGGCCATTGGGATAAACAATTTCGATCGTCAGTATTTGTTGGTGTTCGCGTACTAAAAACCACTTTGTGAACGCACATGTTTACATCTTGAAAATTAAACGATGCTGTTTACGTTCACAAATTTGAAAGCATAGAAAAGACAGTTTTTTAAGTGGAAATTTTTCTCTCTGCCTGTAATTTAGACTTCTATTTACCGGTCTATTGTCAAAATGAGTGAAAACGCCGAGAAGGTTGATAAGACGGAAAAAACTGAGAAAATTGACATTGTTCAATCTGTTGATCAAAAAAATATAATCAAATGTAGAGAATTGCTCTACCGATTAATGATAAGGTTTGTACACCACACGTAGCTTTGTGTGATGTTAAGAATAATGCACTATAAGTAGCCTAATTAGCTTTGTGTGTAATTATAAGGTTAGTACAATAAGTAGGCCTAGTGTTTTGTTTAATGTTGTGGTTTAACCATTTATTAAACCCGGGTGTCTGCAACTAATGTACGTGTTGTTGACCATTATCATGTCAGCGTTTTGTCTCGTATTCCAGTCAGCTATTCTACGATGGCCACCAGTCCCTGGCTGTCGGATTGTCTGCTGTGGCACAGGCCGACCCTCCCTGCCCACCTTCAGACCGACTGCTTCACGTGGTGCTGGTAGGGTTGCAGAACGAGCCAGATCGGCAACACAAGTCGACCGTTGTGACCACCGCGGGGCAGGAGGCCACACTGGGTCCAGGTCTTGGTACGGGCACTCCAAATATTAGTATATGAGAGATGGGTCCATTGTTGAGTAAAAATAAATAGCCTGTCAATTTTGAAGGAGGAGGAACCTGTCTCCTTCATTTAGTATTGAATTTGGGCCAGATTGTGCGTGTATGTGCTAACTAAGCTAATACGTTATGAAAGAGGAAGGTTACATTTAGAATAAGTGTACCTGCATTTGTGTGGAGGAAGAAAGTGAAATACCGTTTAGAGAAAACCATCCTCAGTACATCTGACTAGGATATGAACCTAGTCCCCCACTTCCCTCCCCCTTTGGGTATATCAGACAATATGTCCATTATATTTGCAAGAAGATTGAACCGCCCGGAATGTATATATTATAAATTTTTATTTCCTATTTTATATATATATATATAGTGAAAAATTTAAAATATTTTAATGATATATCAAAGTTTTCTCCTTCCTTCAAATTATTTTGAAGTTTCCTAGTTTGTTGTGGGTGTCAAAGTCGAAAGAAGGGAATCTGACCATCGACCTTGACATTTAGAAGCTTTGCACAGTCCTAGCGATCACACAATCAGAGGCGGCCATAAGCCAAACTATCACACAATAGTTATAAATACTGCACATCCTTAAAACACCATCGACTGTCCTTGCAAAATAATTTCAAAATGGATCCCAAAGAGAGTGCACCGAGACTAAAAATGAGTTCCCTTATAAGAATGTCGGTATCGTCCTCTTATGCGAGCCCGAATGTTCGTTTGTTGATCAGTTCCTGTTGTTTCTAGACCTGAGTACGAGACGGATGTGGACGCAATGGCTCCCGAGCCTGCGCTCTATGAGACAGGCGTACGTCACCTCGCACAAGGGCAATTGCCGCGCGGGGGCGTTCAGTCAGGACGGGCAGCTCATAGCGACTGGCAGTGTTGATGCTTCCATCAAGGTTTGTTGCTGTTTAGATAAGGGTACTGATACGCCCGGACAAAATGTTCTCCGATCCGACTATCTCAACTCGAGGACTAAGACTTGTTTCTCCACCCTCTTTTCTATAGATACCCGGTGGGTTGTGGGTGGGGTGGAAAGGGGGGGAGATTAGATTTAGTTAAAATGTAGGATGTTGCTATAAAAAATGTGCAAATAAATATTTCTTTTGGACTAAAAATGGTAATAAACTAACTTTTATATAAGTGGTACGATGCAACAAATATAAAATTTAAGTATGTCTAAAATTTGTCTATATAGCTAACAAATCAAAAATATGTTAAAGTATATAAATTTCTTTTGTATTTCTAAATTTTGGCTTTGTTCACAATATGGCCTTAAGAATAGCAGGTTAAATAAATAACCTATATTTGATCAATGTTCTATACCCCCCCCCCCCTCCCAGGAGAAGGCTGTCTGACTCAGTGGTGCTCACCGAACCAACGTTCCTCGGTTTGATCCTCAGTTAGAGCAGAGAATGTATCATTGCAAGAGACACTGAAACTTCATAAGACTTATTTTTACAAACTCTTACCTAGAAATCTAAAATGGCTATCCAAACATTTTTAGTTGTATAATACTTGGGATGTGCGAAACTTCGACTTGGCTTTGAAACAAACATGAACTTCAAATTTGTTTGAAAAAAAAATTCTGGCTTCGAAAAATTTAACAAAATTGAATGTTTTAACAAAAATTTTCTAATTGATATTTTAAATTTGAATATTGGTCCATTTTGTTGATTTAAACACAAATAAATAATATAAATAAACAGATTTTTTCTTTGAGGAAGATATCTTTATTTGCCGATTTTGTCTTAAAGTGATAGTAAAAGCACAGTAGAAGCTCAACATAGCGTGGTTGTCGGGGAAATACTTCACCCTCGCTCTATAGATTAACCGCGGTGTATCGGAAGGTGACCTGTAGAGCGACAGATGGCGTGTCGGGAGGACGAGGAAACAAACCGCAACATAATGCTCTACTATACGTAAATTTAAGTCTTGATGGATTTCAAGGACAGCGGTGCTTGCCTTGGCCTTGAGGCCAGAGATGCGATCCAGGCAATAAACGGTAAGCGGAATTACTTTATTTACTTGTTCACTGAATCTCTACAATTTATAACACTGGAAATTGATAAAAAAAAAAAGGGTAAATTAAACTAAGAGTTAACTTTAATGAAGGGAAGAGGAAAATGTGGGAATAATCCAAAGCATAAAGGTGACATCATCTTTCTTTCTTCCCTCTTCTATAGTAGAATCGCTACAAGTGAGAATTTTACTAAAAACAGTAATAATGTGTTTTTTTCGTGAGACATACTCTTCACCGCGTTATATCTGGCTTCTACTGTAGTACCAACTTTACTGTTTTCTTCCCAAAACCAATAATTGCTACCAGCTCACTCCACCAAAGACCAATTGGTAATAGAAGAGGTAAAATAAGGGTTTGAAATGGCTAACATGACTGCGGATCTTTTGACATAACACAAATAGGCTATTTGAAGACAAAAAATAATAACTTTATCAATAAGTTTTTTACTCTTCATTACCATCACACTTGAATTCAAAACTTTTTTTACCATTTTAAGAAGAAAAAAAAGTTTTAGTTACTGACTTTTTGTACTGAAATTCAACTTTTTATTTAACGAGATTCAATAATTTTATTTAGTCCATTTCATTGTTAATTTGAGCGGGTTCCTATTCACCGAGTTTCTAGGGTCTGAGACTCAGGATTTGTTCTACATCTTGTGCATTTCTAGATCTTGGATGTGGACCGCATGTTGGCCAAGTCTGCGCCGGATGGGGCAGAGCCCTCGGGTGACTCCCAGGGGCACCCTGTGATCCGGACACTGTATGACCACTTGGAGGAGGTGACATGTCTGGAGTTTCACCCCAGAGAGCCGATTCTGGTGTCGGGGAGCCGCGACTTTACCATCAAGTTGTTTGACTACAGCAAGACTTCGGTGAAGAAGGCATTTAGGACGATAACAGTGAGTGGCAAAACCTGCTGACTGGCGCTCTTACCACTTGCTGACTGGCGTTCTTACAACTTGCTGACTAGTGTTCTTACAACTTGCTGACTGGTGTTCTTACAACCTGCTGACTGGTGCTCTTACAACTTGCTGACTAGTGTTCCTACCACTTGCTGACTGGTGCTCTTACAACTTGCTGACTAGTGTTCTTACAACTTGCTGACTGGTGTTCTCACAACCTGCTGACTGGTGCTCTTACAACTTGCTGACTGGCGTTCTTACAACTTGCTGACTGGTGCTCTTACAACTTGCTGACTGGTGTTCTTACAACCTGCTGACTGGTGCTCTTACAACTTGCTGACTGGCGTTCTTACAACTTGCTGACTGGTGCTCTTACAACTTGCTGACTAGTGTTCTTACAACTTGCTGACTGGCGTTCTTACAACTGGCTGACTAGTGTTCCTACCGCTTGCTGACTGGTGCTCTTACAACTTGCTGACTGGTGTTCTTACAACCTGCTGACTGGCGTTCTTACAACTTGCTGACTAGTGTTCTTACAACTTGCTGACTGGTGTTCTTACAACCTGCTGACTGGTGCTCTTACAACTTGCTGACTAGTGTTCCTACCACTTGCTGACTAGTGCTCTTATCACTTGCTGACTGGTGATCTTACAACCTGCTGACTGGTGCTCTTACAACTTGCTGACTAGTGTTCCTACCACTTGCTGACTGGTGCTCTTATCACTTGCTGACTGGTGCTCTTACAACTTGCTGACTAGTGTTCCTACCACTTGCTGACTAGTGCTCTTATCACTTGCTGACTAGTGTTCCTACCACTTGCTGACTGGCGTTCTTATCACTTGCTGACTGGCGTTCTTATCACTTGCTGACTAGTGTTCTTATCACTTGCTGACTGGTGCTCTTACAACTTGCTGACTAGTGTTCCTACACTTGCTGACTAGTGATCTATCACTTGCTGACTAGTGTTCTTACACTTGCTGACTAGTGCTTCTATCACTTGCTGACGGGTGCTCTTACAACTTGCTGACTGGCGTTCTTACAACTTGCTGACTAGTGTTCTTACAACTTGCTGACTGGTGTTCTTACAACCTGCTGACTGGGTCTTACAACTTGCTGACTAGTGTTCCTACCACTTGCTGACTGGTGCTCTTACACTTGCTGACTTGTGTTCCTACACTTGCTGACTAGTGAGCTTACAACTTGCTGACTAGTGTCCTACCACTAGCTGACCATGCTCTTATCACTTGCAGACTAGTGATCTTATCACTTGCTGACTGTACTCTTACACTTGCTGACTAGTGTCCTACCACTTGCTGACTAGTGCTCTTACAACTTGCTGACTAGTGTTCCTACCACTTGCTGACTAGTGATCTTACAACTTGCTGACTAGTGTTCCTACCACTTGCTGACTAGTGCTCTTATCACTTGCTGACTGGTCTCTTATCACTTGCTGACTGGTGCTCTTACAACTTGCTGACTAGTGTTCCTACCACTTGCTGACTAGTGCTCTTATCACTTGCTGACTAGTGTTCTTATCACTTGCTGACTGGCGCTAGTACCACCTTCTAATGATATTTGTGTGTCGCAGGATTCAGACCAGATTCGCTGCATGTCCTTCCATCCGACAGGAAACTATTTGATAGTTGGCACCAACCATCCGGTGATTCGTCTGTATGATGTGATGAGCGCTCAGTGCTTTGTGTGCAGCATTCCCAGTCACCAACACACGGGTGTCGTAACATCTCTCAAGTGAGTACAGGATAACTACAGGATAACTATGGAATCTTTGTTATATCCTGGTGGGTAGGGATCAAATCCTCTGAACACTTAAGGATATCAAAGATTTTAGAATTCGAGAAAATATCGGACTCAAGACTTGAAGAATATACATATTTTTTTCAAAAATTTAAATTGTAATTTGCCTTAGAGCCTTAATACTGCTAACCTATTCCCTGGCGCAGGTGCGAATCATTGTTTCAATGCAATAAGTTATTGTAATGCCATCTATCAATGAACCACTGTGCTTTTCTCCAGCTTCATATTGAAGCTAATAGATGGGGCTACCAGTTCAATGCTTTACTATGACCATGAATAAAGCAAGAAAGATGAAAATAAGTGAGTAGCGAAACTATATTACAGATAAGAGTAAACACGCACCAGGAAATGGGTTAATTGATGGTCCAGCCCCAACATAATTATAGGAACACTTATCAAATGTGCCGCTTTCACCCATCATTTATTCACTAGATACTTGTGTGTGTGTGTGTACACATTCCTTAAATTCACTTATTCCTATAACATTATGGATTACGACTGACCAAGGTTATTTTTGTCACTTAAATATTACTTGAACGTAAACTCACCTGATGTATTAGTTAGACTGCTCCTCCACTGGGACGGGCACAAGTGTTGTGCAATATTTGAACCCGTTACAGGTACAGTCTGGACGGAAAGGTGTACGCCTCCTCCAGCCGAGACGGCAGCATCAAGCTCTGGGACGGGATCTCCAACCGTTGCGTCAACACCTTCCACAAGGCACACGATGGTGCCGAGGTCTGCTCTGTCAGATTCACCAGGAACGGAAAGGTATGTCATGTCTGACCTTATTAAAGCATGATTGGCGGCCATGTCACGTTTTGAATATCTATCTCTGACAGCGTGCTTAGATATACATACCTAGTTCTGTCTCTGACAGCGTGCCTAGATATACATACCTAGTTCTGTCTCTGATAGCGTGCCTAGATATACATACCTAGTTCTGTCTCTGATAGTGTGCCTAGATATACGTACCTAGTTCTGTCTCTGATAGCGTGCCTAGATATACATATCTAGTTCTGTCTCTGACAGCGTGCCTAGATATACATACCTAGTTCTGTCTCTGATAGCGTGCCTAGATATACATACCTAGTTCTGTCTCTGATAGTGTGCCTAGATAGACATACCTAGTTCTGTCTCTGATAGTGTGCCTAGATATACATACCTAGTTCTGTCTCTGATAGTGTGCCTAGATATACATACCTAGTTCTGTCTCTGACAGCGTGCTTAGATATACATACCTAGTTCTGTCTCTGACAGCGTGCCTAGATATACATACCTAGTTCTGTCTCTGACAGCGTGCTTAGATATACATACCTAGTTCTGTCTCTGACAGCGTGCCTAGATATACAACCTAGTTCTGTCTCTGATAGTGTGCCTAGATATACATACCTAGTTCTGTCTCTGATAGTGTGCCTAGATATACATACCTAGTTCTGTCTTTGATAGCGTGCCTAGATATACATACCTAGTTCTGTCTCTGATAGCGTGCCTAGATATACATACCTAGTTCTGTCTCTGATAGCGTGCCTAGATATACATACCTAGTTCTGTCTCTGATAGTGTGCCTAGATATACATACCTAGTTCTGTCTCTGACAGCGTGCCTAGATATACGTACCTAGTTCTGTCTCTGATAGCGTGCCTAGATATACATACCTAGTTCTGTCTCTGATAGTGTGCCTAGATATACGTACCTAGTTCTGTCTCTGATAGCGTGCCTAGATATACGTACCTAGTTCTGTCTCTGATAGCGTGCCTAGATATACATACCTAGTTCTGTGTCTGATAGCGTGCCTAGATATACATACCTAGTTCTGTCTCTGATAGCGTGCCTAGATATACATACCTAGTTCTGTCTCTGATAGCGTGCCTAGATATACATACCTAGTTCTGTCTCTGATAGTGTGCCTAGATATACATACCTAGTTCTGTCTCTGATAGCGTGCCTAGATATACATACCTAGTTCTGTCTCTGATAGTGTGCCTAGATATACATACCTAGTTCTGTCTCTGATAGCGTGCCTAGATATACATACCTAGTTCTGTCTCTGATAGCGTGCCTAGATATACATACCTAGTTCTGTGTCCACAGTATCTGCTTTCATCGGGAAAGGACTCCCTCATCAAGTTATGGGAACTGTCCACTAGCCGGTGTTTGATAGCTTACACGGGGGCAGGCACCACAGGCAAGCAGGAACACCGGGCCCAGGCGGTGTTCAACCACACCGAGGACTATGTTCTGTTCCCTGATGAGGCGACCACCTCGCTCTGTGCCTGGAACTCACGCAATGCTTCACGCAAACAGCTCCTGTCACTTGGTATGTGCTCGTTACTCATATTACTACATTTTTATAAAGTGTGGTCATAAAATTAGAATACGCAGCTCTACAACAGTTTTCCCGACTGGTACCTGTTGTGTTTGTGCTTAAGTTAAGCTAAGTTAGGTTAAGTCATTAACAGCACTACAATGTGGTAAAGGAATGTTTTGCCCCTCAGGTCACAACGGCCCCGTGCGTCTCATTGTCCACTCGCCGACAGCTCCGGCATTCCTCACTTGCTCTGATGACTTCCGAGCGCGCTTCTGGTTCCGGCGCATGCCCATGCACTGACACGCCCGTCTGGCGTCTTCAGAGGATCTCACAAACAAGACTTACATTTTACATTGTTTACAACTTGCATTGTTGATACCAAACAATCTGCTGCTCTTTATTTCAAGTCAAGTTTTAGTCAAGTAAAAACATAATTTCAAAAATTTGAAATATAAGTTGGGATGCATGGGCTATGACCATTTTAGCTGTGATCTAAATGAGACTGTGAATTGGGTACAAATCTGGTGTTGAGGACTGAGTATATAGGAGAGTAGATTGTTCAATAACCTTCTTATTAATTGTGCGGCTCTTACTTCTGCCGAAGAAGGGACTTGTCGTAGAAATAGTACCACTTTTTGATTTTAATTGGCCTGCTAGAAACTCGGAAGATATGTATAAATTAGAAGCTACTGGATGGGAAAAGGTAAGAGGGTGATGGAGGGATGGAGAGTGGTTTCCACATCTCAAATGATGGTTATAGAGAATATTATCTCTCTAGCTGAACCTAACAATGGACAGAGCACAAGTCCTGCGCCTGCCCAAGCTCGCTACACAACAAAGATGAACCGCAATGAATAAGCAGTTCATGTTGGAACACCAGATGTGCTTTGTTTCCCGCATTAAACTTAACATCAAACAGCCGATCCTGCTCGACTCACAGGAAATGGATGAGTTCCCGACATTTTCCTCGAGCATTTGGAATCCTTCCCACCCTTAGTCATTGACTAAAGATCTTGTTTTATTCACTCTTTGTATGTTTACAAGTTTTACTTGTTTTTATTTGAATCAACTTTTAATTATTAAAAAGCTATAACTAAATGTATTATGTATATGTTTAACATTGAGGTGGACCAATGGCTAAGTAATTTTATAATAATGGAAATTGAGTAAAATAAAGAAAAAGGAAAAATGAACTATTAAGTGTAAATTTAAGAAGAATAAAGCTCCGCCTAGTGGAAGAGGTAGAATGTGGTATTAATTTGAAACACAGAGGTGACATCTTTCTTTTCTCTACGCTCATGAACCTAAGATCTTGCTGACTAAACAACCGGTATCTTCCTCCCTCCCTCCACTTCTCCTCCACACAGTACAACTCTACTGCAGAGAGATAACGACTATAAAGGACCTCTTGTTAAAAACTATTAATAGATAACAGAAGACAAGAAACTTCTGGGCCTGGATTCACTCATCAACCTTTGGCCGGGTCAGTTTAGTAAAATGCCTCCACCTCCCTCTGTACTTCCTCCTGCATGCTCTTCCATTCTTCCCCTCTCACTTGCACACTTGCTGCTATCTGTTCCTTGGTCTCTTCCCTACATACTTCATTCCCACGGCATCCACTTTCCTTCTTTCTCTTGCGCTCAAGCTTCTGCTGTATACCCAACTAGCCTAGATTCACTAGACAAGACTAGATTCTCATTCGATAAAAAAAAAGTTGCAGTTTGATGGAGAGTTGACTCTATTTATTTCAGAGTTGACACTGACCTGGAAGCTCAGGGAAATGTAATTTATTTTCTTCCACAGTGCCTTTGATAAGAAATCCATTATTTTTAGGTAAGAAGGTATACTATGTACTGTAACTTTTTAATTTTGAAACCTGATTTGGTTATGTGTTATGGCAAACTTTCCTGGAAAACACTGTGCTGGCGACTCTAGCCTGTTTCTTACCTCGATATAAGATTCATTGTCATGCTTGGTATTCCAGTTTCTTAATTGTTTGTAAATAATTATTTCCACTTATTTGTGTATCTGTTATGTCTCTTAATTTGTTTCCATTGATTTACTAAATGTGCATTAATTGTGTTCTATGAACCCTCCCTAAAGGTTTAGAGAAGGTAACAGAGTACAGTATGTGACCTTAAGGATTGTTCATTTGGCTTCTGTTTTCTTCATTAATAAATATAATGAGATTGTAGAGTAGTATCACAACAAGTAGATAAAGAAATACTCATACATGATAAACTGAAAACAAAACGTCCAGTATAATGAGCCTGTGAGTACAGGCAAATGAGCCAATAGTGGTTAACTAAAGCAAATTACAGTTTGGGATCAATATCCAGGATCATAAAGGCTTCCGAGAAGACCATTCCTACAACTCGCCAACTGCAACAAACTGGACAGTGGTGGGTCTAAACATGAACTGACCTCAAGAAAGAGCTTGCGCGATTAAATGTCGGTACCCCAATACACATGACCATTAAACCATTAGCTTGTGCTCACTTGGTTCTTAAGAAGCCTAGCTACTTAGGCATCTAGTAATTACATAATTAAATGCCCTATATATGGCAACTAATAGTGAGTTAACATCAGTCACAACGAGGAGGCGCTAACTTAGTCCCTCTTATACGGGGATAATTAGCCCCGGTTAGGGCACAAGAGCTACAGTGACCGCACTCATGAACAGAACTTGTCTACAAGGTACACCCAACAAGACCAAGACGTTCCCTTCCTAGCAACACACACAACCAATCTAACATTGATTAGCCAAACAGCCATAGTGATGGTTGTATATAAACTCGTGCGATAAGCCACTTAGCACAATAAACAACACAAGTAGTACAAGAAACTATATCTGCTCATTGAACTATCGTGCCCTAGTTGACTCTTGTGACAACTCTTTTAATATCAGTCTAATTAGTTCAATACTTAAATAAGTCAATTAGCCAAGGGATTGACTTAGAAAGAAACAAGCCCTTCATGATTCCCTAATAATTGGAGCTGAGGGTTGGTTACCCTTCACATTACTCGTATTACATAGTAACATACACAACTCAGCGAGAAACGGTACAAACCGTACGTAGACGGGAATTAGCCAGTCCGGCTAGCAAACAGTCGGTACGTGGGCTAACCAGGACGTACAGAACAGTGTTATTGTAGCCCCAGTGGTGGTGACCCACGTGTGACGGGGTGCTACGTTCGGGTAACCCCCGAGTTGACTCCATTCCGGCCTGGGCCTATTCAGATTGTCTGCTGCAGGATAGAAGGTGCAGTCGTAAATTATTACAAGTTGTGTTTTTATTATGCTCGAGCGGTATGTTGAATCAACTTGACACTCCTCAATAGGTTTCCATGTGGTAAAATAGTTCGAGAGCCACAATAACTATTACAAAATAATGTACGGAAAGCACCGCCCGCCATAAGAGAGAATATGGGTGCAAACTCTCTCAGTATAAATTAATTAGCAGCTGATAAAACTTTGTAAAGCTGAGCCAAGTCAACTTCTTTGCTTCAAACTGAAGTTAAATCAATTGTATTAACAATTTCTAAGGCGAAATTGGAGTCAATATATGATTTTTTTATTGCTTTATGTTGCATTTACGATATAATATAGTATAACTACGCACAAGATATTTTCAACATTGAGTTTAAATTATTTCATAAACGGAATTGATAAAAATAAACTAATAAGCTCAAATTTGAGAGGAAATCCCCACCAAGGGAAAGAGGAAAAAATGTGGGAAGAATCCAATGCACAGATGTAATATCTTCCTTTCTTCAAGAGTAATATTTTGATATTGTTGCCTTTGTTGGGATTCCTTCCCCCGGCATTCTTGAGTCCCGCCCCTATTGTGTATATACTCGCAGGTGGGGGAGGACAACCATCAGCGAGAAGTCCTCAGCAATTCCTTGCTATCCTCATCCTCGACGGTGCTTGTATTGTGGTGGGAATTTGGGTTCTCACAAGCAGCTGAAGGTCGTCTTGTTGACCGTGCTATCTTCTGTGGCCATCGTGTCGGGCCTGGCCTGGTGACAGTTTCTTTCGACACCTTCGCCTTCAATGCCAAGGTAACTGCAGGCTCGTCTTCTTGGAGGTACTGTGTTTCAGTTGATCGTACCAGGCGAATAGTGGGTGGTTCCTTGGTCGCTCTAGTGGTCTCCGAGCTATCTTAGCTCCCCTGGTTCACCGTCTCTGGGTCTTGTGTAACGGTTGTTGATAGCAGTCTAGGCCTATGTTTCCCTTGGGTTCCGTAAACCTGGGCCAAAATTCGGAGACTGTATCTTAGAAAGTTTTTTTTATGGGATCGGGAATACTGCGTTGTTTGCCCACAAGGATTTTCCTTGTGGTCTGAGGTGGTGTGCGCTCAGTTCTAGCGGAGGGTTGCGAGGGAGAACTACGAAGATGCTGTGGAACCTTCCAGAGATGTGGGTAGACTCGGGCACCCGTCCGAGGCTTGTAAAGTGTCGATGATGTCTTTGCCAATCGCTGTAACTTATCAACACGATCATTTTTAGAGTCAATGTAGTTTTCCGGTTATGTGTTTGAAGATTTAGGTGTGGTCCTTCTTTAATGGCCCAGCCACACAAAGATGTGTACGTTACGTACTACGTAAGTTACGTTTCGGTGTATATGATTCTCGGCTCTATTTGTAAGCGTCGCTGACGACGGACATGCGCAGTAGACCATCCGTGGTATGCAACCCCTTGCACCCAGAAGTTATGGTTGTTATATCATAATTTTATATACTTTTCCTTTAAATATCTCGACTTTAAATATTAAATTTTACACAAAACGAAAGTACCTTCAAGTACTACAATACATATTTTAACTACAAACATTACATTAAAATATACACTAGAGTTTAACATCTCAAACCTATTGCAAACTCACGCGGGACTACTTTAATCGGCATCGTTCAACTACAAAACAAAGTCTAACTATGATATTAAGTTAATGAACATTAGAAGTTTGTCAAATTTACGTTACACAAAATATTGAATTGTATATAAATGAATTTAAATGTACAGCAACAAAAGTTATAATAATACGGAAAGTCCATATAATTAAGATACATGATTTTAGTATATTTCAATTAACATTACGTTAATTTAGACCAACTAACTGTACACCCTCTCTGTGTCCTGTACCCCCCGACCAAAAAAGGGAGAGGATGAACTTAACATACAAAAATTGGAAATTATAAAAAATATATAGATTCAACAAAATGAGCAGTTTATTCAATTAAATGACAATAGCGCAGATAACAGAAATTTGGTCTCATTATATCATTATGAGTACAGTTGGAAATTATGCTCGAAGCCAACAACTTTATAACATTAAAGTTGCGCAACTGTATAAACAAAAGGAAACATGAAATCCATCATAATATTGATAGTCCAGTCTATAAGAGACAATAACAAAGCGAATATTTTTTAAATGCGATACAAAAATTATAAGGGCCTAATGGGCACCTTGATATGGTTCCAAAGGTTTCGTAATTCACAGAAAACGATATCATAAATATAAAGATTTAAATATGACCAATATACAACAGAGTCTACACAACGTGAGGGTTTGACTACCAGACATAAGCCAAACTTCCACGGGACTATCAGATCTGACTTAGAACATGGAACTAACCGTTCCATCAAATAACAAAACATTAGCTGTTCAAACAGAACTTACGTTACAAAAGATTAAAGTTATCCTAATATAAATTCCAATAAAAAGTTACATCACGTTACGTTAATTCAAACCATAATTTTAAATATGAAAAGTTACTTCGATAAAAAAATTACTCTACGATTCCAAACAATATAATATTAACAAGTCAAACTTCTGATCAGCACATAACTGAGGATATTTACGAGAATAAAAATATAAGCAAAAGTTACAGCGCCCGAGCGGCGACCTATCTAAGATAGAATATTTATACATTTTATGGCGATCAAAATATTAATACGTTAGATTTTGAAACTGGATATTATATACAAAAAGTTTAAAGTTTATAAATAAGTTAGAGTTCATAACTCCACCCGTCTAAGCGACGATTTTGATACATTTTACAAGTTTTCTCCAGCCATTGTCCAGATCCATGACAATGGTCTGTCGTCGATCGTTGATCGTAGGATAGTCGATTATGGCATGCTTGCACAGCCATTATATAGGGATTTCGTTGTTCTGGAAAGAAGGGGGGAGTACACCAAACACGCATATGATGACGTCAACGATGCCTTCAAACAGTCACGTACACCATTGTTGATTCCGCTTGCTCCATCGGAATATCCGTGAATATCTCCAATCACCGATGTTTTGAAGGAGGTTCCTCTAGTCTCCGTCAGGGGTCGGATACATAATTGTCTTCTAGTTGATGTTGATAGTTCTCGGTTCATTTCACGCTAGTACAGTCGGAGTGCCGGGTCGCTTTGTTGACCCACTGGATCTCCCTTGACCCACTCGCCAGTCTAGGAGTCCAGGTGCCGCCAGCCTTGCAGGATTCTATTGTGAGCAGATTAGTATTGTAAGTACACGAACAAATTAATACTTAGGATTGGATTGAGTAATAAATATATTGTCCAGCATTGTCTCTATTGTGTCTTCTTAGCCTACAAGAACTACAACAGAGAAAAATACTATTGTAGGGATCCTAATTGAGTTGAATTTATTGGAGCGGGTAGTATGCTTGTTGTCCAGTTGTAACATTATACCACGTAATGTTACAAATCTCTAATCACGTCAGTATGGGGCGGGGTCCAGTTGTAACATTATACCACGTAATGTTACATAACATTAAGAAATTTACTAATATCTATAAGAAACAGTGCGTATAACCCGAACGGGTAGTAAGACGCGGTGCTAATAATAATAATAATATAAGAAACAAGCCCTTAGTGGCGACATGAAACTGAAGTTACATTTAGTTAGAAAATCGCATTTAAATAATGCCCACATCTAATAAACAAACATCAGCCTATCTCGGCTATAACAAAATTAAATTAAATATTTAGAGTTCCATAATTCAAACAAAACATATTAACAGAGTATTTTAACTTTCCTTTACAGTGTCCAGAATTTTAGAAGTAGTCTCCTGACGATATAAAATAATATCCACAGTCCATCCATCATGGCGTCGATTTCAAAAGTACAATATTTAATAAATCTAACGGAGGTCCATCCTCGCCGGTGACGATTTCAACAGTCGTATAATATCTTCCCAACATCCATATTATATAGTGAGCTAACTGCGCAGGGATTTCGGTAGGAATAGTCCATTTTAAGCCGGGTGACGCCGCAGCGTGGAGGGGACGGCCTTCACAGGCAAGTACAACAACTTGCTTGTAGGTCGCTGATTGGTTATCCCGCTTCGTATAGACGCTTCTCAGGTTTGTTGACAAAACATATTTTTGATTGATTGGCTGCCGACGTCAGAGAACAGGTTTCGCCAGGTGTGCAGGAAAAACGCCCATCCGATGCATCTAAGAGAGCCAGGTCGGAACCTCGAGTGTTGATAGTGAATTATATTGAACTATATTGTTTATATATTGCTTGAAGTGACATGGAACTACAATAGTGAAGAATACTATTGTAGGTGATTTGAATTAATGTCGACGTTTCTTGGAGTGGGTAGTATGATTCAGATGATAGTATATGCAGCATCAGGTTGGGTGGGGCTTTGATTGTACAATAAAACCCTTGTATTGTGAAAGGACCAGTGATGCCTGCACTTGGGTGTGGTCTAACACACTAACAAAGAACAAGTACATTTCTTGGCAGTAATCAAACCTCTGTGAATATTAAATTTCTTTTGTTTTTGGTAACACGTAGAAACGTTGTGTTATGATTGGAAGATTGTTTTTATTCTTGGATAAGATGAAGTATCTTTTGTGTTGTTATCAAGAACTGGCTATTGTGTTAAGACTATTTTATTGGAGTGTGTACTTCTGTGGAAAATATTGATGGTGAGAATAAATAACTTAGAATTATTGTTGTGGTGTGAACCAATAGAGTTGTAAAATTTGATTATCAATTGTAACCGTTAGTGGCAAGTTCGAGTACCCAGAGGCCCGAGGCTAAATCCGGGTAGTTTCTGCACTGGCGCCAGCCGGGCAGGCATATAAATAGTGTGTAGAAACAGGGATGTGGACTTATTTGAAGGTTCGAGGGAGGAGTAAGGAAGAAAGAAACATTACATAGTGGCACACCAATGTGGGGCTCGACGTTCGGTCACCCAAGGCTCGTCTAATTATTGTTGTTTGTTCAGCTTTGGGTGGTTCGATCAGGGATTATTGAACTTGCCACGACTAAGGGAATTATGGAGAGAAACGGCAGGAAGCACTCCCATTTGTACAATACAAGGTCAAGGTCACCATCAGAAGGTGCGGCAGGCGGTAGTAATTGACACTCCACCAGGAATGAACCAAGGCACGGGTGAGGTAGCTGCTGGGAGTGGCGTCATTAACCATCAGGTCTTAGTAATGCCACTGGAGGGAGACGCCGTTCCGCAGCAAAGGTTGCCAGCAGCAGCAGTGTTCGACTTACAGGGTTTAGCGGTAATATTAAATTGTATGCGGGAGGAGATGACTGCTCTACGCACAGCCCAGGACGGGGCTCGAACAGCGGCACAGGCAGAGTCGGAGATCACGAGGGCGGAGCAACAGGAGGCGAGGGCGATGCTCGATACAAGCTTGGGGACAGTTCAGACGTCCGTCCAAGAGATGCGCATTTCCATTAATGAGACAAGTGAGATTTTTGGTAATCGTCTGGATGAAGTGCGGTCCGCGGTAAATGGACGCCTTGAGATGTTCCAACAACAAAACCTCGCGTTCCAGGAGCAGGTTGAGACCCGTATAGAGGTGGCTGAGGTTAGTTTAAGGGCCAGAATGGAGGAGAGGGTCCTCGAACTAGTGGCTCCGGCGGAGGCACGTTGCAATCAGTTCGTTGCTCAAGTTGGGGTACTGAAGGAGGAGGCTGAGAGGGAGGCTAAGCGCCTACTCACTGAGGCTGAGGCCAAGAGAAAGCCGCGAGGGTTGAGGCAGCTCAGATCCGGGAGGTGGCGCAGCAGGAGGCAGTGAGGCTCAGCGAGGGAGCTTCACCACCACAGGCCGTTTGGGGGTTGGTAGAAGCTCTTGGTACGCGCCTAGGCTTACAAATGATGGTTGACCGAGTTCCTCATTTTAACAACCACACGGGGGAGAATCCCATAGCCACCTTAAGAAGTTGAGTAGTGTGTGGGACGGTCAGGAGGTTCCTTGGAGAGAGAAAAAGCGTCTCATTGTGGCATAGCTGGAAGGGGTGGCGTTGTGTTGGTGGTCCAGCGTAGAGGAGGAGGTAGACTTGTGGTCCACGTTCGAGTCTTTGTTCCGACAGGAGTTCTGGTCGCCCGAGATACAGGAGCTTACCCGAGCCACTTACACGCATGAAGTACCGTGAGGGCGGGAATAAAAGCATGGAGGCACATTTCCTCACTCTGCTAGATAGGAGCAGACACCTGGATGTGCCCATGACTGACTCGGAGCTGGTTAACATGGCCCTGGGACAATTCCCACTACGAGTTCAGGAAATATTGGGAGCAGTAAGGTATGGAGGCGGGGAGGATTTCCGAAGGGAATTAAGACGACTGGATGGATGGCCAATGTACCATCAGGGGAGAAGATACCTCAGGGGCAGAGACCCCAACAGCAGGTCCAGCAGCCTGGGCAACTAAAGGGGTCGCGGCCAGATGTTGTGGCTCCACCCCCACAACAATGGGGTATCCGGGTTTCAACCAACCCTCCCCATCGGGATTTCTACATGGGAGGCCACCGCCTACGTACCACAGGGGGCAAGCCAGCCCACAGCCTCGAGTATCTGTGACACAGGTGGGCTACCTCCTGGACCAGTGTGGTATCCTTTCTGGGAGCCAGCTCTAGGTTTCCCGCCTCACATGGGAGAGGGAACCTCTACGGTCAAGTCACCAATGAAGGGGTGTACGTCACTAACGACGCTCATGATAGTAAGGAGTTTATGAGCCATACACCTGGGGCCGGCTCCAATAACAAGCGGAAGGACAAGGAGGGGAAGGTCTATTTCTCCGTACAACAAGCGGGGGAGAGAAGGACAGATGGGCCTTGAAGCTAGAAGAGAGGAGGAAAGGAAGGCGGAAGAAAACACCTCCGCGACAATATTCGAGTGATGATGGTGCTAGGGGAGAAGCGTCAAACTCCCTACCCCTTTCTTAGATTCTCCAGTGAGGAGGGGGTGGTGAGTGACGCAGTAGGAGGTGACTATTATGTAAGGGCGAGCACCTACAATTTTTTTGGACGCGATTGTAGGAGTTACTTGTTGCAGGAAGGAGAGGAGGAGATCGGAAGATTCACGAAATGTCAGGAAGTGAAATTGAAGGTTGAGGGCCAGACGGTGAGCTGTTTATTGGATTCTGGGGCGGAGGTGAGTTGTGTGTCCGAGGACTTTGCTAACGTGATCCTGGAACACAACCTCCACCTTATGAGCCTACCACTTCCTCGCATGGTGATAGTTGGTGTGACGAGCCCCACCATCACCCGCCAACTCCAGCTGAGTGTGGAAGGTTTAGGTTCTGGGAAGAGCGTCAACTGTCTAGTGGTAAGGGGTCTTGTCAAGCCCGTGATACTGGGGGTAGATTTCTTGGAGGCTCATTCTATCATTTTTGATTTTGATAGGCAGTCTATTTGCGTCGGGGGCGGTAGTTTGGAGGCGGCTCACCAGGAAAAACCGATCCACTGGGATGCGAATCCTGATAGGCTCACTATCGGTGCGCTCGTCGTCCAGTTAAAGATGGGGTCAGAGCTTGGTAACGTCCCCGTTGGTTTGAGAGAAACTATTCCTTTTCACTGCGGGAGACCACTTCGTACCGATGTGGAACTAAAGAGTTTTGTAGGTGACATGATCACTGTGGACCATGAGCGGTGGGAGATCGTGTAAAGCTTGCTCCAAGAGTGCCAGGAAGCTTTCTCAGATCGGCCGGGTTTGAACTTGACGTATCGGGCCAACATCCGCCTAAGTGACACGGAGGCGTGTTTCAGGTGCAGTTATCCCCTTCCCAAGGCCTACGAAAAAGATCTTGACGCCCACATGGGGGTGCTACTTAGACATGGTATTGTGAGTCACTTCCAGCCCTTACGCCAATCCGTTAGTTTGTGTTATTAAAAAGGACCGCTCTGTTCGCCTTTGTTTGGATGCGCGGATGCTCAACAAGATTATAGTTAAGGATAGAGAGGCTCCAACGTTCATCAGTGATATGCTGCATGATTTCGAGGGGGCTAAATACCTGAGCACTAGTGATATGACACAAGGGTACTATCAGCTCGCGTTGGAAGAGGAAGCCCGTGTGTACACAGCGTTCTTGTACAAAAACAGGCAGTTTTGTTTCAACGTGGCTCCTTTCGGCATTAGTAACGCCGTCGCCGAGTTTACTAGGTGTATGGATCTGGTTCTTGGTGAGGAATGTTGTGGTTTTGCTCGGACCTATGTCGACGACATTTTGGTGAACTCTTCAACATTTGACGAACACATCGAGCACCTCAGGACCGTGTTCAAGAAGATAATTAGTGCCAACATGACCATCAAGTTGAGCAAGTCTCTATTTTTTAGGCAGGAGGTACCATTTCTCGGGCACATCTTGACGCCGAACGGAACCAGACCACACCAGATAAGGTGAAGGGGATCAACGAGTCTCCTACTCCTAAGAACAAAACCCAAATAAAGGTTTTCTTAGGAGTGGTCGGGTATTATCGGGGCTGCACAAATCGTTTGGCCGAAGAGGCGCTGCCTTTGTTCCGGTTACTTAAGAAGGACGCTAAGTGGGAGTTTGGTGCTGTAGAAGAAGCGGCTTTTCAGGAGTCAAGACCTTATTTTTCGAGACACAGATGCTCCACCACCCGAAGCATAATCAAGATTATTATGTCACCACCGATGCTAGTGGGTACGCCTTGGGAGTAGTCATTCAACAAAAGGACGCGAACGGGGACTTGAAGGTGGTAGCAATGGACAGCCGCAAGTTAAACGCGGCGGAACGAAACTATTCGGTCACCGAAAGGGAATGGCTTGGCATTGTATGGAGTCTCACCAAGTTCCGTAGTTTATTGTTGAGGAATAAAATTGTGGTGTTGTCCGACCATCAGGCCTTTCGTTTATGAGGACATGCCGTCTTAAGAGCGGCCGCCTCACCCGATGGATCTTAGCCCTGCAGGAATTTGAACTGGAGAGTGCTTACATCCCGGGAAAGGAGAATTCCCAGAGAGACGCGTTGAGTCGCCTAACTCATGAAGGAGGAGAGGAATCCGAGGGGGCTAGCGTGGCACCTAGGGACAAACTCTTGGTTTTGGCGGCGGTTCTAGAGGGTGAACCGGGGGTGGAGGAAGCTTTGTTCGATTTGATACCGAGTGTACTCGGATTAGGAAGGTGTTGGATGATGCCGCACGTCTGGGGTTTGAAGACGACGACATCCAGAAGAGATTAATAGAGAATTACGTGATCAAGGATAATATTTTGTACCGGCGTAGTATTTCTGAGAACCCTTTAGAGTTCCAAAATAAGGTGTTTATACTGGATGTTCTAAGGAAACCTCTCATTAAACACGTACATCTGATTAAAGGGCATTGTGGTTGTAGAAAATGTGAACTCTACATCAAGAGGTTCGTGTACTGGCCTGGTCTAGCGGCGACAGTCCGTGCCGAACTTACTAAGTGTGGACTGTGCCAACGGGCCAAGTTTAGTACGCGGAACCACACAGGCACATGGGTACCAATAATAACTGAAGCGCCAGGCGTCTTAGTGGCCGTGGACTTGTTTGGTCCTTTTACCGCGCTCCAAGGGCAACGTTACCTATGTCTTTGTGATGTTAGATACGTTCAGCAAACTGTGTAGACTCTACCTGGTGAGACGGGCTACCGCCGAGACTTGTGTTGCTAAGGTGGAGCGATATGTGGAACAAGTGGGAAGACCGAGAACAATATAGAGTGACCACGGGCCTCAGTTCATGAGCGGCCGTTGACAGAGAGCTTTGACCAGCATGGGGATTAGGCACCTGGCTTCAAACCCTAGCGAGCGTGTAATGAAAGAACTGGGGAGATTTCTCCGGATATACTGCTATTTTCAGCCCACGAAGTGTTTGAGGAAACATCCAACTCCACCATACATGCGACTTTGGGTCTGTCTCCCCATGAAGTTCATTTAGGTGAGGTCTCACAAGACTCTTTCATCCTGTTATTGAAGGAACCTGAAGGAGAGACTCCACCTACCAGGGAAGAGGTCAAGGAACGTTTGATAGAGATACCGCGGGGACTGTTAGAGGGTGCCGCGGTAAGGCGGGGGACCGGGCTTAATCCATCTGCTTAGCCTTACGAGGTTGGAGACCAGGTATTGCTGAAGGAAGCACCAGTGTCCGATTTTTGGTTACGGGAGACCAAAAAGTTGTTCTTGCCTTATTCCGGGCCCTTTTGAGATAATTGTAATTAGAAGGAGAAATGCCTATGTATTGTTCGACCCAGGGACCCAGCAGGCGCGGGGTGTATTCAACTCAGAGTTGCTCAACCGAACGTGTGAGCGACATTTTAAGTAACGTTTTTTTTATTATAATATTTTATTTGTTTGTTTTGTATATATAGTTTGGTGTGGTATGCTAAACCCCGCGTTTATCCCACAGAATTCGTGTCAACCGAAAACCGAACCAGATAGAGTAGGTTGCGCTTAAGGGCGTTGAGGTGGCACGTTTTCTCTAATAGGTTGGTTTTGTTGTGGGTAACGTATATGTAGTTTGGTTTTAGAGGAAGAATATGGAGGATAAGTGGGTGGACGCTACAACATGCATCTCCAGCCTCATTAAAACAGTTTCAGTGCGTCGAGGACGAACCAAAACTGTTTGGGGGCATCTGAAAGGACCAGTGATGCCTGCGCTTGGGTGTGGTCTAACACACTAACAAAGAACAAGTACATTTCTTGGCAGTAATCAAACCTCTGTGAATATTAATTTCTTTTGTTTTTGGTAACACGTAGAAACGTTGTTGATATGATTGGAAGATTGTTTTTATTCTTGGATAAGATGAAGTATCTTTGTGTTGTTATCAAGAACTGGCTATTGTGTATAAATAAGATATTTTATGGAGTGAGTACTTCTGTGGAAAATATTGATGGTGAGAATAATACTTAGAATTATTGTTGTGGTGTGAACCAATAGAGTTGTAAAATTTGATTATCAATTGTACCCGTTAGTGGCAAGTTCGAGTACCCAGAGGCCCGAGGCTAAGTCCGGGTAGTTTCTGCGCTGGCGCCAGCCGGGCAGGCATATAAATAGTGTGTATAAACAGGATGTGGACTTATTTGAAGGTTCGAGGGAGGAGTGGAAGAAAGAAACATTAAAAATTGTTACAATATAAACCTCATCTTCATTGTCATCACTACACAGAGTCAACTACCGCCACATTTTGGCGAAACTAGGATTGAGGGATTAAAGTATAGACTCACGTAAAACAAGAATTGTGTCTGGTATAAACTAAAGATTAACGTGGAACAAGGATTGTGTCAGATAGAGATAATAGACTCACGTAGAACAAGGATTGTGTCTGGTATAACTAATAGATTAACGTGGAACAAGGATTGTGTCAGATAGGAGTAATAGACTCACGTAGAACAAGGATTGTGTCTGGTAGGAGTAAAAGTTTCACGTAGAACAAGTATTGTGTCTGGTAAGAGTAAAAGTTTCACGTAGAACAAGTATTGTGTCTGGTAAGAATAATAGACTCATGTAGAACCAGGATTGTGTCTAGTAAGAACAATAGACTCAATTAGACAAGGATTGTGTCTGGTAGGAGTAATAGACTCACTTATAACAAGGACTGTGTCTGGTAAAAGTAATAGACTTATGTAGAACAAGATTTGTGTCTGGTAAGAGTAATAGAATCAGTTAGAACTAGGAATGTGTTGGGTATGAGTAATAGACTCATGTAGAACAAGGATTGTGTCGGGTAAGAGTAATAGACTCACCTAGAGCAAGGATTGTGTCTGGTAGGAGTAATAGACTCACGTTGAACGAGGATTATGTCTGGTAAGAGTAATAGACTCACTTACAAAAAGGATTGGTTCTAGTAGGAGTAATAGACATCTTAAAACAAGGATTGTTTCTGGTAGAATTAATACCTCACTTAAAACCCAATTGTGTCGGGTAGGATATAGACACTCTTAGAACTAGGATTGTGTCTGGTAGATTAATAGTTTCACGTAGAACAAGGATTGTGTCGGGTAGAATTAATAGACTCACTTAGGACAAATATTGTGTCTGGTAGAATTAATAGACTCACTTAGTACAAATATTGTGTCGGGTAGGAGTAATAGACTCACTTAGAACAAGTATTGTGTCTGGTAGGAGTAATAGAATCAGTTAAAACTAGGATTGTGTTTGGTAGGAGTAATAGACTCATTTACAAAAAGGATTGTTTCTGTTAAGAGTAATAGACTCACTCTAAACAAGGATTGTGTCTGGTAGGAGTAATAGACTCACTTAGAACAAGGATTGTGTCCGTAGGATTAATAGACTTACGCAGAACAAGTATTTTGTCTGGTATAAGTAATAAACTCACCAAGAACAAGATTTTGTCTGATAGGATAGTTACTAGACTTACTTAGAATAATGATTTTGTCTTGTAGGAGGAATAGACTCATGTAGAACAAGGATTGTTTCTGGTAGGAGTAATAGACTCACGTGGATGTATAGATTGTGTCGAGTAGAATTAACAGACTCTTTTATAACAAGGATTGTGTCCGTAGGATTAATAGACTCACGTAGAACGAGGATTGTATCTGGTAGGATTTATAGAATCACGTAAAATAAGGAATGTGTTGGATAGGAGTATTAGACTAACTTAGGACAAATATTGTGTCTGGTAGAATTAATAGACTCACTTAGGACAAATATTGTGTCTGGTAGAATTAATAGACTCACTTAGGACAAATATTGTGTCTGGTAGAATTAATAGACTCACTTAGGACAAATATTGTGTCTGGTAGAATTAATAGACTCACTTAGTACATAGATTTTTGTGGAGTAGAAGTAATATACTCACCTAGAACAAGTATTGTGTCTGGTACGAGTAATAGACTCACTTATCAATAAGACTGTGTGTTGTGGGAGTAATAGACTCACTTAGAACAATGATTTTGTCCTTTAAAATAATAGACTCATGTAGAACTAGGATTGTGTCGTGTAATAGTAATATACTCACTTATAACAAGGATTGTGTCTTGTAGGAGTAATACACTCACATAGAACTAGGATTGTCTCTTGTAGGAGTAGTGGACTAATTTAGAACGAGAATTGTGTCTGTTGAGTGTAATAGACTCATGTAGAACGAGGATTGTGTCTGGTAGGAATAACCAAATCTTTTGTACGTCTAATAAGATTTGTGTAGAAGGACATCACTTGAATCTATTAGACATATTGTGTTGTAAAATCTGTGAACTATGTCTTATCCTTGTGTTTTTCTTAATTAGGTTTTATTACGGACCATATTTATCCTTAAACAGTTTTTGAATATAAACTCATTATTTTAACTAGTACCTGTATTCAGATTCTTCTTCTTCAGGGATTACGGATGTAACTCTTTAAAACAAGATTTGTTTGTTATTATAAGTCTCCATTCCACCTCTCTAACGTTCCATATATTTTTAACATATAAATAATCATTGAATCTTTCTTTTTTTACTAATTTAAATTTTTCCTTTTCTTTCAGTCTTATGTTCTATCCTCATTTACTTTGTGTATTTTACTTATATTTTCAATTCATTTCAGAAACTTGAGCTATGGTCGTCTATACATGGTGCCAAAAATATAATGTAATATTATATATTTTGTAAAGAGAGAGAGAGAGAGAGAGAAATATATATATGAATGTTATTTATCTGCACTGATGACCAAAAGAGAATTCGTATTTACCAGCTTCGTCCGATTTCCGGTTTTCGCGGATATTGTACACTTAAACCCAACATCAGGCTCTTAATAACATAAACATAAACAAAATGATGTACTCATTATTCTAACGCATGACGGGAATACATTAAAAGTAATATTTTTGGATGAACATAAACATGTTGCAGACTATTACACGTAACGTACAGATTTTGATGAACACATATTTTTTAACTTTAATGCATCTTTTATCTATATTTTTAGATCCAAATGTTAGATTTCATTCTTTACCGTATTAATGTCACAAACGGTGCTAGAAATTCACTTCAAACTCCCACCAACAAATTTTGGTTCGTAGTTGGTCTACTAGACACCAGCACATAGCTATATTTTTGAAGTTCAAGAGATGTCACGTGACCCACGCTACCCGCCATCTTTCCTTACTGTATAAACATTTTTACCGGAGTTTTGTCGGTGTCTACTATTTGTTTGTTTTGACGTGTTTGTAAGTGAAATTACGCTTTGTAAAATGTCTGGCGAGAAAGCAGATCTAAAGAAGGACAACGCTGTGGATACAGTTAATAAGGTAACGTGTTATTTGCGGCGTTAATCGCGATGAAAGTCAACGTTCCATGCTGGGCCAACGTGATGAGTGATAAATATGGGGAGCCATCAATTAACAAGAAAATTCGTGGATCTTTAGTGCTTTGTATTTAAAGAGAGGCAGTGTTGTGGTGCAATTGAAGGTTATCAGTGCTTCGATTGAGCTATGAGAATGTTCTTAATTTCGGTAAAAACACTGTTGATTCTATTTTTAAAGTTGTTGTATGTCCTTCAATGGCGGGGCAGAGTAAACTTCAAGAGTTCACTCGTCGATAACCACCTGGCGGCAGACGTTAGAAACTGGGCGTTTCGCGCCAAATTTTAATATGTTTTATTATTTTTTTAGTCCTTAGTTTTAAGTTTTAGTTTATTCTTAATATGTCCGAACAGCATTATTCCCTGCCACGTAACGGGTCTATTTTCCAGGCGTACGTAACGCCCTCCATGTTTGTTTCGTTTAATGGCCTATAGTTTTTTCATTGTTTGTCGGGTGGCCTAAGTAATAGGCTGTCTACTAACTTTCACTATATCCCTAGATTTCCAATGACTTTTTTTATATTTGTTTATTGATTTTATCACTGGGTTACTAATTAATTTAGCTCTTGAGGTTTTATTCTTATATCAATCATATTTTACCAATTGAAATATTCCTTGAATCAACTTTTGAGATGTTGAATCTCATATTATATCAAGTTGGATTGATTTTTTAAAATTAATCCCAAAATTGAGTCTAAACAGAAAGCTAATGTAAAGAATTAGCCTTGACTAGACAAATTTATAGCTTTCTAAGATATTAACAAAATAAGTTAATTCCCTTATCAACTGGCCAAGCTAGCCTACGCCATAGCTGTGTGGTAAAGACAATGCCTCCACGTGATAGCTGTTATTTAAAATATTGGTTTGATTTGAATGAATCATTTATAAACTGCTATATCATTACACTTGTTCTAAATTCCATATACATATTTAGTTAATTTATCCTTAAGAGAGCACTATTTATAATGTATAAAAAACACTGTGAATATGCAACAGGAGGTAGAAATTATGCCACAACTGCGCCTGTAAATGGCTATTGCCCATTAGTAGTTTAGCGTATACAGTAACATTAATAATATTTCAAGAGCCAATATAATCTTTCTTGTGTCAAGTTCTTGGGGAAATTTAAAAACAAACACTATTAAGCAGCAACACATGCTTTGTTAGTGACAAACTATCTAATCTTATGGAACAAGTTGAATAATTCTTAGTAAAGGCACCATCAATTGCTTGGAGAGGATGATGGATCACACTGGGGATTGGCCACTTTAATGCACCCCTTGTTGGCCACTATAAACCTGGGAATTGGATTACTAGTTGGCGAACTATCTCAAACCTTATTGGCCACTATAAACCTAGGTGTTGTACCATTTGGCGACTCTAGCGAAAACTATTTAGGCCGCTTTAAAGGACATGTAATGATTGTTAGGTTTGACGAGGGTCTGTCTCTCTGTCTGCAGGAGTCTGAGGATGACTCTCCGCAGAGCCGGGGTGGACGAAGGAATGTGGGCAAGAGGGTGTCCACCATAGCCAGGACAGCTCAGGAAGGGGAGGCTATTCTCAAGGTCAGTGCTTCCTCGATCAGGCAGGTTAGCTCAGCACTAGCGTACTTGACTAGGACAGGGCTCATTACCTGACCTGACATTGTGCGAGTGGTTCTTCCCATGAAATGAGTTTTCATCCTCTCTTCAAGCAAATGCTGGTGTTTGTTTAAAATGTTGTTTAATAATCCTATCGCCTTAAACGGGGGATAGCAGGGCCCACCCATCATATTAACCACAATAACACCCTCCCAGGGCCTCAATCCACTCATAACCTTATACACAGGTCCTGCAATTATCTTTAAAGAAACAATTTAGAATAAATAAAATGTACATTTCTCATATTAAACTATTTAACTTTATAATAACAATTCTTATGACTGATCATTGTTATGTTGGTCACACTCAAATGTTATTTGAAAGTAGGCCTACTCGATATATTTGTGAACTTAGAAGACTCAAAGATAGTATTTCAATTTTATATTGTAGTTTTATTACTCAATCGACTGAAAAGGGCTGAGAGATCGACCAGTTTGCCGACCCTTGATATAAAGCATATAAGTTTCTTTTTTCTAACCAAAATACATCAATATTTTATGATTATTTAAAAAACAAATTAATATGTTGAATCACTTAAGATCATTTTCACACTAACGTCAACCTGAAGGTAGTTTTTGGAATACAAACTGATACCAAAACCCTTAAGTATTTTTGAAGATAACAAAAACAAATATATTTTATTTTAAGCCATTTTATCTGCATACTAATGAGTAGTTTTAAGAAGTTCTCAATTCTACAGAAAAATATATGTATATAAGTTTGAAAATCTATTTTTGAAAGATGGTTATTTCTAAATTGTGGATTTTTTTTTCTGGCCATAATCAAAGTTTATTACAAGTACTTCATTATGTAAATATGTATGTAATTTGTCTTCTCAACAACCTATAATGAGTTGTAAATATATTTGACTAAGTGAAAATTCATATATTATATCGTCAGAGGTGTCATGTCTGTCACAAATTGCTGTCGTGTCTGTCACATTGTTTATAAATTCCTATAAAAAACAACACATTTTGGTTTTGTTAAACTTTGGTGTAGAAGTAGATAACTTTATTGTTGTTTAGGGAACAAATCACTAAAGCTCTGCTTTAACTAAGTCGGAGCAAATATTAACTGTTTGGGCATTGTTGAAATGTTTGTCCATTTAATGTCATATCTGTCACAAATATAATCAACCTTAACTTATTATGTACACAAATATTTTTTTAAAACTCTATTTTAACAAAATAATAAACACTAACCTAAAAAAATGGAGCATTGGTCTGCCCTGTTGTTTAATATGGCCTTGAATTTGTGAACATGCAAGCTAAAACAATCGTTCTCCCAAACTAAATTTAATATTTTTATTAAGCTGCAAAACCCATTGTCAGGGACCACATTTATCCTTTATTTTTTGTAAGAAACCCAACTATTGCGGATGGATCGCTCGTGTTCTTTTGTCTTGTTGGGAAACACACAAGTGATTGCTCTTTGGCCAAGTGGTCCAGGAGGCCAAACACAATCACGTGTATGTGCTTTATATCTGAAACAGAGCCTCTATATTCCCTGGCTAGGGTTAAGATTGAGATGGCTCAAATACATTATTAAGAATTTGAATCGTCATTTTACCCTTGAGTGTCAAATTTGATTTTTGTAAAGCCTTATAGGTCTAAACATAGAGGAATGTATACAGAATAATATGAAGTAGAAATAGTAACTAAATGATAAATCACTGGTCTGAGATCTGGTTGTTGAACTTGTCCTGTGATTGTGTTGGGAAGTACCTATTAGAGCTCTGAATGTTGGATCATGTGATATGTTCGTGTTGTTCCCAGGGTCTGGGGCATAAGGAAGAAGGGGGCGGTACAGAGGTGGAGAACCGCCGACGGACACGTTCCTCCACGCGAGGGGTCGCCCCCACACCTCCCCCGCCTGCCAAGAGGGAAAAGAGGACCCCACCAACTGGCGGAAGAGGTACTCCGGTTATATTACAACTATTGCATGCAAACCAACCTGACAAGGAATGTATTCCTCTTCTGTTCCATATATTGCTGCTTGTAACTGTTGCGAGAAATGCGCAGCAGGTTTTCAAGAAGTTATCCCTCAACTACTTCTGTTCTTGCCGAATGTACGTTCGCAGCTCCATGTTGATCCAAACATTGGCACGAGTATTGAATCAAACTCAGATTTAGATATTCAAGTAGCCAGTCTTCATCTTTTATTCTTCTTACAACAATAGGTGACTGGTGGTCTAGGGTAAGGTGCCAGACTTCTTGTGCGGCGGGTTCAATCTCAGTCCCGCACAGCTTTATCTGATTTCCAACCCTTCCTACACTCTGACAAGACATCTTGGAATGTGGGAATGCCAGGCTACCACCGTGTTCGGATTCACGTTAAATGTAGTCCTTCATTTCATCTCAAAATCACCCTACCATTACACATTAGCGTAATGCGTAAACCGAACGGTAGTAAGACGCGGTGCTAATAATAAAAATTATCACATGACTTCTTTGTTTTCTACAATTCTTCTTTAAGGACGCAAGTGTTTTTACAGTATTGACATTTTTTGACCAAAATAAATCAAATATTTCTCAAGTAGCAACACAGAGTTTAGTTTTCTTCACGTGCTAATAGCAACAGATCTTGAATATCTGTCAAGGGTGTCCTGGAATTCTGTCAAAACCTTTTCTCTTTATTTAAAAAGTGTTGACGAAATTCCAGGACACCCTTGACAGATATTCAAGATCTGTTGATATTAGCACGTGCAGAAAACTAAACTCTATGTTGCTACTGGAGAAATATTGGATTAAGTTCAGGGAAAAAATAAAGATGACCACACAGAGAATCATGAATGAAGCATTCACTCTTTTTCTTGAAACTCAAGACGGATGTATTTACCTCGCAAACTCTGGTTCAGATTATTGAGGTATGACAAAATGTCAACAAAAGCACGCTCTGCAAGATGATATGGATCTTTTTTCAGATTGATGCATCAATCCAATGATGATAACTATTTCTCCTTCAAATCCTGCATGCACTCTTTTCAGCATTTGACCCCATCTAACATTGTTATAGAGAGCACAACTGTAAATACTGTTTGAGACCTTATGTGTAAGAGCTGATTTTAGCTAGCAAGGGGCAAAATCCTTACTAAATTTATCACAAAGTACAGTATTATGAATAATTCATTGGTAAGGAACTATACAATTGTTAATTTGTCTCATTCTCCCAACCAGACCTTCCTTTTCATTTGACATAGCTGACTTTTAAAATCTCATTAATTATGATTTCTCCAGTGATTCTTCCATAAAATAGAATGAATCCTAATAATTCCTCCACAAATATCCCACCATTAAAAAACTGCCAACTGAGCTGACTGAAATATCGGCAGCAAAGCAAACACGACTACTTTGCGAATGTTGCGATACCAACCGACAGCAAAGGTTATTGGCAAGTTCTTTGCAGCGTCCGGTTGCATTGTGAACAGATTTAATTGTTGGGAAAGCATTCTGGCCGTTCTGTTACTTTGCTGGCTAATCGTATTGCGTTTCCTTCTTAGGTGGTTGACTATCACGCAACTCATTCACTCCATGTTCATGCAATCCTCATAGGAATGTGATAAAATACCTTTTCATTTGTGAATTCTTCATCTATTATTGCATAATCACAAATTATCAAGTTGGTTTAATTTCCATAAACCTTATTTTGAAAAAAACTTTGTTTAAAAGATTATCTTTTGAGGTTTTAAGCCGAGAATGTACTACATTAGTAGTTAATTCACACCCACGATTTTCACCAGCCCAGGTTGTTAGTGTAGACCTAAACTGGAGGTAACTTATTTGTTAAATACTTGCTGATGAAACATAGACACGTATTGTTTACAATCTCGTTGTGTCCCCAACAACTCACACCTTATTTAGCAAGTGATTGGTCATCTATTTGACGACCGCCAGTCCTCATTTACCAATAAGCAATCCTGGTGACCTGTTCTTCAGGGAATGTACATCTAAACATATTACCTGCATTTACTGACAAACAATCCACAAAAATACTTTTTCCAAGTTTTTGGCCACACACAATGTAATTATTGTTAATATCATCGTCCCGGCACATCCCCCGTTGCAGGTTCTAGGCGCGGGAGACCCAAGAAGGACGAGGAGGAGAAGGCAGAGTCCGAGGAGCAAGACGCAGTCAGCAGCAATGAGTCAAACGACAAGGGCAGCAGTAAGGCCGGCCCAGAACCCCAGGAGAAGAAGGCTGCCGAGGAGTCCAGCAAGATGGAGGTGGACGACGAGGAAGATGACAAGGAGGAGAAGAAGAAGGTGAACAGCGATGAGGTTACCGAGGACAAGACTGCGCCAGCGCCAGACAAGCCGAGGTACGGGCTAGCAGTCCTACTATGATTCAATCTTAACACAGCCGTTTGTAGCCATTTTTCCTTTGTTTACATTACAAATCAACATCCATATGGACAAATCCGAAGATAACTTGGTTTATCAGATAGGAACAAAATATAACAAAAGATTGTGCAATATACTTTTTTTTTTAAATTATCATAAAACATAGGGATGTGCAAAGTCTGATTTTCCAATTCAAAGCAAACTCGAATTGAATATACAAAATATTCTCAAAGCCAGATAAAGTCGGAGTAAAAAAAAGTTTTATGCTTTAAATAATGTTACATTGTGGATAGGCTATATATAGCTTTTTACACTAGAATCACTTAAAATATTTTTATGCACAGTATTGTTTTGCAATATTTCCTTTTAATCTGGCAAATCAAGTTGCTATCAGCAAATTAATTCAGGTTTTTTTCATGTGACTTTTAATTTGTAACGATCTATAAGAGCTCAGAATTACATTTATTGAACATATATTAGGTATTTTAGGCAAGAAGATGTTATTGGCAAAACCTTGTGATTATTTTAAGCAGAGTCAACTGATAATTGTTTCGAAGCCAAGTCATAATTTCAAAGTGCCGCACACCCCTAAGAAAACAACTAACAAATTCTCCAAGTAGAAAAAAGAGGACATTACATACCCCTGTTATTTATTGCGGAAACAGAAGCTTCAAAAGTAAAGTTTCAGATTCCACCATTATGAATCTTCACCAATAAAAAGATTTAAAGATAAAATAAACATTTATGTTTTACTTTTTAATAATGTTGTGCTTGTGTATTCTCCATTTACCTTGAACAGTAACAGTCTTAATTTGACAGATTACACTATTCTGTCTGTTTTGTCATCACACACTTTCACTCCTGCAATCACACGTTGTGTGTCCCCCTCTCTCTCTCTCACAATAGGTAAATAAGGCGGAGTAGTAACTATTTCATTCTTGCATATCTTTACTGGCTTAACATTTCTTTTACCTCCACCCAACCTTTAAGTTAGAGGAGCTTTTGTCCACCTTGGTCCCTCCCTCACACACTTTATAGACGACTGACCCACCATAACCAATGTCCACCTGACACTTGGATACAATTTTTTTTATTTTGAAGTCGACGTGACGTGATGAGTCTGAGTAGGTAAAAATTTATTGACTTCCCCCAAAGTTGCTTTTGACTCAGACTTTGTGACTCCTATGCCATGGCCCTGATGTAAATGCAGGTACACTTACTTGAAATTCACTCTCTTCCTCCTCCCTAAAACATCAGCACAAACAGGTAGTGAGACGTTGTGTTGGAAAACACCTTTCACTGATGAAGGTTGGGGTGTTGCAGGAGAAGGTGGAACCTTCAGCCACGAGTAACGAAGTGACAAGCAAGCCGAGCGGAGACTCGGCACCGGTAACCCCCAAGAAATTAGAAGCGGTTGTAGACAAAGAAGCGGAGAAGGTGAGCAGTCCAGCAGCACCAGAAAACAACGGCACAGAGAGCGCTGAAGAGGTCCCTCGGGAAGAGGAGGCCAAGGAAAAGAGTGTGGTTGCCAAGAGCGACGCTCCAGCCACAGAAGAAAAGAACACCGCCGCCGATAAGCAGCAGTCGGCGCAGCCTGCCGCGGCAGAGACGCCGACAAACGCCGAGGCCGCTGCGGCAGAGTAACCTCCTTGTCTGGCGGCCCCCGCCGTACCTGAATTTTTTTACAACATGTGAGTTTTAGTGTGAAGCTGTCCTGTACATAACAACAAAATAAAATGATTTAAAAAACCGGGGAAGGTCGAACCGCTCGGTATTTCTTTTTTGCAGGTTTGGACAACTTTCGTTTTCTTTCTCTCTCTCTCTCTCTGTGAAAGACTAGTTTTAACTGAAGGAATTATAGGTATATTTTATTTCTTCTCCTCTCCCCTGATATTTCTCTTGTAACTTGTAGACCTCAGGTAGCAAATAGCGCAAGAAAGAAACACCGGTGGTTTGGCCAGGAAGTAGCTACGGGGGAAATGTGTTCATTCCTAGCCGGCACCAGCACTCCTAGTTTCTGTAGCAATGGGGGACTCTGCCCCAATTATTTTTGCTATCGTAGTTTGGACACAGCCCATGGCCTTACCATATCACATCCTATTACGATTGTGTTTCATTCCCGCCTTGCGACAGAATGCGGGTGCTCGGGTCGGCTACTGGCGGCGTTGCGAGGCAGATACTAGGCGAGACCACTTTTGTCTGCGTGCCTTGTCTCTGTGGGTGTGTATTGGGACTCGCCTCCACAACATTCACTTGAACAATTTTTATTGATAGTTTTTAGTTATAATATATTGTTTGTAATTTGTATGTGAGTTGAAGGTTTATCTCACAAGGAAAAGGGGGGGGGGGGATAATAATCAAAATACTTCTCCAAGATTTACAGAAACTAGAGATGGGCCGAATCTGAATCGTCTACAATTTTAGTTAAGTGAAACTACTTAAAATTTAGTTTTAAAAAAACTTGTTAGACATGTAATTTAATTATTTTAGATTTTTGTCACGCGAACAATAGTTTGTGAAAAAACTCATTTGTGGTGAATAAAATAATTGAATTTTGCTAAATGTAAAGTTGTATTTCTTATTAATAGTCGGCAAATAAAATACTTTTCTTTTCTGACTAAAAGTGTTTAAAAAAAATTGACTCAAACCAAAGTGGTTTTGTGCGGAGATTATAGCTAAATTTCTCTTCAATTTAAAATATTTGTCTTTGGTCACAATATGTTTGTCATAAAAGCCAAATTAAACATGTTTTACTTCTTTACCATTGGATTGTTTTGGTCGAGGGGATTAAAATTTGATCGGCTATAGGAATATCAAGAAAATAAAGTAATATTTTAGTTGGTACTTTTTTTTATGACACTTTAATGCATAAATACATAATAAAATGTATACAGTTTGGATACTGTTAATGCTCATTAAAATCAAACTATTTGACCATTATTCGAATATAAAAAGCCAAAAAGTCAATTTCACATAAAGATCCAATTTTACCTGTGTAAAATACATATTTAAAGGCTTCATTAACTTAAAAACCAGTTTGATATTTCATTAGATGTGCTAAGTGAAAGTTTGTAAACACGTCTCATCATATTACTATGATGTGTACGACAGCACAATATGACACAAATTGTGATAATCAGAATTGGGTGAATTTTAATTATCAGTTACTTTGCAGTTTCACTTTAGTACCACCAAATTGTAAATGTACGCCAAATAGCAGTTGTGATTTTGCACAAATCAAACCCAACAGTTTTGTTTTTAGTATTTGTACATTTAATTGAGGTTCGATTCATGAGAAAATATTGAAGTAATTATTAAGGAATAAAAATCCAGGTTAAAATTTAATATTTCTAATCGAGAAGAACGCGAATTTCAGTTTTAATAAAACTTCCATTTTTTTGATTTCCTCACCATACAAACTTTTGGCTTTGTTATTCCACTTAATATTTTAGCCACGTTCTGCAAAATATTTCTCATAGTTTTCAACACCAGTTTTAATTTATAAACTATTCATTGGGTGCATTGAGGTAAAAAACCAATCCCGTTATATTATTTTACACTGACATTGAATTTATCTCTGCCTTTGTTATAGATGTCATTTAACCAATAGTTTGTGTTATAATGCTCTTTATTAACGGTTTTATAAAATTAAAGAAAAAACTGCTCCAAACGGCTGTATTAAATTCACAATTAGAACTCGTTTAAAACACATAATTATGTAATTATTTTTACATCAGTCCCTTCCTTCTTCAGTAGAAGAGAGTAAAACACAGACTGGACTATGGCAACATGGCTAGAAGTATAACTCTAGTACTATAGCACGAGTCAAACTCTGAATTACACGTTTGAGCTTGAAGTGCTATGATATTATAATAATACAAACCCTCCCCAATAGTTGCAATGCTTCGTAGGTGGGAACTTGCTCACCAATATATAACCAAATCCCTGGGCTCACCCTTAGATAGCATTCTCTCCTTTCCAAGCAGGGCTACTCACACCAGTTAGTATAATATAAATACAACATTGTATCCATCTACCAAGAGTCAAGACACAGGTAACAGTATCCAAATGACCATGACCTACCTCTAGTTGTAGTCCAGTCTGTTTTTTACTCTCTTCTTCTGAGGAAAAGGACTGATATACCCTGAAAATTATGTAATTATGCTATAATTGTGAATTTTGAGGCCTAGTCTTATGGTAATTGTGTAGGCCCTGCCCTTATATTCTTTTTTGATATTATCATTTGTTTAACTCTTTCCCTAGGGCTGGTGCAAATCAATATGTGATTGTGATGCCATCTATCAATGAACCACTGTACTCTTAGACAGTCTGAATACTTCATATTGAAGCTAATAGATGAAGTTACTAGTTACTGCTATATTATGACCATGGATAAAGCAATAAATGAGAAAATATTTGTTAGATAAGAGTATAAAAATGGCTGCCGGGCCTATGCTACACATTCGAATAAAAATGGGATGGACATGTCATATTTAGTGAGAATTTTCAAGTCTATTCATAATATATGAAAGTTTTATTGTTTATTCTAAATGTTTCGAAGGTTAGTTGATTTTTCCTAAATTTTTAAATTATTCAAACACAACGAAAATTCCAGAACAAAGTCTATAAAACCGTTCAAATCTTGCACTTACTTTGAATTGAATTCTTCATGTGAATGTTGTACAAGATTGCCGTTGTCCCTAATGCATGCTCACCTCCACGCAGTTCTAACAATATATCCGACCACATTTGTTTGGTAAATATTTTATCTTCTATGTTCTAATGTCGACGGGGATATTATTTGTACCAAGAATGTTGGCCCACGAGAGGGGAATGCTCGAATTGTGTTACCGAGAACATTTTCAATTTGTCATCTTCGGGAAGTTGAGGCTTATTCTCCCCTGCTAATTATATTTTAATAGGGATGGAACTATCGAATACCTCGAATCCTTACCACTTGACTGGGGCGGACTTCCCCAGAATTAACGTACAAAAGTAAACCTTGTTTTCTGAGATTAAAAGATTTAAAATAGCAGATTGGGCCCATCTCTATAATCCAGGGTTGTGGATTCGGAGTCAGTAAAAATGCACTGACTCTGGCTTCAATTTAGAAACTATATTATAACAATATTTTTTACTTTTTTTTTATTGGTTAGCACCAATATTTGTAATTTGGGTTGACAAATTTATTTAAGTAAAATTCACATCAAAGATGCTTCCCATGAAGTCATCTGTATCGGAGCATTTTACTGCGGTAAATTTGATATTACTAATAAATAAACTTTAGCCATTTATGAAGGAGTTGGACAGAAAAGTAGAGGAGTTGAAGACTTGGCGTGTACCGACTCCACAGCCCTGGTACAATCTACTATTCAAATACATACAAAGATTTGTTTCTCCATTAAATTGAACATACTTTAAATCAAGAACAAAAATTCAATCCAGGAACTTAGTTTTTTCAAACCAAATTGAAATTGTTTATTGACTTGTGTTTGACTACAGGTTCTTCTTTTATTTTGGTTAGCTCAGCATCGCACACCTCCCACTATTAATTTGGAGCGTACTGAATAAAACCAGTAGTTGCGAGTACTTCCTTGATGCTAGAACGCAAGTGCGTTCATCAAGTTCCTGGGTGAGGGTTTCCAGCAGTAGGAGAACAAACAGGGGAGGAGGAAAGTAGTTACTTTTCGTTTCCCAGACATTTAGCTCTTTATGATCAACAGAAAATATGTGGATTTTTGGACTTTTCGGGGTGGAAAATGTCAACTTTTAAACTATGATTACGAGTCTATATATGTATAGGGTTATAGAAAATAGCTTTAGAGTTAATTTCAGTAAACAACAAACTTGTGTGCTGGAAAGGCTTTAATCAATATTTAACCTAAGCACAACATCTGATATCTCGGATACCTACGTAGCCCCCTTATACAAATAACCCTCCTGTGTTAACCGTCTATAAAAATAGTATGATAGAATCCTCATATGAAGGAAACACAAACACAGCATACACGTCACATCATTAAGATGATAGCACCGATGTTCTCGCTCGACGACCAATATTCTGGTACTTGAGACTGCCCCCGTCCAGTGTTGACACTTAACACACCAGGACAAAAATTCAGGTTGAAGCATAGTTTTAGGTTAAGTGTTGTAACCTGACAGCTCCACATTGTGAGTGGAGTTAATTCTTAGTTTTTTGGGGTGGACGTATCATTTTATGAATGAACTTATGCTAGGTGTCTAGAGTGAAGAGAGTTTGTTTCCTTGTCCCGTGGTTGGTCGAAACCTGACACTGGCTGGACGGTGAGACGTCTGAGGACAACCATACCATTATTCCAGGATCAGATCTAGTTTAGTTACCCGTGAATCTTTGTTTTATATCCAAGGACCCCCTTCCCTCACCTTAACTAGATGTTGTCTCACCATTGGCCGCCCAATAAACTGGTTCAGTGCCGCCGTTCGACGAATCACGGCCTAAAATAATATCACTCTATGATTTTACTGTGAAGAATGTGGAATGAAATAGAATTGGATGTATTAAGATAAATTTTAGTTCTGTTTATTATTTTTGTTCGATAACTATTCTGAACTTTAATAAAAATGTTTATCTGCTTGGTCGAGCTGTACTCTAGCATTTATGTGACAAATAATACAATCATTTTTGGTTTCTCAAAATGTTTGTCAGTCTTTGTTATTTCTAATGAGACCATTAAATATTTTTATTTTAAATGTAACGTGGGTTTTTATTTTTGCCATTAAAACACACATCAGCTGATAATGGTAGCATTGTGGAGTAAACTTTAGGATGTTAGTGTACTTTAATACCAGGAAATGTTTCATTACTAATATCGATGATAAAATTATGTTTATTTGGTGAGATTTGACTTCAACACTGTTTACAACGTTTTGATCAGCCTGGTTTTAATAAGCCATTTTCACTGGAAAAGTACATCCTCAACAGGAACGGGGTTTTAAATCTGTCTTTAATATCAGCAGCCATCTTGTAGAGCTACTACTTGGGTGTGTAGACCACTCCTGGTCAGGGGAACTAAAACCATTAACTTATCACTTTATATAAACGTGCCAGATCTTACAGTTTCATTTTTATACATACTCTGATAGAATATATTATAAAATATTCCCAAAGCTGAATGTGAGCCTGAATATTAAATAAATAACTTTATATACTACTTTGACTTGGCTCTGAAAGAAATATGTTTCGACTTCACTTTGAAAAAAATTCAGAGTAAAACAATGTGTAATTACACATTTCCCGGGTAATTTTAGTGTATAAAGAGGCTTTATTAATAACCACAGTATACTTTTTTTTTTAAAGCAGAAAACAACTAACAAAAATATTCAAACTTTGATTCAGTTTTGAATTGAAGACGTTAACTTTGAACAGCGCATTATGCACTAAAATCCACCATAAAAAGTTTTACTACACACTGTTGTAATATTTCATTGTAATCCACTAAATCAAGTTACTACCCTTGAATTTAATTTACTTCAAATTTTTTCATGTGAATATTAATTTGAACATAAATTGAGAATTTAAGCTACAAATATTGAAGTTGAAGTCAAAAAGTTTTGAAGCTTCCCATGTCCCTAAACATAATAAATTACTACGCCTCAGTCGTCTTACTCGACTTTGTCAGAACCATGAGGGATCTACTTTTCCAGGTTTGTGTCGTTTAAAACTTTTGGCGATTAGCGCTAAATTTGTTGGAAGGGGATTGTGGACATTTGCGGCTTTTGTCATCCATTTTATGATTTTCCATTCGAGCCAAAAACCCGCTGGAGTTGATGAGACTTGTTGGACCACTATTCAATTGGGGGACAGATGGATAGTGTGTTCATGAGGCAAGATTCTCACTTTGACCAGTTTCAATCAAACAAAATAAGTAATTTGTTTAAAAATGGGGTGGCCCAATAGCTAAATAATTTTATAATAAAGGAAATTGATAAAACTAAAGAAAAAGGAAAAATAAACTACTAAGAGTAAATTTGATGAAGAAAGCCCATCTAGGGAAAGAGGAAAAATATGAGAAGAACTTTCCACATCTTTCCTCTTTCCATAGGTGGCTTTCTTCATCAAATTTACTCTTAATAGTTTATTTTTCCTTTTTCTTTAGTTTTATCAATTTCCTTCATTAAAAAATAAGTAATTTAATGTAGAATTTAATTTTTAACTATCAATGCACAAAACAATCACATCTAAATGTTCAAACCTTACCAAACAAATTTTTTTAAAGACATGTGTTAACAGACTAATTTATGAACTGTTTAAAAAACAGGTTGTTACATTTTAACACTTCCATTATTCCCATTTTAGTGACAAAACACAGAAATATCCGTCTGCTTCATCGAGCTGTGTGAGGGCGCTAACACTTGGGACTGGCTCCAGAAGTTTCCAGATTGATAAATGTGTTACTGCTCTTTTTTTATCAACAAAAAATAAAGTTGGAAATCAACTTTGTAAAGTTTTCTCTGCTTTTGTGCATTTTGTTTTTTACAAACAAACTTTTTAAGTTTGGTGAATTAAGTTAAATGAGGATATCAGTTGTGGTTAATATTATCTCTGAAATATTCTTAATTTAACTTAATAAATGGACTTTTTTCATTAATTATTGTTTAGGTGACAAATGTCAGGGAAATATTTCTAGGCAAGAATCCACTTAATCAATTTATATTGTCAATTCAACTATTTGATATATTTTTCATAAAACCATCATTCGTGCCATTATACTGTTTTTTTTTTAATTCATAATAAGTGAAGGTTTAATATTAACATACACATTGTATAAAACAATTCAATTATCTATCTTGCACCTACAAATCAATACAATTTTATCAAAATTGTAAATAAAAACAACTAAATAAAGTTTTTATTTATTGAAACAGTCAATATGAGAACCTTGACAATTGACAGCTATCTTAACAAAATACTACAAACCAAATTTACTTGTGAAATACTCTTGTACCGGACAACTGGCACCGAACGGTTCTGTCATTTCGTTGGCTGGTGATAACACAACGGCAACAAACTTGATAAGATATTCACCAAAAGTAAAACGGAGGTGCAATATTCCCTCCCCTCCTTCCTCTGTTCTTTCTACTGTTGTCTTCACTAAGGAGGGCTCACAACTTGCAAAACTAACTTAGTGTTTTAGTGACAATCCAAGAATGTGTGAACAGAGCATTAGTGTGTGTACACTTCAAGATAAATTAGTTCAATTTGTAATTGCGTGTCCCGTCACTTTTATTTCTTCTTTTGAAAAAAGACCAAAAGAAAATTTTTAAAAAGGTAATTTATTTCATATTAAATTTGAAACAAATATATATGTGTAATCTACTATTGAAAAAAAAGTTTATATAAAAATGTAAAAGAAAATTCACACATAAAAAAAATATATATATTAAAAAGTGTTTATAAATTTAAATGTTACAAAATAATTTTAGTAAGATTTAAGAAGACAATTATTTTTTTTCTTTCAGTTTTAACATTGCATCCAAAAGGTTTTTTTTTTTTTTCTTTACAATGGGACAAAATTATTTAAAAATAAAGTTATTATTTTGAAAAACAAAAACTGTTTGGATTCATTCAGGTAACACCTTTAATTTATTCTTAAATAATAAAATATTGTAACAATTAACTGCTGTAAATTCTTTTATATATATAAAAATGATGAAATTAGATTGATTTTAAAAGGATAAAATTATATATTAACTATATACATAGTAATATATTAATATAATTGTGTATGTCTGTCTGTAAGGGATGTATTTAAAATAATATAAAGGTAGTTCTTACAATTTTGGGTCTTATTTATTTTTCCACTCTTGTTTTAAAAACATCTTATTTACCTTTCAAATTTGGAATGATTCATTGCAATGTGCTTTCTCCATTGGAATCAATATAAATGCCTACAACATTAACAGTAGGATGTGGTGATAAAAAAATAAAATAATTAGAAATATGAAGTTTACATGGTAAATTTAGGTCAAGACTAACAAATATTTCCTAAGAAACAAAAAAAAAATCATCAAAAAACAAATTAAAGTGTGTGCAAAACATGTCATAACAAATTCAACATTGTTCCACTTCCACTTCCACTCTGGTGGTCAACAATGGAACCATAGAAATGACAAAAATAAAATATTTAGTTTATACATTTTTTTTATTGTTTACAAAGTGTAGAATAACAATTTGTATTCCTTCACCTCTGACAATACATCTTGTGAATGTGGGAATGCCAGGCCTTCACCGTGGTTCGGATTCCACGTTAAACTGTAGGTCCTCCCTTTCATCTCACAATCACCCTACCATTACACATTAGCGTAGTGCGTACAACCCGAACAGGTAGTATGACGCGGTGCTAATAATAATAATAATAATAATTTTTAACAAGACATGCAAGATGTTATTAAAAATTTGAATTAAATTATAAATTTCCATTTCAATCACAGTACAAGATTAAATTGTTTGGATAGTCATAGGAAGCTTACAGTGACATTGACACAAGTAACCTAACAACATTAATCACGTTACACTGATAGGTCTATGTTATAAAGCAGAAGTTCCCAGACGGCTGGTGTAAATGGTAATTATTTAAAATAGAAATGAAAACCAAAGGTAAATATAAAGCTCTTAATATACGAGTAGAGGAATCAGGGTTTTATGATTGTGTTTGTGGGTGGCCACATGGTATAAGGCATCACTTTCATAATAGACTGGACTGCCAATCACGAGATTATGGTTTGAATTTCGGTCAGGTGTATTTTGAGTTTTTTTTAATAAATGGTTTTCCACTTTCTTACACAAATGTGGGTACATTTATTATAAATTCAACCTTTCTTATACATTATAACACAGTAGTAAGAGACAGCGCTATGGAAAAATGAAACTGTTTCCTGCTTTTTGTAAAATTAGATTCAATATATTTTTTTTTAAAGTGAAAAAAAAACCTCCCCCATTTAAGTTAGGTGAGTCATAAAAGTTTGTCATACTAAAAAAATAGTGTTGTGGTTATAAAAATGTTGTGAACTACTGCACTAGAAAAATAAACTTTCCTGAAAGAAAATGTCCCCTATTAATATAAAATAGCTCCATACAGGTGTTTTTTGTGATGTTGTGTGGGATGGATATAAAGGTTAGAAATGTGTTAACATAATCAACGACTGCCCCTAACTCAACATGACCACTGCGGCAGCTCAAAGGGAGGAGTATAGTTGCGTTTTCTTTCATAGCAGTGAATACAAGATACAGCCCAAGGTCAGGTGATAAGCTGATGATGCCGGGGTCATGATCAACCTAATGTTCACTTAAAGTTATCTTAACTTAAAGGTTCTCATGTTTTTAAATGGAGAGATCACGATGCAGTTCACTAACATCACTTAACATAAGATGTTCTGGGAGTCTTTCACGTTAAGTGAATATTACAGAGGGTTTCACATGATCTATCCAGCAATCATTTGCTAAGACGTCTACGGCTATTATGAATTCATTTGTTGGTGTTATAACCAAGGTCTACTTTTTAGCTTCACTTCTAGTGATCGGACATTGAAACAAAATAATTAAACTAACATATGAAATTTAAATTTATCAAAAAAGTTAAATGATAAATATTTATTATATCGATAGGAAACAGTAAACATTCTCAGATCATCACTTAGTACAAATCACGGATTAAAATAAATATTCTAGAATGTAGATGTATGGCTTGAGTAATTACGTTACGATATGGAATTGTGATCACACATCTGTTTTCAAGTTAAGCAAATGCTACGTTAAGTTAAATTTGATTGTGAGCTCGGCATAATGTCTGCACCACCAGCCTTAGTTTGCATTGTCTCCACATGCACTGTTGAAGTAGAAGGGTAGTACTAGATCACATCGTTGGAGAGCGCTTCGATGCTTCTATTGTACACTTGACATTTGAAGTACATTTTAGAAAATATAAACATGTTTTACTGTTGACATTATAAACATTTTATTATATTGGTGTAACGAGATTAGTGTTTAACAGGGAGACTGGCGCGCTATCATTGTTTATCCTATTCTGTCTCCCTCCTTGTCTAGCAGGTATGCAGCGGCCTTCATTATTATTAATGTCCTTAGTCCGACCTTAGCTCAGTTGGTATCTTGTCTGTCTAGTGAACTAAGTGTCCCGGATTAGATTCCAGCATGGCCGTAGATTCTATCATTAGTTAAATTTGGGTTTCCAATTCCACAGTGAGGAATTGACAATCTGAGAGTTGATTTATGTCAGGTGTTGATATAATTAGTTACAAGCAGTTGGTTCAGAAAGAACATGTTAAATACCCCAAATATTTTTTTTAAATCAGTGTTCTTTTTCATTTATTTGAGGTATTTAACGAGCGAGCACTTTCTGAACTGACCGAGTATATCAGTACATGACTTACAAACTAACTTAAATCTCAAACAGACAAAACACACAGCCCCCAGTTGGCAATTCCGCACTGTCAAAGGAGAAACTCAAATTTCCCCCATGATAAACTTTTCAGCCTGATGGGAATTGAACCCGGACCCTTAGCTTGGTAATCAGACATGTTATCGACTTATCTGGATGTTTTTTAAAAATATGTATTGAAGTCTATATAAAAAAAAGCAACAGCTGTAGATAACATGACTTAATATATTTTTTTTACATCCATCACTGTTTCCAGCCTGTGGTCAGTTTTTTATTCAAGCCGTATATTTTCCACCACCGGCTTCATATGCTTTATAACCTACTTAAGACTAGGACAGGCACAACATCCAGTCCCCGGCCATTAATGTATCAATGTGAAAGGGTAAACCCGCATTTCACCAATGATAAATCTTCAGCCATGCCGGGAATCGAACTCGGGGACCTTTAGCTCAGTAGACATACATGTTACCTGACTGAACTAAGGTGTAGTATGACCTAATATATGAATGCAACAAATAGATCTATAAAATAGTAACTTTTTCTAGCTATCAAGACATATCCATTGGTAAGAAAGTTGTGCTTTAGATTCAATCTCAATATTTCCACACATATAACCAATCACAACACAAGTTCACTGCTCTTATCATCTACCAGCAGTCGGAAGATATCGATGCAGTCAAACAGTTACATAACTGAGCAAAGTACAGATGAGTTGATCTCTGGTAAACATTACATTAGTAGCGTTTAGACACACATCACCAGTTTCATGTCTCAGGTGTAACAAGGGCGGGTTTTGCACTCTCCCTCTATGCAAAAGCGGGTACACTTTCCTCTAAATATAACTTTTATAATTACTAGAACCATTAGGTTCATTAGTACATAAGCATATAACCCGAATGGGTAGTAAGATGCGATACTAAATAAATATATATATAATTATTTGTGTAAATGTAACTTCCCTCTACACAAGATTTCCTTTTTATTTTAATTACATTCTAACTAATTAACATCACAACTAAAGATGGCACCCTCGAATATTCAAGGATAAAATATAAATAGTGTCAAGATTTAAAAAATATACACATAGGTTTGTTTTTTTTCTTCAAAAAATTGAATGAGTTAATTTTAGAACTGATTGAGTGGTTCCGTCTCAACATAATTACAGTACAAACTTAACAACCAGACACCAGATCATTAGTGCTACTTAGATTTTTTTTAAAGTTAAGAAATACTGGTTTGGACTGTACCAGATTCCCCCCCCCCCTTTTCATCCCGAAGGGGGTCAGGTAGCAGACAACAGTCAACGTTACTTCTCCAAAACCTATTATTTTGTTGATAATAATAATATATTATTAGCATAGCGTCTTACTACCAGTTCGGGTTATACGCTTTAAGTATTAATTACGCTAATGGATTAGAATTGGGAAGGTGAATTAGAGGAAGTGAACCCGCATTTGTGTGGAGGGAGAGTGTAAAACCATTTAGGAAAAACCACCCCCAGTTCACCCGACTGAGATTCGAACCTCGATCTCCCCGTTCTCAGCAGTCGAGATCTACACGTCTAGCACGTTAGCCAACTACGTCCATATTTTGTTGATGAAAGTAATCTAAACACTCAACGTATAACTACCAAAGAAGGTCATTGGTTCATAGCTGGTTGTGAGATCAAAGCTGAGGATGAAATAATACATGCTATCCCATGATAAACACAAATTTCTAGTGAACACTCAACAGAAATGATGCATAGGACAGATTTTATTAGTAAAAGCTATAAAATGTTTTCCTTTGAGCTAAGTGATAACATCCTATCACTCCTTTTATTGTCAACAAAATACATCACTTTCATGTTTTACATCAAGACCTAAAATAAGTAACATCCTTCTACCTACTCTTCATAGCAAGGCTACATCCTTGTATCCTTCCGCCTCTACACAGCAAGGCTGCATCCTTAAAGGTTCCCACCTATGCTATATATCAAAGTTGTATCCTTACAGCCTTTAACATAATCTACATGGTAGCCAAACAATGCTAAGTAAATCTAGTGTGTAGCCTGTATTATTAACAAACTAATATTATTAGAGCTAGAGTTTCATAATAGCAGTATTCGGAAAGATTTAAAAACACGCTCTAACTAACTTAGTGCTAACAGGTGGTTAGCTGTTATTTAATTTATATTTGGTATACTTCACTTAGTCAATTTATAATAATCTATTGGTAACCTTAGCAAATATATCAATACTGAGGAAGTATTTTAGTAGCCCATTAGAACTCGTAATTTAACACCTTTAAGGCGGAACATGACAACCTGTACGCATATAATATTTGAATGTGGTTGAAATCACTTTTAACAAATGTAAATACACATCAGTTAGTTATTTTATATATATATATAAAATTACTATATAATATATTTAATAAATAATCATAAACTATTAAAGAGTGATTAGATCAATTTTGTATGTGTTTATGATAAGATTGATTCTATTCTCAAGATGAGTGATAAATCAACACTTAATTTCACTTATTGGATATAGCTGAATAAAGCTTAACTTCTGCAGAGTGGCCTGGTGGCGAAAAGATAAACTATACATTCAATGTATGGTAAGCTAGCGCTGCAATATGTTTGTGTGCTTTTATTTGGTATTATCAAATTATGCAAAACTCTGTGTTTTGCGTGCAATTATAGCATATTTTATGACATTAGTGAACCACAATATCAAGAACTTTCCATAAATAAATATTTCGGGCCAATATTGTTGAGCCAACAATCAGCGAAGAAGACAAGGTCAATAAAACCAAATATCAAACCGTCCATCAAAAGAACTTGTTCAAGACAGGACGGTGGAGTCTCAGTTGGAGTAGGTAAAAATGTACCGACTCAGGCTTCAAAATAAAAACGTATATTATTATAACAACAAGACTTGAGAAGATTGGGTGGACAAATGAACAAGTCCTAAGAAGAGTGGGTGAGAAGAGAACCATTTCGAATGTGATTCTTTGGCGTAAAGCAAACTGGATCGGACACATCCTTAGGAGGAACTGTCTTCTGCACGATGTCATAGAAGGAAAGGTCGAGGGAAAGAGAATCATAAAAAGGAGGATTTAAATACTGGATGACTTGAAGGAAATAAGATAATTCTGGGAGCTGAAGGGGGAGGCAGAGGAGAGGACGCATTGGAGATATAGGTTTCACTGACAAAAATAATGGTCCTGCCGTAACACAGAACACCTGATAATAAAAATGGTAAATATATCATTTTAATTTTATAGGACCAATATTTGTATTTTGGGTTGACAAATTTATTTAAATATAAATTCACAATGTCAAAGAAGCTTTCCGTGAAGTAGTCTGTACTGGAGTATTTTACTGCAGTAAATTTGTTATTACTGATTAATATACGTTAGCCATTTATGTAGAAGTCGGAGTTGGAGTGTAGAAAAATAGAGAAATTGGGAGTCGAAGGCTTAGCGTACCGATTCCACAGCCCTGGTTTAAGAATCAATACAATCAAACACCGTGAGAAATGATGGTTTTATAACTCTAAGTGGAAAAAACTTATTCCCTGTGGCTTTGTTATGCTCCATAGCATGATAGAATGTTTTGTAAACTTTGTGAAAAACATGCCTGGAATAATAAAGCACTTATGGTAGGTAGGCAGCGGTACCATTTTGGTAGAGTCATTGTTAAAGATTTACAAGAATGCCAAAGGACTGCAGAGATCCAAACCTAAGAAGAGCCAACATTCTTTTATTGGTACAGTCGATGAATTTTTTGATCCCTCCTTGTATTGATGTGGGAAGGTTGTGCACAACTTCAGGTACAATACACATTGTAATTTGTTGTGAATATAGAATATAAAGAAAGACTCAACAAGAGTAGTGAAGATCAGTGCGCACACAATATGCGCGATGCAGTGGGACCTACTTGTGCTATCTATTGGCCTACATCAGAGTTATATCGGCGACAAGGTAGCAATGGCTACCAACCTTAGCACATAACTTTTCAAAGCAAATATACCAGATCGACACTGGCCGGATGTCTTAGCCCCTTTTTCTGGCAGGGCGGAACTGCGCGGTGGGGTCCGGTACGAAGTATCTTTCCCAGAGTTCAGAGTGAGCGCAGCGCTGGTGCCAGGGCTTCAAGGGGCCGCTCCAGTGGAGGAGTTTGGCGCGCTCCACGAATTGCTTAGAGTGTCGGCCTCCGCTGGATGTCCCTGGAGACAGGCAAACATCAGTCTCTGCTCGATCACAACGAGAAGACATAAATTAATGTCTTTGAAAATAACACAAAACAATTTGCTCTTATCGTTAATCAGATCTTTCTTTGACTCTACTAATAAACAATCAAACATTCAATACATATTAAACTAGTTAATTTATTCAAATCAACCTGATCCATTTAATAAAACACACTAACAAAAATAGCCAAGCCACAGGCAGGTGTGCCAACTGAAGCAACAGAAAAAAAACCCAAACATTTACCTAAATGTTGCACGTGCCACAACGGGTCCAGGTGTGCTATTCTGTCGTAAAACACAATCAACATGGCCGCCTCTACCTCATCCATGCCGGGCTCAACACCAACTATCGACTGTCTACACAACAACAACAACAGACAGCTACTGACATTGACAGACAAACAACACAATCAGGTCACTCAGCACCTGGGACCTTGTGTGGACCCAACAAGCCAGCATTCCAACACTAATGGTTTGAAGCGATTTGAGGAAACATTTATATAGCAGACAGGAAAACACATCTTTCATGTCATCATCGTCAGTTAGCACCTGTATCTGTGGACTTGCAAGCTAAGGTGTCAATCTCAGCTACCTGTACTGACTGAATGGTGGTTTTACACTCCACCTTCACACACACATGTGGATACACTTACACTCTACTACAATCACATACACTGAACAGGAGCTAAAACGGTCAAGACACACCTACAGTATTTTAAGAAGATAATGATTAATCATTAAAAAATACTAATATTAAGATTGTGTTTAAAAGTTCAATAGCAAAATTTCTAATAACTGTATTATTTAAAAAAATAATAATAATCATAGATTTAAAAAGATTCCTCAACATTTTTTCTCATTTCTTTTTTATCTTCCCCTTAGCTCCCACGGCATGTGCCGGGACAGTCTGGTTGAAAATGCTGCTTCTGGTTCCTACCTTCCCTGTTACTAATTAATTAGTATATGGGGTGACCTGGTGGTCTAGGGGTAAGGTGTCAAGACTTCTTTGCTGGTGGTCCGGGGTTCCATCCTCGGTCCCGGCACAGATTTATCTGATTCCCAAACCCTTCCTTCACCTCTGAAAAGACATCTTGTGAATGTGTGGAATGCAGGCCTCCACCGTGGTTCGGATTCCACGTTAAACTGTAGGTCCTCCATTTCATCTCACTATCACCCTACCATTACACATTAGCGTAAGTGCGTACAACCGAACGGGTAGTAAGACGCGGTGATGATGATGATAATAATAATAAGTATATGTATCTTGTGGCTAGCCTGGATGGTTGTGTGACACAACCCCCTAGACAGCGAGCTTGTGACAGCGCTTAATTCAAGTGAGAGTTCCAGACTAAGGCCATGTGAGTGTTTTTACACACAGCATAATATAATATTTTCCAAACCTAAATCGATTAACCAAAAAATATTCAAACTTAGATTTGGCTTTGAGTTTACTTCTAACCAAAGGACTAGGCCCCTTAAGGGAACTGAGGTTTACAATGGACTTGATCTTCGCTACATGACAGCCGACGGAAAAAAGGTACAAATTTGGGAAGGACTTGGTAAAGACATGGAGAAGGCATTTGACAGCGAGAATAGAAATAAAGTCTGGAAAATGATGGAGGAGACTGGAGTGGAAAGAGGAGTTGTAAAGAGAGTGAAAAGAGGAGTTGTAAAGAGAGAGTAAAGCATGTATGAGAATAACAGGAGTTGTGTTAAGACGGAGGTGGAAGGATGGGGTGGTCCCAATTAAAATATGGAGTGAAGCAGGGGAGTCCCTTTTGTACCAATACTATTTGTAATGGTAAAGTAAGTGGTCATGAACAAAGTGGCAGGAAAACTCGGGGAGGAAAGAATAAAAACCATGATGTTTGCTGATGACTTGATGGTACGAGGGGAGAAGGAAGAGGAAGTATAGGAATGGAACGAGAAAGATGGAGTGAAATGTATCATGGCAAAGTGTGAAGTGATGGTAATTACAAGGAAGAGGGTAAGGCCTGGTAGAGCTATAAGGTTGGATGGAGTATACTGGGCAGCAGGGAGAGCTGTTCTATAGGAGTGTAAGAGACCTGCTAGGGAGAAGAGAAGTGTCCTTGAAGTGTAAGAAAGTGTTGTACAGGGCGTACTTTGTACCCATTGTCAGATATGCAGCAGAACACATGACAGTGAATGTACGAGCTAGCTGTCACCAGGAGAAACAAGATTAGGAATGAAGGTATCAGGGGAAGAGGAGTACATGAGATAGTAGAGATGGGAGGAGCAGATAACAGAAAGTGTGCAAGTAAGAGGAGAAGAATTGAAGTAAATAAAGCAGAAAGCACAGTGTAAGGGTAGAGGGAGGTGAATACATTTGACTAAACTGACCAGGCCACACGCTGGAAACAGTTGATGATGTGAATGTTGGGCCAATATTGTGCTGAAGTCATGATAATACTGGTTGACAAACGTGTGTAAATAAGCAGACACATCTCGTATGTTTGGTTTTGTTTTGTGCAATAAAAATAAAGCTATTAACATAGCTTACATATGTGCTGGCAAACGATGTATGATTTGCTGTGTCAATTCAATATCTTTTGGGATTGATCCTGTCAAAGAAAATATAGAGATTAGGTACACCAACCTCACATACCAAAATGGTGGTCACATGAGTATCATCCGTATTTTTTTTTTCATTTATTTATCAATTCACTCAAACATAGACCATAAATAAAATATATACAAAGCATCAGCAAGCTGTACAGCCTCATGCGCCCCTCGGGCGTGTGTAATATTCATTAAGGCTGTGCAAAGTACATTTTTTCAATTTGAAGCAAACTCGAATCAAATATTTTGAAATATTCTCGAATCCGAACAGAATATGATCCACGAACCCCTTTGTTGAAAAGCTGTCACCTTTGGCAATCAAAACTTATGCATTAAACAATTTGTTATTTTTATTTTAAACATTTTTACCAGGGTTGTGGAGTTGGTACACCAAGCCTTCGACTCTGACTCCTATTTTTATACTTGCCAACTCCTTCATTAATGGCTAAAGTACATTAATTAGTAATAACAAATTGACTGCAGTAAAACGATGCAATACAGATCACTTCATAGGAAGCATCTTTGACATGAATTTATACTTAAATAAATTTGTCAATCCAAATAACGCTCCTAAATAATAATAAAAAGTATAAAACATTGTTATAATATTATAAATTTATACTTTGACTCCGGGGTCGGTACAATTTTACTAAGCCTAACTAGAGTCCACTCAAAATTTCTTCCAATCCAGAGCCCTGGTTTTTATGTAATTGAAATAATTAAAACAATTGTTTGGATGCGGCTTTTATTGGGATAGCGGTGTCTGTAGTTCATTTGATAATGATTTACAAACGTGACCTTCTGAAAGGTTGTAAATCAAGATGGAAAACTGGAAGTGATGAAGTCAACACAACAAGTATTCATGTGCTTGTGTTTACAAAATGAAATCTTTTTATTTTAGAATTAATATTTTGTATGGCTTTTTTTTTAAGTTATAAGAAAGCATTTATTTATGTTATAAGTGGTCAATTCTTCTTCCTAAGTGAACAACCCGAATGCTGGTTTGATGTGATTTCCATCCTTCCTTCGACTGGTTAGTGCTGTCTGCACCATCTGGTAGGAATCACATATACTAAGGGAGTTCAGTAAATGTGATAGTTCCTTGTTGCCTTTCACACTGAATTACTATTGGCGAGCATGAAAGGACCTAAAAATTATGGCGAGAAAGGTATTTTCAAATATTTTCCAGAATAGTGATCAGTTATAAGACGTGAAACTATAATCATTTTTAATCTATTATTGATTGATTATTAGCACCGCGTCTTACTACCCATTCGGGTTATACGCACTTACGCTTATGTGTAATGGAAGGGTGATTGCGAGATGAAATGAAGGACCTACAGTTTAACGAGGAATCCGAACCACGACGGAGACCTGGCATTCCCCACATTCACAAGAAGTCTTGTCAGAGGTGAAGGAAGGGTTTGGTAATCAAATAAATCTTTGCCGGGACCGAGGATTGAACCCCGGCCGCCAGCATAGAAGTCTGACACCTTACCCCTAGACCACCAGGTCACCAACTAATCTATTATTTCATGCACTATATCTCTTGTTGCCACAACCAAGAAACAAAAAACATAATAGTGTTATTAATAGATTTAGTCATGAAAAAGCCAATCATACTCTTAAGATAGTATTATTAGAAGCTTTTGATAACTCTCCTTATCAACTTTATAGTTTGACAAAGCAAATAAAGATTATCGATAAAAGGGTTGACATTAATTACTTTTGATTAATGTTTGCAATGGAAAATATATTTTAGGTGCTCCAAAAGGTTCTTTGTAATGAAATATAAGTAGAGCCGTTGTATTGCATGTTTTTACCGGGCCGCGCCCAAACGGTAAAATAACGCTTGTGTGGACCTAGCCTCAGTGTGCAACAATAAAAGGAGGTATTGACGGCACTTTGGACTGAGGTCAGAACACCTGCACAAACATTACCTCTTGTGAGAGTTGAGCCACCAACGTAGTTTGGTCGTCACGCCCGTCTCGCGCCAGCGGGTCAGGTTGGCCACGAACACACCGGTAGAGAAAGGGCAACCGGCGGCGTCTATATCGATATCCATCATTTGGCTCTGGTGTAGGTTTAGGGCGGTGGCGTAGCGTCTGCGACCGCTCCAAGGGCCCCCCGCCGGGCCGGCGCAATCTTCCGAGAACGCTCCCAAGTGGTCCGGCCTCATCGGGGTCGAGTTAAGCTCCCAGATGTCCCCTGAACACAAGCCGGGGAGAGGAAGCTTGGTATATTTGTCCAAACAACAGCCCGACAGTGCAAGTGAATCTGTCAGTTGTTGATCCTATAGCAGCAATTATAAATGGACATTAAGAGCACAGATGGTTCGGCCATAACACCACGTGGGAAGAGAGGTAGAGGGCTGTAGAGGAGTGGTGGAAGGAGAAACAATGGCGGAGCGAGCTGGTTTGCAAACTGGAGGGGTTCCAAGACGATGATGATTAGGAGCACCTTTTGGAAAATACAACATATTTGTTTTGCCATCAACATTGATAACATTTTACTGTAAGTATTGATAATATCTATCAAAAGTAACTACTGCAGATCACATGACTTGACATTTGAATACAAGAAAGTAGATCTAGTAACCAGGGTTGTAACCAGAAGGGGGGGTTTAACCGCCCCCACCCCCTCAATTGATTTGAAAAAATAAAACATACCCACTTAATTTTTAAAGCCTGCCCACTATTAGTAATCACTCAAATTATTCATAATATAATGCGGCATTGTGAATTGTTCAGTGTTTTAGTGGGGTAGAAAATAAATAATTTGGACGATACTGCTGCATCATCACCAGCGATTGTAGAGCTTCTAGCTGCCATTAACTTGGTAAATAGGCTCAAGGAAAGAGTTCAAGAAATAAGAACAAACTCGAAATTGAGTTCTCAGCTATTTATGAATAAGCTAAAACACTTGCTCAATTGTTTGGTTCAAATCACCAGGAATATCGACCAGACAAACACAGAGGTGTAATGTAAAGGTATACTCCGATGAGGCTTACTTCAAAGTTGAAATATTTTGGTTGTTGGTCATGACCACTACTTTGTTGAAAGTCTTAGTGGCCTTGCCATTGTCAACAATCAACAGTCAAAGATCATTCTCAACTCTTAAGATTGATAAATAAGCATTTCTCCGGACAAAGTTCTAGATGAACTGGAAAAATCACCTTGTCGATTGGAATTCACACTAATGTAATGTTGTTATTGAACAGTTACGCTTATGCTAGTAACTTTCTCTAGCTGTAAAATATGTCAATTTGTAAGAAAATGGAGGTATACAGGATCCAGCATCACAAGACCAAGATATAACATTATTAGGGATGAGTCAAATCGTATTTTAATCAAATTCAAGTTTATCATTTTCTTTTTAATTTGAAGTTCAAATTTGATTCTTAGGATTTTTAGTAAATTTAATTTTGAAAAGAACAAAACAAACTCAAATAAAATAACAGAAAATGAGACTCTGTCGAGGAAATTAGCATCAAAGATTACCTCTTACAATGACATCCCAATCGAGATACACGACTGGACCTTCAAGTTCCGGGAACAGGTCAGACAATTGAGTCTTGACAAAACGCAGGGGTCTGTCCTTAGGTCGAGTCCTTGGCAGAGTCCTCAGCTTGTACACCATCCTGTGGAGCTTGGTTGACTTGATCCAGAGTCTGGAAACGGGCAACACAATAATCAACTAACAATCTGATGTGCCTAAAAGTGCGAGGTTAACTGAAACCTAGGAATGAATAATATATCTAGGCATTATAGTCCAAACAGGTAGTAAGATGCGGTGATAGAAAAAAAACAGATCTACTTTCATGTATCCATACACCAAACTATATGATCTGCAAGACCAGATGTTGAGAAGTTGTTTTTAAATATGTTTTTCTTTAACACAGGTTTAATATTATTGAAATTATGAAAATAGCCATTTGGTTGTTTCTTTATTTATTTCTTAATATGTATGAAATAAAGTGCGTGGATCAAAAACAATTGGTAATAAATAAAATTATAGCATTTTAGGAAAATGGTAGAGAGTAGTAGATACTACTACTACTTCCGAGGAAGATGCTATAATAGCATCGAAATATTGATGTGTGTAAATATGTTAAGTGTTTTTACTTTTATTTGTGCTCTACCATTTTCCTAATATTCTATCATTCTATTTATTACCATTTTTTTTTGTGGTAGCGGTGACATCTGTAGCCCATTTAAAAGTTATTTATAAACGTGAGCTTCTAAAAGGTTGGCTTCACTTCATAAATCAGAATGACGTACCAGCCGAGATGAAGGAGGTTGATTACCTCATTACAACACGTAACTGTGCACTTGTGTTAACAAAATAAGAAACTTTGTATTATGAAACTATTATATTGTATGTCTTTTTCTCTAAGATATGAAAATAAAACATGTTAAATGTTTATGGTGGTCAGTTAAAAGAATATGAAAGTGTCAATATAGGACTTTTTAATTTACTATTTCTTGCACTACTGTATAACTCTTGTTCCTACAACTGCGAAACAATAAAACATTATAGTTTCATAAATATATTTTATTGTTTCAAACTAGTCATGAAAATTCCAACTAAAAGTAATCTATAAGGAAGTATAATTAGAAGCTTTTGTTAATTGTTTTTATTACTATAATCTCTTAGTTTTATGATTCATAGCAGGATTGACATTAGTGACTTTCAATAAATGTTTGCAATGAACAATATTTGATTGTATCCTGCACAAGGAACTTCAGGTATTCAACCACCAGGGATAGCCGCAAATACCACGGTGAAGTATATCAATAATATTTGATACCAACTCAAGATGCTGTCTTTCGTCATCAGTGGTGGCGAGATAAAACTTGACGGGCCATTTTGTGTGCATCATTACACTGTTGACAGCTGCCACCATGCCGCCAAGACCTGCTGTGTCCCCTGCCATCACCACCTGGACTGCTTCCAGCCCTGCGCCACAAAGTGACAATTGTACTAAATTATTTATATCATGCACGTAACTTATAAACTAACTTAAATCTAGAGCGGACACGACATCCAGCCCCCAGTCATTAATTCATCGCTATGAAAGGGGAGATACACATAAATAAATTCTTTGGCCATGCTCATGCAGCGCAGATGTGATTATCTAGAGCCACATTCGAGGTATTGAGGGGCAAACCTGATGGGAAAAGACCACTGGGAAAGCCCAGATGCAGATGGGAGAATAAGATTTGGAAAGACCTGAGAGAGATAGGGTGTAATGAGATAGACTGGATAGAAGTAGCTGTAGATAAGAATACGTGGCATACTTTTGTGATTGAGGTAATGAACTTTCGAGTTCCTAGTGCCATAGAGTAAGTAAATGTTTAAAGAAAACATAAGCCTATTATATACATCCCTCTTGATTCCCCATAAATCTCCCACCATCCCCACCATCCCCGTATCAACTAAGCAGCACTCCCAACGTTCAAAGCCACCACTATCGGTGTCTGAAGGTCATTTTTTAAATTTAAAGGATGGACAAAATGAAGCTTTAAACGCACAAAGTCAAAGGTGAGGTTAGGATTTTTAATATTGTGACATAAATCTTCTTTTAACAAGGGCTGGGACCCAGGTTTAATCCTTGAAGGTATTCGAGATTTTTTTTCCCAAAATTATGAATTAGAATTTACTTTAAAGCTGTAATACCGCTTTTTAGGTGGTTTAGCACCAAAATAATTATAGAACAAACTAGACAACCAGACCCCAGATCAGTAATTTACCATTTAACTGGATGTATGAATGTTGATATTTATTTACTATTTTTACTTTTTATCATTCTGCTATATTCCTATTTCCTAGATTATTTTCATAATTCTTTAAAAGACTCAGAATTGAATTCCAGATTCGAGATTTAAAATTCAAATAAAGATAAGGATTCATAAAATAGTGGATTCAACCCACATCTGATTTTAGTTTTTTAAGTTATCCATTAAGTGAATGTAGGTAAAGAGTTTGGGTTTACACAAAACAAAGCACGCTGACATTTCTTAACTTCTTCAGTTCCAAACTCAACTTGCTGGTCAGCATTAACCTCTTCTTGTTGAAGGTTTCCTTGGCCTTGAAGATCAGGTGGACAGACAGGGGGACAAGTGAACAAGTCTCAAGAAGAGTGGGTGAGAAGAGAACCATTTTGGATGTGATACTTCGGCGCAAAGCAAACTGGATCGTACACATCCTTAGGAGGAACTGTCTTCTGCACGATATCATGGAAGGACAGTTGAGGGAAAGGGCTAGGGAAAGAGGAGCTAGGAAGGAGGAGGGTTCAAATACTAGATCACTTGAAGGAAAGAAGACAATTCTGGGAGCTCAAGGAGGAGGGCAGAGGACAGGGTGCATTAGAGGTCCAAGCTCACTGACAAAAGGAATGGACCTGTCATAAGACAGAACACCTAATATTAATAATAATAATCTAAACTTATCAAAGCTTATGTTGTAGATGGTGAGTCATGTTAGTTAGATGTTTCAAATCTGTTCATAGTAATTATATCTAAGTTTTATTCTTTCTTCAAAATGTTTAGAAGATGTGAAGGTTACTGTGGGTGTTGAAGTCGAAGTGAAAGAGATTTTACTTTCAACTTCACGTTTAGAAACTTTGCACGCCTCTACTGAATATTAGTGAGGGATTAGTCACACTATTTTATGAATCCAAATCATAATTTTACCAAGGATTCATAATGTGAATGAATAAGAGAAAAGACGATGTGCCTGGTTAGGGATGTCGGGGGAACTTATCGTGCTTGTTACCTCGGTCCTCAACCCTCTCAGTGGGTGTAAACAACGCAGTAGCCCGAGTCTCCCCTCCTTCTCGCATGAGTGTCTCTCTTGGTGGTGATGTCCTTGCAGAGGGAACTCTCTCCTCACTGAGTGGGTGCTTAAGGAGGGACAAGCGAGGCATCAAGTCCAGGAGAATGGCTAAGTACACGACCAGAAGGCACCAGCCCAGTATGACCACTACGAGCCCACCTGCAACAAGAATATGTGGATATGATTCACATCGTCCAACAGACTGGCTAAGATGAAACCAACAAGGACTAAGTTGAAACTACTTCCGATTAGTGCAAACCCCCGCCATCATATTCCAAATATAACTGTGCATGAGCAATAGACTACTTACCAAATTTTAATCGAAGGCAGGTACTCATGGCTCTATCAATTTGGGCCCCAGCTCCCGCGGTGTAATGTTGGTTATGTCCATTCCTCTTAAACAAGGCCAAACGACAAGACACATAATGTAAGGTGTATTCTGTAACAATAATATTATGAGAGCATTGTCTCGCAAGTTTGTGATGGATTCTGCCATCGAGTAGGTGAGAAAACTAGTGATCTTTCAGAAAGTAACAATCATTTATTGATTTTAAATGTTTTAAAACAACCAAAAACAAATCATTAAGTATGATCTAATCATAATTCATTGGAATAAAAATAACAATTCCTTTTAACTAGGATCAAAATTTGGAGTGGTTATCAATGGTAGCCTATAATAATTGTCATCATTAGCTAAACTATTATGTTGATAACTAATTAAAATGTATTTCTCATAAAGTAGCTAGCCATACTTTTATGTTATTCTACTCCTCTCTTTGCTGAACATTAGGAACACTATATTCAAGTTAAATAGAGAGCTATGTAGTATGTACGGGCCGGATATTGATGTTTTATAATTTTACTCTACACCCCTTGTTATCTGATTGGTTGAACTAACCTGGTTTTTCGCGCTCTAGTTTTGAATTTGCGAAGGGGTCAAACATTTTATCTCTATTGTTTAGCTAAGCTTAGATAAGTAGCGATAGGAGAAAACTAAAGACCGCTCGTAATCGCTGGAAGACTTAATAGTATCTTACTACGAACGGGCTAGGTGAGTACAAATAAGGTTCATGTTGGTAAGGGCAGGGGGACGTTTATTTCAAGGATAGAAAACAATAAAAATTGTTAACGAGCTTATAGCTAAATTTTGCTAACATAGTCTAACTTTAAATAAATCTAAAACACGATTTATATTATATTTATGTGAAGAAGTATCCTGTATTTGTGAAATATATACATTATGTAAATAATTTTGGAGGGTTTTAATTGAGAGGTTACCGTGAAAAACTTTGGACTAGATTTGGGGCGTAAAGAGGTTGCATGGATTATATATTTTGACTGCAAACATGTGAATGAGAAATGTATTACCGCAATGAAGAGAGTTATTGTGCATTCTGTGATGATAGCCCCTGCAGCTATGTGAGGACCAAGTTGAACGTCAGAGGTTTTACCCTAAGGACTTGTTATCTGTCTGTGACTGTTTATTGTAATGTCTTATGTTTTATTAACAGAATAGACTTCACCTTGTACCGAGTTGTACTGTTATATGTTTGACAAATTCTCCCTGTAATATCACATGGTGACAGTGGTCGATATTGCGATGTATTTAAATATAACTAAGGTGAAGTGAACAGTTCCATCATAGATAAAGAGACCAGTTCCATTATATCGGCTCCTGTGTATCAAATACCGGCTCCAGACCTTTTCGATTTCAAATCGACATTGGGATGGAAATCATGGAAAGATCGTTTTATGCGTTTAAAATGTGCTTCAGGTATGATGAAGGAGGAATAAGAATATCAGGTAAATTCTTTGATTTATTTGATGAAACTATTTTTATAACATTAAAGCTATCATCAGTCGATCAAAAGAAGTTTGATACAGTCTTTCAGAAGTTTGACAACCATTTTATTCCCACCAATAAGCATGGTTCCATATTAAATTCCAACAAGAGGTTGAGTCAGTAAGCGATTATGTTACAGATCTTCATACTGTAGCTCAAGATTGCAACTTTCCTGTCACTTTTTACGCCAAAGCCATTAGAGATAGAGTCATAGTTGGTATTATAGATATAAAAATATCTCTCGTTTAAACTACAATTAGATGCCAAATTAACAATGTAAACAGCTGTTAATTCTGCAATACAATCTGAGCAAGTGAAATAACAACAGGAAACTTTAACAGAAGATAGTCAAATTGTAACTGACAAGGTTATGCGACAGATAAACCTAAAAAAATGTGGACAATTTTTTTGGTTATAGTACGAACACTTTTTCTAACGAAGATAAAAGTCAAACTAGAAAATCATGCTTTTGGTGAGGGAGTAGTACTGAAAACCCTAGAACCAAATGTCCTGCTAGGAGTGCTATTTGTCATCAGTGTCGATATAAAGGGCACTATGCGAAATGTTGTAGATTTAGATCAGTTTATACTGTTGACAGGAAGGATGAGTTAGATTAAGATGGTGAATTTGTCGGCCTTGCCTCTACAGAAACTAATTATTTGCATGATAAATGGTTGGTAAACACCAAATTATGTGGGAAAGACCTTTCTGCTAAAATTGATACAGGTCGCAGATGTAAATATTATTGGAAAAAGTACATACGAGGAGCCTTTTTAATATTTGGAGCTATTGCCATCAAATAAAATCCTAACTGGTCCAGGGGGCGCTCAGCTCAAAACTATTGGCAGGATTCAAGGGAAACTCCAATACAAAAACAAATATTTTTGAGACATTCTATATAGTTCAAGGAGGAGATATAATTGTTCTAAGCCATAATACTAATGAGAAATTAGGCCTTATAAAGAGTGTTTCCAGGGCAGGAAAATCTAATTATTTTCCAAAAACTGTGTTCCCCAAGCCTTTTACAGGACTAGGAAAAATTCGAGAGCCATACCACATACAACTTAGAGAGGGGGCTGTACCACATGCTATTAGTGTTCCCCGACGTGTTTACTTTACCTTTAAAGAAGGTTCTTAAAAAATAAATGGCTAGAATGGTTCGGAATAAAGTCATAGATAAAGTCGACAAGCCATCAAATTGGTGTGCTCCCATGGTTATAGTTCCAAAAGCCAATGGACCCCAAAGGTTGTGTGTTAACCTCACTTAATTAAATCAACATGTAGAAAGAGAACTTTGCTCTATGCTGGCAGTTGAGCATTCCCTAGGTCAACTAGAAGGGGCTAAGGTATTCTCAAAACTACATGCCAACTCAGGATTCTGGCAGGTTCCCCCAACAGATTCTTCCAAAGCTCTAAACCCATTCATCAGACCGTATGGAAGGTATCGGATTCTTCGGTTACCTTTTGGGATATTCCCTGCTCCGAAGGTTTTCCAGAAGAAGTTCAGTGCGCATTTAGAAGGCTTTGAGGGAGTTGTATGCCATTTTGACGATATTGTAGTATATGGGTCAATTATTGAGGTACATGACTCACGGCTTTATAAGATTCTTTCTAGGCTGCAAGAAGCAGGTTGGACTCTAAATAAGGAAAAGTATTCGTTTCGGCAAACCTCAATAAACTTTCTTGGCCATATCGTATCTGCGAAGGGTGTTTCTCCGGACCTAAAGAAAGTTGATTCTATTCTCAAACTGAAACTTTCCACTAATGTAACTGAGCTAAAAGGATCTTTGGGTCTTGTAACATCTCTGACCAAGTTCGTCCCAAATATTTTTAACTTATCGTAAACTCTTCAATGGGCTTCTCCACTCAAACGTTGACTGGTTATGGGATTGTCCACAAGCTCAAGCATTTGAAAACATAAAGGTAACCATAACAAAGCCATCTAGTCTTGCTTTATATAAGTGCAATAATGACACTATTTTGCCAGTTGACGCATCATCCTATGGCCTTGGTGCAGTTTTAATACAACGCCAAGATGATGGATCTCTAAGACCTGTTAGTTACGCTTCTCGAACTCTCAGAGAAGCTGGGAGAAAGTGGGCACAAATTGAGAAAGAGGGACTGCCTTTCACTTGGGCATTTGAACGCTTTTCTGATTTTATAACAGGCATTCATATAACATTACAGACTGATCATAAACTTTTAGTTCCTATTTTCACCACCAAAGACCTAGATTCTATAACCACTAGGCTACAAAGAATCAGGCTACGATTTATAAGGTATTTGTTTGAGACTGTTTATGTATCTCGTAAAAATCTACTAATTGCTGATGCTCTTTCCCGCAATCCACAGCCACTACTTGCTGGGGAAGATGATCTAGCTAAAGAAGTGATGGCCTATGTCCAAGAGGTTGTCTGTGGTCTTCCTGCATCCGATGCTAGGTCAGCAGAAATTGTTCAGATTCTACATAAGGGTGAGGCTAGTATCCATCTCATGCAGTTTTGCCAAGACGGATGGCCTCTAAAGTCACAAATAAGGAAATGTGCTTACCATTTTGGCAACATCGAAACGAAATATCTCCACAAAATGGCCTTTTACTAAAAAGTAATAGACTAATGATTTCTAATCGCATGCGGAAGGAAATAATAAATAAACTACATTAAGGTCATCAGGGATTACCAAATGTAAAGCACTTTCTAAACAAAGTGTTTGGTCACCAAATTGTCCACAAAACTGAGAGATCTTGTTGGAATTGAGAAGTGTGCCAAATTTAGGATAAACCGATCAGAACCTTTAATACCTACTTTGTTTCCAGAGTGGCCTTAGCAAACAATTGGCATGAATCTTTTGAAGTTGAAAGGTAACTGGTATCTCCTTGTTACTGACTATTTATTACTCCAGATATCCAGAAATGGCTTTGCTGTGGCACCTTACTACTAATTGGTCATAAATCATCTTAAATCTATTCTAGCCAGGTATGAAGTACCTGAAATTATTAGACCTGATTGTGGCTCACAATGGATCCATAATAATATAATAAATTAAAAGTTTTTCCAGTTTGTAAATATGATAATTTTAAACTTGTTACATCCAGCCCTGAAGTACTCACAGTAGAGTCTGAAGTAAATAATTTTAAAAATTATATTGAAAAGAGCGAGGCCTATACAGAGCCTTACTTATGCTGCGCTACACTCCTCTAGAATCTGGCTATAATCCTGCTGAGCTTTTTATGGGGAGAAAACTTAGGGGATTGATACCAACATTGCCAAGTAACTTCGTTTCTTCACCGGTTAATTTGGACCAGCTGTTCCACAGAGAAGAACACCACTGTCGAAACAACAAGAAAACCATGATCGTCACCATGGGGTTAGACCTCTCATAAATTTGAGCCCTGGAACAAAAGTCTACATCACCGACTGGAACCAGGAAGGTACTATAGTGAAGAAACATGATACACCACGGTCATATATAATCCAACCAGCGGATGGACAATTTAGAAGGAATCGCAAGTCTCTCCAGGCTCTTAATTAAAATAGTCCTCGGGTCCAGCAAAAGCCAGATGAGTTGGCAAATAACAGCTCATCATCTTCGAGAAGAGAGTCGTTTCTTACAGTCCAGCCAACGCCTTCAGAGGCTTCAACTTCAACTTGATAGTGCTTCTATCAATTCATCCACTCCCGCTCGAAGAAGTCAACGGTCCAGGAAACCCGTAGACCATCTTGATCTTTAGAGGGGCAATGGGATGATAATGTCCAGCGGCTATTTGAGGAACTACGCTATCTATCCAGGACCAAATTGAGCATCAGAGTTGTTATCCTAAGTACTTTTTATCTGCGGCTGTGTATTGGAATGTCTTATGTCTGTAACATGTATCAATAAATAGATTTCGCCTTGTACCGATATGGATTGTTATATATTTGACAATTCTCAATGTAACATCACATATTCATTGATCTGGAAAAGGTGTATGATCGGGTTAACAGAAGTATGTTATGGAATGTTCTGAGAGAGTATGGTGTAGATGCTATGGTCAATAGGTGCATTTATGGTGGTGTATGATTGAAGTAATGCATGCGTTATGCTGGATGGAGCTTTGAGCGAATTGTTTAACTGAACAAAGTGTTATTCAAGGTTGTGCTATGTATCCATGATTGTTTAATGTTTTCATGGATAAGTGAATGAGGGATGCTTGTGAGGACGTGGTTGGTGTACAAAAGGACAATGTGAATGTGATGTTATCCGCAAATTATTTTGTATTAATGGTTGTCAATGGAAGTGACTTTCAGAATGCATTAAATAGTTTAAATGTGCCGACAGGCAGAATGGATCTTCGTATTAAATATCTCCAAAACTAAGCTGATAGTTTTTGATAAGGGTGGATCAAGAAATGATTGTTAGCTTAGTATAAATGGAAGATTGTAAAATCAAGTGAATTATTTAGTGTGTTGGGGCTGAATGTTCTGTAAAAGTGGAATGATATATGTTATATGCTGAAATTGAAGATAGGTGAATGCATATCAGAGAAAAATTGTATGTATGTGTACTATTGTAAATAATGTAGTAGTATTGAAATAAGCAAAGCTGACAGGTAATAAGAGTGTGTTGAGGCTAACATTGATTTATGGGTGTGAAGCTGGGTTTGTCAGAAGAAACACAAGAACAATATGAATACGGTTGGAATAAGCTAAGAAATGTATGTGGGAAAATTTGTATGGAGGGGTCAGTAATGAATGGATGCTTATAAGGAGTGGGTCTGAAAGGGAGTCCAATAGGTAAATTTGAAAGAAGCGTCTTACGTTAGTTTTGGCATGTTGAGATAAAAATATGGCTCGAGTGACGTTTGAAGAAGCAGATATATTAAGGTAGAGTGTGTTGATCAAAAGGAGTGGGTAGGCCATGTAAAACGTGGATAAATGGGGTAGACAAATGTGTGAAAAGATCAACATGAAGAGTTTTAATAATTAAAAGTGCATGTATGATACAATGTATTGATGTTGATGAAGCGAAGGGAGTATGCAAGGATAGAGAAGTATGAAGAAAATTAGTGAGAATTGATTAAACACCGAGTTGTTTTTTGAGCTATATGCACAGTTTCTTGCCTAATCCGAAAGAGAACGGTTAAATCACATTTGTATATATGATGACGTAAGGTGATTGCAATTTACTTACGAGCTAAGAATTTTACGTCATACAGTTTTACAAATAAATACATAATTTATCTTTTATTGATGATAATATTAACTAGATACAGATATATTCCTTGTGAATATTTATTTATGATTTAAAATATGTATAATTAATCTACTTGTGATAGCCACATATTTATATATCTATCTGTTGAATTCATTGTGTACAAAAAACTAAGTAAAGCGTGCTGACTAGTCTAAGATAAATAAAAATAAATGCGATTGGTGCAACGTGACTGAAGTACCACGTGATCTATATGTATATTAATTTAACCAATCACACTGGATCAGACTCCAGAAGTCACGTTGTTTGTAGCGTGGTTATCTTGAAACGTAATAAGTAAACTTGACGTTTGACATTTCATCGATTAAAGAGTATTTGTAATATTTCTACTTTTAAAACTAAAACTCTTTCGAAAATTAACCTTAAAAAAAATATTTTTTGTGACTGCATTTATTTCTATGATGATATTCGTGTTGGTATTAGAAAACTATGGCCCTCAATAACCCAATTATGAGCGTTGAGACCAAACCCAAACATACTGTCCACTGGTTTAGGAAAGGGCTACGTCTTCACGACAATCCCAGTTTGCGTGAAGGTTTGATAGGGGCTACCACGTTCCGATGTGTGTTTATTCTGGACCCCTGGTTCGCGGGGTCTTCCAACGTCGGTATCAACAAATGGAGGTACGTTTTTGGAATGTCAACCAGTAGCAGTGAAAGGTCGAAATGTACAAAGTTTGAATCTTGAAACTGCAAGACAAAAGGCTGTCTTCCTTCCAAGGGTACACAAGTCAAAAATGGCCAGGATCAGATTCACATAGAAAACACTTCACCTAAAAAGTATGTTAAAGTTCAACTTTTTTTGTTTTAGTTAGTAAATCCCAAAGTTTTATTTCAATTTATTTCGCCGATTAATTTTTAGACAGTTTCAGTTGCAGTCTGTCTAAAAATAATGGTTGGAAAAACACAAAATTTTAGTTGACAAAGAATACCGGGGTCTTTTACGCAAACACCAAATATTAGAAAAATAGATTTAACTTACTATGAAAAAAACTTTCATCGAGCATTATAAATCACAAACACACCTTAAGATATATCGGAGGAATAATACCCTATATCACACACAAATAATAACATATTTCATTTGTTTTTTATTAGTAGGCCTACAGATTTAAGAACATGGAAAATCTAATAATACTAACTTTTATAATTTGGATTATCATAGCCATAAAATTAAATTAAACCTCTAAAATAACAAGAGAAAGGTAAAAACATAAATATTGACTACCTCTCTTTGTGTTGACTTCTGTTTTTGATCACTTACGTCTATGACAGCATTTTCTACAAAAATTAAATTGTTTATTTGATCAATATTATTTAAAATTCTAGTTTATCTTAACAAATATTACTTAAAATTCTAGTTTATCTTATCATATATTAATCAAAATTTTGATTTATCCATGTGTGAAAGGTTAGACAATGCTTGCCGGGTAGTAACTGTATTAATATACATTAATTAACGCTGCTAAAATTACTTATTTCCCAACAAAATAGCAACTAAGTCACTTTAATGAAATAATTCTTTGTGAGGATCACTCTTCTTCTCAACAATAGTTAGACCTATTTATTTGCAAGATATTTTTTATAGTACTAATTGATTTGTCTTATTATTTTGTTTGTAAAAATAATTGTAGAATATTGATATTTTGGTATGAATCTAGTGATGAGCATCATCCCCTTATTGGACAAGAACTGGCCCACTCACCTACTCTTCAGCGTCGTTACAAACAGCTGCTGAGCTACAGTTTTTGGTTACAGCAGGGACAACTTAATAAACTAAACACTAAAATACACAAACAAGCTTTTTTAAAGCCATCACTGTTTCCAGCCTGTGGTCAGTTTTTATTTATTGAAGCCATATATTTCCCACCACCGGCTTGCTAGGCCTGTCTTGCTTCATATGTCTCATAATCTAACTTAAACTAGGGAGCACAACATCCAGTCCCCGGTCATTAATTCATCACTGAGCTAAGGTTTCGATACATGAACACACCATAAAACTATAATAATAAAAACACATACTAGACTATTTAATTGTATAGTTATGATTGGTTTTAAGATATCACCTTACCCGTCTCGGTGGTGCAGTTAGCTAATGTGCTAGTTTCATGCTGAGTTAGACTACCAAGGACGGGAAGATCATGGCTCAAATCTCGCTCAGGTGAACGGGGGTCGTTATTTCTAAAGGGTTTCTTCTAACACAAATGTGGGTACACTTAATCTAAATTCAACCTTCCCAATCCTAACATATCCGTGTAATAAGTACATATACAGTAGGTGTATAACCCAAATGTGTAGTAAGACACAGTGCTAAAATAAAAAATATTATAAATAATCAAAATCATTCAATGCCATGTTTTTTTGGGTTCAAATGTTTCTAATTATTGTAGAATTCATTAAACCAATAATCATAATATTGACATGTCAATTACTTAGGTCTGTTGACCATAATTAATAACAATACAAATGTTTTTGTAACTCGTAAGCCCTTTTTCTAAAAAAAGTTGTCCGGCTAATGTACCTTAAATTTAAGATGACAATGTCCAGGAATAGATCTTTAATATCAAGCAGGGTCTAGCAATGTCTATATATGAAATCTTAACTATAAGTAGAGAGGTGCGAAGGTCACTTTTAAGATACAAACAAAAGTTTAAGTGAGTCTTAAAACATCTGTGGGAAAGTCAAAGCCGAAGCTAGTGCATTTATTGTTGTTATCATATACGTAGTTTAAGTTTATAAATTAGTTACTAATGTGTTTATGTAGAGACACAGGTTTAAAGAAAAATAAACTTGTACCATAAGTTTTCTTCTTCCCTCGAAATGTTTCAAAGATGCGGAGAAAATTATGGGTGTCAAAGTGAAGGTGATTTAGACTTAACATTTGGAATCGCTATACACACATATTTATGATATAATAGGCCTATATAAATTTATTTGATAACATTAGAAATGGACCTGAAAGAGATAGGGTGTAATGAGGTGGACTGGATAGAACTAGCTCAATATAGGATAGGATGTAATGAGGTGGACTGGGTAGAACTAGCTCAAGATAGAATAGGATGTAATGAGGTGGACTGGTAGAACTAGCTCAAGATAGAGATAGAATGTAACAAGGTGGACTGGATAGAACTAGCTCGATAGAAATGTAACGAGGTGGACTGGATAGAACTAGCTCAAGATAGAGATAGGATCTAATGAGGTGGACTGATAGAACTAGCTCAAATAGGGATAGGTGTAATGAGGTGGACTGGATATAACTGGCTCAATATAGAGATAGGATGTAACGAGGTGGACTGGATGACTAGCTCAATATAGAGATAGGATGTAATGAGGTGGACTGGATAGAACTAGCTCAATATAGAGATAGGATGTAACGAGGTGGACTGGATAGAACTAGCTCAGATAGAGATAGATAATGAGGTGGACTAGGATAGAACTAGCTTAAATAGAGATAGGGTGTAATGAGGTGGACTGGATATAACTGGCTCAATATAGAGATAGGATGTAATGAGGTGGACTGGATAGAACTAGCTCAAATAGAGATAGGATGTAACGAGGTGGACTGGATAGAACTAGCTCAATATAGAGATAGATGTAACGAGGTGGACTGGATAGAACTAGCTCAATATAGAGATAGGATGTAATGAGGTGGACTGGATAGAACTAGCTCAATATAGAGATAGGGTTGTTAACAAGGTGGACTGGATAGAACTAGCTCCAATATAGAGATAGAATGTAAAGAGTTGACTGGATAAAAACTACCTCAATATAGTGCAGCAATGAACTTTGGAGTTCCTAATGCCATAGAGTACGTAGGGTGAACTTATTTAAGTAAGTATATAACTTAAGTACGCATAATACCACACCATTACCTTCAATATAGGATACTAAAACAAACAATAAAAACAATTTATTTTGCTAAGACAGTTATGGCTTGTCACTCTCCAGACATGAGACATGTCATGTTTGTTACAGGTTCCTACTGCAGTCTCTGGAGGATCTCGACCACAGTCTCAGAAAACTCAACTCCCGGCTGTTTGTTATCCGGGACAACCAGCCGACGCTCTGCCCAAACTATTCAAGGTAGGACATTAAGTCCATGGTACACTTAGCAAGCCTAGATATTTTGTAGCACATGGGTGTGCTCAGGGTGTGCGCTGTTTTACAATAGATCTTAGTTAGGAAAGTACAGAGTAATTATTTCTTGAAGAAACTTTAAAAGTTGAAGTTATTTTTTGTGTTCCCACTTCTTGGATGACGCTCCGTTGTCACTCGTACGTTTGGAAACGGGGGTGGGGGATAACATGCTTCTCTCTAAATGTGTAAATGATGCTTGCAGGAGTGGGGGACCACTAACCTGACATTTGAGGAGGATCCGGAACCATTTGGCCGTGTCCGCGACAAGAACATCATGTCCATGTGTAGGGCTATGAGCATCTCTGTGATTTCTCGTGTGTCACACACCCTTTATCAGCTGGAGAGGTGGGTACACTGCTCTACTGGGGACATTCTCCCTGGAGTGAAGGAGGTGGTGGGTACACTGCTCTACTGGGGACATTCTCCCTAGAGTGAAAGAGGTGGTGGTTACACTGCTCTACTGGGGACATTCTCCCTGGAGTGAAGGAGGTGGTGGGTACACTGCTCTACTGGGGACATTCTCCCTAGAGTGAAGGAGGTGGTGGGTACACTGCTCTACTGGGGACATTCTCCCTAAATAAGTGTGAATATGGAGACACTACTCACACAATATTCATGTGTGTAATGTAAGTTTGATCACGAGTTGCTCTCTCAGGATCATCGACAAGAACGGTGGAAAGGCCCCGCTAACGTACCACCAGTTCCAGACGGTGATAGCATCCATGGAGTGCCCGCCACCCGCTGAGCCCACGGTCAACCACAAGTTCCTCAAAGCGTGTTACACGCCAGTGCAGGACGACCATGATGAGTTATACGGGGTCCCGACGCTCGAGGAACTAGGTAACTCCTCACAGACCTAGCCGTGAGTAGCGGGAAAGAAATATACTGAACCATTGGACAAACTGGCTATCACGCTACACACAAACAGTTGGTACCATTGTTTGACTCAGGGTTCGACACCCAAGGACTGCGCCCGCCTCTTGGCAGGGCGGGGAGTCCGAGGCTCTCGCTCGTTTGGAAAGACACTTGGAGCGAAAAGCATGGGTAGCCTCGTTCGGTCGCCCCAAGATGACTCCACACTCGCTGCTAGCCAGCCAAACGGGGCTCAGCCCCTATCTTCGTTTTGGCTGTCTCTCGACGCGACTCTTCTACTACCAGTTGACAGACCTGTACAAGAAGGTGAGTCAGTTATAAGTTGTGTATTAGTACGCGAAAGTTCCTTACAACACCTATCTCTATCTTGAGCTAGTTCTAACCAGTCCACCTCATTACACTTATCTCATTCTGGTCCATTCTAATGTCATCCTCCCATCTGCGTCTAGGTCTTCCCAATGGTATCTTCCCATTGGGTTTGCCAGTCTGTCCCTGAACACATTTCTAGGTTCTCCTATTCGCACTGCATGTCCTGCCCACCGTGACCTGCGGGATTAGATTTCCCTAAAACCCTAAACTACTCCTTATCATGCAAGCTGAAGGTCTAACAAGAGAAGATCAGTAGCTCCCATAAGAGTCGGTCGTTAAGCTATTAGACCGTCTCTCCTGCGGTGGTTGGTTGTTGCAGATCAAGAAGGCTGTGCCCCCCCTGTCCCTTCATGGCCAGCTCCTGTGGAGAGAGTTCTTCTACTGTGCTGCCACCAAGAACCCCAATTTCGACAAGATGTTGGGCAACCCCATCTGCGTGCAGATTCCCTGGGACAGGAACAAGGAGGCGCTCGCCAAGTGGGCTAATGTGAGTTCATGATATACGAGGCCTCATTTTCACCCGGAGACACTCCTTGCTTTCTGACACAAATACCTGTGAAGATGGTGAACCCCACACACTAACAAATGTATAAAGAGCGATTTAAGATTTAACTTAAAAGTTAGACCTTTAGCCTCAAGATTCGACTGTTCCTTCAGATGTACTAGAGTACAGAAAAGGGCACCGGTCTGGTCTGGTTCTGGGAACTAGCACCCGGATCGGGTGTACCAAGCTGTTTGTTTTTTTATAAATATGCTCCCCCTTTTTCTTAATGCTTTATTGGGCACATTTCCTCTAAATTGTACCTACCTTGTCCTGGGTCGCCTCGACGGTTGGTAAGACCCAATCCATTAACACAAATTAGCCTCTACCAATGGTCAAATGGTTTAAGGCAATAGTATTCAATATGGTGTACGCTCACCCCTGGGGTACGCGATGACATCTTAGGGGTACATCTCAAATTTAATACACACACACACATATATACATATATATAATTTAATGACAAGCACTGAATAATCTGGGCCAAATTTAGAGTTAGCCACAAGACACCTGGATGTAAGGACACACAATTTGGAAGTACCAATTTGTTTCGTTACTCCTATTCTCGAAGTAGAGGTTCTTAAAGGTTTGCCACAAACTTCTCGACAATATGTTATTATTTATTTAAAAAAAAGTTAAAGTAATTTCTTAGAATATTTATTTTTATAAAGAAAACAAAACAAACACGATCATATATTTATTTTCCAGATAATTTAATGGTTTTTAATCAAATAGTCCCTAATGTGTCGCTTAGTTTCCTCTTTTAGGAAGTTGCGTAGCGAGCTTCCCACTCCTTCCTGATGAATTCTAATAAGATTAAGTTTAGTTCAGGGGTTTGGGCGGTGACAATCAATTTACTTCAAGAGGCAGCCATTACCTCTTTGTCCATTGGCAGCAGTGTAAAGTGTGAACTGTGTTCTTCTGTTCACTGTAAAAGTTGTATTGTGTTTGTTCCATTTTATATGTTTTCTATCCACCTTTCCTTTAAAATCTTACAAATAAAACAATCATATAGTTGATGTACAAAAGATAATTTAGAAAGACGACAATAATGTAAAGTAAGTGATAGTGAAGGAAGCCAACCTGAAAGGATATTAGGTCAGGACAAGATAGGAACAAACACATTTCTCTCTTTTCTTAATACACTTTTACACTTCTCACTTCCAAAGTTACACATTTCATATAAAGAGAGACACCAAAAACACACATTCAAAATCAAGTAGTTGAGAATTAAATAAGAATATTGTAGTTTCTTGGACTAAACTTTAATTGTTTATTGAGTTGAGGACACACCACGTCCTGTTCGACTGAGAGAAGTCTCTCTGTGCATGCTCATGTCCGAGTCTCCCGTAGTGTCCTCACTCTTGCAATAGACTAGACTGCTGATGACAAACTGGGGGTTTGAATCCTGGTCAGGTGTCTTCAACAGCATCATCATGAACTGTTCACAGCCTGTGGCCGGGTCACTTTAGTAAAACACCTCCATCTTCCACCATTCTTCTCCTCTCACTCGCACACTTTCTGTTATCTGCTCCTCCCTTATCTTTCCTAGTCTCTCTTACATTCATTGTCCATGTTTCTGTTGCATGTGTGACAATATGGGTACAAACTACGCCCTGTACTGTACCTGTCGAGTGAACTGAGGGTAATTATTTTTCAAAATGTTTTTCCTCTCTCCCTCTGTGTAAAGGTGGGTACTCTTTCTCTAATTTATACCTTACTCATCCATAACACATCAGTATAATCAGCTCACACACTTATATCTCAAACAGGAACTGATACACGCTGACAAAACATAAGTCTTTGACTGAGATACTGATTTATTAAACCAACAAAACTTTATTTAATTTTAAATATTTTCTCTGTTTTATAAAATTGGACATCTTTAAGGATTTGAATTTGAACCAAAATATCGACGTCCTCTCAGGGATTTGAAACTAAGTCAAATGGGGAAAAAATTGCAACAGGGTCAATGACCTAAGGGTGACACCACCCAAGGAGTTAATGGTGTACCAGTACGACTCATAGCTTGAAAGGTAAATTCTGTTCTCAGTTTTAAATAACGTCCCATTGACTCTGTGTGTAAACACAATAAAAACTAATTCTCCCCAATCCTGCTCTAGGGTCAGACAGGCTTCCCCTGGATTGACGCCATAATGACGCAACTACGGGAAGAGGGGTGGATCCACCATCTGGCACGTCATGCGTGGCCTGCTTCCTCACCCGAGGAGACCTGTGGGTGTCTTGGGAGGAAGGGCAGAAGGTGTTTGACGAGCTGCTCCTTGACGCGGACTGGTCCGTCAATGCCGGCATGTGGATGTGGCTCAGTTGCTCCTCGTTCTTTCAGCAGTTCTTCCACTGCTACTGCCCGGTGCGCTTTGGGCGCAAGGCAGACCCCAACGGAGACTACATACGGTACGTGGTTCCCTCACGCACTCCAGGGGATTTTAATTTGTTTTATGATTGGTTTAAGATCAACTTTTAATATAATAGTTAAAGATTTGTCAAATCCAGTATTTTACAAATCTCTATCTTAAATATGAATCTTAATTTTATCTTTTAATCCCAAATCTAGATTTGAATTCAAAGCTTGGGAAATTATGAACAAAAGAGAAAATATGAATCTAAAGGAAAACCTACCATATCGAGACCTCTAATATCCGAAACCTAACAAATACAAAGTCACTAACTGCATTTTTGTTTATATATTTTTTCAGTAGGTGAACTGCCAAATAAAGGTTTTATGTTGGTAAAACCTTTATTTGCTAAGATATATAAATAAATGAATAAAAAAAGCAAAAAAAATCTCAGACTTTTTTTAAGAAGAAATTATAAATTTAGTTTTGCTGTGCATTTGACTTTGTTATATTAAATAACCATTTATTTAAATACTGTGTGTACTGTACATATATATATATATATATAACACAAACAAAAATACTTTTCTGTAACTATATATGTTATTTAATTAATATACATACATACATATATATTTTGCCTTTTAACTCTTCAGAGGGGTATTAATTTCATATCAGAAATGGGTTCAGCCCTTTATTTTGGCTAGCAGTGGTTTTACGTTGATAACTTAAGGTCAACATTCATACATTCAGTAAAGTGTTAGACTGGACAGCCAATGTCAGCGAGATCGGGGTTTTAATCCCGGTCAGGTGTGCTTCAGGGTGGTTTTCCTAAATGGTTTTCAACTCTACCTCTACAAAAGTGTGGGTGCAGTTCCTCTAAATTCAACCTTTCTCAACTCTTACCAATTATTATAATTGGTACATAGTTCATGTAACTCGAGCAGGTAGTGAGAACTGGTGATAAAATAGTTTTTATCTGAGGCGCTAGCGCGAAACCTGTTGCTATGAGGGAGATGCTATAGCAGGGAAACAATGCTATGAGGCAGTGGAGTTCACAAGAGATGCTAATATGGCACAGGAAGTACCTGCCTGTCCTGAAGAACTTCCCAACACGCTACATCCATGAACCATGGAACGCACCGGAGGCGGTCCAGAAAGCTGCCAAGTGCATTGTGGGAAAGGAGTACTCCTTGCCAATGGTCAACCATGTCGTGGTGAGCCGCATCAACATGGAGCGCATGAAGCAGGTGTACCAACATCTTGCCAAGTACCGAGACCCAGGTGAGTTGGTCACACTGGTTAACATATTTGTTACGTGTCACTATCTAAGTATCATTCCTTACCGATCTCATTTTTCTCCATTATGTGTTTTTTAGTTTCATCTTGTAGGAAGCTACGTTACGAGTTTCACACTTCCTCCTGATGAGTTCCGATAACATAACACCCAGGTCGGAGAATTGGCCAGTAACGATCAATTTGATTCAAGAGGTAGCTAATTCCTCTTTGTCCATTAAATTTGAAGTTCAAATCTCCTTGGTTTGCACTTTGACACCCTCAATTACCTTCGCATCTTCAAAACATTCTGAAGGAAGGATACAAATTGTGTATATTATGAACAGATTTGAAAACCCACTAAATATAACGTAATAGTAAGTAATGGCGCAGGTCTGTTTCCATTTGACGCAAGGATTGGCAGAAATAAAATGTTTACATCCTTTGCAGTCAGACATTTAACATATAATAATTTTTATAACACCTTCTAAATAGTATTTTAACCCTGAATAGTAATTAAATCTTATCAAAAATATAAGCATGAATAAATTATGGTATGTTAGCATGAGATAATAATTTGTGATCCCCCCCCACCCCCCCTCACCTAAACTTTTTTATTTCCCTTACTGAAATTAACTTAATGGATAGCTTGGATATTAAAATTAGCATTATGTGACAACAACAAAAACCTTATCTCTGGCTTTTGATTCGACCTTGCTTCACACACATCTATTGTCCAGTGGTAGCAGTGTAAAGTATGTTTTTCCCGTTATAAAAGCCATAATGTCCCCTTTTATATGTTTCCACCCACCTTTCCTGCACCTTCTACCGTGTGTAAATAATCTGAATTGTGATAAATAAAATTATTAGATTTCACTGATTAAAAATAACAATAACCTCTCTTATTTGATAAAAACACGTATTGTCTTTATATTGTTATTTCTCATTAAAATCAACCTAATTGACCATTTTTCACATAGGGATGTGAAAAAGTATCAATACTTTAATAATATTGATATTTTCCTTTCGATACTAGTATTTTTTTTCTCTGATACTTTTACTGATATTAGTACTCCAAGTCTGGTATCAAAAGAATCAACTTTTTTGCTATCTTCACTCATGTTGGTGTTAAATGTTTACTATGGTGGTGTGTGGAGGAAGAACAAATGAAACCCATTTTCTGTTTGACAAGCAAGAGGCTGTGCTTTCATCTTTGTTTATCAATACAGCCTGATGCCTGTCGGGGCGACAGGGCGAGAGTCTACTACCCCCTCCCCCGTATCACTGAGCACGATTATCACAAACTAAACAAAATAAGCTTTTAAACTCCCTCAACTCAAGTGTACCCCAAGTATTATTATTATTAGCACCGCGTCTTACTACCCGTTCGGGTTATACACACTTACGCTAATGTGTAATGGTAGGGTGATTGTGAGATGAAATGAAGGACCTACAGTTTAACGTGGGATCCGAACCACAGTGGAGGCCTGGCATTTCACACATTCACAAGATGTCTTGTCAGAGGTGAAGGAAAGGTTTGGTAATCAGATAAATCTGTGTCGGGACCGAGGATTGAACCCCGGCCGCCAGCGCAGAAGTCTGACACCTTACCCCTAGACCGCCAGGACACCTGTACCCCAAGTAGATGAAACAGAAAAGTGTATGAGCATTGCTCAAGCAAATGAAGCAGGGAGTCCATTCTTGTATTGTTTGTCAACAGTTAATAATATATCTTGATAGAGTACATAAAGGAGTAAATGATGAATGTAGTTAAAAAAATATCACCTCCATCATACAAATACTATTCTTTTGATACTAGTACAGTATCAATATTTTTCTTCCGATAATTTTAATCAATACCGTATTGATACCACATCCCTAACCAAGAAGTCATTTCACAAAAAATAATCCTATATAATTTTGTTTCAGGTCTGTAAAATACATTTTAAAATGCTTCATTGGAATTCTAAAATATTGAAATATTCATTTTATTGTGCCAAGGGAAAGTTTGTAAAAACATGTCCCAGGATATTTCGGCGTTTCAGACCGTATGTAAGGGTGTATCTTCTTATCAGTCGCTAATATGTGTGTGTTCATTCCATTGAATGCCATTGGACTCGGGAAGGAGCCCTCCAAACATCCTGTCACAGACCCTCATCTATCCCTGGAGATGCAAAGAACCATGATCCAATTGAAACAACCAAGGATTTACAAACTCCAGTTTGTACATCCGAGTCTAGTTTGAAAAGGAGTACATATTTTAAAACCAAGCTCTGTCATTGTCTCACTGAATGGACACTACCCTCATTATGTTACAGGATGTGAACTGTAGTATCTGTATGATTCATGTGCACTGATATGTGTTGTTGACACAGGTACACAAGACACTCGGCCAGCGGTCCTCTGCCCAGACCCGAAGAACACCCCACAAGGGGCAGACTGTCTCGGGGACTTTGTGCAAACACCCAAGATTGAAACTGGTCACATCAAAGAGGAGGTTCCTTCCAGCTTATCACAGCAGGGTGAGAACTGAGCTGATGCTCAGGGATAGCTGTGCGCTACTTATGGACTACCCACCAGGGGAAAACTGTGTGTTGTGTCAGGATTCAACAAATACCGACCACATCTTACTGAGCCCCTTCGAAAAACCAAGACTAAAGATTTGTCTGAGGGGACAGGTCTTTTTAAAAACAAACATTCATAACATTTCAAACTCTCACTGGACTTTTTTTTTTGCGAGTAAGCATATTCCCCTTTGAGTCAAATCTGAATTTGAATGAAAACCTTAAGTTGATTTTGCTTTTGAGTACAGAGTATTATTTGTATAAAAAATTCCAAGTTGACCTTTTTTTTAAAATAGATCCATGCATAATCACTAACCTCAAACATAAATTTCTAATAATTACATTCTTTTTGTGAGAAAAAATGATCACACAAATTTGTATTTTAAAATAAATCTAATATAATTTTACAAATCGAATTAAAAAATTAGATTAAAGGAAATATTGAGGGACTGTATTTGCAATGAATATCTTTAAAAAAATTAAATTTAATAAAAATAATTAAACCTTATATTTTCACGATAAAATATAAATTTCTGATTGCTCACATTATTTTAGTTTTGTAAAAATCTTCAAGTCAGGTTGGAAAAGGCACTTAAAAATGACTCGAACTAGAAATTTTGAGTACTTGCACAGCCCTAGTGTGTTTGGTTAGTGCGGCTTAGTGTTTTGAACATATACTAACTGCGCAAGTTGGTTATGGATGAGGAATGTGGAAAACAAAGGGAATTAAACACATGCAAAGTTTTGACATTTCAAATCTTAATATTGGAGAGATATATATTGTATTCTGAATTTCATATCAAAATAGATCTATGATTTGGATTCATTGATTCATAATTAAACTCTAGAAGTCAAAATTTTTCAAGAATTCAGTTTTTTATAGAAACAAATCAATTTATTAGCATGACTAATAGTTATATTAAACCATTTCAGATAAATCTTGTGGCCATATTAATATTTTATTTGAAAGGATGCCAGATTGTTACTATATGGAAACATGTGAATAATTGTATAGTATTTTATTGGACCATATTAAAAAATAAACTAATATAATTTAACCTGGCATATAATTCAAATTAGATTCAAAACCTTTCCATCATATAATCTTTGTTTCATATTCAGTTTAAAAATTTATAAAGTATGATATATGATTTAATACTCAAATATGTATTGCCGCACTTTCAAAAGTACGCCACCTATCCCTATCTGAACCTTGAACCTTATTGTGGACCTGTGGAAGATCCTTGCCCCCAATAGTTCCGCCCTCCCAGCTTGGCTCATAATGTTCCATGGGCTAAGATGCTGTGCGTCAGTTGGGAGGCGTTTTCCGGGCACAGTGACACATCCCGTGGACGCAAACACCTCACAGTTCACAACGTCCAACCAGACACGTAATGTGATAATTATAAATTATTAAAAAGATTGTTTAGTTGAACTTAAACAGTATACAATAATGAAAATTGGGAAAAATTGGGAAAGGTAAACTAATTAAATGAGATTTGGGTGAAGAAAGCCTACCTAGGGAAAGAAGGGTAAATGTGTGATGAATCCCAAACACTAAGCTGACATCTTCCTTTCCCTCTAGCTTCTATAGTAATAGTTGTCACACACAGCTGACATCTTCCTTTCCTCTAGCTTCTATAGTAATAGTTGTCACACACAGCTGACATCTTCCTTTCCTCTAGCTTCTATAGTAATAGTTGTCACACACAGCTGACATCTTCCTTTCCTCTAGCTTCTATAGTAATAGTTGTCACACACAGCTGACATCTTCCTTTCCTCTAGCTTCTATAGTAATAGTTGTCACACACAGCTGACATCTTCCTTTCCTCTAGCTTCTATAGTAATAGTTGTCACACACAGCTGACATCTTCCTTTCCTCTAGCTTCTATAGTAATAGTTGTCACACACAGCTGACATCTTCCTTTCCTCTAGCTTCTATAGTAATAGTTGTCACACATCCAGCTGACAATCTTCCTTTCCTCTAGCTTCTATAGTAATAGTTGTCACACACAGCTGACATCTTCCTTTCCTCTAGCTTCTATAGTAATAGTTGTCACACACAGCTTCCCCTATCATGCGCCAGCTAAATCTTGTCTGTTAGTTTAATAAACTTACTAGATGGCACAATAAATCTTTATCCTAAAAATTAAGCTAGTACATATTTTCCTCAACAAAAAACACCGTAGGGTGAATATGTTTTTGATTCCCATATTTTGATTCGAGTCTTTGTATTTGCTCTTTGGTTTTCTCACAAAAGTTTATATATTCTTTGTTTTTTTGATTATAGTTTTTATGATAAGTTATATAGACCTAGGTGTTAGTACAAGGTTCTAGGTAATGACTGACATTTATAGATGATTTAATTACTATGGATAATGATAGTGAATTTACACATGGAAGTGACTCTGATTTATTTATTATTTGTTGCATGTAGAGTGTTTTCCAAAACAAAGGCGCTGACTCCAAAATTATGTAAGCCATTACACAATCTTACTAAAACTGATGTAGTTTAGAAGCTAACAACACTACAGACACCAAACATATATCAGATTTTACAAAAATAAATGATCTTTCTTTCAGGAGGAGTGATGACAATAGGCAAGAGTTTAATTGAATTTTTTCACCTCTAAATTTTAAATGTTAATTATTTCCAAATTTTCCAAATTTAAATATGTTTATAAATCATCTATTGTATACCTAATGATAGTTGACATATTTTTATTCTATTCTAACATGTTTAGAGCATATGTGTGAATTTTTTCTTGTATATCTGTTGAATAGTTTTTTTTATGGTAGAACAGGTAAATATGTAAGAATTGGTCTGAGTGTCTTACACCAGAATTGTGGAAATATGCGAGTGCAATATTATAATCGAGTAGAAAGGAAGATGTCTCCTTTGTGCATTGGATTATTCCCACATTTGTTATCCTCTTTCTCTTGGTGGGCTTTCTTCATTCAATAGTTTACCTTTTCTTAGTTTTAAAATTTACAATATTGTAACATAATTTAGCTGCTCTCAAACATTATCATTTACTTAAAATAAATAATGAAGGATTATTGTTGTTTGTTTTTTATTGCTAAGAAAAACACAACCACTGTGAATATATACAAATATAATTTATTTTTGTTCTAAAGTTTTGCCAACAAACAACAGAAGGCCACAGATAACAACGATATTGGGATTGCGGGTGGGCGACGGTTGGCAACGCCTGTAAGAGAAGGAGAAAGATTACCTTCTTTTTTACACCTCATCTTAGTACTCGTTTGAATAAATAAGCATACACTAACCATGCTAATGTGTTAGGGATGTTAAGTTAGATTAAAGAGGAAATATACCCACATTTGCGTGGAGAATGGGGAACCTTTATCCCTGCTAGCACAATAGTGTAATTAGTTTTTATGCGGGTAACCCGGGTGGGTAGTAAGCGGCTCTAAGGAGTGCAACTGCTCTCCCCTCAGTATCTATTTCACTCCCCTCTAAAATTCTATTAATATGAAGTTTGAATACGGCCTCAGAGCAAACTCCAAATAGTTTTCATAAGCTTCTAATTTTCAAATGTTTACCAGGGAATGTCATTTTAAAATTAATATGTCGGCGAGGACCACTCTATATCTTCTAGAAGCATCCAAATTTCAAACATTTTCTTGGGGGGAGAAAAAACCCTCCCCCCCCTTGATTGATGAGCAAGGCCCATCAAAATCCTCTGTTTTTGCTAACTCCCCTCCTTCCTATTGAAAGTAACTCGAACCACATCGTACCCGAGGTTAGTGTGCGCCCTCTATTTGAGACATTCCTGGAGACAGAGCCGTCATTGAAAACAGCCATGACCCGCACGGTGTACCAATCTTTCTCTCTGAGTCTGGTCAGAGTCTTCGTAGTGACGTTCCTCGACACGACGTCAGATATCGTGGCACCAGAGATGTCATGGGTGTGGTACACCTTGTAGACCTGGGCGCAGGGAGAGTTGGGGTACACCGGTACCCAGTTGATGGTCAGACTGATGCTCGACTCTTCCAGGCTAATAGAGCTGATCATGTCCATTGCTTAAAACACGGTGCCAAAATCTTGTCATGAATCCAGACACTGTCATTTTTATAGTTGAGCGCAATATAATATTCTGTTCAGTTGTGATAATACTAATATCAGAATTTAAATGATTGATAAATGTTATGACACTTGTTCTAGATCAGAGGTAGGTAGCATATTTCACAAAGTGTGGCGAAAGAGAAGTGAAATCTACCACCCCTTTAAAAATTGAGAAATTAGCTTGTTCAATAAAACATTTAAAACAGGGGTGTCTCGAACTCTCTTGATTATAAGGGCTACATCTAAAAACATAATTGAAAAGATGAAATTATTTTATCAGCATAGTAAGTAAAAAAAACTTATTTTAGAACCTTATTTTTATATTAAAAAATGTATTAATAACATATTAGGACTTGTCCTTTTCCCAGAAATTTGAAACTTATTATTATATGCAACAGACCTACCCATCACTGTTAAGTAAAAAAATGCATGGACATAAAAAAAGTAGAAATATCAAGTGTGAATGAGACATTACTTTATGGTGAAATAGCAAGTGTGAATGAGACATTACTTTATGGTGAAATAGCAAGTGTGAATGATACATTACTTTATGGTGAAATATCAAGTGTGAATGAGACATTACTTGATGGTGAAATATCAAGTGTGAATGAGACATTACTTGATGGTGAAATATCAAGTGTGAATGAGACATTACTTGATGGTGAAATATCAAGTGTGAATGAGACATTACTTTATGGTGAAATAGCAAGTGTGAATGAGACATTACTTTATGGTGAAATAGCAAGTGTGAATGATACATTACTTTATGGTGAAATATCAAGTGTGAACGAGACATTACTCGATGGTGAAATATCAAGTGTGAATGAGACATTACTTGATGGTGAAATATCAAGTGTGAATGAGACATTACTTGATGGTGAAATAGCAAGTGTTAATGAGACATTACTCGATGGTGAAATATCAAGTGTGAATGAGACATTACTCGATGGTGAAATATCAAGTGTGAATGAGACATTACTTTATGGTGAAATATCAAGTGTGAATGAGACATTACTCGATGGTGAAATATCAAGTGTGAATGAGACATTACTCGATGGTGAAATATCAAGTGTGAATGAGACATTACTCGATGGTGAAATATCAAGTGTGAATGAGGCATTACTTGATGGTGAAATGTCAAGTGTGAATGAGGCATTACTTGATGGTGAAATGTCAAGTGTGAATGAGACATTACTTTATGGTGAAATAGCAAGTGTGAATGAGACATTACTTTATGGTGAAATATCAAGTGTGAATGAGACATTACTCGATGGTGAAATATCAAGTGTGAATGAGACATTACTTTATGGTGAAATATCAAGTGTGAATGAGACATTACTCGATAGTGAAATATCAAGTGTGAATGAGACATTACTCGATGGTGAAATATCAAGTGTGAATGAGGCATTACTTGATGGTGAAATGTCAAGTGTGAATGATACATTACTTGATGGTGAAATATCAAGTGTGAATGAGACATTACTTGATGGTGAAATATCAAGTGTGAATGAGACATTACTCGATGGTGAAATATCAAGTGTGAATGAGACATTACTCGATGGTGAAATATCAAGTGTGAATGAAAGATTACTTGATGGTGAAATATCAAGTGTGAACGAGACATTACTCGATGGTGAAATAGCAAGTGTGAATGAGACATTACTTTATGGTGAAATAGCAAGTGTGAACGAGACATTACTTAATGGTGAAATATCAAGTGTGAATGAGACATTACTTTATGGTGAAATAGCAAGTGTGAACGAGACATTACTCGATGGTGAAATATCAAGTGTGAATGAGACATTACTTTATGGTGAAATAGCAAGTGTGAACGAGACATTACTTAATGGTGAAATATCAAGTGTGAATGAGACATTACTTTATGGTGAAATAGCAAGTGTGAACGAGACATTACTCGATGGTGAAATATCAAGTGTGAATGAGAGATTACTTGATGGTGAAATATCAAGTGTGAACGAGACATTACTCGATGGTGAAATATCAAGTGTGAATGAGGCATTACTTGATGGTGAAATGTCAAGTGTGAATGATACATTACTTGTTGGTGAAATATCAAGTGTGAATGAGACATTACTTGATGGTGAAATATCAAGTGTGAATGAGACATTACTTGATGGTGAAATATCAAGTGTGAATGAGACATTACTTGATGGTGAAATATCAAGTGTGAATGAGACATTACTTTATGGTGAAATAGCAAGTGTGAATAATACATTACTTGTTGGTGAAATATCAAGTGTGTATGAGACATTACTTGATGGTGAAATAGCAAGTGTGAATGATACATTACTTGTTGGTGAAATATCAAGTGTGAATGAGACATTACTTGATGGTGAAATAGCAAGTGTGAATGAGACATTACTTGATGGTGAAATAGCAAGTGTGAATGATACATTACTTGTTGGTGAAATATCAAGTGTGAATGAGACATTACTTGATGGTGAAATAGCAAGTGTGAATGAGACATTACTTGATGGTGAAATATCAAGTGTGAATGAGGCATTACTTGATGGTGAAATATCAAGTGTGAATGATACATTACTTGATGGTGAAATAGCAAGTGTGAATGATACATTACTTGTTGGTGAAATATCAAGTGTGAATGAGACATTACTCGATGGTGAAATATCAAGTGTGAATGAGACATTACTCGATAGTGAAATATCAAGTGTGAATGATACATTACTTTATGGTGAAATAGCAAGTGTGAATGAGACATTACTTTATGGTGAAATATCAAGTGTGAACGAGACATTACTTGATGGTGAAATATCAAGTGTGAATGAGACATTACTCGATGGTGAAATATCAAGTGTGAATGAGACATTACTCGATAGTGAAATATCAAGTGTGAATGATACATTACTTTATGGTGAAATAGCAAGTGTGAACGAGACATTACTTTATGGTGAAATATCAAGTGTGAACGAAACATTACTTGATGGTGCTGTGGTGAGTTCCGTGTAGCTGCTGGTGAAATTGCTGCCTTGTGTAAGGATCATGACGGTGACCAAGTACCGGGAACAGTCGTCCAGCCCCGTCATAGTCAGCTCTGTTTCACCACCTGTCAGGTCCTGACACAGGCGTGTCTTGATATCCATATTCTCTGCGCACACCTGCAACACATCTGGCCGTTCCCGAGAGTAGCAAGGGATAGTGCATCGCTTCAAAGCCTGCAGTTTGTTTACCGTCTCTTAAATTTAATTTATTTTTGTTACCTGCTAAAGTGTATTTTTTCTTGAACTTTTCTCACCAGTTCACAAAGTGTTTTCTCCTATAGTATTATAAAACATCGCCTACAGAGTTGTAACCTTCGCATCTTTATAGTCCTTAGAAATGGAAATCACGTCTACATAGTCCATAGTCCATATCCTTAAATCACATAACTGTGCCAACCATTAAACTCTTCAAAAGAAAATGATCCAGAACAAAGCAGAGGGTTTAAGAATAATAATCAGAAGTTTAACCTACCAAAATGACGCAACTCTTTCTGAAAACTTATCTATCAAAAAACTGTTTCTGAGATGTCTGAGATGCTTCCTGGGTTTTTTTAATAGCCAGAAAAATAGTTCTTAAATAACGTAGCTCTGTGCATAACTATATCATTTTGTATTTGTTTCCATAGCAACAGATCCTTTCCCTTCTATTGGTAATTTAATTTCAATGGACGTGGACGTGGACATATTTACTTTGCTGTGATTGGTCCATAGCAGTCCTTAGAAAGTTAATGTAGATCCTATTTTTACTGGCGTGGTAAGTACTTATGACTTAAGGAAAAGGACAGAGCCATTTGTTAGTGTTGAGCCGATCTTTGACGGACCACTAAGCATCTTACGGATTATGTAGAAAGGGTCTAAGGATCAATGTATAGAGAATAGAAGGTTGCGCCAGGTGGATAAGATATCTGATTGGCTGACGTCACTCAGTACACAAGCCAGTTACAAACACAAAGCTATATGGAAGACAAACTAAGTAGTTAAAAATCAGGTCATATTTTGGAACTTTAAGGTTGTTTCTTTTGTTATGCTGCGTGAATAATTGTAACAGTTGTATTAAGATGGCTGGTGTTTTGTAATGCTAATCTTCGTCACTTTTCACTTTAATCTTCAATAAAATTACTAGATATTTTTTTAAAACAATGAAATATATTTTATACTTTCACAGGAATAAAATAACAGTAAAATATGTTTGTGGATAAATTCCGCATTGTCTTGTATGTGTGTAGGAGAGAAAAAAATATCCGAAAGTTTATTTCTCACTCATTGATTAATATATATTATACATAACGGCTCCAATATGTCGCTACACAATATCATAATAAAAGCCACAGGGTAAAGCATACAGAATATTATGCATCTCACCGTTATGTTGTACTCGCACGACACAGCCACCAGACTCTGCAACAGCCATGTAACAGTGAAACTTTTCGGGTGTCACATTCCGTGAAGAGATGTTTGTTACAGGGCCTGTGGAACAAACATGTGAAGGGATTCAATTCACAGATCCTATGCTTATTAATCTCAAGAACCGGAATTGGTGTTCGTTGCTATCATCGTTAGTTATATCAATTTAGTAAATGTTCAACGGACAAGCAAGGTGAAGATAAAGTTCTAGTAGCAGGGATGGCAATTCCCAAGTATTTATTTTATTCAGACAATATATTTTTAAAAAAAATCGAAAAACGCAACGGTACCATTCACTCTAAAAATATAGCTTTGACAAGAGTGACATACAGTACTCCAACAAATGAGAGATTTATTAAAGTAAACGTAAAATCTGAACTACACTTTTTCAATAAAATTATAATATTCTAGAGAGCTATGAAATATCTAATCGAAATAAAGCAAAGATAACCCACATAATACACTGAGATGATTGACCATTGACTACATATTTCGTTGATATTATATTTTAGCTTTTAGAAAATACATTCTCTAGCTATTTTTAAGAGTAGGTCCCTATAAAGTGGAAATATCAATCAATGCAATTGCTAAGAAAACACTACAACACAACTCTTATGATTGTGATTGTCCAGTTAAATGAAAAAATAAAGAAAGACCAATCAGATTAAAGTAAATCTAAGTTATTAGTGTTATAGTATATCCGATAATATTACTTCAGCTCTGACCTTACAGTTATTATATATATAAATAATAATGCTTACACTTTATTTATATTTAGTTAAGTACCATTCGTTTACCTTGAAAGGTAGCAAGCTTACCTCACAGTGTTCAACAATGTGTATGATAGGGCCATAGTAGAGCACGTCATGGGGTAAGACTGTTAGCTTTCAGGGTAAAGCTAGGTGTATAGTAATGCATAAATCATAGTAATAATAATAATCATCATCATCATTCAACGTTTCAGCCTCTGCGGGTCGTCTGGCACATCCTCTTTCATTCCTATCGATCTTTCCATACCTCTACCTTGTAACCTGTTACAACACTTAGAAGAAAAAGAGATTGTTTGGCTCACCCCTCCGGTCAAAGTTGACCTCGTTTCGGACACGCTCCACTCCGCTCAACTCCACAAACACGTCCCGGCACTATCAACATTGAACTGACTTGAGAGGCCTGGCTTCAGTCCTCGCCACGCCCAAGAAAAAAAAGACGGGCGATATGCGCAGCTTTGGTGCGCGTCACCGGCAGTGTTCAAAGACTATCAGAATAATGTTGAGCACGCCGTTTGAAATAAGCATAGATTATTGGAGTATGTTCTGGAAGGTTGCTATCTCTTACCCCTCTCCCCCTCCTTTGCTTCACGCCTTGAGAGCACATGGCTTCATTTGTCTGATATATATAAGGCATCGTTCTGTAATGCTGGTACACATTACTCTGCGATCACTAGGTGAGAAACCTTGTTGATAGAATAGGTTTACGTCGATACTATCAAAATTCCATTTGGCTTTATTTATTCAAAATTACTGTTCAGGATTTAATATTTAAAGACATCATTATTAACTGTACCTGGTCTCATTTAAATCGCATGTGAGTCATGGATTTTATATATATGCTCGGTTTGACCTAATGATTTATTTAACGTCACTTTGGGATTTATTGAAATAACTCTTTTATTTATTAAATGTACTTCTCTGCTTCTTCCGCTTCACGGATAGTCTTATACCTTGAAGCGCAACCATCTTAGGTCCATTATTGACTCTTGCGGCGTTATACTTTGCTCTGCTGATTTTGTACATTTAAATGGTTATATCTCTTATTGTTTATTGAAAGTTAATTCATTAGTGCTAAATTTGCAAGATTATTTTATGTTGGCTAAATGTAAGGCAGTGAGTCAGAAGGTTTGCTGTCTAATATAGGTTTTATTTTTAACGTAAATGCAGCCATTTGTGGCATTTGTTGCTAAATTAAATTCTTTTTGTTTGTTTGTATTATGCCCAATTACAGCTGGGGAGATTTATGTTGTTAAGAACTCTTTGTTCACTGTTTGAGGACCGCTTGTGGTGGCGAGTAAATGCCTTTTACATAACTATTGCTTTTGGCTATCCTTTATTATTACTTTCATAGGATGTGTACGGAGGTCAATTTAACAACACGCTTCTTCAGTTCACTCCTTTAGCCTCTATGTCCTTTCGCGCTTGGTCCAACCATCTTGTATGTGGTCTTCCAACAGGTCGTCTACCTTTCCTTCGCTCTATAAAGCTTTCTTAGTCAAAGTCCAACCCCTCATTCACGTCACGATAGACGGTCAACGGCTAAAGTAGGGAAATGTTTGTAAGAAGGAAGTATGATGGGGGCTTTGTCCCTGGTACCACCATGGTAGTCACGGAGATCCGACAACTAACCCTGAAAAAGATGGCTAATGGGGCAAGGGAGAAGCTATGACAGGCTTAGCAAACTGATAGTGAATGTAGGAATGCTTTCAAAAATAAGAACATCCTCGGAAAGGACGGATAAATCATAGCTAATACTAAATATTGTTCAGCGTACAATACACACCTAATTCTAAAGATAAAAAGGTTTATAATAAAACGTAGTGTTTAAGTCTTAATTAAATCGAGTGTAATATTACATTACATTATGTTACAATAGGACCCATCCCAAGCTGATATTTACGCATAGCTCTCTGTAATTCATACTACCCGCTCCAATTATACCGACACTAATAGAATCCCTACAATAGTACTATTCACTATTGTAGTTCACGTAGGTTGGTACGACATAATAAAAAAATTCTGAACAATAATATTCTCTCTACATAATCAATTTCAACATAATAAAACTGTTCATGTACTTACCGATTGAATCTTCTGAAACTAGCAACCACCAAGACTGGCACACACATATCATCCTAAATTGACAAGTGGGCCGAGCGAGTTACGATGTTCCAACAAGATGTAGTCCACTCCGTCCTGTTATACTAACACGTAATGGGCCGGCCAGTATTGGACTCGACGAGAGAATGACTATTCATCTATTCACCTGCCCTCTGATGGTAGAAAGATGAACTACTTTCAAAACATCAGGTGATTGAAGAAATGGTTTGAAGTCGGATGGAAACATGACAACAAAGAGTCTACGTAATCTTCCAAAGCTACATTGACGTCATCGAACGTGTGTTCAGTTCTTCCACCTCGATTCTATTGCGACCAAACCCACTATAGTGATGTGTGAGTATGCTAAAATGACTATTTGATTTCAACGATTGACCAAGGAACATTGTCCTGAACCGAGACAATGTCAAGATAAAACATTTATATATTATATCTTCATCAGAATCGTAACTATGGTGATTTATATATTGGACTTAGATTTAATTTTAACTCTTAGAGTCAGCCATGTTAGATGTTGTAATTTTTCTATTATCTTAAATCTATTGATTTTTACCTGATCGTTAACTTTTAAATTAAGTTCTATATTTTGTCTATTGCCATTTGGGCGCTAATGTCTTTTCGAATATTAAATCTTTTAGATATCCACAATTGTTAATTGTCTTGGAGTTGAACAGTTAAATGTAAATCGTTTTGAAATTGTGGATAATAGTAATTATTTAGTAAACATCAAGGTAGCGTTTCTTATTTTTGTTTGCATTTTGAAATATAGTTCAATGTAACGTAATTTTCTGATCATTTTGATTAATTATGAAATTAATTAACCTTAGTATACTTTCTAATATTTTTCTATGGTTTGCTTCTAATATGAGATTTTCATTATTTACTAGTAAGGTTATTGTTTTCATTTCCTAATATTGTGTCAGGATCTGATAGTCCCGGGTGAGTTTGGCTAAAGTCTGTTAGCCAAACTCTCGCGTAATTTAAAGTTTCTTATAGAAAGTTAACATGTAAAGTTAACGTTTTTGAAGTCTTTATTCTTTGGTATGAAAAGGACACTTTTGTAACATTTTCAAGGTTTTCATTAGGCCCTTATTTAGTCTTTATGTATTATCCTGAGGGATATTAATATTTTTGATTTATTGTACTATATTCAACCCGTAACGTTGTTCTGTCTCTTCAAGACTGATCCATTTGAATATTGGATATATTACAAGCTTATAACTCTCTCTTAAATTATCTGCGCAATTTAAAGATATGAAGTTATTATCAATTTGTTTGATTATCAACATATCTCAGTTTGATTAATGAGACCTTGTAAAGTTTTCTGCTGTATTGTTATTGTTTTGAATAAACCGTTCATATTGTTGCTTTTAAATATTGTTAATAATTTCCCTTGTCCCTTGTTCCATAACTTACTCCCGCTCCCTTTTATCTTATTTATGGTCGTAAATAAAAGGTAACAGAGTGGTAACCTCATTGTACTACTAGCCAAGGTCTCTAAATATACTTCACCAAAGAGTTCACTCAATAAACGTCAGTTAGAATGCATATTTTGAAACTTGAAATCAATCTAAGCCGGTGCGAATCTATCATTTGCAATTTCGAATCAAATCTGAATCTTATCTCATACCTATAAAAAAAATCGAGTTGAGTCCGAATGAAATCTCATCCCTAAAAAACTTTTTGAGTCGAATCCGAATCGAATATCATGTTAATTTATTTTATCGACTCTAATCCTAATCGAATATCATGTTCATTTATTTTATAGAATCGAATCCTAATTGAATCTCATACATAGATTTTTTTGGTCAAATATTTAATTTTAAAAATAAGTTCAGTTCTGAATCTTAGTACTTCTAAAAGTGGCGACTGTAGTCTACTATTAAATCGATTTTCTTAAATATCATTTTATTATTATTATTATGAATATTGTGAGAGACCTACTTTTCAATAACATAATCAAACATGTAACATGTCTCCTCTATTTTCATTCAATAATTTGCAGGCGTAGTCATTAACACTTAAACAAAGAAAATTCGATGGTAAAAAAAAAAAGTACGGCTACGATGAGGCATTTAAAACATGAACACAGAAGATGGTTTCCAACTGATATGTAATGTTATGTATACTTGCGTTTAGTTGGCTGGTGTTTCTTCTCGCATTCTCATTGGCTAATACAAGGGTCGTCTATTTATCAAGTCCCTACATAACGCATAAAATGTTCGAGTTAAATAAACTTTATACTTCGTGCATTATTCACTATGTATCGATTATAAACGCCATGATTGAAAATAACGTGCTTCAACATCTTGCGCATTATGTGCATTGCACTATTAGTTATGCGCTTAGCATGAATATAATCCCAGCATAAAAGAAAAGTACCATCAATATAATTTATGAACTATCATAATTAAAAATGAATCAATTTTAAAGAATTTCCTCTTCATCTGTTGACTATCCCCCATTAGCATTGTTCCGGTTACTGACCCATTCCATCTAGGTAAAAGGATATTCCGGCGGGGTCTGACCGCGCCCCCGCCTGGTCCACCGTGAAGACACGGATGTCATGAAGCATGCACACGGCCAGACCGGGTAGAAGTACCCCGGTTACGTTGGTACCATACAGGGACCATCCCAAACAGAAGGAAGTCACTCTCTGACACACCTCGGCGTAGAATCCGACCGCGCAATCCCCGCCATGGAAGGGTCATACGACCAGGAGAGGAGAAGTGAGGTAGAGTTGACGAGGGTGCTATTGAGATCTTGTACCCCAGCAGGACCTGTAAGAACAGACTCTCGTGTGGTAAGCTCATATAGTTTGGTTTGTGCAGGGGTGTAACCCGTGACCACATGGTGGCCTCTAACATATATATATGAATATCACTGAAGCTATGTTTCAGTATAAGCTGAAGTGGTGAGGCGCAGTATTTATATCTTTATTAATACAGATGCCATTAAAGATACATTAGCCGCTGATTACGTCTCTATTCAGTCCAGTTAAAACATCAGCTTGTAATTTCTAATGACATTAGCACAAAGTATTTTAAAATGTTAAACAATAGATGAAAGTCTATTTTTGAGATATTTAAGTTTTAAAATGTTCCAACACCCGCTACTTACAACGCCAGTGACAGTCAACATTCAATAAATAGGTGCTTTCACGATTGGAATAGAGATTGTTTACGAACAACACCAAGAAAAAACAAACGGGATTGTTTTACATATAAAAATGTCTTCACAAGTAATATATTCTAGGCACCCTAAGGTGTACCATATGGAACTTTTGATTAAACGTAATAAAATCTTTGTTAGAATTTATTGAATGAAGATGTATGTATTTTTAGTTTAAAGTAGAAGAAGGGACCAGATCAAAACAACCCGTGGGGATATCTCCCTGTGTCACGTCTATCACAGACTCTGCCTTGAAATATGAGTGAAGAATGAACATTGGCACCGAACAATGCTTGGATAGATCAGTGGTAGAGCTTTGGCACACCAAGCCAAGGGTCCCGGGTTCGATTATAATCCTGTGTGACGTTTCAGGGACCCCCTACCAGTCTCAAAGCTCACCTGTCCTGTGTGACGTTTCAGAGACCCCCTACGAGTCTCAAAGCTCACCTGTTCTGACCGGTAGACTGCTGAAGGCGATGCCAGCCGAAGTGAAGACCTCCACACTGACCGTGTAGTTGGTGCAAGGCACCAGTCCCGTTATGACGAACCCGGTACTGTCCATGGTTATGTTGCTGCAAGTGGAGGGTCGAGAAGACGTCAAGGCGCAGACCCTGTACAGTCCCAGACATTGTGTCCTCCTATCATCCGTTCCCCATCCCACTGAGATGGAGTAGGACGTCGTTTTGATGACCTTCAGATTGCTAACACCTGCGGGGAAAATGTTTGCAAAGCAACGTATCCAGAGTTCTTCTTCTTCTTATTATTATTACAGGGATTAGGTGTAATGAGGTGGACTGGGTAGAGCTAGCTCAAGATAGAGAGAGGGTGTAATGAGGTGGACTGGATAGAACTAGCTCAAGATAGGGATAGGGTGTAATGAGGTGGACTGGATAGAACTAGCTCAAGATAGAGATAGAGTGTAATAAGGTGGACTGGATAGAGTTAGCTCAAGATAGATATAGGGTGTATTAAGGTGGACTGGATAGAGTTAGCTCAAGATAGGGATAGGGTGTAATGAGGTGGACTGGATAGAACTAACTCGAGATAGGGATAGAGTGTAATAAGGTGGACTGGATAGAACTAGCTCAAGATAGAGATAGGGTGTAATGAGGTGGACTGGATAGAACTAACTCGAGATAGGGATAGAGTGTAATAAGGTGGACTGGATAGAACTAGCTCGAGATAGGGATGGGGTGTAATGAGGTGGACTGGATAGAACTAGCTCAAGATAGAGATAGAGTGTAATAAGGTGGACTGGATATAACTAGATCGAGATAGGCATAGAGTGTAATAAGGTGGACTGGATATAACTAGCTCAAGATAGAGATAGGGTGTAATAAAGTGGACTGGATAGAACTAGCTCTAGATAAGAGATAGAGTGTAATAAGGTGGACTGGATAGAACTAGCTCGAGATAGGGATGGGGTGTAATGAGGTGGACTGGATAGAACTAGCTCAAGATAGAGATAGAGTGTAATAAGGTGGACTGGATAGAACTAGATCGAGATAGGGATAGAGTGTAATAAGGTGGACTGGATAGAACTAGCTCAAGATAGAGATAGGGTGTAATGAGGTGGACTGGATAGAACTAGCTAAAGATAGAGATAGAGTGTAATAAGGTGGACTGGATAGACCTAGCTCAAGATAGAGATAGAGTGTAATAAGGTGGACTGGATAGAACTAGCTCAAGATAGATATAGGGTGTATTAAGGTGGACTGGATAGAGTTAGCTCAAGATAGGGATAGGGTGTAATATGGTGGACTGGATAGACCTAGCTCAAGATAGAGATAGAGTGTAATAAGGTGGACTGGATAGACCTAGCTCAAGATAGAGATAGAGTGTAATAAGGTGGACTGGATAGAACTAGCTCAAGATAGATATAGGGTGTAATATGGTGGGCTGGATAGAACTAGCTCAAGATAGAGATAGGGTGTAAAAGGTGGACTGGATAGAGTTAGCTCAAGATAGGGATAGGGTGTAATGAGGTGGACTGGATAGACCTAGCTCAAGATAGGGATAGGGTGTAATGAGGTGGACTGGATAGAACTAGCTCAAGATAGAGATAGAGTGTAATAAGGTGGACTGGATAGAGTTAGCTCAAGATAGATATAGGGTGTATTAAGGTGGACTGGATAGAGTTAGCTCAAGATAGGGATAGGGTGTAATGAGGTGGACTGGATAGAACTAACTCGAGATAGGGATAGAGTATAATAAGGTGGACTAGATAGAGTTAGCTCAAGATAGAGATAGGGTGTAATAAGGTGGACTGGATAGAGTTAGCTCAAGATAGGGATATGGTGTAATGAGGGGGACTGGATAGAACTAACTCAGGACAACATTAGGTGACGTAATTTTGTAAGTGCAGCAATTGATTCTAAAATTCTTATTGCCATGGCGAAAGTAAGCTCTTGTTCAATACTGCTGAACGTTAGTTACCAATAATCACAAATATTATTAATGTTATTAAAAATCTCGTTTTTATTATCATAACTGGATACATAAAAATTCACGTCATGTCCTTATCCTATATAAATACCTTAAACGGTTCCAAAGTAATCCACGGGGAGCGCAATGGCTACTAGCAAGCAAATATAAATGGATCTTGTGTAAGTTCACTTTAAGCTATGATAATAAGTTCAATTTAGGCTTGACCAATTAAGCGTTCCTGTTTTCGGCACATACATTTTTTTTTACAATATTTTACGCCAACACGTTGTCAGTCAAATTGTTGATAAGAATAGTTACTACTGGCCATTATTAAGATTTATAGTCCTTTTCCAGCCGACTTCATTAACATTTTCAACAAAATACAATTAATTAATCCCGAAGAAATAAATAAAACCAACTCATTTATTTACAGCTGACATAATGGTAATCGCACTATAAAACAATCAATATTCAATACATACTTAATCCATCTCACATTTAGTTGTAGGCTACTTGATGCGATCTTTCACTAAGCATTATGAATCGATTGGTTCACATCCTGGCCACCCCAGCGTTCATATTTGAGACTTAACAGATTTACAAATAGAGGAATGCTATACCTTATCTATATAAGTAAGAGATACAGGAGAAAACCTAGCCTTTCTCAGAAATATTACGTGGTCATCTATGTAAGACAACACAATATAGTTAAACACATGATTAAATACACGGATTTAAGTAGGATTACGCTTTTAAATTGATTATATAATTTGTGTCTCCATCTGAGACCACTTACCGATTTAAGCTTTTAACTAATTAATGATCAAGTATATAACACTCCTTTCTTTATAACTAATAATAAGAACGTTGGTGGTTCAGGGAGAATTAAGTAGGTGCAATTCTATGCAGTTTTAAGGGAGTAAATGTTTAAATTACTTTCTTTACACCCCACCCTTGTCTTAACTTGACAACACCTAGTTTCTCGCCTTGTTATGACAAGACCTCGTATATCGTCCTACCGCGACAATACCTCGTATATCGTCCTACCGTGACAATATCTCGTATATCGTCCTACCGTGACAATACCTCGTATATCATCCTACCGCGACAATACCTCGTATATCGTTCTACCGTGACAATACCTCGTATATAGTTCTACCGCGACAATACCTCGTATATCGTTCTACCGTGACAATACCTCGTATATCATCCTACCTTTACAAGCCCTCATGTATAGTCTTACCTTGACAAGGTGTTTGGGCTGCAATCAGCCCGGTAAGAAGTATTAAGACCACGAGGATCATGGCAACTGTGGTTTAGTATGAGATTCTGCCAACAGGTTCAAAAGTCGTCATCCCAGATGTTTCTGCACATTAAAGTGCCGACACTTGCTATCAGCGACTAGCTATTTAACCTAAAGAAATAATATCATACTTGATAAATATAATAAACTACAGTTACATTAGAAGGTGAAGTCCCGAGTACAGGACAGGCGTGTTAAACATTCCTGTGCCTTTTCTCCGGTAAGAATAGTAATATTATTACTAATAATGGGCAGGTGTGAACGTGCACGCTTATTTCTTGTCATTCAAGAACTGAATATACCGTATAACTGCCGTGTTGTTTCTTTAATAAAGATCTAGAAACATCCACTCATCAAAGAAAATACGTCTTTACAAACTACCATACAAATTCCTGTGTGGCCCAGATACGAAACAACACAACATTATCTATAGCTATATTATAACAATGAAAGGAAGTGTTTGTCTGTCTGAGTGTTTGTTTGTGTGCGATGTCCAGCCAAATCTACGGCACGCAGAGATCTGACATTTTTAACATAGGTGGACGGAAGGGGGTCTCGAGGCCGGATTTTAATTTTTTTAATTAGCTTTCTAATTAGGCTATTTTTAACAAATTTTTGAAGAAAATATTGTTAAACTAGTTTATAATTACGTTTCAAAGATAACTGTGATAAAAATATCCCGCATCCTTCTCGGAAAAATAAAAGTGTACGAATTCGACCATAATTCTAAGCAATTTTTTGTGTGTTTGTGTGTGTGGGGGAGGGATGAGGGGAGGGAGGCCTTTATATAATTTTTACACCACAGTGGTTCACGGGTAACGCCGTAAGGGATTGTAAGTATATTCTCTAACCATGTTGGTTGTGTTAATTAAAACAGGGGTTTCAAAACTTTTTAGACCAAAGGAACCCTTGTGCCACGAAAAATACCTGCTGAAGTCCTCATAACAACTTTTTAAACTAATAATGAACACTCAATAACAACAGTTACATTCGACAGTTATTACTGTAAGGGCCCTGTTTCCGTTCATTCGGTATCCACGGCCTACCTCTGCCAATGGAGTATTTAGCACCGCGGCTTACTACCCGTTCGGTTTATACGTTTAAGTACTAACTACGCTAATGGGTTAGGAATTAGGAAGGTTGTATTTTAAAAGAAGGGAACCCACATTTACGTGGAGGGAGTCTGGAAAACAATTTTGGAAAAACCACTCCTCAGTTGACCCGACCGAGATTCGAACCTCGATCTCCCCGTCCTCGGTGGTATAGCTAAAGATGAAATTAGCATGCTAGCTAACTACGCCACAGAGGCGGGTCAAATTTATTTATTTTTAATGAGAAAACAAATAGTTTTAAAAGTTTTAAACAAATTGGCCAAAGGCGAGAACCAGCCGTACTACAGCGCGCATAAACCAGCCCACCACCAACGCCTACTATCATCAGCACAAACCGGCCGTACTATCACCAGCACAAACTGGCCGTACTATCACCAGCACAAACTGGCCTACTATCACGCACAAACCGCCCGTACTATCAGCAGCACAAACCGGCCGTACTGTCACCAGCACAAACCGGCCGTACTATCAGGGCACAAACCGCCCGTACTATCAGCAGCACAAACCGCCCGTACTATCACCAGCACAAACCGGCCCGTACTATCAGCGGCACAAACCGCCCGTACTATCAGCAGCACAAACCGCCCGTACTATCACCAGCACAAACCGCCCGTATCAAACCCGTACTCAGCAGCACAACCCGACTACCACCAACCCCGTACTATCAGCAGCACAAACCGCCCGTACTATCACCAGCACAAACCGCCGTACTATCAGCGGCACAAACCGCCGTACTATCAGCAGCACAAACCGCCCGTACTATCACCACACAAACCGGCCGTACTATCAGCGCACAAACCGCCCGTACTATCAGCAGCACAAACCGCCCGTACTATCACCAGCACAAACCGGCCGTACTATCAGCGCACAAACCGGCCGTACTTCACCAGCACAAACCGCCGTACTATCAGCCAGCACAAACCGCCGTACTATCAGCAGCACAAACCGGCGTACTGTCACCAGCACAAACCGGCCGTACTATCACCACACAAACCGGCCGTACTATCAGCAGCACAAACCGGCCAGTACTGTCACCAGCACAAACCGGCCGTACTATCAGCGGCACAAACCGCCGTACTATCACCAGCAAAACTGGCCGTACTATCACCAGCACAAACCGGCCGTACTATCACCAGCACAAACCGGCCATACTATAAGCAGCACAAACGGCAGTACTGTCACCAGCACAAACCGGCCGTACTATCAGCGGCACAAACCGGCCGTACTATCACAGCACAAACGGCCGTACTATCACCAGCACAAACCGGCCGTACTATCACCAGCACAAACCGCTACTTAGCAGCACAAACGCGTACTATCACCAGCACAAACCGGCCGTACTATCAGTGCACAAACGGCCGTACTTCGCAGCACAAACCCCCGTACTATCAGCAGCACAAACCGCCGTACTATCACAGCACAATACCCGTACTGTCACCAGCACAAACCGGCCGTACTATCACCAGCACAAACGGCTACTTCGCACAACGGCTGTACTCACCAGCACAAACCGGCCGTACTCTCAGTGGCACAAGCGACGTACTATCACAGCACAAACTGCCGTACTATCACCAGCACAAACCGGCTGTACTGTCACCAGCACAAACCGGCCGTACTCTCAGTGCACAAAGCGACCGTACTATCACCAGCACAACTGGCCGTACTATCACCAGCACAAACCGGCCGTACTATCACCAGCAAAAATGGCCGTACTATCACCAGCACAAACCGGCTGTACTATCACCAGCACAAACCGGCCGTACTATCACTGGTACAAACCGGCCGTACTGTCACCAGCACAAACCGGCCGTACTATCACCAGCACAAACCGGCTGTACTGTCACCAGCACAAACCGGCCGTACTATCAACAGCACAAATGCGCCTACTACGAGCATTGTGCTATGAGATCACCATCATCACCAGTGATAGTCTCAACAAGAAGAATGGAGAATAGTAAGTACACTGTACTGCACTGTACACGTTATTATTACTTTATTAAATGTCGGTAATGTCTTTCTGTGAATAACTTATAAATTAAACTTTACCGTGTGTAAGTTACATTAATATCACATCATATAGTAGTTTTATCCGTGGTTTCACTTAACAGTGGCAGCTCTAGGAACGTATTACTCGCGGATATGGGGGCCAAATGTATGAACATATAAAACAAACAGAAGACATCACATCTTCTATTTGCGCCTTTGGCAGATTACCTTTAGCTAACCCCAATTATTGATGCTATTTTATATTGTGAACTACAACTAAAGAATATTCTGAAGTTGCTCCCAGATCATATAAATATGGCGGAGTGGAGAAACCTCGTCATATTCTATATTGTGAACTACAACTAAAGAATATTCTGAAGTTGCTCACAGATCATATAAATATGGCGGAGTGGAGAAACCTCTTCTATTGTTATATTGTGAACTACAACTAGAGAATATTCTGAAGTTGCTCAGAGATCATATAAATATGGCGGAGTGGAGAAACCTCTTCTATTGTTATATTGTGAAATACAACTAAAGAATATTCTGAAGCTGCTCACGGATCTTATAAATATGGCGGAGTGGAGAAACCTCGTCATATTTTATATTGTGAACTACAACTAAAGAATATTCCGAAGCTGCTCACGGATCATATAAATATGGCGGAGTGGAGAAACCTCGTCATATTCTATATTGTGAACTACAACTAAAGAATATTCTAAAGTTGCTCACAGATCATATAAATATGGCGGAGTGAGAGAAACCTCTTCTATTGTTATATTGTGAACTACAACTAAAGAATATTCCGAGGTTGCTCACGGATCATATAAATATGGCGGAGTGGAGAAACCTCGTCATATTCTATATTGTGAACTACAACTAAAGAATATTATGAAGTTGCTCACAGATCATATATATATGGCGGAGTGGAGAAACTCTTCTATTGTTATATTGTGAACTACAACTAAAGAATATTCTGAAGTTGCTCACAGATCATATAAATATGGCGGAGTGGAGAAACCTCTTCTATTGTTATATTGTGAACTACAACTAGAGAATATTCTGAAGCTACTCACAGATCATATAAATATGGTGGAGTGGAGAAACCTCTTCTATTGTTATATTGTGAACTACAACTAATGAATATTCTGAAGTTGCTCACAGATCATATAAATATGGTGGAGTGGAGAAACCTCTTCAATTGTTATATTGTGAACTACAACTAGAGAATATTCTGATGCTGCTCACAGATCATATAAATATGCAGAGTGGAGAAACCTCTTCTATTGTTATATTGTGAACTACAACTAAAGAATATATTGAAGTTGCTCACAGATCATATAAATATGGTGGAGGTGAGAAACCTCTCTATTGTTATAATGTGGACTACAACTAGAGAATATTCTGAAGCTGCTCACAGATCATATAAATATGGCGGAGGGAAGAAACATCGTCATATTTATATTGTGAACTACAACTAACGAATATTCTGATGCTGCTCACAGATCATATAAATATGGTGGAGTGGAGAAACCTCTTCTATTGTTATATTGTGAACTACAACTAAAGAATATTCTGAAGTTGCTCACAGATCATATAAATATGGCGGAGGGGAGAAACCTCGTCATATTTTATATTGTGAACTACGACTAAAGTATATTCTGAAGCTGCTAACGGATCATATAAATATGGAGGAGGGAGAAACCTCTTCTATTGTTATATTGTGAACTACAACTAGAGAATATTCTGAAGCTGCTCACAGATCATATAAATATGGCGGAGTGGAGAAACCTCTTCTATTGTTATATTGTGAACTACAACTAAAGAATATTCTAAAGCTTCTCACGGATCATTTAAATATGGTGGAGTGGAGAAACCTCTTCTATTGTTATATATTATATTGTGAACAATAACTAAAGAATATTCTGGAGTTGCTCACAGATCATATAAATATGGCGGAGTGGAGAAACCTCGTCATATTTTATATTGTTAACTACAACTAATGAATATTCTGAGTTGCTCACGGATCTTATAAATATGGCGGAGTGGAGAAACCTCTTCTATTGTTATATTGTTATATTGTGAACAATAACTAAAGAATATTCTGGAGTTGCTCACAGATCATATAAATATGGCGGAGTGGAGAAACCTCGTCATATTTTATATTGTGAACTATAACTAAAGAATATTCTGAAGCTTCTCACGGATCTTATAAATATGGCGGAGTGGAGAAACCTCGTCATATTCTATATTGTGAACTACAACTAAAGAATATTCTGAGCTTCTCACGGATCATTTAAATATGGTGGAATGGAGAAACCTCTTCTATTTTATATTGTGAGACTACAACTAGAGAATATTCTGAAGTTGCTCAGAGATCATAAAAATATGGCGGAGTGGAGAAACCTCGTCATATTTTATATTGTGAACTACAACTAATGAAATTCTGAAGCTGCTCACGGATCTTATAAATATGGCGGAGTGGAGAAACCTCGTCATATTCTTATTGTGAACTACAACTTAAGAGAATATTCTGAAGCTTCTCACCGATCATTTAAATATGGTGGAGTGGAGAAACCTCTCCTATTGTTATATTGTGAACTACAACTAGAGAATATTCTGATGCTGCTCACAGATCATATAAATATGGTGGAGGGGAGAAACCTCGTCATATTTTATATTGTGAACTACAACTAACGATAATTCTGAAGCTGCTCACTGATCATATAAATATGGCGAGTGGAGAAACCTCTTCTATTGTTATATTGTGAACTACAACTAAAGAATATATTGAAGTTGCTCACAGATCATATAAATATGGTGGAGTGGAGAAACCTCTTCTATTGTTATATTGTGGACTACAACTAGAGAATATTCTGAAGCTGCTCACAGATCATATTAATATGGCGGAGTGGGAGAAACCTCGTCATATTTTATATTGTTAACTACAACTAATGAATATTCTGAAGCTGCTCACGGATCTTATAAATATGGCGGAGTGGAGAAACCTCTTCTATTGTTATATTGTTATATTGTGAACATAACTAAAGAATATTCTGAGAGTTGCTCATAGATCATATAAATATGGCGGAGTGGAGAAACCTCGTCATATTTTATATTGTGAACTATAACTAAAGAATATTCTGAAGCTTCTCACGGATCATATAAATATGGCGGAGTGGAGAAACCTCGTCATATTCTATATTGTGAACTACAACTAAAGAATATTCTGAGCTTCTCACGGATCATTTAAATATGGTGGAGTGGAGAAACCTCTTCTATTGTTATATTGTGGACTACAACTAAAGAATATTCTGAAGTTGCTCAGAGTTCATATAAATATGGTGGAGGGGAGAACCTCGTCATATTTTATATTGTGAACTACAACTAATGAATATTCTGAAGCTGCTCACGGATCTTATAAATATGGCGGAGTGGAGAAACCTCGTCATATTCTGTATTGTGAACTACAACTAAAGAATATTTTGAAGCTTCTCACCGATCATTTAAATATGGTGGAGTGGAGAAACCTCTCCTATTGTTATATTGTGGACTACAACTAGAGAATATTCTGAAGTTGCTCAGAGATCATATAAATATGGTGGAGGGAGAGAAGCCTCGTCATATTTTATATTGTGAACTACAACTAATGAATATTCTGAAGCTGCTCACGGATCTTATAAATATGGCGAAGTGGAGAAACCTCGTCATATTCTATATTGTGAACTACAACTAAAGAATATTTTGAAGCTTCTCACCGATCATTTAAATATGGTGGAGTGGAGAAACCTCTCCTATTGTTATATTGTGGACTACAACTAGAGAATATTCTGAAGTTGCTCAGAGATCATATAAATATGGTGGAGGGGAGAAGCCTCGTCATATTTTATATTGTGAACTACAACTAATGAATATTCTGAAGCTGCTCACGGATCTTATAAATATGGTGGAGTGGAGAAACCTCTTCTATTGTTATATTGTGAACTACAACTAAAGAATATTCTGAAGTTGCTCCCAGATCATATAAATATGGCGGAGTGGAGAAACCTCGTCATATTCTATATTGTGAACTACAACTAAAGAATATTCTGAAGCTTCTCACGGATCATTTAAATATGGTGGAGTGGAGAAACCTCTTCTATTGTTATATTGTTATATTGTGAACAATAACTAACGAATATTCTGAAGTTGCTCACAGATCATATAAATACGGTGGAGTGGAGAAACCTCGTCATATTTTATATTGTGAACTACAACTAATGAATATTCTGAAGTTGCTCACGGATCTTATAAATATGGCGGAGTGGAGAAACCTCTTCTATTGTTATATTGTTATATTGTGAACAATAACTAAAGAATATTCTGGAGTTGCTCACAGATCATATAAATATGGCGGAGTGGAGAAACCTCTTCTATTGTTATATTGTGAACTACAACTAAATAATATTCTGAAGCTTCTCACGGATCATATAAATATGGCAGAGTGGAGAAACCTCTTCTATTGTTATATTTTACAATCCACCGCATCTCGTCGAGAGCTAAAGCTTTTATTTTAGCAGTACCGCGTCTTACTACCCGTTCGGGTTGTACGCTTATATACTAACTACGCTAATAGTTTTAGGTTCTGAGGAAGGCTATATTTATAGAAAATGAACCCACATTTGCGTGGAGGGAGAGTGGGAAACAATTTTAGTACAACCACCCTTAATACACCCGACCAAGATTCGAACCTCGATCTCCCTGATTTCGGCAGTCTATTTTACTGCGAGAGTAGACCACGTGACCACCGGATCGAATGAGAAATAAAACTGTGCATAAACATAAACATTTCATGTTAGTACTGTACATTGATTTGTTTCAAATTGCACTCAATGGATTGATGGCCTATTTTACTACACATGGTTGTACACTCCGTTTGCCCTGAGCTATATCAGTCTTACCTTGACGTATTAAGTAATATTTAGCACCGCATCTTACTACCCGTTCGGGTTATACGCTTTAAGTACTAATTACATTAATGGATTTAGGAATTGGGAAGGTTTAATTAGAGGAAGTGAACCCGCATTTGCGTGGATGGAGAGTGGAAAACCATTTAGGAAAAACCACCCCAGTTCACCCGACCAAGATTCGAACCTCGATCTCCCCGTCCTCAACAGTCGAGCTCAACACGACAAGCGCGTTAGCCAACTACGCCACCGAGGCGGGTGACGTATTAAGCTATGGTCCTATCTTATAGGCAGCACCATAGTGGAACCACATAAGGTAAGCTTGCTACCTTTCAGGGTAAGCAAAGGGTACCTTCCTTACTGTTCAGCCGTGAATATACAGGGTGTATTTTAATTGGAGTCTAATATTATAGGGGCGTATTCCTATTGACCAAACTTTAAGTAAAAGTTATTAAAAACGCAGGTCTATAAACTCGTAGTTTTCTAAGTGAGGAGGAATTTTATTGTTCAATTAATATATAAACCAACATAAGAATCAATGCAATTAAACAAATACAAAAAACAACAACACAAGATAGAACAATATGTTACGATAATTATTCAAAATGGTTTCCTCCTTCGATGCACCCTCTGATCCCGAGTTCCATGCTTTGTCGTACTCGGTTAATTGCACCCGAGGACTTAAGTATTTGCTCATATCCATTTACAATAATCTCTCTAAAAAAACTTCTACGTTAGGCACAGAAGTTTGCGTAGACAATGAACTTTAAAAATGTCCCCAAAAATACAAATCCATCGTGTTCAACCTGGTGACAAAGCAGGCCTTTCAACGGATCCCTCGTGACCAATACATCTTAGAGGAAAACCTTTAATAACTCTAGAACTAAGTGTTTCTAGACACGCGTTTTTAAGAACTATTAATAATGTTTGGTCGATGGGAGTATGCCCTGGAATATTTGACACAAATTAAAATACACCCTGTGTTACGTTTATTGCCAGTAACTCACCACATTTTTTGTTACTTACGGATATTGTATCGCTGAAACTGGTCCAAGCAGCACGGACAAACACCACTTGTATTTATTTTCGTGTGACGACAGCAAGGCTGTCACCGGTTCAATATCTTGTAAACGATATCAGTTTATCTTTCTCTGATTAATACAAGCAGATAGTTGCGTACGTACAGAACCATTTTCATCGGAACAAACTTATCTTAACGTTATCAGCACAATCCGATAGTGGGTTAGGGACGAGGAAGGTTAGATTTAAATGAAGTGTACCCTCATTTGTGTGGAGAGAGCGTAAGGGAAAACCTTTAGGAAACAACCTCAGTACAACCGACTAAGATCGAACCTAGGTCCCCCTGCCATCGGCAGTCTAGTCTGGCTACTCAAGCTAATATAAATGTTACAGTCCAAACCTTATTCCAGGACCAACTAGTTAGGACTAGGCCGAACTGATACATCCTTCCACCTGCAGGATAAACCAATATAACATAATGTTTCTAGGGTTTACTAGTCTTCATTATTCTTACCCCATTTGATGAATATACCTTGGACAGATTTTATCATTCAAAGTTCTCGTGCTAATGCCAGCTAGCCTAACCTAACCTAACATAACCTAAGCCTGGTTTGGCCTAATAAAATTGTAGGCTATACTAATTTATCCTATTAGCTAGACAGAAATTTCAGGATTAACGAATTTAGACTAGACTAAACTAGTACATCTTGAGGCACTTAGGATTTATCGATTCGGCCTGGTTCGATCTAGTTTGTCCTAGAATCGGCTTGGACGGTAACAGATATACTTTCACGTCAAGTCTTGTGATATGCAGATGTCACTTTTGATAGATATTATCATTACATATAAAATATTATTATTATTAATAATAATACTATAGTGAAATGTTATCAAAGTTGGCGACAAACATTAATAGGTTTGTGTTTTCTAGAAGGTTATTCCAATTAAAACTCTACTTCAGGTAGGTTTGTCGTCTACACACTGATACAATAATTTTAGCTCACAGATTCCCGATTATGGTTTGAAGTGCCTTCTAGATAATAAAAAACTTTTTTTTGCTGTCAAAATTGATAACATTATAGATACTACCCATTAAAAATTGCATTTGTAGATAATTATAATATTAAAATAAATAAATAATACAGATAAAAGGGGATAGTTATGGATATACGGACAAATAGATATATACATTTAATTTAATAGATGTACGGATATAGACATAGCTAGAATCAGATTCAGCTCACTATAGTAGGCATCAGATCTATAACATTGCCTATAGCAGGAATCAGATATATCTCTCTGTAGTAGGAATCAGATCTAGTGCATTATAAAAAAGAATCAGATCATATGGTCAGTGGATTATCGGGAATCAGCACAAGAATCAGTGATGTAATAACACCAGTAATGTTTATCTAAATTCTGATTCAGATGGGAAGGAAAGTTTTTTGACAGATTTAAACGCTACTAATTACATTCTAACGGATTTATACTTAAAGGCATTAATATGTACGCCATTTATTTAAAAAAAAGTTTAGTGTATTATTTAAATTATATCAACCCGCGTTTATTCTAATTTGTTTTCAACTGAATTAAGAGTAAGGAACAAATGAATGTGTTACTCATTAAAGGGAATGTTGGTGCAATTCTTACCGTAACCTGTCCTCAGACCGTCTCACCCGAGGTTAAAAATAGTCAGGACATCGAGGGAAGAAACTTTCAGGATGCATGCAGGCTTACTTAAGTGAAATTTGGAAAAGTCAATTTGGACTGAAGACGTTTGTTATTTATATCTCTTCTATTAAAAAACTAATATGATTAAATTAATAAGTTTACATTTTATGGCTTGACGTATACAAGTATTGCACTTCATTTGACGCCCAACAATAGTTTGAATCGCTATGGAGTAGTCGGATAGTATAAACTAGAAGGCGTCGTTCATTTTTTATAGGAAATAGTTTGAGTTGAATAATAGTAGTAATAATAACAGTAGGGCTGAGGAAATGGAGGTTCATCCCCCTCCCCCCCTCTCTCTCTCCCTCTCGCTTATCCGCGCATAGGCCAGGAATTATCGACCAACCTTTCCTCCCGGCTGGGGTCCCGGGTTTGACCCCCGGTTACCGTCACTGGTGATCCAGTCTGGTATGAGAGCAGGTACCACTGGTTCGATTCCCTGCTATCTCTCTTGTTGGTGACCCAGCCTGGTATGAAGAGCAGGTACCACTGGTTCGAGTCCCTGCTATCTCTCTTGTTGGTGACCCAGCCTGGTATGAAGAGCAGGTACCACCGGTTCGAGTCCCGCTATACCTCTTGTTGGTGACCAGCCTGGTATGAAGAGCAGGTACCACTGGTTCGAGTCCCTGCTATACCTCTTGTTGGTGACCCAGCCTGGTATGTAGAGCAGGTACCACTGGTTCGATGTACCCCTGTCATGATCTCATCTGTTTGGTTGGTGACCCAGCCTGGTATGAAGAGCAGGTACCACTGGTTCAAGTGATTGCAATGCAGGTGAACCACCATCAGGAAGTCCTGCATGCCTGTCACCCTGTCGTTCCAAGTTTTGACACAAGCTACACTGGATATTAGCAGTCAGACTAAAGCTCAGTGACTTTGCGCTTTCAGGACCATGATTCACTCTGATTGAGAATAGCGTAATATTCTGTCATAAAGTCTACAGTTGTCAATCAGCTCATTGGCAGTGGCGGCTCGTGTATAGGAACTGTGGAACTGCAGCACCCCCTATTTACACTGATATTATCGATAACATTTAATATAATGAGTCCTTTTTTTTTCAATTCTCTCTTTATTTTTGTAGTACAATATATATTCCTTAAGCTTAATGTCAGTACTTCAGTAGCCATCCTCCAGTTTATGAAAAAGATATAAAAATCTTTGTATGGAACTGTGCGCTTCACAGTGCCAGCGACGTAGTGTTTGACTGTTTGCGCATGCGCATATAGGAAGGGGTGGGGAGGAAGGCGGGACTGCAGGTATAGAAAGCACTGTTGCTCTCGCAGTGCCGGCTCTGGCGTGATGATGGAAGGAAGTGTTTTTTTTTACTCAGCGTGTGTTGTGCTTAAAAACCGTGTACCATATTCTTGAATGTGATAAAGTGTAGAAGAGTGTAGAATTAGATTATTATTCTGCTTCCAGCTATTCTATTTGATTAATATTTTCCGGTTATTTTATTTAACAGAAAGAATAAATGCGCTTGCAGTACTTTCAATGGGTGAAAAAATTTCCTCAATTGTCATTCAGAGATCAAGGAGAAAATTAATGAACTTTTTGCGCAAATTAAAACAAGAATAATGGATTTCATTTTTAAATAAATAGATCAAGCTTGAACTGTAACAATTTAAGTTAAAGTAAATAAATATGTTTGGTTTTGTTTGTTAAGATTTTATCAAGTTTCTGAATAAATTTTCGTTTTATACATTTTTTATTTTCCTTTTTCACAATTTTAAAACAAAGGTTAAACATTTTCTGGAGCAGCACCGCCACTAATTTTAGCTACGAGCCACCATTGCTCATTGGAAGTCAATCTGATCATCTTCTTAACCGAGCATCAAACGAGGATCTGCTAGGGATTATTCCTCAACAAGTTCTGTCTATACGTGTTGTACCGTGACGTAACAACAAGATCCACCAGTGGGTTAGAGTTAAGGTTACTTCACACGTTGGGTTAATTTGACTCTGTTACTGAGATACAGCAGATGTGATTCAGACACACTTGAGTAGTTGATACAGGCGATAAAAACACAACCAGTGCTCATAGAGAAGTACAAGTTGGTATGCATTCTGAAAAAGCCTTAGTCCGTGACACAGCATGCTTGTGATTCAACATAACAATAATACATAGCTATAGCTATGTGCATTTGGTGTGTTCATTACATATAAACACGTCAGCCATTTGGCTGTATCTCCACTAGGAGCAGAATAGATCTACTAAGTATCTTACTTTTCAATTTTAAATGAGTTCTAGAACACGCTGGTGGAGTTTGTTAGTTACGCCACGGTACACCTTGTATAACTAGTAGTTCTGTGAACAATAGACCTCCCTCAATGATATTATCATTACTACAGTCTTACTAGTAGTTCTGTGAAAAGTAGACCTCCCCCATGTTACTATCATTACTACAGTCTTACTAGTAGTTCTGTGAACAGAAGACCTCCCTCCATGTTATTATCATTACTACAGTCTTACTAGTAGTTCTGTGAACAGTAGACCTCCCTCCATGTTATTATCATTATTACAGTCTTATTAGTAGTTCTGTGAACAGTGGACCTTCCTCCATTTTATTATCATTACTACAGTCTTACTAGTAGTTCTGAACACAGTAGACCTCCCTCCATGTTATTATCGTTACCAGAGTCTTACTAGTAGTTCTGTGAACAGTAGACCTCCCTCCATGTTATTATAGTTACTAAAGTCTTACTAGTAGTTCTGTGAACAATAGGCCTCTCTACATGTTATTATTGTTACTAGTCTTACTAGTAGTTCTGTGAACAATAGACCTCCCTCCATGTTATTATCGTTACTACAATCTTACTAGTAGTTCTGTGAACAGTAGACCTCTCTCCATGTTATTATCGTTACTACAGTCTTAACTAGTAGTTCTGTGAAGAGTAGAACTCACTCCACGTTATTATCGTTACTACAGTGTTACTAATAGTTCTGTGAACAGTAGATCTCCCTCCATGTTACTATCAATTACTACAGTCTTACTAGTAGTTCTTGAACAGTAGATCTCCCTCCATGCTATTATCGTTACTACAGTCTTAATACCAAACCTTCCTACATCTTGACAAGACATCTTGTGAATGTGTGGAATGCCAGGTCACCACCGTGGTTCGGATTCCACGTTAAACTGTAGGTCCTTCATTTACTTCACAATCACCTACCATTAACATTAGCGTAAGTGCATATAATCCGAACGGGTAGTAGACGCGGTGCTAATATAATAATACAGTCTTAATAGGAGTTCTGTGAACAGTAGACCTCCCTCCATGTTATATCGTTAGTACAGTTTTACTAGTAGTTCTGTGAACAGTAGACCTCCCTCCATGTTATTATCGTTATTACAGTCTTACTAGTAGTTCTGTGAACAGTAGACCACCCTTCCATGTTACTATCGTTACTACAGTCCTACTAGTAGTTCTGTGAAAAGTAAACCTCCCTCCATGTTTTTATCGTTACTATAGTCTTACTAGTAGTTCTGTGAACAGTAGACCTCCTCCATGTTATTATCGTTACTACAGTCTTACTAGTAGTTCTGTGAACAATAGGCCTCCCTCCATGTTATTGTCATTATTACAGTCTTACTAGTAGTTCTGTGAACAGTAGACCTCCCTCCATGTTATTATAGTTACTACAGTTTACTAGTAGTTCTGTGAACAATAGGCCTCTCTCCATGTTATTATCGTTATAGGTCTTATTAGTAGTTCTGTGAACAGTAGACCTCCCTCCATGTTACTATCATTATTATAGTCTTACTAGTAGTTCTGTGAACAATAGGCCTCTCTCTATGTTATTATTGTTATTAGTCTTACTAGTAGTTCTGGAAAACAGTAGACCTCCCTCCATGTTACTATCATTACTACAGTCTTACTAGTAGTTCTGTGAACAGTAGACCTCCCTCCATGTTATTATCATTAATACAGTCTTACTAGTAGTTCTGTGAACAGTAGACCTCCCTCCATGTTATTATCATTATTACAGTCTTACTAGTAGTTCTTTGAACATTAGACCTCCCTCCATGTTATTATAGTTACTACAGTCTTACTAGTAGTTCTGTGAACAATAGGCCTCTCTCCATGTTATTATCGTTTCTAGTCTTACTAGTAGTTCTGTAAACAGTAGACCTCCCCCCATGTTACTATCATTACTACAGTCTTACTAGTAGTTCTGTGAACAGTAGACCTCCCTCCATGTTATTATAGTTACTACAGTCTTACTAGTAGTTCTGTGAACAGTAGACCTCCATTCATGTTATTATCGTTACTACAGTCTTACTAGTAGTTCTGTGAAGAGTAGACCTCACTCCACGTTATTATCGTTACTACAGTGTTACTACTAGTTCTGTGAACAGTAGATCTCCCTCCATGTTATTATCGTTACTACAGTCTTAATACCAAACCCTTCCTACACCTCTGACAAGACATCTTGTGAATGTGTGGAATGCCAGGTCACCACCGTGGTTCGGATTCCACGTTAAACTGTAGGTCCTTCATTTCATCTCACAATCACCCTACAATTACACATTAGCGTAAGTGCGTATAAACCGAACGGGTAGTAAGACGCGGTGCTAATAAATAATAATAGAGTCTTAATAGTAGTTCTGTGAACAGTAGACCTCCCTCCATGTTACTATCGTTAGTACAGTCTTACTAGTAGTTCTGTGAACAGTAGACCTCCCTCCATGTTATTATCGTTATTACAGTCTTACTAGTAGTTCTGTGAACAGTTGACCACTTCCATGTTACTATCGTTACTACAGTCCTACTAGTAGTTCTGTGAACAGTAAACCTCCCTCCATGTTATTATCGTTACTATAGTCTTACTAGTAGTTCTGTGAACAGTAGGCCTCCCTCCATGTTATTATCGTTACTACAGTATTACTAGTAGTTCTGTGAACAGTAGACCTCCCTCCATGTTATTATAGTTACTACAGTCTTACTAGTAGTTCTGTGAACAGAAGACCTCCCTCCATGTTATTATCGTTACAACAGTCTTACTAGTGGTTCTGTGAACAGTAGACCTTCCAACATATTATTATCGTTACTACAGTCTTACTAGTATTTCTGTGAAAAGTAGACCTCCCTACATGTTAATATCGTTACAACAGTCTTACTAGTGTTCTGTGAAAAAACCCTCCATCCATGTTATTAAGTTACTACAGTGTTACTAGTAGTTCTATGAACAGTAGAACTCCACTCCATGTTTATCGTTACTACAGTCTTACTAGTAGTTCTGTGAACAGTAGACCTCGCTCCATTTATTATCTTACTACAGTCTTACTAGTAGTTCTGTGAACAGTAGACTCCCTCCATGTTATTATCGTTACTACAGTCTTACTAGTAGTTCTGTGAACAGTAGACCTCCCTCCATGTTATTATCGTTACTACAATCTTACTAGTAGTTCTGTGAACAATACCCCTCACTCCAGTTATTGATCTACTACAGTCCTACTAGTAGTTCTGTGAACAGTAACCTCCCTCCATGTTATTATCGTTACTAAGTCTTACTAGTAGTTCTGTGAACAGTAGACCTCCCTCCATGTTATTATCGTTACTACAGTATTACTAGTAGTTCTGTGAACAGTAGACCTCCCTCCATGTTATTATAGTTACTACAGTCTTACTATAGTTCTGTGAACAGATAGACCTCCCTCCATGTTATTATCGTTACTAACAGTCTTACTAGTAGTTCTGTGAACAGTAGACCTCCTCCAGTATTATTATCGTTACTACAAGTCTTACTAGTAGTTCTGTGAAAAGTAGACCTCCTACATGTTATATATCGTTTACAACAGTCTTACTAGTGTTCTGTGAAAATACCTCCTCCACGTTATTAGTTACTACCAGTGTTACTAGTAGTTCTCTATGAACAGTAGAACTCCCTCCATGTTATATCGTTACTACAGTCTTACTAGTAGTTCTGTGAACAGTAGACCTCCTCCATTTATTATCGTTACTACAGTCTTACTAGTAGTTCTGTGAACAGTAGCCCTCCCTCCATGTTATTATCGTTACTACAGTCTTACTAGTAGTTCTGTGAACATAGACCTCCCTCCATGTTATTATCGTTACTAAGTCTTACTAGTAGTTCTGTGAACAGTAGACCTCCCTCCATGTTATATAGTTACTACAGTCTTACTAGTAGTTCTGTGAACAGTAGACATCCTCCATGTTATTATAGTTACTACAGTCTTACTAGTAGTTCTTGAACAGTAGACCTCCCTCCATGTTTTATCTTACTACAGTCTTACTAGTAGTTCTGTGAACAGTAGACCTCCCTCCATGTTATTATCGTTACTACAGTCTTACTAGTAGTTCTGTGAACATAACCTCCACTCCACGTTATTAAGTTACTACAGTCTTACTAGTAGTTCTGTGAACAGTAGACCTCCACCATGTTATTATCGTTACCTAACAGTCTTACTAATGTGATCTGTGAACATACCACCTCCATCCACGTTATTAGCTTACTACATCCTTACTATAGTTCTGTGAAGAGTAGACCTCCCTTCATGTTATTACGTTAACTACAGTCTTACTAGTAGTTCTGTGAAAGTAGACCTCCCTCCATGTTATATCGTTACTACAGTCTTAATAGTAGTTCTGTGAACAGTAGACCTCCCTCCATTTATATCGTTACTACAGTCTTACTAGTAGTTCTGTGAACAGTAGACATCCCTCCATGTTATATCGTTAACTACAGTCTTACTAGTAGTTCTGTGAACAGTAAACCTCCCTCCATGTTATTATCGTTACTAAGTCTTACTAGTAGTTCTGTGAACAGTAGACCTCCCTCATGTTATTATCGTTACTACAGTCTTACTAGTAGTTCTGTGAACAAACCTCCTCATGTTATTATAGTTACTAAAGTCTTACTAGTGTTCTGTGAACAGTAGACCTCCTCCATGTTATTATCGTTACTAACAGTCTTACTAGTGTTCTGTGAACAGTAGACCTTCCCTATTTTATGTTACTACAGTCTTACTAGTAGTTCTGTGAACAGTAGACCTCCCTTCATGTTAATATCGTTACTAACAGTCTTACTAGTAGTTCTGTGAACAGAATACCTCCCTCCATTGTTATTATCGTTACTACAGTCTTATAGTAGTTCTGTGAACAGTAGAACCTCCCTCCATGTTATTATCGTTACTACAGTCTTACTAGTAGTTCTGTGAACAGTAGACCTCCTTCCATGTTTATTATCGTTACTACAGTCTTACTAGTAGTTCTGTGAACAGTAGACCTCCCTCCATGTTTATTATCGTTACTACAGTTTACTAGTAGTTCTGTGAACAGTAGACCTCCCTCCATGTTATTATCGTTACTACAGTCTTACTAGTAGTTCTGTGAACATACCTCCTCCACGTTATTAAGTTACTACAGTCTTACTAGTGTTCTGTGAACAGTAACCCTCCACTCCAGTTATTACGTTACTACTAGTCTTACTAGTAGTTCTGTGAACAGTAGCTCCCTCATGTTATTATCGTTACTACAGTTTACTAGTAGTTCTGTGAACAGTAGACCTCCCTCATGTTATTATGTTACTACAGTCTTACTAGTAGTTCTCGTGAAACAGTAGACCTCCCTCCATGTTATTATCGTTACTAACAGTCTTACTAGTAGTTCTGTGAACAGTAGACTCCTTCCACATGTTATTATCGTTACTACAGTCTTACTAGTAGTTCTGTGAAAAGTAGACCTCCCTCATGTTATTATCGTTACAACAGTCTTACTATGGTTCTGTGAAACATACCCTCCATCCACGTTATTAGAGTTACTACAGTTTACTAGTAGTTCTGATGAACAGTAGAACTCCCTCCATTGTTATTATCGTTACTACAGTCTTACTAGTAGTTCTGTGAACAGTAGACCTCCTCCATTTATTATCGTTACTAAGTCTTACTAGTAGTTCTGTGAACAGTAGACCATCCCTCCATGTTATTATCGTTACTAAACAGTCTTACTAGTGTTCTGTGAACAGTAGACCTCCCTCCATGTTATTATCGTTACTACAAGTCTTACTAGTAGTTCTGTGAACAATACCCTCCATCCACGTTATTAGAGTTACTACAGTCTTACTAGTAGTTTCTGATGAACAGTAGAACTCCCTCCATGTTATTATCGTTACTACAGTCTTACTAGTAGTTCTGTGAACAGTAGACCTCCCTCCATGTTTTTATCGTTTACTACAGTCTTACTAGTAGTTCTGTGAACAGTAGACCTCCTCCATGTTTATTATCGTTACTACAGTCTTACTAGTAGTTCTGTGAACAGAAACTCCCTCCATGTTATTATCGTTACTACAGTCTTACTAGTAGTTCTGTGAACAGTAGACCTTCCCTCATGTTTATTATCGTTTACTACAGTCTTACTAGTAGTTCTGTGAACAACCTCCCTCCATCACGTTTATTATGAGTTACTACAGTCTTACTAGTAGTTCTGTGAACAGAAGACCTCCCTTCATGTTATTATCGTTACTAAAGTCTTACTAGTGTCTGTGAAGAGTAGACCTCCCTCCATGTTATTATCGTTACTACAGTCTTACTAGTAGTTCTGTGAACATAAAACTCCCTCCATGTTATATCAGTTACTACAGTCTTACTAGTAGTTCTGTGAACAGTAGACCTCCCTCCATGTTATTATCGTTACTACAGTCTTACTAGTAGTTCTGTGAACAGTAGACCTCCTCCATGTATTTATTATCGTTACTAACAGTCTTACTAGTAGTTCTGTGAACAGTAGACCTCCCTCCATGTTATTATCGTTACTACAGTCTTACTAGTAGTTCTGTGAACAGTAGACCTCCCTCCATGTTATTATCGTTACTACAGTCTTACTAGTAGTTCTGTGAACAGTAACCTCCACTCATGTTATTATCGTTACTACAGTCTTACTAGTAGTTCTGTGAACAGTAGACCTCCTTCATGTTATTATCGTTACTACAGTCTTACTAGTAGTTCTGTGAACAGTAGACCTCCTCCATGTTATTATCGTTACTAACAGTCTTACTAGTAGTTCTGTGAACAGTAGACCTCCCTCATGTTATTATCGTTACTACAGTCTTACTAGTAGTTCTGTGAACAGTAGAACCTCCTCCATGTTATTATCAGTTACTACAGTTTACTAGTAGTTCTGTGAACAGTAGACCTCCTTCCATGTTATTATCGTTACTACAGTCATTACTAGTAGTTCTGTGAACAGTAGACCTCCTCCATGTTATTATCGTTACTACAGTCTTACTAGTAGTTCTGTGAACAGTAAACCTCCCTCCATGTTATTATCGTTACTACAGTCTTACTAGTAGTTCTGTGAACAGTAGACCTCCCTCCATGTTATTATCGTTACTACAGTCTTACTAGTAGTTCTGTGAACAGTAGACCTCCCTCCATGTTATTATCGTTACTACAGTCTTACTAGTAGTTCTGTGAACAGTAGAATCCTTCATGTTATTATCGTTACTACAGTCTTACTAGTAGTTCTTGTGAACAGTAGACCTCCCTCCATGTTACTATCGTTACTACAGTCTTACTAGTAGTCTGTGAACAGTAGACCTCCCTCCATGTTATTATCGTTACTACATTCTTACTAGTAGTTCTGTGAACAGTAGACATCCCTCCATGTTATTATCGTTACTATACAGTCTTACTAGTAGTTCTGTGAACAGTAGACCTCCCTCCATGTTATTATCGTTACTACAGTCTTACTAGTAGTTCTGTGAACAGTAGACTCCCTCCATGTTATATCGTTACATACAGTCTTACTAGTAGTTCTGTGAACAGTAGACCTCCCTCCATGTTATATCGTTACTACAGTCTTACTAGTAGTTCTTGAACAGTAGACCTCCCTCCATGTTATTATCGTTACTACAGTCTTACTAGTAGTTCTGTGAACAGTAGACCTCCCTCCATGTTATTATCGTTACTACAGTCTTACTAGTAGTTCTGTGAACAGTAGACCTCCCTCCATGTTATTATCGTTACTATACAGTCTTACTAGTAGTTCTGTGAACAGTAGACTCCCTCCATGTTATCTATCGTTACTACAGTCTTACTATAGTTCTGTGAACAGTAGACATCCCTCCATGTTATTATCGTTACAACAGTCTTACTAGTAGTTCTGTGAACAGTAGACATCCCTCCATGTTATTATCGTTACTACAGTCTTACTAGTAGTTCTGTGAACAGTAGACTTCCCTCCATGTTATTATCGTTACTACAGTCTTACTAGTAGTTCTGTGAACAGTAGACCTCCCTCCATGTTATTATCGTTACTACAGTCTTACTAGTAGTTTGTGAACAGTAGACCTCCCTCCATGTTATTATCGTTACTACAGTCTTACTAGTAGTTCTGTGAACAGTAGACATCCCTCCATGTTATTATCGTTACTACAGTCTTACTAATAATTCTGTGAACAGTAGACCTGCCTCCATGTTACTATCGTTACTACATACTTACTAGTAGTTCTGTGAACAATACCCTCCATCCACGTTATTAGAGTTACTACAGTCTTACAAGTAGTTCTGTGAACAGTAGACCTCCATTCATGTTATTATCGTTACTACAGTCTCACAAGTAGTTCTGTGTAACACTAGACCTCCCTTCAAGTTATTATCGTTACTACAGTCTTACTAGTAGTTCTGTGAACAGTAGACCTCACTCCATGTTATTATCGTTACTACAGTCTTACTAGTAGTTCTGTGAACAGTAGACCTCATTTCATGTTATTATCGTTACTAACAGTATTACTAGTAGTTCTGTGAACAATTCCCCTCCATCCACGTTATTAAAGTTACTACAGTCTTACTAGTAGTTCTGTGAACAGTAGACCCTCCCTCCATGTTATTATCGTTACTACAGTCTTACTAGTAGTTCTGTGAACAGTAGACCTCCCTCCATGTTATTATCGTTACTACAGTCTTACTATTAGTTCTGTGAACAGTAGACATCTCTCCATGTTACTATCGTTACTACAGTTTTACTAGTAGTTTTGTGAACAGTAGACCTCCCTCCATGTTACTATCGTTACTAAAGTCTTTCTACTAGTTCTGTGAACAGTAGACATCCCTTCATGTTATTATCGTTACTACAGTCTTACTATTAGTTCTGTGAACAGTAGACCTCACTTCATGTTATTATCGTTACTACAGTATTACTAATAGTTCTGTGAACAATAGACCTCCCTTCATGTTATTATCATTACTAACAGTCTTACTAGTAGTCTCTGTGAACAGTAGACCTCACTCCATGTTATTATCGTTACTACAGTCTTACTAGTAGTTCTGTGAACAAGAGACCTCATTTCATGTTATTATCGTTACTACAGTATTACTAGTAGTTCTGTGAACAGTAAACCTCACTTCATGTTATTATCGTTACTACAGTTTTACTAGTATTTTTGTGAACAGTAGACCTCCCTCCATGTTACTAACGTTACTACAGTCTTACTAGTAGTTCTGTGAACAGTAGACCTCCCTCCATGTTACTATCGTTACTAAAGTCTTTCTAGTATTTCTGTGAACAGTAGACATCCCTTCATGTTATTATCGTTACTACAGTCTTACTATTAGTTCTGTGAACAGTAGACCTCACTCATGTTATTATCGTTACTACAGTATTACTAATAGTTCTGTGAACAATAGACCTCCCTTCATGTTATTATCATTACAACAGTCTTACTAGTAGTTCTGTGAACAGTAGACCTCACTCCATGTTATTATCGTTACTACAGTCTTACTAGTAGTTCTGTGAACAGTAGACCTCACTCCATGTTATTATCGTTACTACAGTCTTACTAGTAGTTCTGTGAACAGTAGACCTCACTCCATGTTATTATCGTTATACAGTCTTACTAGTAGTTCTGTGAACAAGAGACCTCATTTCATGTTATTATCGTTACTACAGTATTACTAGTAGTTCTGTGAACAGTAAACCTCACTTCATGTTATTATCGTTACTACAGTTTTACTAGTATTTTTGTGAACAGTAGACCTCCCTCCATGTTACTAACGTTACTACAGTCTTACTAGTAGTTCTGTGAACAGTAGACCTCCCTCCATGTTATTATCATTACAACAGTCTTACTAGTAGTTCTGTGAACAGTAGACCTCTCTCCTTGTTATTATCGTTACTACAGTCTTACTAGTAGTTTTGTGAACAGTAGACCTCCCTTCCTCCATGTTACTAACGTTACTACAGTCTTACTAGTAGTTATGTGAACAGTAGACCTCACTCCATGTTAATATCGTTACTACAGTCTTACTAGTAGTTCTGTGAACAGTAGACCTCCCTCCATGTTATTATCGTTACTACAGTCTTACTAGTAGTTTTGTGAACAGTAGACCTCCCTTCCCTCCATGTTACTAACGTTACTACAGTCTTACTAGTAGTTATGTGAACAGTAGACCTCTCTCCTTGTTATTATCGTTACTACAGTCTTACTAGTAGTTTTGTGAACAGTAGACCTCCCTTCCTCCATGTTACTAACGTTACTACAGTCTTACTAGTAGTTATGTGAACAGTAGACCTCACTCCATGTTAATATCGTTACTACAGTCTTACTAGTAGTTTTGTGAACAGTAGACCTCCCTTCCTCCATGTTACTAACGTTACTACAGTCTTACTAGTAGTTATGTGAACAGTAGACCTCACATCCATGTTAATATCGTTACTACAGTCTTACTAGTAGTTTTGTGAACAGTAGACCTCCCTTCCTCCATGTTACTAACGTTACTACAGTCTTACTAGTAGTTATGTGAACAGTAGACCCTCCATGTTATTATCGTTACTACAGTCTTACTAGTAGTTCTGTGAACAGTAGACCTCTCTCCATGTTACTACCGTAACTGTTGTCTTAAGTTTTCTCTTTTTATTTGACGTTGATATTTCTCCTTGGTGATTAATCTGGATAGAATACAAATGAATGTTATAACAATATGCATTGTATGGATGGAGAAGAACATTTGATCATGTGATCTAAGAGGTCGGACTCACGATATATCAAATAATTACACCAGAGTGGTTCGTTTAATTGCTTAGTATTTGATTTTAAAATCACTTTTAATGAGATAGTAATTTAAACACTTTTTACGGCCACCATTTCGAAACGGACTATCACAACAAAGAAACATAAATACATGCTAATGCCCCATGGGTAATTAATTTTACTGTCAAATTTGGTTTACATTTTTTAAGCATTTGTCAATAATTTTGGAACAAACAGACGAAACATCTAACAGCCAAGAAAATCAGAATACACCAATAACAATTAATAGTTTAGTTATTTTAAAATGAAAACAACTAATTAAAGTGACACTGAATACAATTTTTTAAATGGTAAAAAGGGAGAATAAGCCTTAGTTTTGGTTGGATATTAATATTGCACACAATTTTCCGGTTAATTGGGAGTGAGATGGTTTTTTAAGGGCAATTTTACGCTTCTTTGCTCTGCATGTTTTGCATTAAGAGAATCTTTGTACTAAAACAATTGAAAGAAACGATAATCTGAAGAGTAAATTATTTCTTGATAATTTTTGCGCGTTGATTGAGTCACCCTTACTAAGATATAATCTCATTAAGAAGCTGTTCTGGTGGCCACACGGTCTAACACGCTACTCACGTGTTGGAACTAGTCTTCCGAAGGCGAGAATATCGGGTCGGACCTCGGTCGGGTGAACTGAGGTTTTTTTTACTTCAATGGGGGCACTTACTCTAAATTAAACTTTTTAAAATTCCTAACACATTAGTGTAATTAGTACCTAAGAGGATAAACCAACGGGTAGTACGACAAGGTGTTAAATAAACTAATTCAGTGACCTTGGATATAATTATGTCAATGAACTAAACTTGAAACTTAACTGTCTTTAAGGTCATTCAGCCATTTAAATTTTATCACACAAGTTTAACGAATATATAATTATAATATTTAAATTCAATTATTTCAAATCATCACAGCTATAAGCGGCCAAACTCGATATTTTAAACTTTTACTGTACCATACTTAAGGTAAAGTAGCTACTGTATGAGACTGATACATGTACAACTAGAGATTAATATGAGGTGTATACAGTTAAATATTTATAATATGTTAAATAAACATAATTTTTAATGTATAAGCAGTGAAAAATTACACAATATTAAATTATTGTAATACTATTAGCTTTATACCTCAATAATTTAATGTTATTTCATTTTGTAGCACAAAATGTCATTATTTAGAATTATCTGGTTATATTCTAACCTAACTAAACTCGTTACTATCTATGTTTTTAGCACCGAATATTACTAACCAATCGGGATATAGTCTTATGTGAAAATTACACTAATGGGTTAGGGATGAGTAAGGTTATATTTATAGTAAGTGTACCTGCATTTGCGTAGAGAGAAAGTGGAAAAATTGAGGAAAAATATCTTCCATACACCTACCGGATCAAACAAAGATCTCTTAATCCTCGGCAGTCTAGTCTATTGCGAGAGTAGTGCCTTAGACTATGCGGCCACTAGAGCGTGTGTGATTGAAAATATTCATTTGAAGGTCTATTTCGTACATTTATTGTTTTGACTGTACCGATTGTAGAGACAACACCGACTATAGAACATAATATGCCAGGCTGAGGGTGAAAATCATATAATCCCAACTGATGACAAACCCGGATAAAGAGGACGCCGGCTTCCTTACTGGTCTGTGTTGCTGGAATAGACTGAGACATTACTACTTGCTATAGTTTCCTTACTGGTCTGTGTTACTGGAATAGACTGAGACATTACTACTTGCTATAGTTTCCTTACTGGTCAGTGTTGCTGGAATAGACTGAGACATTTCTACTTGCTATAGTTTCCTTCCCTGGTCTGTGTTGCTGGAATGGACTGAGACATTTCTACTTGCTATAGTTTCCTTCCCTGGTCTGTGTTGCTGGAATAGACTGAGACATTACTACTTGCTATAGTTTCCTTACCTGGTCTGTGTTACTGGAATGGACTGAGACATTACTACTTGCTATAGTTTCCTTACCTGGTCTGTGTTGCTGGAATAGACTGAGACATTTCTACTTGCTATAGTTTCCTTACCTGGTCTGTGTTACTGGAATGGACTGAGACATTGCTACTTGTTATAGTTTCCTAGATAATTTCCTATCCTCATCTATGTTAAATTCCCTGCCAAGATGTTATGCACTCAAACAGGCTTAGTGATTATTATTGTCGAATGATCTTAAGGAACTGGAAAGCCTCCTTAAAATACATTCTAACATTACTCTCCCATCGACATGTCAGCTCACCAAGTGGTCTTGTATCTTCAGGTTTCCCAACTAAAATGTTGTGTACACACATGTCATAACCCATACGCTCCCTACTCATGATAATCTCACCTCATCCTGTGCGCTTTGATTATCCTTAATATGTTTGGAGTTGTAAACAAACCATGAATCATGCAAGAGATGTTAAAACCATAGCCACGGATATATTAACAGCGTCTTTATGGATAAGATTAAAAACATTGATATAATTATAATAACCTATTTATGGATATATATATATATATATATATAAACAGCATTTATATAGTTAAATTAACTTCATTCTTATGGATGTATTAACAGGTTTATATAAATATATTAACATCGTAGTTATGGGTATATTAAGTGGTATTATGAATATATTGACGACATGGCTATGGATATACAAACACTGATATATATATATATATATATATATATATATATATATATATATATATATGGACATAAAAGATATGGCTATAATAACACCGTTTTGAAATAATATATTATATTAACAGGTTAATTATGTATTATTAAAACCATAGCAATAGATATATTACCACTGTTATTAGGGATATATGTACAGGCAAACAAATAAACATTATTACTACCAATAAAAAACTATACGAGCAAAACGTAGATATAATGAGCCATTAAAGGCCTACTAATAGATTGTTTAATATAATTGCTATTAGTTCTCTTTGATGGGTTGATTACAACACTATAAGTGACCGTTGTACTAGTATTATGAGAGAGCCGATACAGACTGGGCGGTTATATAACAACTTTCTATTGGAGACATATTGAAACGAACAACGAGGTGAGTACTCTTCGGGAAGCAACAGCACTACAAGGCGCCAAGACCAGCCGTGATGAATGATCGGAAAGTTGGAGGGGGTGTTGAGTTCGAGCCCGGGTGGTGAGCCAAGCAGATCAATACATCCTCAGGCGGCCAGCTTTATTCACCCAGGGGCTGTACTAGTGACTGGTGGACCACAACAAACCCTTTATCCACCTCCAGGGTCTGTACTAGTGACTGGTGGACCAGAACAAACCCTTTATCCACCTCCAGGGTCTGTACTAGTGACTGGTGGACCAGAACAAACCTTTATCCACCTCCAGGGTCTGTCCTAGTGACTGGTGGACCACAACAAACCCTTTATCCACCTCCAGGGTCTGTACTAGTGACTGGTGGACCACAACAAACCCTTTATCCACCTCCAGGGTCTGTACTAGTGACATGTGGACCACAACAAACCCTTTATCCACCTCCAGGGTCTGTACTAGTGACTGGTGGACCACAACAAACCCTTTATCCACCTCCAGGGTCTGTACTAGTGACATGTGGACCACAACAAACCCTTTATCCACCTCCAGGGTCTGTACTAGTGACTGGTGGACCACAACAAACCCTTTATCCACCTCCAGGGTCTGTACTAGTGACTGGTGGACCAGAACAAACCCTTTATCCACCTCCAGGGTCTGTCCTAGTGACTGGTGGACCACAACAAACCCTTTATCCACCTCCAGGGTCTGTACTAGTGACTGGTGGACCACAACAAACCCTTTATCCACCTCCAGGGTCTGTACTAGTGACTGGTGGACCAGAACAAACCCTTTATCCACCTCCAGGGTCTGTACTAGTGACTGGTGGACCACAACAAACCCTTTATCCACCTCCAGGGTCTGTACTAGTGACATGTGGACCACAACAAACCCTTTATCCACCTCCAGGGTCTGTACTAGTGACTGGTGGACCAGAACAAACCCTTTATCCACCTCCAAGTTCTGTACTAGTGACTGGAGGACCACAACAAACCTTATACCTCCAGGGTCTGTCCTAGTGACTGGTGGACCACAACAAACCTTATACCTCCAGGGTCTGTCCTAGTGTACTAGCTCCTTCCAACTCGTAATGATACAACTCCCACTACTATAATGTATAACATCTAGTATCGACATCTATCCCACGGCGTTTTTTAAGGACTAAAACTACCTCACCTTTAAGGTGCACCCAGCCGCGGAGAAAGGAGGGGGTAGGCAGATTATAGGGGTTACAAATAAATCAAGTAAATTACTAAAATGTATCTTTTTTCAAATGATTGCTTTTAATGAATAAAAAAGAAGTAGTATGTTTATTACTTAGTGGTAGTTGACAGCTCAGCATTCCAAATGCCTCTTTATTTTGATTGTCCTGCCAATTGCGTTGACCTGTTTTCAAAAACCTTGAAACTTTCTTTGAAACTAAGCCGGAAAAAGTATATTTTATGATTTTTTATCCGTCTCAAAATGGAGGCTGATTATAAATCTGTATAATTTATATTTCATCCAAAGGGAATTGAATTTAAAGTTCTAAGCCCCCTACCAAGCATCACGGGCGTATTTATTAAAGTTTAGTCACATTGATAAGACTAGTATGTTAAACCACTTAAATGACGGTTAGGTTATTTGAAAATAATGAACTATGGAATAGAATAATCCTTTGTTTTATTTATAGCTTAACCAGCAAGGAAAAAAGCTACCAACATTCCAAAGAGAAATTATATATATAATTAAACTTGAAATAAATAATACGGTAGTAACGATAATAACATGGAGGGAGACCTATCGTTCACAGAACTACTAGTAAGACTGTAGTAACGATAATAACATGGAGGGAGGTTTACTGTTCACAGAACTACTAGAAAAATTGTAGTAACGATAATAACATGGAGTGAGGTCTAATGTTAACAGAACTACTAGTAATACTGTAGTAATGACAATAACATGGAGTGAGGTCTAATGTTCACAGACCCACCAGTAAGACTGTAGTAACGATAATAACATGGAGGGAAGTCTATTGTTCACAGAACTACTAGTAAGACTGTAGTAATGACAATAACATGGAGTGAGATCTAATGTTCACAGAACTACTAGTAAGACTGTAGTAACGATAATAACAAGGAGGGAGGTCTACTGTTCACAGAACTACTAGTAAGAATGTAATAACGATAATAGCATGGAGGGAGGTCTACTGTTCACAGAACTACTAGTAAGAATGTAATAACGATAATAGCATGGAGGGAGGTCTACTGTTCACAGAACTACTAGTAAGACTGTAGTAACTATAATAGCATGGAGGGAGGTCTATCGTTCACAGAACTACTAGTAAGAGTGTAGTAACGATAATAACAAGGAGGGAGGTCTACTGTTCACTGAACTACTAGTAAGACTGTAGTAATGACAATAACATGGAGTGAGGTCTAATGTTCACAGACCCACCAGTAAGACTGTAGTAACGATAATAACATGGAGGGAAGTCTATTGTTCACAGAACTACTAGTAAGACTGTAGTAATGACAATAACATGGAGTGAGATCTAATGTTCACAGAACTACTAGTAAGACTGTAGTAACGATAATAACAAGGAGGGAGGTCTACTGTTCACAGAACTACTAGTAAGAACTGTAGTAACGATAATAACATGGAGGGAGGTCTATGTTCACAGAACTACTAGTAAGATGTATAACGATAATAACATGGAGGAGGTCTAATGTTCACAGAAACTACTAGTAAGACTGTAGTAAGACAATAACATGGAGAGGTCTAATGTTCACAGAACACTAGTAAGACTGTAGTAACGATAATAACAGGAGGGAGGTCTATTGTTCACAGAACTACTAGTAAGACTGTAGTAATGACAATAACATGGAGTGAGATCTTGTCAAGATCTAATGTTAACAGAACGAGATCACTCAACCTAGTAAGACTGTAGTAACGATAATAACATGGAGGGAGTCTATGTTCACAGAACTACTAGTAAGACTGTAGTAACGATAATAACATGGAGGGAGTCTAATGTTCACAGAACTAAACTAGTAAGACCTCGTAAGTAACGATGATATAACAAACATGGAGGGAGGTCTACTGTTCACAAAACTACTAGTAAACTGTATAAGAAATAACATGGAGTGAGGTCTACTGTTACACTACTAGAAACTACTAAGATAATAACATAGGGAGCAATGTAAAACGAAATTATAATAATACATGGAGGAGGTCTAATGTTAACAGAACTACTAGTAAACTGTAGTAAGATAATAACATGGAGGGAGTCTAATGTTCACAGAACTACTAGTAAGACTGTAGTAACGATAATAACATGGAGGGAGGTCTAATGTTCACAGAACTACTAGTAAGAACGTAGTAATGACAATAACATGGAGGGAGGTCTAATGTTCACAGAACTACTAGTAAGACTGTAGTAATGACAATAACATGGAGGAGGTCTAATGTTCACAGACTACAGTAAGACTGAAGTAACGATAATAACATGGAGGAGGTCTATGTTCACAGAACTACTAGTAAGACTGTAGTAACGACAATAACATGGAGGGAGGTCTAATGTTCACAGAACTACTAGTAAGACTGTAGTAACGATAATAACATGGAGGGAGGTCTACTGTTCACATGAACTACTAGTAAGACTGAAGTAATGATAATAACATGGAGGGAGGTCTAATGTTCACAGAACTACTAGTAAACTGAGTAATGACATAACATGGAGGAGGTCTAATGTTCACAGAACTACTAGTAAGACTAGTAAGAAATAAATACATGGAGGGAGGTCTAATGTTCACAGAACTACTAGTAATACTGTAGTAATGACAATAACATGGAGGAGGTCTAATGTTCACAGAACTACTAGTAAGACTGTAGTAATGACAATAACATGGAGGAGGTCTAATGTTCACAGAACTACTAGTAAGACTGTAGTAACGATAATAACATGGAGGGAGTCTAATGTTCACAGAACTACTAGTAAACTGTAGTAACGATAATAACATGGAGTGAGGTCTACTGTTCACAGAACTACTAGTAAGACTGTAGTAATGATAATAACAGGAGGGAGGTCTACTGTTCAAGAACTACTAGTAAGACTGTAGTAATAGATAATAACATGGAGGGAGGTCTACTGTTCACAGAACTACTAGTAAGACTTATAACGATAATAACATGGAGGAGGTCTACTGTTCAAACAGAACTATATAATAACTAGTAGTAAAATATAGTAGTTAACATATAACATGGAGGGAGGTCTACTGTTCACAGAACTACTAGTAAGACTGTAGTAATCGATAATAACATGGAGGAGGTCTACATGTTCACAAGAACTACTAGTAAGACTGTAGTAACGATAATAAATGGAGGGAGGTCTACTGTTCACAGAACTACTAGTAAGACTGTAGTAACGAATAATAACATGAGGAGGTCTACTGTTCACAGAACTACTAGTAAGACTGTAGTAACTATAATAACATGGAGGGAGGTCTACTGTTCACAGAACTACTAGTAAGACTGTAGTAACGATAATAACAATGGAGGGAGGTCTACTGTTCACAGAACTACTAGTAAGACTGTAGTAACGATAATAACATGGAGTGAGTCTACTGTTCACAGAACTACTAGTAAGACTGTAGTAACATAATAACATGGTAGGGAGTCTACTGTTCACAAACATAGAAACGTAGTACTAATACTAAGTAAGTTCACAGATACAGTAAGACTGTAGTAATAAAAACTGGAGTGAGTCTATGTTCACAGAAACTAACTAAGGTAAGACTGTAGTAGAACGATTACAATAACTTGGAGATGAGGTCTAATGTTCACAGAACTACTAGAAAAATGTAGTAACGATAATAACATGGAGGGAAGTCCACTGTTCACAGAACTACTAGTAAGATGTAGTAACAGATAAGTAACATGGAGTGGGATCTACTGTTCACAGAACAACTAGTAAGACTGTAGTAATTATAATAACAAGGGAGGTCTACTGTTCACAGAACTACTAGTAAGACTGTAGTAACGATAATAACATGGAGGAGGTCTACTGTTCACAGAACTACTAGTAAGACTGTAGTAACGATAATAACATGAGGGAGGTTTACTGTTCACAGAACTACTAGTAAGACTGTATAACGATAATAACATGGAGAAGGTCTACTGTTCACAGAACTACTAGTAAGACTGTAGTAATGATAATAACAGGAGGGAGGTCTACTGTTACAGAACTACTAGTAAGACTGTAGTAATGATAATAACATGGAGGGAGGTCTACTGTTCACAGAACTACTAGTAAGACTGTAATAACGATAATAACATGGAGGGAGGTCTATTGTTCACAGAACTACTAGTAAACTGTAGTAACGATAATAACATGGTGGAGGTCTATGTTCACAGAACTACTAGTAAGACTGTAGTAACAATAATAACATGGAGGGAGGTCTACTGCTCACAGAACTACTAGTAAGACTGTAGTAAGATATAACAAGGAGGAGGTTTACTGTTCACAGAACTACTAGTAAGACTGTAATAACGATAATAACATGGGGGAAGGTCTACTGTTCACAGAATTACTAGTAAGACTGTAGTAAGATAATAACAGGAGTGAGGTCTACTGTTCACAGAACTACTAGTAAGACTGTAGTAAGATAATAACAGGAGGGAGGTCTACTGTCATAGAACTACTAGTAAGACTGTAGTAACTTAATAACAGGAGGGAGGTCTACTGTTCACTAGAACTACTAGTAAGAACTGTAGTGAACGATAATAACATGGAGGAGGTCTACTGTTCACAGAACTACTAGTAAGACTGTAGTAACGATAATAACATGGAGGGAGGTCTACTGTTCACAGAACTACTAGTAAGACTGTAGTAATGATAATAACAGGAGGGAGGTCTACTGTTCACAGAACTACTAGTAAGACTGTAGTAATGATATAACATGGGAGGAGGTCTACTGTTCACAAGAACTACTAGTAAGACTGTAGTAAGATAATAACATGGAGTGAGGTCTACTGTTCACAGAACTACTAGTAAGACTGTAGTAACGATAATAACAAGGAGGAGGTCTACTCTTTCACAGAACTACTAGTAAGACTGTAGTAATGATAATAACAGGAGGAGGTCTACTGTTCACAGAACTACTAGTAAGACTGTAGTAATGATAATAACAGGAGGGAGGTCTACTGTTCATAGAACTACTAGTAAGACTGTAGTAACGATAATAACATGGAGGGAGGTCTACTGTTCAAGAACTACTAGTAAGACTGTAGTAACGATAATAACATGGAGAAGAGTCTAGGTTCACAGAACTACTAGTAAGACTGTAGTAACAATAATAACATGGAGAAGGTCTACTGTTCACAGAACTACTAGTAAGACTGTAGTAACGATAATAACATGGAGGGAGGTCTACTGTTCACAGAACTACTAGTAAGACTGTAGTAACGATAATAACATGGAGCAGGTCTACTGTTCACAGAACTACTAGTAAGACTGTAGTAACGATAAAAACATGGAGCAAGGTCTACTGTTCACAGAACTACTAGTAAGACAGTAGTAACGATAATAACATGGAGGGAGGTCTACTGTTCACAGAACTACCAGTAAGACTGTAGTAACGATAATAACAGGAGGGAGAGGTCTACTGTTCACAGAACTACTAGTAAGATTGTAGTAACGATAATAACAAGAGGAGAGGTCTACTGTTCACAGAACTACTAGTAAGATGTAGTAACGATAATAATTTGGAGGGTGGTCTACTTTTTATAATCATGTATAAATTGGAGTTATTTACTTTCGCTTGTAGAACCCTCTCTACCCCCACTCAACAAAGCTACTTTGTTTATTGATATATTCTGACAAAAAATTTTTTGTTAATGATTTATCAATAAGATCTTTTTACCTCTGATCTTGTTATCTGGTCACCCGATTCTCAACTGTTGATGGCGAGGCCTGGACCACCAGTCTCCTATTTATTTGAAGTTCACTGGAATGCCACATCTCTAAATATTGGAAGTTAAGTAAAAAATAAATTGGTTACATTTAAAATAAATGTTATCTATGGAACAAATATTTTATTTATCTCAGTTTACTTGCCAAGGGTTCAGATTTTTCTTGACATAAAAACAGTTTCTAAACAAGCAATAGTTTTTTACAATTTTTTTTTCCACCAACAAACTCAATTTGTCACTTCATATATTATATATATAAAAACAACTCTTTTTTTATCTTTGATATACATAAAGCATTAACATTTTTATGGACATTTCTTGCTTACATTGTTCTTTAAGTATTTATTATAAAACCCATTCTTGTAACTGCCGCACTGATCGATAAAACTTACAATCGTTTAAAAACCCTTTTAGAATTCCATAGCCTCATTTCTAAAAATCCATTAAACAAACAAAAATACAACTCAACCATATTATTTGACTATTGGCTAGGAAATGTTTTTTTTTGTGCAATATATGGACCAACGGTGTGAACTCCGGGGGTATATGCCCTCCCATTGAATGGGGCCCCCACCCTGGTGTGGGTTAGCTACGTGCAGAGTCGGGTGGTATCAGGGACACTAGTTTTATAAAGCTACAAGTCTACAATTTGCAAGATAATTGACTTGTAGCTTGTAGGAAATAATAAAGCTACAAGTAGACTCTCTTATTCACATATAAAATTTGCCCATTTACAAGTACGTTTATAGCTTACAAGTACTTGTAAATCAAGAGTCATTTTATATTAGTTTCAACACATTGGTATGATATTTAACAGGTGTAAACTTAATGGGTAATTTTTATATATTCAATCCAGTATAATACTTTTATGAATAGCTCACCAGTATTCACATTTTAAGTAGCTTGTGTTATGTTATAGACGTGTGACGGTCGTTAAGTTAATCTGACTAATGAGGTTGAAAGATCATGTAGTAGTGCTAACTAATTAGTTCAATGAAAATCGAAAATATATCAGATATATAAGTCATTATTGTGATACAAAATAAATAAACATTTTTCTTAGTTCAATAAAAGATCAACTACGCTGTTCTCCACTTAAGGCGGGGTGCTAGTGAGCGTGAGTTTAGGGCAGTATTTTTGCAGTTTTTATAGCACAAACTTTTTTGGCCAAAATAAATCAAATATTTCTTCTATAGAAACATAGAGTTTTGTTTTCTGCACATGCTAATCTCAACAGTTGTTGAATATCTGTCATGAGAATGGTGGCATTTGGTGCCAAACTTTTTAAATAAAGAGAAAAGTTTGGCACCAAATGCCACCATGCTCATGACAGATATTCAACAACTGTTGAGATTAGCATGTGCAGAAAACAAAACTCTATGTTTCTATAGAAGAAATATTTGATTTATTTTGGCCAAAAAATGTTTGTGCTATAAAAACTGCAAAATTAATTCACTATACTTCCGCTCACTAGCACCCCGCCTTAAGCACTGGTCAGTCTAAAATTTAACAAAAATTAATATAATATACCGCTTTTGAATTTAATTAATTGTTTAACTCTGATTTAGAAATTTTGGTAAAAATTATACTTTTTCAATAACAGATTTTGTCAATTAGTTACCGTCCCAAAGAACTATTTTTCAATTATTTGTGTGCTTAAATAATGAGGGCAAAACCTGTCAATTTATATTTTGTTAATTTTATCTTTTAAGTGAAACATCTAACTTTTGTTTTCTACAAGGGCACTGAAATTTATAGGGTAAACTATTTTTCTTTGTGAAACCATTCATATTTACAATTAGTTTAAAGAATTCACTTGTAAATAACATATCATTTGGTAGTGTTAATAAGTTCAAATATTTAACTAATTTAATAATAATTAATAACGTTATCAGAGTGGAAATTAGGAAAATAATACAACAAGTTATTAACATCTCGCCTGCTGTCAAGAAATATAAAATTCAGAGGACATACAAAATAATATAATGAGGAGGACTGGATAGAATTAGCTCAATATAGGGAGTATACTTTTTTTTATGTGTGCCAATACTATTTCCAGTTGATAGTGCCGTAAATTAAGTATACCTAAGTAAATAATTAAATTGTTACTTGTAGATTGTGTTTTGCAGACTTGTAATTTTATGAAAGGGGTCCCTGGGGCATCTCAACACACACTCAACACGTGAACACAGAGGGGTCACAGTTGCAGTTCGAGGTGTTATGGAAAAGGTTTGGGTGAGATGGGGGTAGCAGCACATGTTCTTAGTTTGAATTGACCAATGAACGTCTTGGTCGTTTTAAAAAGTGTTCGTTTATTACATAAAACCCTGATCAGAATCCCTCCGCCACACCTTAACACGACGGTGTCGTGTCAGCCAATATTCTCAGTATCAAGTCATATTAGAATTCCCGTGTATTTGTTTGAGAAGGCATGTTAGAGATTCGCAATCGTCCCTGGAAATAATCCACGTGACTTTATTATAAAATTTATAGTGTAACTAAGACTATATCCTTGCTGTATCTCCAGTAATCCGACAAGTGTGAACTAGGATTACCGGAGATACAGCAGGGATATAGTCTGACAAGGTGACTGAACTAGGATTACTGGAGATACAGTAGATATATAGTCTGACAAGTGTGAACTAGGATTACTGGAGATACAGCAGGGATATAATCTGACAAGTGTGAACTAGGATTACGGAGATACAGCAAGGATATAGTCTGATAAGTGTGAACTAGATTACTGGAGATACAGCAGGGATATAGTCTGACAAGTGTGAACTAGATTACTGGAGATACTGCAGGATATAGTCTGACAAGTGTGAACTAGGATTACGGAGATACAGCAAGGATATAGTCTGATAAGTGTGAACTAGGATTACTGGAGATACAGCAGGGATATAGTCTGACAAGTGTGAACTATGATTACCGGAGATACAGTAGATATATAGTCTGACAAGTGTGAACTAGTATTACTGGCGATACAGTAGGGATATAGTCTGACAAGTGTGAACTAGTATTACTGGCGATACATCAGGGATATAGTCTGATAAGTGTGAACTAGGATTACTGGAGATACAGCAGGGATATAGTCTGATAAGTGTGAACTAGGATTACCGGAGATACAGCAAGGATATAGTCTGATAAGTGTGAACTAGGATTACTGGAGATACTGCAGGGATATAGTCTGACAAGTGTGAACTAGGATTACCGGAGATACAGCAAGGATATAGTCTGATAAGTGTGAACTAGGATTACTGGAGATACAGCAGGGATATAGTCTGATAAGTGTGAACTAGGATTACCGGAGATACAGCAAGGATATAGTCTGATAAGTGTGAACTAGGATTACTGGAGATACAGCAGGGATATAGTCTGACAAGTGTGAACTAGGATTACTGGAGATACAGCAGGGATATAGTCTGATAAGTGTGAACTAGGATTACCGGAGATACAGCAAGGATATAGTCTGATAAGTGTGAACTAGGATTACTGGAGATACAGCAGGGATATAGTCTGACAAGTGTGAACTATGATTACCGGAGATACAGTAGATATATAGTCTGACAAGTGTGAACTAGTATTACTGGCGATACAGTAGGGATATAGTCTGACAAGTGTGAACTAGTATTACTGGCGATACAGCAGGGATATAGTCTGATAAGTGTGAACTAGGATTACTGGAGATACAGCAGGGATATAGTCTGATAAGTGTGAACTAGGATTACCGGAGATACAGCAAGGATATAGTCTGATAAGTGTGAACTAGGATTACTGGAGATACTGCAGGGATATAGTCTGACAAGTGTGAACTAGGATTACCGGAGATACAGCAAGGATATAGTCTGATAAGTGTGAACTAGGATTACTGGAGATACAGCAGGGATATAGTCTGATAAGTGTGAACTAGGATTACCGGAGATACAGCAAGGATATAGTCTGATAAGTGTGAACTAGGATTACTGGAGATACAGCAGGGATATAGTCTGACAAGTGTGAGCTAGGATTACTGGAGATACAGCAGGGATATAGTCTGATAAGTGTGAACTAGGATTACCGGAGATACAGCAAGGATATAGTCTGATAAGTGTGAACTAGGATTACTGGAGATACTGCAGGGATATAGTCTGACAAGTGTGAACTAGGATTACCGGAGATACAGTAGATATATAGTCTGACAAGTGTGAACTAGTATTACTGGCGATACAGTAGGGATATAGTCTGACAAGTGTGAACTAGGATTACTGGAGATACAGTATATATATAGTCTGACAAGTGTGAACTATGATTACTGGAGATACAGTAGATATATAGTCTGACAAGTGTGAACTAGGATTACTGGAGATACAGCAGGGATACAGTCTTACAAGTGTGAACTAGGATTACTGGAGATACAGCAGGGATATAGTCTGACAAGTGTGAACTAGGATTACCGGAGATACAGTAGATATATAGTCTGACAAGTGTGAACTAGGATTACTGGCGATACAGTAGGGATATAGTCCGACAAGTGTGAACTAGTATTACTGGCGATACAGTAGGGATATAGTCTGACAAGTGTGAACTAGGATTACTGGAGATACAGTAGATATATAGTCTGACAAGTGTGAACTAGGATTACTGGAGATACAGCAGGGATACAGTCTGACAAGTGTGAACTAGGATTACCGGAGATACAGCAAGGATATAGTCTGATAAGTGTGAACTAGGATTACTGGAGATACAGTAGGGATATAGTCTGACAAGTGTGAACTAGGATTACTGGAGATACAGTAGATATATAGTCTGACAAGTGTGAACTATGATTACTGGAGATACAGTAGATATATAGTCTGACAAGTGTGAACTAGGATTACTGGAGATACAGCAGGGATACAGTCTTACAAGTGTGAACTAGGATTACCAGAGAACATGAAAGGAAGCATTTCACAGTTCTCTGCAACTGTGACACGTCCAATGATCAGTGAATATCACCAAATTAGTGATATTACTTTGTGTGAACTTTATATTCTTTATCATTTCATGATCCTTAAATTGTGATTACAAATATTACATTTTTTAATAATAATAATGATTTAGAAACCCTCTTTATGAATTTGTATTGTTTGCAGATAAAGTTGAAATGAGTCATTTTAATAAGTACAATTAAAACGTCGAAATGATTCAATTACTCTTGTCACAACCTATTTTAAAATATATTTTATATTTTTGTGGTCGTGGTACATGAAATTAGGCAACTTAAGAAATGTTTTCGATTACTTTTAGAACTTCTTCATAAGGGCAAGAACGTTACTTACCTGTTCTGAGTTACAAAACGCGCTTTTTTGTTCATATTTTGCAAATGTTGTACCAATCTAGGAATAGACAAATGTCTGAACTGTGCGACAATGACATATTAACATATCGAAACAATTATGTTGGCCTGGATTCAATAAAGGGTGCAATTGTGCTCCAAGGCAAGTGTATAAATGGTGCGACTTTGCACCAAGATGCTCTCCAAAAGGCGCCAGCTTCATTCTGATCCATTTCTCTATTCAACAAACAAGGAGCAAACTGGTGGCAGGAATTACGGCCAGGTCTCTATAATATCATAGTTTGTGACTCTTGTTTCTTACCAATCCGTATGAAGAACTTACTTTCAAAGTCAATGCTACTTTATTTAAATATATAATGAAAATGGTTTAAAATACAGATATTACTAAAGCTTTTTCTAATAAGCGAGCAAATAAATAATTCTAGTTGGAATATTTCTGAGTGCATTTAAAACAAAAATATTATTCACAACAAAGTATTTATTTGTATTATTAGTTCAAAGCTTCTGTTGTACTGATACAACATTAACAGAGACTTAAAAAAACATGTTTTAAAAATATACTTATACGCCATTATTTAGTGACGAGATGTTTTTGGATTCAGTTGAATAGAAAACATCTTTGGAGCTACAGAAAGATTCCTATTTGCGGTTTGGTTTTATTTAAGGTTGCTTTGTTTTATTTGATGCTGTTTTGTTTTAATTGATGTTTTCTTTTATTTGATTTTGTTTTGTTTGAATTGATGTTGTTTTGTTTTATTTGATACTGTTTGGTTTTATTTGATGCTGTTTTGTTTTAATTGATGTTTTCTTTTATTTGATTTTGTTTTGTTTGCATTGATGTTGTTTTGTTTTATTTGATACTGTTTGGTTTTATTTGATACTGTTTTGTTTTATTGATGTTGTTTTGTTTTATTTGATGTTGTTTTCTTTTATTTGATACTGTTTTGTTTAATTTGATGTTGTTTTGTTTTATTATAATAAAAGCAATGCCACAGTATTATATGAATGCATACTGTAACAATTTCAGGTAATTACTAGCTTTGTTAACACCGTAACTTACTCTAGACTGAAACAAATAGTTAAATTACAAGATTTCATGTTAGTTTAGTTCGTTTATAATTAATTGGAGTTCAGTTAACTAAAGTGTTATCTAAGGCATTACGATAATATGGCGTCATTTTATTTGATTGCAGTGACATGATTTATAGGTTGTGACTACACCAGTGAGCACAATACACAAGACAGCTTTGTCCCCCCCCTCCCCCTCTGTTTAGAGAATAAGGCTTTAAGCGCGTCTTTCAAAATGGCACCGACTTATCTATTTGCATCCATTAATGAATCCAGGCCTCTATGTTTATTAATTACTCTGTGAGTGTGTTTTACACGTAGGCAAACAAATACAAACAATTAAATAAACAAAACACTGGCTTATGGTATTTTAGCCTCAAATGATTGCATTTTTGTCCAAGTCAAAACTATTTGTTCGTTTAATAGATTTGTAAACCAAAGTTCAAATATAATAAACCATAAGTTTTAAATTTTATATTGACTTTAAAAACCTATTGAAACAATAACAAAAAAAACTATTTTCTTTACGAATTGAACATTTGTATACCTTTTTTTTACTTTATCTATTTTGTTAACTCTATCTAATTCTTAAACAACACAAATTATTTTATTTTCACATTTCTCTACTCCGGATACTTTTAATTTTAATTTTACAGATTAAGTTTGTTGTTGTTGTCAGAACAACAAAATAAATTAAAATATTTCAGTTGGTGTAAAGGTAGTTTTGTTTATAACTCCATAATTAGGGTAAGTGTAGGTTACATAACTACAATTGTATACTTTATTATCTTTTAACACTTAACGTATGTTTTTCTTTTAAAAAACAAATATATTCTTTTTCTAAAACAATGATAATAATATATTTCTTCTCTACGTTGCAAGTTGGACACACGTGCTGTATTCTGGCCCTTGTTACCCCACCAAGGGCCCAACTACGTAACAATTGGGACAAATGGTGAACATGTGCCCCCAAAATACCCCGAACAAATCTAGTTTACATCTTCTACCCACAGGAGAGGTTTTTCAAGTAACTTACAAACTTTTTTTTTTTAGCGATTGGTCTATATTAATTTTTTTTTAAACTTTTGGATGAAAATTAAAATTTTAAAATAAAAAAAATTGGCTTTTATTATTACTTTACGTAACCCATTTAGAACCAATAATATTTGCATTAATCTATACCAGGTTTGTTTATATATCAAAGATGATAACTCTGTGACCTATCCCTTTAAAATATATTAAGTATTAAAAATAAATTATGTGAATTTTAATTTAGAATAAGTTATCTTGTTAATTAATAATTACTCTATTACAATTTATAAAATTTAATTATTTTTAGCCTGAAATAGCACATTCTTAAATTTATAAAATCTAAATTATTCAACTCAAAATCGGTTACATAATATTGAACGCTTTTTCACAAACTATGAGTTATTTAATATATATATACATATATATATGTATATAAATTCACAAATAATGTAAATTATTTTAAAACGAGCAAACAAAATGTTCAATATTTCGTTCTGTAGTATATTCAAAGTAGAAATGTCAAAAAATAAAACTTACTGCTCCTTTTATAGAAGGACAGGTCACATTTATAGATATTTGATTGACCTTGAAATCAATAGTTATTTAAATTGATCGTGTAATCTATTTCAAAACAAAGTATTGTGGTATTCATCTTCGTAGTTAATGAGAAGATAATGTTTTAGGGGTTGTTTACACTAAGAAGGTGAGGGGGGGATTCTCACAAGGGGGGTGGGGATTTATTGTCAGTGTCACAAGACACTGCAGCTAGCAGACAAGAAGAACAAGCCAGTCTTTGATATGATCATTGTAACTTTAATTAAATTTCTCTTGTTTTAAATCCTAAAATCTAGAATTATTGTAATTTATTTTGATTCAAAGGGGGAGGGCACTACATTATCTTTATAGTAATTATTAGTTTAATTATTAATCGCACAGACGCAAAAGTTGGTTTGTGGGTAGTTTTTTTTTTTGTACGGGTTTATAACAATTTGTATTTAAAAAAAATCAATTTTATTTTTTTATCCTGTGATTTTTTTTTGAATGTTTTTTTTTATTTATTTAATAGACGTTTCTAAATCGCACATCAACTTTCTATTTGGTAAGTTTTTATTTATTTTTTTAAAATATTCTTTTCTACAGTTTATTTAAATGCAAAACACCATCTAAAAACTTCCAATCGAAACGGGACAGAAACCAACTAGATTCAAGTACAGAATAAGACGTAGTTCTTTATATCGAATCTTTCATATTTATTTCCCCCCTTAAGTGAATCGCCATTATTCTGAAACTATTCGCGGTGTTTAGTTTGTGACAAAGACTGTGTACAACCTTTGAAGCTCCAGTTAGGAATCTGTGCGTGTTTTTGGGCTAGAGTCAGCTTCCCCTCCAAACGATACGTGGGGCAGGGGAGGGGGGAGGAAGACGGGCGCAGTATAGACCAGTCGGCCTCCAGACTCTCCTTAAGATGGGGCCCACAGCCATACCCCCACGAGAGAATGCTGAGCCCCCTCATTTTAACAAGAACAAAAAAAATCTTGGAGCACCGATATTGAAAATAAATAAATATACGAACAACATTTATTTTAATACTAAGTGGGTCGAAAATATAAATCAAAATAAAATAATAAATATAATGAACGACTGATCCCTTGTCTCAAAAACTAGCTCAGTGGCCTCAAAATATTACTAACTTCACATCAACTAGTTTCCTGTAATCTTTTAAACAAAAACTTACCCAACATATCTTTATTGAATGTAATCCCGATTTTTAAGTTTTGGTTCAAAAAATAACAACAGATCTATCTTTCATATTAACGGCCATACTTAAAATAAAAAATTAGTGTCTTCCATTTACACTCAGAGATTATATCGCAAGATTATAAAACAATAAACGAAAGTGAAAATCTGTGTAAAAAAAGTAACTCCCCTTAGTAGTTGAGACGGTGGTCACGCAGTACAGAGAAGTAAGACAGGTTGCCAGTGCGAAATCATTAAAGGGGCTCAGGCATCACTTTGACAGATTAAACAGTAGGTGAGTAGGCTTCGCGTTTGTTTTCTAATGTAACACCATGTGCATTCTGGTAAATTAGTGGGTGATATTTTAGGGACACTGTTGTGTTAAAGCGTCAACTGTTGTAGGGCTGATTCACCCCTTCCCAAAGTTAATTTGTAACGTTTTGAGACCACCATTTTACTTGTTCTAACATCTGCTAAATTAACAAGTGCTAATCACATGTAGACTACAATAAAACTAGGATAACCACTTGTGTATTTAAAGCTGAGAAGTCTTCTACTTGGTCAATAGAACAATAGACTGATTCAGTAGGTACAACAAGACTTTCTCTGTGGAGATAAACCAATAGAAATCTAGGATTGCTTAGTGTATATTTTGGTCGAAAGTAGAATAAAGTTAGTGTAGTTTTAATTTGAAATATTAGTATTATTTTAAAATGATAAAAGTGAGAGAATTCCTTCCCATGAAAAGCATTTATTGCCAAGGAAACCCTAATTTGTTAATATATACTTTCATTTGTTAAAACATTGATATATATTTTTTATTATTGTCTTGATAACGAAAAAAAACAAACATTAATATTAAAACTAGAGGACAATTACGTTAAATTATGTTTAGGACATCAATAACATTTTAATAACAAATAAAATACTTCTATGAATCATTAGAAAAATACTATCTATGAGTTTCTTCCACAGCTTCAAACACACTAAAAGTCACCATCTTAAGTTACGGGCGCGGAAATTATAAAATGGCCGAGGAAAACAAATCATCAGAATGAACAATTTCCTGTCCCCCCTCCCCCCATCCACGGTTAAAATCAGGAAGTACACAGTCTTAAAAAACATTTTGATAGATTCAATTCTGTAACATGTAATCCATCTTATGTTTATTTTTTTATTTTTAAAACACACTTTCATTTAAAACTGTATTTATTTATAAATAATATAAATGAACCGACGCAAGTAAAATAAGTTCTACGCGCTCTCCCAGAGCGGCCTTACGAGGATAGCCTGGACTAGAGCGAACCTGGCGGTCAGATGTAACAACGAGTTATTCAATGTGTTCATAACTACGCACATGTGGAACAATAGTTTCAACAACACAGTCGTCCAACAAGGGGGAGGATGGCGAGCCGGGAGCGTCGCGACGCCTCCAGACGCCACCATGGTGAAAGTGGGGGCGCATGCTGACAGTCCCGCCCCCCGCTGCTGGTCGGGGTAAGTTAGGGGGGTGGCGGAGCAGTGGCGCGCGTGCTGTGAGGTGGTTGGACCGGCGGTGGTGTTGGGGCGGCATCCGCTATGACAGAGCTCGTTCCCGCAGTGGGCGTAGCAGCAACCTTGGGGGCCGTACGAGGACTTGGCCAGCTGGTCTCCCGTCTCAGGGATGTTGGGGTCTGAGACAAGATAACAGAGTTAGACAGGAGATAACAGGGCTATACTGGATATAACAGAGACACACACAAGGTGGGGGTTGCCCGTTCCAGAATGTTGGGGCCTGTATCAAGAAAGTTAACATTTAAATAAGATGTGACTCAAATTGTATAACAAACCTCCATTTAATCCAGGAACGTCATTACAGCTCTGGCAGGCTTTAGATTGTTTTAGTTAGGTATAATTAGGTTTAGTTGATTGTAATAAGGTTTAGTTGCGTGTAACTAGGTTTAGTTGCGTGTAGTTAGGTTAGTTGCGTGTAGTCAGGTTAAGTTGATTGTAGTCAGGTTTAGTTGATTGTAGTCAGGTTTAGTTGCGTGTAGTCAGGTTTAGTCGCGTGTAGTCAGGTTTAGTCGCGTGTAGTTAGGTTTAGTTGATTGTAGTTAGGTTTAGTCACGTGTAGTTAGGTTTAGTCGCGTGTAGTTAGGTTTAGTCGCGTGTAGTTAGGTTTAGTTGATTGTAGTCAGGTTTAGTTGCGTGTAGTCAGGTTTAGTCACGTGTAGTTAGGTTTAGTCGCGTGTAGTTAGGTTTAGTCGCGTGTAGTTAGGTTTAGTTGCGTGTAGTTAGGTTTAGTTGATTGTAGTCAGGTTTATTTGCGTGTAGTCAGGTTTATTTGCGTGTAGTTAGGTTTAGTTGCATGTAGTTAGATTTAGTTGCATGTAATTAGGTTTAGTTGATTGTAATCAGGTTTAGTTGCGGGTAGTTAGATTTAGTTGCATGTAATTAGTTTTAGTTGCGTATAATTAGGTTTAGTTGATTGTAGTTAGGTTTAGTTGCGTGTAGTTAGGTTTAGTTGATTGTAGTCAGGTTTAGTCGCGTGTAGTTAGGTTTAGTCGCGTGTAGTTAGGTTTAGTTGATTGTAGTCAGGTTTAGTTGCGTGTAGTCAGGTTTAGTCACGTGTAGTTAGGTTTAGTCGCGTGTAGTTAGGTTTAGTCGCGTGTAGTTAGGTTTAGTTGCGTGTAGTTAGGTTTAGTTGATTGTAGTCAGGTTTAATTTGCGTGTAGTCAGGTTTATTTGCGTGTAGTTAGGTTTAGTTGCATGTAGTTAGATTTAGTTGCATGTAATTAGGTTTAGTTGATTGTAATCAGGTTTAGTTGCGGGTAGTTAGATTTAGTTGCATGTAATTAGTTTTAGTTGCGTATAATTAGGTTTAGTTGATTGTAGTTAGGTTTAGTTGCGTGTAGTTAGGTTTAGTTGATTGTAGTCAGGCTTAGTTGCGTGTAGTTAGGTTTAGTTGCGTATAATTAGGTTTAGTTGATTGTAGTTAGGTTTAGTTGCGTGTAGTTAGGTTTAGTAGCGTATAATTAGGTTTAGTTGATTGTAGTTAGGTTTAGTTACGTGTAGTTAGGTTGATTTAAGTCTAGCTAAGTATAGTTAAGTATGGCTAGTGCTTGTTAAGTCTAGTTAGATTTAAACTTGTGTTTGTGGTCAGGTGGGCCAAATATAATTTAGTCTGGTTTGTTGGTGAAGAGGTCTGGGTTTTAATCCCACCCGGGTGTATAGGGGTGGTTTTTTCTGAATGATTACCCACGTTCCCTCCATTAGCATATCTAATAAGATGGCCTATAACCTGAATGGGTGGTAAGACGTGTAGGAATATAAATATATATACAGGGTGTTCGGAAACTTATGGCCCAAACTGCAAATATACCTTGTTTGAACCAAAAGTAATATAAAATCCCTGTATACTTACATCCGGAAAACTATGCTAATAACATTAAATTGTGTTCAAAGTTTCGGCGTGTAGCGCTGGGAGAGCAAAGCTGTTCAAGCATGCGTGTACAACGAGTTGCATAAGAGCTAGGAACGAGCACTGCACATGTAATAGTGGCAAGCACTTTCTGTGATGTAGGACCCTCAGAACATATTCCCATTTCTAGATGAACTGGAGTGTTGTTTACTATTAATTGTGGTATGTTCTGCTGCCTTACTCCAAGATGTCAAGGTGTGTAGTGTCACGCGCCTACTCCTATGCAACCTGTTGTACACGCATGCTTGAACATCTTTGCTTTCTCGGCATATCATCTGTCTGTCTGTTACTGAGACTAGAGTACAACACATTTTACCAATCAGGTTTAAACTTGGTATTTAGGGTTTTTATAAAGTTTTTCAGAGGGTGTTTGAAATCATCTATACAACCCTAAAATTAAGGGCAGTTTAGTTAAGGGGGAGAAGTGAAAAAAATCTCGATATAGGCTTTAACGATTTTGATTAAAATTCGTATCTAGGAACGGTTTAAGATTAGAAACAAAATGGTTTATCTGATTTTCACATGAAAACTACTGTGATGGTAATTTACAATATCGGAAATGTCCAATTTTTGATCATAACTCTTTAATTATTAGATACACTAAATACCTTACCGTCGGTGACCTGGTGGTCTAGGGGTAAGGTGTCTGACTTCTATGCTGGCGGCCGGGGTTCAATCCTCGGTCCCGGCAAAGATTTATCTGATTACCAAACCCTTCCTTCACCTCTGACAAGACATCTTGTGAATGTGAGGAATGCCAGGTCTCCACCGTGGTTCGGATTCCACGTTAAACTGTAGGTCCTTCATTTCATCTCACAATCACCCTACCATTACACATTAGCGTAAGTGCGTATAACCCGAACGGGTAGTAGGACGCGGTGCAAATAATAATAAATACCTTCCCATTGCAAAGCTGTAGGAGTAGTCAAAGTAAACATATTTTAATTTAAACATATTTTTATAAAAACAATCATTTCTGTGCTGTGAGCAAACATAATATAACAGGCTATAAGTTTTTTATTCAGGTCTTTGAAATATGAAATTGATTTTTATTCTCTTTAGTAGAGAAAGGTTCTTCTTTTCTCAACGTTTCTGTAAAAGTGTATATTATTGAATGTATGCTCTTTGGTGGAGTGTTTCTGCAAAAATGTATATTGTTTCATTTCACAAAATATATGAGTATTTAGTAAATGTCTATTTTAAGATAAAAGCGAGATAATGTCTGTGCGGTGGACCGTAACATTAATTTACTTAGTAGAGCATTTGAATCTTCTATTCATGGTGGTTAGAACGATCCCTTCATCAGGATTTTAATGTGTCTAAAAATTTAATATTTAATAAATCTACTAACAACTCCGGAAATAAAACACAAACTGATATAAAACAGTGACCTATTCTCCCCATAACATGATAATTGCGAGGAAACTGGTCCGTCAGGTCTAAAAGTGGCGAGATGTGTTTATAGACAGATGTTACAAGATAGATGAAATAGTGGAGTGTACAATGTTGGCTACACGACATCTTTATGGTGTCATGGCGGACTTTCACAGAACTAGGTCCTCTGTCTTCTTCCTCAGTGGAATGTTGGAGGAATTTAAAACCTAGGGGAATACAATTTCATGCAAAGCTTATGATCTAGAAAAATAGCTGACCCGTTTCGGTGGTCGCCTGGTCTAACTCTCTACTCTTGTAATAATATGGACCATCGATGACGGGGAGATCCGGTTTGAATCTCGGTCAGATGTTCCAAGGGTGGTTTTACCAAAAGGGTATATTAATCTCCCTACAAGCAAATGTGGTTACACTTCCTTTTATATAACCTTCCTAATCCGTGAAAGCCACTATAGTTAGTAGTTAATAAGCGTATCAAATGGTACGCAGGATGAGGTGATAAAAACAATAGTGAGTCATTTAGCGGATAAAAGAAACACTTTTTACATTTCATAAAGAATTTAGAAATTTTCAAAAAATGTTACGTTTTATAAAAATTGTGAAGTTTATTTAAAAATGTTAATGAATTTATTAATTTCAAACCAGAAATAAAAAAATTTACACGGTGATCACACAGAATTTCTCACTCCGAGATGTAAATGGAACCTTAAGCTCGTAAGATAAGTGAAACATTCCTGCAGAAATATAATGACAAAAAGAGCTTTACATTCCGGTAAAGAGCATAAACGAAACAATTTTACAGATTCACATTATTTTTTCTAAACATGTTTAGTTCCCCAAATCACCCGTAGCTCGGAAACTAAACATTTGATAAAATATTCAATGTTAAGATGATTATTACTATCTCAAATAGTTGAACCAAATCGGAAATTTACACCCACGTAAATTACCCTCAAATTAATCTTCATGGGAAAATGATATGCACCATTTTCTTTATAATGTTTAACAAGTATAGTGAACAATAATTTCACCGATTGTTCTCTATTTGTTTGAAAGGTGTTCTCTTAAATTAAATGGCGAGAACAAATGTTAGGTTGTTTGGAAACAAAGTGCTTGAAGAGTTGTTTGGTCCAAAATAGGACGAGGCTAATGATTAGTGGAAGAGGTTACATAATAACGAGCTACATACCCTGTCATCATAAAGCATTGTTATAGTAATCAAGACGTGCAGCGTGACCTTGTTCAGGGACTGACTGGCAAACTCAATAAGAAGAGACCATTGGGAAAACCTAGACGCAGATGGGGGGATAGCATTTGGATGGAAGTGAGAGAGATAAGGATAGGGTGAAATGAGGTGGACTGGATAGAACTAGCTCAAGATAAGGATAGGGTGAAATGAGGTAGACTGGATAGAACTAGCTCAAGATAAGGATAGGGTGAAATGAGGTAGACTGGATAGAACTAGCTCAAGAAAAGGATAGGGTGAAATGAGGTAGACTGGATAGAACTAGCTCAAGACAGGGATAGGGTAATTAGGTGGACTGGTTAGAACTAGCTCAAGACAGTTATAGGATAATGAGGTGGACTGGTTAGAACTAGCTCAAGATAAGGATAGGGTGAAATGAGGTAGATTGGATAGAACTAGCTCAAGACAGGGATAGGGTAATGAGGTGGACTGGTTAGAACTAGCTCAAGACAGGATAGGGTAATGAGGTGGACTGGTTAGAACTAGCTCAAGACAGGGATAGGGTAATGAGGTGGACTGGTTAGAACTAGCTCAAGACAGGGATAGGGTAATGAGGTGGACTGGTTAGAACTAGCTCAAGACAGGGATAGGATAATGAGGTGGACTGGTTAGAACTAGCTCAAGACAGTTATAGGGTAATGAGGTGGACTGGTTAGAACTAGCTCAATACAGGGATAGGGTAATGAGGTGGACTGGTTAGAACTAGCTCAAGACAGGGATAGGGTAATGAGGTGGACTGGTTAGAACTAGCTCAAGACAGGGATAGGGTAATGAGGTGGACTGGTTAGAACTAGCTCAAGACAGGGATAGGGTAATGAGGTGGACTGGTTAGAACTAGCTCAAGACAGGGATAGGGTAATGAGGTGGACTGGTTAGAACTAGCTCAAGACAGGGATAGGGTAATGAGGTGGACTGGTTAGAACTAGCTCAAGACAGGGATAGGATAATGAGGTGGACTGGTTAGAACTAGCTCAAGACAGTTATAGGGTAATGAGGTGGACTGGTTAGAACTAGCTCAATACAGGGATAGGGTAATGAGGTGGACTGGTTAGAACTAGCTCAAGACAGGGATAGGGTAATGAGGTGGACTGGTTAGAACTAGCTCAAACAGGGATAGGGTAATGAGGTGGACTGGTTAGAACTAGCTCAAGACAGAGGATAGGGTAATGAGGTGGACTGGTTAGAACTAGCTCAAGACAGGGATAGGGTAATGAGGTGGACTGGTTAGAACTAAGCTCAAGACAGGGATAGGGTAATGAGGTGGACTGGTTAGAACAGCTCAAGACAGGGATAGGGTAATGAGGTGGACTGGTTAGAACTAGCTCAAACAGGGATAGGTAATGAGGTGGACTGGATTTGACAAGCTCAAGACAGGATAGAGTAATGAGGTGGACTGGTTAGAACAAGCTCAAGATAGGGATAGGGTGTAATGAGGTGGACTGGATAGAACTAGCTCAAAATAGAGATAGGATGAAATGAGGTGGACTGGATAGATCTAACTCAAGACAGGGATAGGGTAATGAGGTGGACTGGTTAGAACAAGCTCAAGATAGGGATAGGGTGTAATGAGGTGGACTGGATAGAATTAGCTCTAGATAGAGATAGGTGGTGTACTTTTAAAAGTGCGGCAATGAAATTTCGAGCTCTAAATACCATAGAGTAACTAAGTTAATAAGTGCCTGGATACTAGTTTTTGTAAAAATTATTAGAGCTGATTTTGATTAAATCTATTTTTTGATCTTTTCACAAATAAGTAAACTACTCCTAGTTATAGTTTTAATTGATGATTCCAAACAACCTGTGTGGAGACTCATCGAAACTCTAGAAACCAAGTTTTAGCCTGATTGATAAAATGTTTTGGATTCTAGCCCCAGTAACAGAGAGATAGATATTACAAAAAACACTTTTTTGGGTTCAGGGAGTCTTGAAATGTCGACATCCTTGAAAATTTTAAATATGTAATATTGTGACGTAATTTATAAGGACTGACGAGTTTTGATTAGAGGAAATCGTTTAATCCTCTTTCTCGAATGAAGCCTTACGTGTTGATGTGAATTACGTGCTTCATCGATTGTAGTTCCTATGAAACACAAGTGAAGGAAGGTTGACTTCCGGTTTGACACTTAGAGGTTTGTACATCTCCAATAAAAAAAAAAAAAAATAAAAAATACAAAGATAATAACACTTTAATTAAAACAGAACACTCAAGTGGTTCACATTAAGTATCCTAACCACTGGGTTGAAATCCTACATAATTCCCTGTCCATATATTTACACCTCCTTAGCACCTCACAGTGAGAATCATAACATAGCATTCCCTCCATATATTTACACCTCCTTAGACCTCACAGAGAGAATCATACATAGCATTCCCTCCATATATTTACACCTCCTTAGCACCTCACAGTGAGAATCATAAATAGCATTCCCTCCATATATTTACACCTCCTTAGACCTCACAGTGAGAATCATACATAGCATTCCCTCCATATATTTACACCTCCTTGCACCTCACAGTGAGAATCATAAATAGCATTCCCTCCATATCTTTCACCTCCTTAGACCTCACAGGAGACAATAGCATTCCTCCATATATTAACCTTATCCAGTAAATCAATAGCATTCCCTCCATATATTTCACCTCCTAGACCTCACATGAGATCATAATAGCATCCCTCCATATTTCACTCTTGACCACAGTGAGAATCATAATAGCATTCCCTCCATATCTTTCAACCTCCTTGCACCTCACAGTGAGACTCATCAAACCAGAAGCATGGCTCACCGAGGCACAGGAAGGTGGCTCCCCGGCATACTGCGTGGGGTAGACTGGGGCGCGGTCCCAGGGAGGGGCCCGGTCCCCAGGGAGGAAGAACGGGCACTTCTGCTCGACCCTCTGGCACTCGGTGCGACACGGCCTGACCCTCAGTTGACCTGCGCCTGGGAATACGGGAACAGTGACCCACACACCCATTGCCGGTACGACTCCTGTAAGGAACACACCCACGCACACCCGGGTTAAGACAGGTCGGACGGTGACATGACATAAGGCACAAATACTTATTATTATTATACATGCACATGTTTTACACATTTTTGATAATGCATATTTTAATTTTTAAGAGAATTAATGCATAATTTGCACCCTTTGTCTATTTAAGAGCTTTTTTTTTGTTATTAAAATACATTTCAGAATATAAGTGAAGTCGTAAATAATAATTTGCATAAACCCATAAGGAGTCAACACTTTCACAGTAGGTACAGTAAGTAGGATAATAGTTCCTGAACTATTTTAGTCCGACTGTGGGTTTACTTAGTACTCTCCCTTTAACTAGCAAATCTCAACTCTTCAAGTGTTTTTGGCTGGGTGTTATTTACCTTTGTGTAAAACACAGACCTCTTGAAATACTAAGAGGTTTGCCAGGGTTTGAGTGGTCTTGTGACGTTACCTGGAACATGATTGTGTATAATGTTGAAAGTTTAACAATACATCATCATCAGTTCTCTGCTATTTACATTATGCCAACATCTTCAAGATGCCGGAACAAAAATGTGTTCAAGTGTAATTTTAAATCAGTTTTTGAGTAACTAGGATGATCTCACAACAGATGGGCGTCTATTATTTTGTAAATATTGCGATGTTTCTGTTGTGTCAACCAAAAAGTTCCAAGTTACGTACCATCTCCAAACCGGAAAACATATAAGTAATTAAAATCGAAAAAAGGGAGAATAACCAACTACAAGGGTTAATTTCTGATTTTACTGATTTGCCAAGGCCTGGACCTAAACGTCCATAATTCATTGAATAACTTTGTAAGGTTTTTATTTATTGTGACATTCCATTGGCTAAATTAAAGAATGAAGTTCTTTGCAGCTATCTGGAAAAGTACATGAAATAGAATATTCCAGAACGAATTGACATCAAGGAAAAAATATGTTTCCGAATTATACACAGCAACATTAAACAAATTAAGAGAAAAGTAAAGGATCAACAAAGTATTTGGGTATCTTTGGATGGAACAACCAATGAAGATCAAAGATGTGTAACAAATTTTGTCTTTGGTATATTTGGGGTTAAAGAAGAAAACAAAAACAAATCGTATCTGCTGACTCTAAAAGTGTTGGAAAAAGTGAATCATTCAACAATTCCACTTTTTTCAAAGATTTTCTGAGCTTAATGTGGTCGTTTGGGGTTTTGTATGATAAAAATGCTATTGGTTTGTAATGCTGCTGCACCGGATGTGTGAAAGCAAGCGAAGACTTCAGATCTTGTCCCCAAACAGGATACATGTGACCTGTTTAGCACATGATTTACACCGAGTAGCTGACTTAGTTCGCAATATTTATTCAGACGTTAACGTGCTAATATAATATGTGAAAAAGATTTTTCTCAAAGCACCAAATCATGTGCAGAGGTTTCGGGGACGTTTAACTTCCACCCGGGCCGATCATTACAAGATGGGGAACTTGTAATGCTGTGTATCACGCTGAAAATTTTGAAACTGTGAAGAAAATTGTTAATGAATTTGACTCTGAAGAAGCGCAGAGAATTTAAGAAGCACAGGATATTCAGAGAAAAATAGGTATTCAAGAAGATTTGATTTTTATCAAAGCTAAATTAGCTTGCATTTCAACTGCAATCTCTAAACTAGAAGCGAAGGGATTATCCAAACCCTCCTTAACAAAAATAAGGAACAAACTGGAGGTCCAAATAACACAAGTAAAAGGGAGGGGGAAAAGGGGGCAATAGGAGTGAGCTATTGGAGTTATGTGCTTTGAATACCCGAGTTAGAGGATCTAAACTCAAATCTCGCAACTCACACCAGTTGCGAAAGATGATATGTGAACGGTTAACCTCATAGAAATCAGAATTAAAGTAAAAAAAAAATTAAAGGTTACACAACCTAAGGGATATGGTAAACCAAATCAACTAAATAAAGCATGAAGTGGCTTAAAGTTGATATTTATTTAATAAGACATTAATTTCATATGAGAATATAAATAAGAAAAAAAATGACTAACATAATCATTAAAATTTACAAAAGTTTCCAACAAGCCGTTATTTTAATAATCTGGTAGCAGGCGAAGTTTCAAAAAAAAAAGGTAATGACAATTATATATATATTGAGCGCCAGCATTAAAGAACAAGATAATCAAATGAGGCATTAGCCCTGTAATAACATTAGCTGTAGATCACGACTTCAAATCATATGTTCCCTGACGTAATAATTATCGTGAAAATATTATCTTCATTAATCATTTAAAAGTAAATACATCTCATAAGTTATTTACAATTAGTCCAAGAAGTCTTCAAAATAATTAAGCCTACATCCCATTAAAAACTAACGCTAAACAATATCAAAGCCATAACAAAATAGACAATTAAACACGTTTAAGTGCCATAAGAAGTCTTCAAAATAAATTACTACATCCATTAAACTAAAGCAAAAACAATATCAAGCAACCAAATAATTCATTAGAACCTTTACAATGATAATAACAAACTAAATCTTAACGACATATAAAAAACAAATCTTTCAGAGAACAAGTTAAATTAAACGCTTTACAAGATCCCAATTCTTTAACTAAAAATCAAGATTTTCTGCGTAACTACAATAAATACCGCATTACAGCCCAAATTAACGAAGTCGATATTTTCATGTACAATAATTCCACTCACTCAGAGACATGATTAAATCGATATTGTCTTAATCGATTTTTTAATATACACGAAAAATAAAAGATTCAAATATATTGTACATAATTTTACAAAAGCGAAAAGGAATTTTAGAAAAAGATATAGAAATATATATATAAATATATATAATTATATATATATATATATATAAATATATATATATATATATATATTATAAAAATATATATATATATTATATATAAATCAATTACGAAGCCAAAAGGAATTTAGATCTTACATTTTTCAACTCTCAAGCCGGAACTTCTCCTTCCCTCAACCATAATAAAGTCCAAGAGTGACGACAGGTTGCCCTGCCACCACTATATATACAATACAACCCAAAGACATTGAATGACGGGAAAAGGCCCGGGGGGCAAAGAAATTGAGCATTCGGGAACAAAATATGCGCATGACCAAAGCTTTCTAGGCGTTTCGACGTAATCCTAAATTGTATACAAGTGAAATGTCTTTGCCGCTAGAGCTCTTTGCAACTCAAGTTCTTTGCTTCTATTTTCACAACAACCGGCGATCAGTCTCAATTATGTCGATGGTGCGTGTAGTTGTATTGCGCTTGGACGCGGGGAGCAGTGTGATGGGGTGAGTACCGAGTTTTTGTTTATTTCTTGTGGCCCAATGCTACAGTATTGTTAAGGATTTAACTAAACTCAAGAAAAAGGATTTCATTAATAAATTAAACCAAGTGCTGTAAAAAAAAATACAGGTTATCAACAACTGAACAATATAAGCGGGTGTTGCAAAATGAAACAACCCTTGACGCAGGGAATGAACATTTAAGTGACTTTGTAAACTTTGAATTTGTACCAATAGTGTCGTGTGATGTCAAAAGACTATTCTCACAGTACAGAAATAACCTCGCTGACAACAGGCACACATTTGCGTTCGAACACTTATTACATAATGTTGTTGTTAAGTCAAATTATCGTTGTTTTAATGATTTAATTAAGTCAATTCTAGTAATTTTGTGCTTTTTGATTAATTTTCATCAAATAATTTTGGATTAAAAAATGTGTGTGAATTTTAATATATTGTATTGATAACCAACTGTTTATTTTTTCTAGTTGACTTTTAAGTGCATATTTTTGATGTTTTTGATGCATATTTGCATGAATATGTTAAAAGTTTTTAGACGTGTAGCTATCCTAAGCCTAGTTATGAAGCACAAGCACCCCGGAATGTTGAGAAAGTATTATACTAAGAGCCCCTACACAAGTGTCTTAAGCTGCAGCGAGGGTATGATCTTAAGAGCCCCTACACAAGTGTCTTAAGCTGCAGCGAGGGTATGATCTTAAGAGCTCCTACACAAGTGTCTTAAGCTGCAGTGAGGGTATGATCTTAAGAGCTCCTACACAAGTGACTTAAGCTGCAGCCAGGATATGATCTTAAGAGCTCCTGCACAAGTGTCTTAAGCTACAGCGAGGATATGATCTTAAGAGCTCCTGTACAAGTGACTTAAGCGTCAGCGAGGCTATGATATTAAGAGCTCCTACACAAGTTTCTTAAGCTGTAGCGAGGGTATGATCTTAAGATCCCCTACACAAGTGTATTAAGCTGCAGTGAGGGTATGATCTTAAGAGCTACTACACAAGTGTCTTAAGCTGCAGCGAGAGTATGATCTTAAGAGCCACTTTACAAGTGTTTTAAGCAGCAGCGAGTGTATGATCCTAAGAGCCCCTGACAATTGTCTTAAGCTGCAGCAAGGGTATGATCTTAAGAGCCCCTACACAAGTGACTTAAGCTGCAGCCAGGATATGATCTTAAGAGCTCCTGTACAAGTGTCTTAAGCTGCAGCGAGGGTATGATCTTAAGAGCCCCTGCACAAGTGTCTTAAGCGTCAACGAGGCTATGATCTTAAGAGCTCCTACACAAGTGTCTTAAGCTGCAGCGAAGATATGATCTTAAGAGCTCCTGTAAAAGTGCATTAAAGTACCCCCAATGGTCTTATTTTTCAGAGTTCAATCGAAGGAAACGGTAATTAAATGTAAAAAAACAGACACGGTAATCGAACCAGGGACAATTTTCTTAACACCACTACTTTCTATCACTGCTACGAACTGTGTACAGAACATAGGCGCGTCGTTTTGTTTATATTATTACATATATGTATACATTTTAGTTCGACGAGAGCCCATGTGTCGCGCTACGGACCATGTTTATGTTTAACTTGTGTACGTGTGATCGGAGAATGGTCCGGTTAGCTCGACAATCTCCTAATCGAGGTCTGACAAACTGATTAAAGACCAACTTACAGCTGATCTCGGATAAAGCCAATGATTATTAACTATAAATCCTGGTCTTGCCCATATAATTCAGCGATGAGCTTCACTTTTGTGTTTCAAACTTCTACCGCTACCAGCGCTGTATGTATCAACGCACAGTGCCTATACTGTGGTAGTGTATTTGGGAGATGGTCGTAGCAGTGACCGGCCAGTAACTGGGAGGGTCGGTTAATTGCCGGCAGTTAGCACCTGAGGGCGTCTGAACGGAGCCGAGGCTTTCAGAGCTGGCGCCGCGACGCCTGAAGACGAGGAGGGGAGAGGGGAGGGGGTACGACGGATTTCCTTCCTTCTTCAGTCAGGCGACACTCATCCACTGATGCGGTAATGCACTGACGGAGAGGATATAGTGAGGCGCCATCTTGGAAAAAACCTTGGGAGCGTCGACATTGGGATATGAGATAATCGATTATCTCATATTTAAATAAACTTCTATGCGCCAATTTTGAGTCCATTTCTCCTGAACGATTACAGCTCTCTTCCATTTACTCAGGATAGCTCTAGTTCTACATTTCCCATGAATAATTATAGTTCTCAACTTCCCCTGGGAAATTCTAGATTTCCCTGGAATAATTCTAGTTCTCAACTTCCAAGGAATAATTCTAGTTCTCAATTTACCTTGAATAGTTCTCAACTTCCCTTAAATAATAATAGATTTCAACTTCCCCTGAATAATTATATTTCTCAACTTTCCCTGAATGATTCTAGTTCTCATTATCCTCTGAATTTTTCTAGCTCTCAATTTTTCCTGAAAAATTCTAGTTCTCAATATCCTCTGAATTTTTATAGCTCTCAATTTTCCCTGAGTAATTCTAGTTTTCAACTTACCCTGAATATTTCAAGTTATCTATTTCCCCTGAATAAAATATCATGTTGAGTTATATTTGTCGAAAACAGCTATAATTTAGAAAACTATGAATAACTGGAAGAAATGGAACTGTGGGTGCTATTTATAGTTCCTTAATACCGTGTTTTGACTCTGTAGTTCTATTAAACAGAAGGTTATAATGAAAGGGAGTATCAAATATTTCAATAAACACCGCAGAATTCATTTCAAAGAAACTATAAGTATCTAGTAAGGGTTATATAAATGAAACGCTGATGGACTTAGGCCCTTGTTAACATGCGAGGATTGTCCCGTGAACTATGACCCCGGTACAGAGGTCACACAGGGTTTGACAGGATCCATTATTTAATAAGCAGGTAAGTGGAAATACACAAAAAACCAATATCACAGTTAGCGACTTGAAATAATTGTTAATGACGTCACAGTGCGTAAAGGTAAAGTGGCGGTATTGGATAGAAGGAAGAGTTCGTAACAATACTGGATTCTTCTGGGGACTACCTGTATTATATCCAGGGTATACTAGACCTGTAGTCAGTCTCTCTGACCAGACAGGATGTAACCAGGGTATACTAGACCTGTAGTCAGTCTCTCTGACCAGACAGGATGTAACCAGGGTATACTAGACCTGTAGTCAGTCTCTCTGACCAGACAGATGTAACCAGGGTATACTAGACCTGTAGTCAGTCTCTCTGACCAGACAGGATGTAACCAGGTTTATACTAGACCTGTAGTCAGTACTCCCTGACCATACAGGATGTTACCAGGGTATACTAGACCTGTAGTCAGTCTCTCTGACAGACAGGATGTAACCAGGGTATACTAGACCGTAGTCAGTCTCTCTGACCAACAGATGTAACCAGGTATACTAGACCTGTAGTCAGTCTCTCTGACCAGACAGGATTTAACCAGGGTATACTAGACCTGTAGTCAGTCTCTCTGACCAGACAGGATGTAACCAGGGTATACTAGACTGTAGTCAGTCTCTCTGACCAGACAGGATGTAACCAGGGTATACTAGACCTGTAGTCAGTCTCTCTGACCACTCAGTCACAAGAAGGCGCAAGCACACCCACGCAGGTTTAATATGCGTCAAGGGATAACCGGGTGGAGGGAGGGGGGGGGGGCACAGTAATGAACATCACGTGACTAGTGAACCTCACTTTACTACTAGGGGGACCGGTTATATCCAATATCAAGCTTTACTGGCGAGAATACGAGCGACATCTTACAAACCAACCGTAACTACTTTCATTAACACTACAGGCCGTATAGTCCAACAGTACAGGCCGTATAGTCCAACACTACAGGTCAGTGGGCGGCCAGTGTTGTACTGGACTGTACGTCACCGGCCTGGATTGTGGCTGTTGTGTTTGTGTAAGCATCCAGAATTCATGTACAGTACCTAAACATTGGTACATCCCGGTAAAACGTGAGAGCACGGGTCTAGAAAGTATGAATCTGGGGAGGGGGGGGGGTTCCTGACCCCCTCTAGCCCCTCTAGAAATTAATGGGGGTCCATATATACGTATACATAATTTAATAAGTAACGGTGTTTTGTTAAGTTATACTATTCATTTCATAAACCACTAGCCAAATATTTATAAAATTAATTATTATTAAAATTTTAACCTTGTCTCAAAAAGGTGTAAATTTAGATTCGGGCAGAGTCTGTTACCGGTCGTGTTTTTATACTTTAATATTTTTCAAAACAGTATCACAATTCTTGTCCATGGCTCTGTCATGTTATTGTGATGTATGATCCAAAAAAACACCTCAGTTTGTACGTTATGTCCATTATATTGGATCCGCTATCTTGGATTTTAAAATTTCGAAATATTTACAAATTTGATGATCCATACATAGCGTTCATACCAGTTGTCAGCTCTCTAGAGTCTAGGGTCTAGGGAAGGGGTAAAAAGATCCGTGGACGGACAGACAGATAGACAGACATAGCATATATTATATACATGTAGATTCACTTCGAAAACTCGCTTTCTATAACCCCAACATTGTGACACTAGCGCTGCCAACATTACAATAACATTGTAACACTAGCACTGCCAACATTACAATAACATTGTAACACTAGCGCTTCCAACATTACAATAACATTGTAACACTAGCACTGCCAACATTACAATAACATTGTAACACTAGCGCTTCCAACATTACAATAACATTGTAACACTAGCGCTGCCAACATTACAATAACATTGTAACACTAGCGCTTCCAACATTACAATAACATTGTAACACTAGCGCTGCCAACATTACAATAACAAATTGCTTACTGTACATCCAATATTGTATCTGAGAACAAAATAACTTTTCTTAGAGTGAAAAGAGTTAGTGAATGTATCTATTTTTTATTTAATTGATATATTTAACGTGCACTTTCTGATCCAACTAATTATACCAACAGACTATAATTTCTATGAGTGAGAGCGAAAGAGCCTACAATTTTGCCGTTAGCGTTATTTTCACATACCTTCCAGGGTTATTTAACGTGTCAAAATCAACATTGAACCATCGACTTTAATTCCCCTCCGAAGAAAGTTGTGAAACGGATTTTAATCACTCAATAAGAATCAGTGAACCACGGTTGGGGTTTGATCCCAAGACTATTGGGTTCTTCCTTGTAAGATAGCGTACCTTACATTGTTCCACCAGAGCGTAGCTTTTAGATAGAGTCTTTTAGTTCTTCAAGGTAGTATCACCACCATTCAAGGTAAATGGAGGATAGCTCTTTCAGCCATACGAGGCCAAATCATCATTCAGCCATTGCTGACGTATGGCTCTATTCTCCTAGTCTTCATTCAGCCACCGCTGACGTATGGATATTCTCCTAGTCTTCATTCAGCCACCGCTGACGTATGGATATATTCTCCTAGCCATCATTCAGCCATCGCTGACGTATGGATATATTCTCCTAGTCATCATTCAGCCACCGCTGACGTATGGATATATTCTCCTAGTCATCATTCAGCCATCGCTGACGTATGGCTATATTCTCCTAGTCATCATTCAGCCATTGCTGACGTATGGCTCTATTCTCATAGTCATCATTCAGCCACCGCTGACGTATGGCTATATCTCCTAGTCATCATTCAGCCATCGCTGACGTAAGGCTCTATTCTCCTAGTCATCATTCAGCCATTGCTGACGTATGGCTCTATTCTCATAGTCATCATTCAGCCACCGCTGACGTATGGCTATATTCTCCTAGTCATCATTCAGCCATCGCTGACGTAAGGCTCTATTCTCATAGTCATCATTCAGCCACCGCTGACGTATGGCTATATCTCCTAGTCATCATTCAGCCATCGCTGACGTAAGGCTCTATTCTCCTAGTCATCATTCAGCCATTGCTGACGTATGGCTCTATTCTCATAGTCATCATTCAGCCACCGCTGACGTATGGCTCTATTCTCATAGTCATCATTCAGCCACCGCTGACGTATGGCTATATTCTCCTAGTCATCATTCAGCCATTGCTGACGTATGGCTCTATTCTCATAGTCATCATTCAGCCACCGCTGACGTATGGCTATATTCTCCTAGTCATCATTCAGCCATCGCTGACGTATGGTTCTATTCTCCTAGTCATCATTCAGCCATTGCTGACGTATGGCTCTATTCTCATAGTCATCATTCAGCCATCGCTGACGTAAGGCTCTATTCTCCTAATCATCATTCAGTCATTGCTGACGTATGGCTCTATTCTCCTAATCAGATGTTTCTATGATGGACCCGTGTCTAATCTTCTCAGAAGCTACCATGAGCTATATAGTCAAGCTCTTCTTTAATTTATTCCGAGAATATATTAGGAGTGTACAAAGGTTCAAAACTTCAAACTGGCTTATTTATACATATAAATATAAAGATAGGGGTCTGTGGTTGTCTCGCTCAGAATTACTTGCATGTTTTTTGTCGTGCAGTATATCCCACCGCCAGTAACTTTGCGGTAGAGCGGTCATATTTCAGTGATAGCAACGCTCTCAAGTCACGTGATTCTAAAACCATTGGTCGGCCGGCCGGAGAGTAATTGCTTGACCAAATGTCGCCAGACCAATCACGAGTAATCACTGGTAAAAGCTTTCTCAGGTTAGTTTTATGTTTAGGTCCTTTGTGAGAGAGAGGAAGGGGGTAAGGGGATGTCGTCTTAGAGTCTGACGTCACTTCCGAGAGAGATGTGTCGACATGAGATCAGCGGTATGGTAGCAACAAAGACTACTTGCTTGGAGAGAGAGAGGGAGAAAACAAAATTAACGGGGAATATATCCCACATTGCAGCACTAAACTAGTTCTTCTGACTGTGAGGATTGCAAGGGGATCAATATACGTGATATCACAACACTCAATGATCCTCAGACTGCGAAGATTGCCAGGGGATCAAGATAAGTGATATCACAACACTCAATGATCCTCAGATTGTGAGGATTGCAAGGGGATCAAGATACGTGATAGCACAACACTCAATGATCCTCAGATTATGAGGATTGCAAGGGGATCAAGATACGTGATAGCACAACATTCAATGATCCTCAGATTGTGAGGATTGCAAGGGGATCAAGATACGTGATAGCACAACACTCAATGATCCTCAGATTGTGAGGATTGCAAGGGGATCAAGATACGTGATAGCACAACATTCAATGATCCCCAGATTATGAGGATTGCAAGGGGATCAAGATACCTGATATCACAACACTCAATGATCCTCAGATTGTGAGGATTGCCAGGGGATCAAGATACGTGATAGCACAACACTCAATGATCCTCAGACTGTGAGGATTGCAAGGGGATCAAGATACGTGATATCACAACACTCAATGATCCTCAGATTGTGAGGATTGCCAGGGGATCAAGATACGTGATATTACAACATTCAATGATCCTCACACTGTGAGGATTGCAAGGGGATCAAGATACGTGATAACACAACACTCAATGATCCTCAAATTGTGAGGATTGCCAGGGGATCAAGATACGTGATATCACAACACTCAATGATCCTCACACTGTGAGGATTGCAAGAGGATCAAGATACGTGATATCACAACACTCAATGATCCTCAGATTGTGAGGATTGCCAGGGGATCAAGATACGTGATATCACAACACTCAATGATCCTCAGACTGTGAGGATTGCCAGGGGATCAAGATACGTGATATCACAACACTCAATGATCCTCAGATTGTGAGGATTGCCAGGGGATCAAGATACGTGATATCACAACACTCAATGATCCTCAGATTGTGAGGATTGCCAGGGGATCAAGATACGTGATATCACAACACTCAATGATCCTCAGATTGTGAGGATTGCCAGGGGATCAAGATACGTGATATCACAACACTCAATGATCCCCACACTGTGAGGATAAATATCACGACGCTCTCTACAATGGTTTCTTTGTTTGAGGTAGAGAACGGAATAATCCAACAAAAGGAACGAGGTGGCCACACAAAGGAAACGTTTACTCATTGCCCCTGGCGGGTAGACATTTAGCGAGGCTTCCAGGCACAGCGGTAATTATAGCTTGTCCCTGTCAACTCCTCTGTTCGTTAGAGCAAGGTATGGTTTCACTCACCAACATAACGACACAAAATGTCCTTACTAGACAGGACGGAGAAACTGCACAACTATGAATAGAGGACAAGTTGAAACGTCGTTAGGTTAAGAAACACGATGAGGAGAGTACGTCAATCGGGCTCTCCGCGCCTCTCCCGTGTTGAGTCTCCGAGTATTATATCCAGAGAGACATGTATAGATCAGTCAGAAAAGATCTTGTTTTACTTTGTGATTTTTAAATTTTATGATATTGAAACAAGAACTATACATTCCTAAATAATTCTAAAAATGTCCCTACAGTACCATAAAATTATTATTTTTATTTTGAGTTTTTTTTGACGTATTTGTCTATGAATCATCTACAACTTAATCTATTTGGTTTGGTCAGGAAAATGGACTCCATGAATCTTCCTGCCAGGATGTAGATTAAAAATGTTCGTGGTAGCATTTGTCTATCTAGAACAGGAAACAAGGAGAAGGTACACTTACATCGCAGTATAGGGAGTGTGTAAACTTGTCAGAGGAAGAGGGGGAAGGGTTTCATGAGGTAAACAAGAGGCCTTGCACGGGGAACTGCTAATTTTATTCTCTCTCTCTCTCTCTATTTAGTACATTGGCGTCTAAGTGCGATAGCGCTTGGGTCCATCAAGTTAAGATGCAACCCGCTTGGCAAAATAGTTTCGAAATCTCCTGGAAGTAGGCAACGTTGTTGATAAGCGAGAGTTTCTACCAAGTGGACGGATGGATGGATGGATGGCTAGCAGACGAAACGTGGAGATAGCGATCTGAGACATAATCTTGCTACTTCCAAACATCTTATCCTGTTCGTGCAAAGTCGACAGTTATAATCTATGACAAGTTACAAGAACTAGCCATTTTTGTTTTGTGGAACCTATTTTACAGCCGAACGATATTCCTGATGATAACCCCGGACTCTTGCTGGGGAAACAGGGTGAATTATATGAGCTAGTGTGAAAGAGCCAACCAATGTTGCTGTGAAAGGTACTTCTGATACCTTCCAGGGTTCCTTTACACAATACAAAATTGACATGGGACAGACACGACGGCTTTACTCGCCCTCCGAAGGAAGTTGTGCTATGGATTTTTGTATATCAAGAAAAATACGTTGTCCTCGGCTGGGTTTGAACCCATGAACATCGGATCCTGAGACGAGAACTTTAACCAAGACCACCGAGGTCAAAAGAATAAGTTTTGATAATCCCCCCCGAATTTTATTTGTTGTACTTTTCGTTAAATGTACAAATAATAAAGATTAGCTTCTGCTTTTGTTGACCTTGGTGGTCTTGGGGTGGAGTGCTCGTCTCAGGACCCAATGTTCATGGGTTCAAACCCAGCCGGGATGGGCGGATTTTTCTTGAGCTACAAAACTCGGTAGCACAACTTCCTTCGGAAGGGAAGTAAAGCCATCGGTCCACTGCCGACTGTGGCATGTAAGAGAAACCTGGGAGGAATGTGAACACACCTTTCCCGGTAAAAAATGGTGAGCTCTTTCACTTTCGCTCTTAGAGATTCTCGTGTGCTGTTATGTCAGTAGGTTCAGAAAGTGCTCGCTAAGTACCTCAAATAAATAAATAAAAATAACAAATATCTTCTGCTTTTACATTAATTTATAATAGAATTACAAGAACATTTATTTGATCTACTTTTTTTTTTTTTTTTGTAAATCATTCATTAAGACGTTTAAAGTATATTCTTATAAATATCCTGCATCAGTAAGCTTGTAGGTAAAGGCGTAAGTCTAGTCTAATTGGCCAATGATGGGGAGGATAGGGCTAGAATATCGTCATGGTATATCAAGGGTGGATTTCGCTAATTGGTTTCTCACTTTCTCTCTCTAAAGAAAACTAGTGAGTTAATTTAAATATCTCTTGCTCGACACCTCCTCGTTAGTGTAACTGTGCCGTCAGTCTGAACATGGCACTCAAATAAATCATTTATATTTTATTAATGGGATTATTTCTTCATATATGTACAGTCCGCCCTTCGCCTCTTTGGTTTTACATGACAGCTATCAGTAATGCCAACATGTTCTGAAAGTAACTTTTGTCAACATATTTGGAAATAATTATTATTTGCTAAATATTACTATTATCTATTATCACTAAAAATATTATCAATCACCTTTAACAATACTTCCCCAAGGATTTCTGCATAATTTTATTTTCCATAATCAGATTTAAGAAGAAAAAGCCAAGTAAATTCATTCTAGTTTTTCTTTTAGTTCTTGTGGCAATTACAGGTTAAATATAGTGTGCAATTTTACATTTAATGGTATTATATTCAGTTATTAATATTTTTATAACTGGCATGTATATAACATAAATAAATAGTTTGTGATAATAAAGAGGAAGAAACATACAAAATGTTTGTGAAATAATATAAAGTTTAAATTTTATAAACACGAGTATTAATACTATTCCCCGTCCAACCTGTAACAAGTTCCTCTACGTCACGAACTGGCAGCATAGCTTCTATCCAGTGGCCATCTTTGTTTTCAGCATATAAGGCCACTTTTAACGTTCTCTTGCTTTTATTAATTAATGTGAATTAAACAGCCAAAGCAAACTTCAAAACTATACAACCAACCAAACGGTTATTCTCATAACCAAAATCTAACAATTTTACATAGACATTATAATAGTTAATTATCGTATAAAATACAGTTAATAAAACCACGTGCGTGAGTCAACAAGTTGAAGAACAAAATATCTTATAGTTGAGTACTATTGATTTGTATTTAGGCGTGTCTATGCTACCGTTAATAATTTTATTACAAATTTGAATAATACAGTGTCTTTTTTGAATATTAATTCATCTACTTAGTAATCCGTGTGTTCTTTTGTGAATATTAGTTCGGTGTGTGAGCGTGCTATCCTTTGAAAATAAATGGTTTTTTAGTGATCTTTGAATAATTATTTATCTAATATAACATTGAAGCATGTGATAAAAAAATATCGAGTGTTTCTCAGTGATCGATATACATTATTCGAAAATTCAAGTCTATGTATCAAGACTATAAAATATATCTTTTAACCCCAAGATTGTGTTGTGTTGCCCTCTAGGCTAAACCTCAAGTTTTAGGATTTTTATAGTATTCCAAAAATCGACCATTGCGAGAAACTTATTAAGGAAGGTTGGGGCCGGGAGATGAAAATGGATGCAAGTGAGTCCCACCCACCTATCATCATTAACCTGGCCGAAAACGATCAAGAGGATGACGATGAATATGATGATGTAGAAGTTCTTGGGCCGTTGGAAAACACTTAAAATCTACAACAAGCAAGTTAATAACGAATATGACCTATTTGTTGTAATAGTGTTAAAAAGGTTTATAACAGTAATACTATTAACAAATAATTATTTATAAAATAAAATTAATATTATTAAAAATTAAAAAATAATAATAAAAACTAATATGAGATTAAATTCTAAATTTTTTAAACATTTAATATTGTAGAAAGAATTAATAATTAATACTACGCCTAACATTAACATATCAAGCTCATCAAAAAATAAAAAATAATAAAATTGTCATATATGTTTCTTGTATATACCTAAATTTTGACTGTCAGAAGTGACAGCTGCCAAACACATGTTTTTGCAGATCATTTGGTTCGGCGTAGGGATACATAATTTGGTCTTGTAACTTTGTAAAGCTGTCAGCAGTCAGCTGTCAGTCAGCACCAAAGAAGTCATGGGGCTACTGTAGGCTTGTAAATTTACTAACACTTATTTTTACATATACCAACATGATTCCATCAAAAACCACATACATTAAAACCTCATTAAACCGAACCTAGGTAATCTGAAGTTTCGGATAATCCAAACATATCTTCGGAAAACGGTGAAAATAATTAAGTCAAAATGAAATAGATGTTATTGGTTAAATAGCTCAAAGTTAAAAGAGAATCGTAAGAAACAGTGATAGATAATAATAAATATATGTTATTGGTTAACAAACTCAAAGTTAAAAGATAATTGTAGGAAACAGTTGATATCCGAAAATATTATTATTATTATTATTAGCACCGCGTCTTACTACCCGTTCGGGTTATACGCACTTACGCTAATGTGTAATGGTAGGGTGATTGTGAGATGAAATGAAGGACCTACAGTTTAACGTGGAATCCGAACCACGGTGGAGGCCTGGTATTCCCCACATTCACAAGATATCTTGTCAGAGGTGAAGGAAGGGTTTAGTAATCAGATAAACCTTTGCCGGGACCGAGGATTGAACCCGGCCGCCAGCATAGAAGTCTGACACCTTACCCCTAGACCACCAGGTCACCTACGATATCCGAAAATAAATGTTTAATATTTACATGTTGTAGTCAACACAATGTGTTTTCCTGTAACTATAGATAATTACAGTGCATATCACGTGTTCTATATCAATTAAATAAATGAATATTTGATTAAATTCATTCAACTGTAATTTTAAATTCTTGAAAATACTGTATCCCTGTATTATCCCGGTTAATCCAAACAAGCTTCGGTCCTAATTAGTTCTTATTAACCAGGTTCTATGTATTCAATTGTGAGTTACCCCTGTGAACGAGCATAGCTTTGTTTGAAGCTGAAACGTGGACCCTAACAATAAAGGATAATAAATATTTGGAAAGCTTTTAGACGTGGTGCTGGAGGAGAAAAAAAAGGATAGAGTGGACAGATCGTGTGACCAAAGAAAAAGTTATAAAGAGAGTAATTTTAAACATAACCATTCTGCAGGTGATCGAAATAAGGACAGCTAGATGAATCACATTATGAGCATCGCGTATTACTACCCGTGCGGGTTATACGCTTACCTACTAATTACGCTAATGGGTTTAGGGATTAGGGAGGTTATATTTAGATAAACATCATCCGCGTGTGCGTGTATGAAGGGTTAAAAACCATTTTTCAAAAATGCAGTACACTCGGCCAAGATTCGAGCCTCAATCTCCCTGTCAACGGCAGTGTAGTCCACTATGAGAGTAGCGCGTTAGACCACGTGATGACCGAAGCGGGTAGTAATGCTTATTGAGTGACGTCATAGAAGGCAGAGCGGAAGTGAAAAAGACCAGGAAAACAAGAATTGCAACTGATCGATCAACTCGAACAAGGAAAGAATATGAACGTTCAGGAGATTAAATAATGAATGAACTGATAAGGATAAACTGGAAGACTCTATACGGATAAGGCAATGGATCTATCGAAAGACAGAACACCTAATAATAATAATAATAATAATAATAATAATACTCCCACTTTTTCCAAGCCTCGTTCTGTCGTGGGAAAATGATATCATGTTTGGTGGCAGCGGTGGGATCTAATTATCATCGGACGAACAACGAAGGACAATGGCCCATGACAGGGCGGCCCACCCCTAACATAGAGTGTTGTTTCGTTAAGTATTTTTACGCTTGATACCTCCTGATTCTGGTGTAGTGATATACAGGTGGGGCAGAAACAATTAGACGATTCATGCCGAGGAAAGCTATAACCAACGTGCTGAGGTTTGACTGACGTTTGGTGGAACTCACCCGAGTGAAATTATCTTCAAAAGTGTAGTATGAAGCGTATGTAATATCCCTACCCTAGATTGGGATGTTTATTTAAAACTAACATAACATTGTTGCAACTACGTGACCGAAAGAACTGGGCTAGCTAACTTGTTATGATGTGTTAGTAAACATTAGGAAAGAACGCTGACAACTCATAACAACTTGTTCCCGTTGTGCTCGGCAACTGGGCCGAATTGAACTATAAAGTGTTTTGATTTAGTATTATCGCGGCTGACACTCTCAGAGGCAGACACTCTGTTCATCATCCGGTACTTGTGCTAGAGGGTAACCGTCGTGCCCAGGGTACCGGGTACGAGTCTCTATTGTGGGTCGTGAGCGGTGTCAGTCGAGTCAGTAGTTAGGTATTCCTCCGTAAGCCAGTTCTTTCCCGAGCGCATACGTCAAAGTTATAATATCATTCTGTAACATATTTTAAAATCACACATTTTTGTAGTAGCTCGTAGTGCTGCTAATAAGCCCAAAAAACCAAAGTCTCCTATAATTTCGAACCCAACCATCTATCTTGTGACCGTCTGTACCCTTCCCCGCAAGCTATCCCGACAGATTAGGCCACGGAAAGGGGGGCGGCGACATTTGCTTTTATTTAGCTAGTAAATATTTACTTTTCAACTAAAGTGTCCATTTTCAAGTTACTAATCTTCTAATTGTTTGCCCCCCACACTCCTAAACGCGTCACCTCACTGACGAACGTTTAACCTTTCTTCTGCGACTGATATATTCACGCTACATCCCAGAGGACACGCATTTGTTCAAAAGGCTTAACAGCAGGCGTTGCTTTATACCCTGTGGGTAAATCGCTAGACGCTTGAGTTTCCCCCCCCTCGCACTGGGGTGGCTACATTTCAACCCCCTGTTACTCACCCCAGTATGGTCAGGTACACAGTTGTATTCTGTCTGAAACTAGCACATCGCTGATACTCCTCCTCATCCTGGGCCCTTAGCAGCTTGTACTTGCTAGTGCATGACAAAAGCTTAGGTCACACTTTCACCGAAAATAGAAAGCAGAATCTTCTCGAGTGTCTAATCAATTCACATCCCAGTAGAAAGACCCATAATGCTTTGCAACACAAACTAGAAACAGCTGATTACCGATATGTTTTTGTTTCCTAGCGGATTAACAGATCTTTAAGATTACTACGACGGTTGATGTTTTCAAATTATTGTGTTCTGTAGTGAAACAAATCAACACGAAACAAGAACTATACATGTGATTTCGGTTCAACAAGTTATTTTCAATAGTTTCACAACAGTAACTATCTTTCTAGGCGCGTGGGCACTGATTGAGTCTGTGTTTTTTTTTTAAATTTGATGGGTTCTTCCCAAGCTGATGTGACACACAAAAAAAGAAAAGCTGAAGTTATTTCAAGTCACGCCAGACTACGCCGAAATCATGTGATTGGTTTAGAGTCTGTTACATCCTTAAGTTTTTGATTCTGCTTCGGATTCTTGACAAACTTTTGAATCCACATTAGTCAACATACCCCAAATTAACACATGGAAATTGGGATATTTAAATATAAATAAGATACCTGACGTATCTCCAGTCAGAAAGTCCATTATGTCGACACTTTAGTCACCTTCAAGCCTGTTTTGTCAGCTGATAAAATGCCAACAACGAATCATTAACGTGAACCTAAACTGTAACTCAAATATGTCACGTATAAACACGAAACTTAGCCGGGAAATTCACTGTCGGAATAAATTCATTCTCTTCGTTCACACAAACATTAATAATAACTCCTCTCAATCTGTTTAACAGTCAGTTATAGATTTAAAAGCGTTAACTGAAATGATTTTATTCATGTTCATACATTGACAAAACATGGTCGCCTTTTAAATCGGTTTGTGTAAGTTACCTATTTAGAATTTACTTATTACTGACATATACACTCTTAAATCCAGCTCTGGTCATTTTTAATGTTTACAACAAATTAATTATTTATTCTAGTATGGGCTAGAGCAAGTTGTTAATTTCATTGACCCGTCTCAGTCTCACTTATGGCTCTGACAAATATGAACCTGGCAGAGGTGTTAACGGTGCTAGTAATGACATTTAATATACAGCCAGTCGCTGTGATTAGAGGAGTGAAACTGTCGCTAATAGGCTGCTCGGTGTATGCATTTCAGTGGGGTGCAACAGTATCCTCTGACTCGGTGAGGAAATCAACAGAAAGCGTACTCAACTCTCATTTCAGTGGGGTGCAACAGTATCCTCTGACTCGGTGAGGAAATCAACAGAAAGCTTACTCAACTCTCATTTCAGTGGGGTGCAACAGTATCCTCTGACTCGGTGAGGAAATCAACAGAAAGCTTACTCAACTCTCATTTCAGTGGGGTGCAACAGTATCCTCTGACTCGGTGAGGAAATCAACAGAAAGCTTACTCAACTCTCATTTCAGTGGGGTGCAACAGTATCCTCTGACTCGGTGAGGAAATCAACAGGAAGCTTACTCAACTCTCATTTCAGTGGGGTGCAACAGTATCCTCTGACTCGGTGAGGAAATCAACAGGAAGCTTACTCAACTCTCATTTCAGTGGGGTGCAACAGTATCCTCTGACTCGGTGAGGAAATCAACAGGAAGCTTACTCAACTCTCATTTCAGTGGGGTGCAACAGTATCCTCTGACTCGGTGAGGAAATCAACAGGAAGCTTACTCAACTCTCATTTCAGTGGGGTGCAACAGTATCCTCTGACTCGGTGAGGAAATCAACAGAAAGCTTACTCAACTCTCATTTCAGTGGGGTGCAACAGTATCCTCTGACTCGGTGAGGAAATCAACAGGAAGCTTACTCAACTCTCATTTCAGTGGGGTGCAACAGTATCCTCTGACTCGGTGAGGAAATCAACAGAAAGCTTACTCAACTCTCATTTCAGTGGGGTGCAACAGTATCCTCTGACTCGGTGAGGAAATCAACAGAAAGCTTACTCAACTCTCATTTCAGTGGGGTGCAACAGTATCCTCTGACTCGGTGAGGAAATCAACAGAAAGCTTACTCAACTCTCATTTCAATGGGGTGCAACAGTATCCTCTGACTCGGTGAGGAAATCAACAGAAAGCTTACTCAACTCTCATTTCAGTGGGGTGCAACAGTATCCTCTGACTCGGTGAGGAAATCAACAGGAAGCTTACTCAACTCTCATTTCAGTGGGGTGCAACAGTATCCTCTGACTCGGTGAGGAAATCAACAGAAAGCTTACTCAACTCTCATTTCAGTGGGGTGCAACAGTATCCTCTGACTCGGTGAGGAAATCAACAGAAAGCTTACTCAACTCTCATTTCAGTGGGGTGCAACAGTATCCTCTGACTCGGTGAGGAAATCAACAGAAAGCTTACTCAACTCTCATTTCAATGGGGTGCAACAGTATCCTCTGACTCGGTGAGGAAATCAACAGAAAGCTTACTCAACTCTCATTTCAGTGGGGTGCAACAGTATCCTCTGACTCGGTGAGGAAATCAACAGGAAGCTTACTCAACTCTCATTTCAGTGGGGTGCAACAGTATCCTCTGACTCGGTGAGGAAATCAACAGAAAGCTTACTCAACTCTCATTTCAGTGGGGTGCAACAGTATCCTCTGACTCGGTGAGGAAATCAACAGAAAGCTTACTCAACTCTCATTTCAGTGGGGTGCAACAGTATCCTCTGACTCGGTGAGGAAATCAACAGGAAGCTTACTCAACTCTCATTTCAGTGGGGTGCAACAGTATCCTCTGACTCGGTGAGGAAATCAACAGAAAGCTTACTCAACTCTCATTTCAGTGGGGTGCAACAGTATCCTCTGACTCGGTGAGGAAATCAACAGAAAGCTTACTCAACTCTCATTTCAGTGGGGTGCAACAGTATCCTCTGACTCGGTGAGGAAATCAACCGAAAGCTTACTCAACTCTCATTTCAGTGGGGTGCAACAGTATCCTCTGACTCGGTGAGGAAATCAACAGAAAGCTTACTCAACTCTCATTTCAGTGGGGTGCAACAGTATCCTCTGACTCGGTGAGGAAATCAACAGAAAGCTTACTCAACTCTCATTTCAGTGGGGTGCAACAGTATCCTCTGACTCGGTGAGGAAATCAACAGGAAGCTTACTCAACTCTCATTTCAGTGGGGTGCAACAGTATCCTCTGACTCGGTGAGGAAATCAACAGAAAGCTTACTCAACTCTCATTTCAGTGGGGTGCAACAGTATCCTCTGACTCGGTGAGGAAATCAACAGAAAGCTTACTCAACTCTCATTTCAGTGGGGTGCAACAGTATCCTCTGACTCGGTGAGGAAATCAACAGGAAGCTTACTCAACTCTCATTTCAGTGGGGTGCAACAGTATCCTCTGACTCGGTGAGGAAATCAACAGAAAGCTTACTCAACTCTCATTTCAGTGGGGTGCAACAGTATCCTCTGACTCGGTGAGGAAATCAACAGAAAGCTTACTCAACTCTCATTTCAGTGGGGTGCAACAGTATCCTCTGACTCGGTGAGGAAATCAACAGAAAGCTTACTCAACTCTCATTTCAGTGGGGTGCAACAGTATCCTCTGACTCGGTGAGGAAATCAACAGAAAGCTTACTCAACTCTCATTTCAGTGGGGTGCAACAGTATCCTCTGACTCGGTGAGGAAATCAACAGGAAGCGTACTCAACTCTCATTTCAGTGGGGTGCAACAGTATCCTCTGACTCGGTGAGGAAATCAACAGAAAGCTTACTCAACTCTCATTTCAGTGGGGTGCAACAGTATCCTCTGACTCGGTGAGGAAATCAACAGAAAGCTTACTCAACTCTCATTTCAGTGGGGTGCAACAGTATCCTCTGACTCGGTGAGGAAATCAACAGGAAGCGTACTCAACTCTCATTTCAGTGGGGTGCAACAGTATCCTCTGACTCGGTGAGGAAATCAACAGAAAGCTTACTCAACTCTCATTTCAGTGGGGTGCAACAGTATCCTCTGACTCGGTGAGGAAATCAACAGAAGCTTACTCAACTCTCATTTCAGTGGGGTGCAACAGTATCCTCTGATTCGGTGAGGAAATCAACAGAAAGCTTACTCAACTCTCATTTCAGTGGGGTGCAACAGTATCCTCTGACTCGGTGAGGAAATCAACAGAAAGCTTACTCAACTCTCATTTCAGTGGGGTGCAACAGTATCCTCTGACTCGGTGAGGAAATCAACAGGAAGCGTACTCAACTCTCATTTCAGTGGGGTGCAACAGTATCCTCTGACTCGGTGAGGAAATCAACAGAAAGCTTACTCAACTCTCATTTTCCTGTGTCTAGGCTTTACGGCTGACGATGGAACTGTTGAGGGTCCAACCAACCCTCGGGTTGAGTACTATATACACATATATTATACTCCTTGCCTCCATCTGTATCATGTCCTGCAGACATATATACTCCTTGCCTCTATCTGTATCATGTCCTGCAGACATATATACTCCTTGCCTCCATCTGTGCCATGTCCTGCAGATATATATACTCCTTGCCTCCATCTGTATCATGTCCTGCAGATATATATACTCCTTGCCTCTATCTGTCCCGTGTCCTGCAGATATATATACTCCTTGCCTCCATCTGTGCCGTGTCCTGCAGGTGATCTATATTCATATATTCCTAATTGACAGGCGATGACAGAATAGATGGATGTCGGACCCGAAAGATGCTGAGGAACATCTTCCCCGCACGCGTGCCATGAATCACCGAACAGAGTGAAGACGTTTCAATATTTCATAGGAGGGTAGAGGCCGCTCCATTAATCACAGGTGTTTGCTCGGATCGAGAGAAGGGATAGGACTTGCCGCCATTACCGGGCCACCCTCCTTCCATTCGTCACTGTCACCTTCTCTGGCGGACCTGGATCAACATCGACCTGCTGAACGATACACTCGGACGAGAGCAGTGAGGCGCTAGCTTCTAGTCTCTGTTACTGTTGTAGGCTGTCAGTGGAGACAAGGTCCACACTACACTAGAGTCAGGAGGTCCCAGGTGCTAGACAAGGTCCACACTACACTAGAGTCAGGAGGTCCCAGGTGCTATACTAGGTCCACACTACACTAGAGTCAGGAGGTCCCAGGTGCTAGACAAGGTCCACACTACACTAGAGTCAGGAGGTCCCAGGTGCTAGACAAGTTCCACACTACACTAGAGTCAGGAGGTCCCAGGTGCTAGACAAGGTTCACACTACACTATAATCAGGAGGTCCAGGTGCTAGACAAGGTCCACACTACACTAGAGTCAGGAGGTCCAGGTGCTAGACAAGGTCCACACTACACTAGAGTCAGGAGGTCCCAGGTGCTAGACAAGGTCCACACTACACTAGAGTCAGGAGGTCCCAGGTGCTAGACAAGGTCCACACTACACTAGAGTCAGGAGGTCCCAGGTGCTAGACAAGGTCCACACTACACTAGAGTCAGGAGGTCCCAGGTGCTATACTAGGTCCACACTACACTAGAGTCAGGAGGTCCCAGGTGCTAGACAAGTTCCACACTACACTATAATCAGGAGGTCCCAGGTACATTCATACTGACTAATGGTTTAGTAGATGTAAAGTCAAGTACCTCATCTTTAGCTTTAATTAACTCGTCCTCTGGAATTTCCAAAACGTATGGTTTAATAAACATGATAAAATAAATAAAGATAATGTTAATCTATTGCAATTAGTCCCGTGTTTAACAAGAATGAGATATTCAAGGACAGGTCCCGCCATCAGTTGAGGTCGTTTATCGTGTTTATAACCGAACCCACCCGGAAAATAGGAGTTAGGAGGGAGCTGCCTATCCCGATCAGGTTAACACTCACTCAACCGAGCTGCCCCTGCAATTTCCAGGTCAGCCTACCCTCCATACATAAAGTATTCATGGCGAACTGGTGTTACCGCTAGCGATCAAGATCTGTGTAATCGAGTTAAAACACCTGGAGAACTCTGTTATCTGTCATCTGTTATTCATCAGCTGGTCGGTAGGATGTACCCTCAGACCAAACTCTCAACTATCGCTCGGTACAGCCAACGCACACAATTTACCGTTTAATTTACCTTTAATTTATTTTTACGGAAAATGTTTCAAATAGTTTTCTTTTTATGGAAAAGAGATTTACAGTTAGGCCTTTTGTGACTGGAACGAATGTAATAAATATAGGACAAGTTTTAATATTTCCACCTCAGTTTAATTTATCTCAAGGTCGTTAACACCAGAAACATTATTAAATTGGTTACAATAAATTAATAACAGAGATTACAGTTCTATCACTCTCACGTATAGACTACAGCGCTTGGTGGTTGAATGTGTCACTAACGTCGGGTCTGCTGTAGACCAGATTTGTTAATATTTCAATATTGCAATACATCCCCTTCCCTGGAATTCAATCATCTGAAAATATTCGACGAAATATTTTCATTTGTGATCGTCTATGTATTGTTAGTATTGGGTATTTTCTAAATACTCCCCACCCACCCCCTTCAACCCGTCCTACAACCCGTCCTACAACCCGCTATTCTTATGTATATGTTGCGGATAGTGTCGAGACTAGCCAGAAAGACTTGGATAACGTGGGGTAATACTTGTATTTTATTATTTTATTATTATTATTATTATTATTATTTAGCATCACCTCTTACTATCCGCTCGGGTTATCCACTTAAGTACTAATTACGATAATGGGTTAGGAATTGGGATGTTTGAATTTAGAGAAATTGACCCCTCATTTGCGTGAAGGGAAAGTGTAAAACCATTTAGGAACACCCCCTCCCGCCCAATTAACCCGACCGAAATTCTGGCCTCAATCTTCCCCGTCCTCGGCAGTCTAGCTTAACATGATACTAACGCGTTAGCTGACTACACCACCAAGGCGGGTATTCATATTTGTAAAAAATTGCAAGTTTCAATACGTATTTTATTTTGAAACAATATTTCGACATTGGACGATATATTGGTTAGTAGCAGTGCACTAACATATGAAATGCCTAATTTTATGCTTTATTTTCCATTAACCTAGCCTAACTTAAACTAATCTAACGTAGCCTAAGCTCACCTAAGTTAATCTAAGTCAACCTAGCCTAACCTAACCTAACCTAACCTAACCAACCCAGCCTCAGTCATAGAAATTGCCAGTATCTAAGTGCGGATGGATAATATCAATATTATCTGGATGTACTCCAAAAAACATTATTCAATCACATATCAGTCAACATTATCTACGTATTTAGGATGGCATCAACATTATCTGGATAATGTTGACTTTATCCGGGTTCGGACTTTATCAGCAGCATATATATGTAATATTATCAGAGCCTTCACCCACCTATCAAGCTGCAAGCCACCCCTGCTCTAGATCTAGGAGACTAGCGCCGTGAAACCTGTGTAGGCAACCTGTCATTCACCCCTGAAGCAAGATTTGATAGTTTGTACCTGATTGTGTGTGAAAAGGAGCTTACAACGCTAGCAGATATCTAAACACATTAATTTACTAAATAACGTGTTTTAAATGTGTATATAAAGAAATGTCCATTCAAACCACACCTAATTCATTATTATGATCCAAGTCATCGTTGCACACACAAAATAATCCTCACTTTACATAAAAATGTCGAGGTACCAGAATAATAACCTCGCGTCTCACATGTGTTCCATGTATTGATCAGGCGAGTAACAGACGACGCTTGATATGCGTACTTTTACTGTTTAGAGCTAAACTGCCAGGCACGACCCTAGCGGCGAGGCTGTCAAACAACTACCAACACCGGATGTGGACTCTGTGTTCTGTCGGTAATAGCCCACACAACATCCTCTTGGTCACCTTGAGAACAAGACACGTGGCTCTTGTTTATAACACAGGGGTGTAACAACTGTCACAAGACACGTGGCTCTTGTTTACAACACAGGGGTGTAACAACTGTCACAATACACGTGGCTCTTGTTTACAACACAAGGGTGTAACAACTGTCACAAGACACGTGGCTCTTGTTTACAACACAGGGGTGTAACAACTGTCACAAGACACGTGGCTCTTGTTTAGAATACAAGGATGTAACAACTGTCACAAGACACGTGGCTCTTGTTTACAACACAAGGATGTAACAACTGTCACATGACACGTGGCTCTTGTTTACAGCACAAGGGTGTAACAACTGTCACAAGACACGTGGCTCTTGTTTACAACACAGGGGTGTAACAACTGTCACAAGACACGTGGCTCTTGTTTATAATACAAGGGTGTAACAACTGTCACAAGACACGTGGCTCTTGTTTAGAATACAAGGGTGTAACAACTGTCACAAGACACGTGGCTCTTGTTTACAACACAGGGGTGTAACAACTGTCACAAGACACGTGGCTCTTGTTTACAACACAGGGGTGTAACAACTGTCACAAGACACGTGGCTCTTGTTTACAACACAAGGGTGTAACAACTGTCACAAGACACGTGGCTCTTGTTTACAACACAGGGGTGTAACAACTGTCACAAGACACGTGGCTCTTGTTTACAACACAGGGGTGTAACAACTGTCACAAGACACGTGGCTCTTGTTTAGAATACAAGGGTGTAACAACTGTCACAAGACACGTGGCTCTTGTTTATAACACAAGGGTGTAACAACTGTCACAAGACACGTGGCTCTTGTTTACAACACAGGGTTGTAACAACTGTCACAAGACACGTGGCTCTTGTTTACAGAACCAGGGTGTAACAACTGTCACAAGACACGTGGCTCTTGTTTACAACACAAGGATGTAACAACTGTCACAAGACACGTGGCTCTTGTTTACAACACAAGGGTGTAACAACTGTCACAAGACACGTGGCTCTTATTTACAACACAAGGGTGTAACAACTGTCACAAGACACGTGGCTCTTGTTTACAGCACAAGGGTGTAACAACTGTCACAAGACACGTGGCTCTTGTTTACAACACAGGGGTGTAACAACTGTCACAAGACACGTGGCTCTTGTTTAGAATACAAGGGTGTAACAACTGTCACAAGACACGTGGCTCTTGTTTATAACACAAGGGTGTAACAACTGTCACAAGACACGTGGCTCTTGTTTACAGCACAAGGGTGTAACAACTGTCACAAGACACGTGGCTCTTGTTTACAACACAGGGGTGTAACAACTGTCACAAGACACGTGGCTCTTGTTTACAGCACAAGGGTGTAACAACTGTCACAAGACACGTGGCTCTTGTTTACAACACAGGGGTGTAACAACTGTCACAAGACACGTGGCTCTTGTTTACAACACAAGGGTGTAACAACTGTCACAAGACACGTGGCTCTTGTTTACAACACAGGGGTGTAACAACTGTCACAAGACACGTGGCTCTTGTTTAGAATACAAGGGTGTAACAACTGTCACAAGACACGTGGCTCTTGTTTAGAATACAAGGGTGTAACAACTGTCACAAGACACGTGGCTCTTGTTTACAACACAGGGGTGTAACAACTGTCACAAGACACGTGGCTCTTGTTTACAACACAAGGGTGTAACAACTGTCACAAGACACGTGGCTCTTGTTTACAACACAGGGGTGTAACAACTGTCACAAGACACGTGGCTCTTGTTTAGAATACAAGGGTGTAACAACTGTCACAAGACACGTGGCTCTTGTTTACAACACAGGGGTGTAACAACTGTCACAAGACACGTGGCTCTTGTTTAGAATACAAGGGTTGTAACAACTGTCACAAGACACGTGGCTCTTGTTTAGAATACAAGGGTGTAACAACTGTCACAAGACACGTGGCTCTTGTTTACAACACAGGGGTGTAACAACTGTCACAAGACACGTGGCTCTTGTTTAGAATACAAGGGTTGTAACAACTGTCACAAGACACGTGGCTCTTGTTTACAGCACAAGGGTGTAACAACTGTCACAAGACACGTGGCTCTTGTTTACAACACAGGGGTGTAACAACTGTCACAAGACACGTGGCTCTTGTTTAGAATACAAGGGTGTAACAACTGTCACAAGACACGTGGCTCTTGTTTAGAATACAAGGGTGTAACAACTGTCACAAGACACGTGGCTCTTGTTTACAACACAGGGGTGTAACAACTGTCACAAGACACGTGGCTCTTGTTTACAACACAAGGGTTGTAACAACTGTCACAAGACACGTGGCTTTGTTTACAACACAGGGGTGTAACAACTGTCACAAGACACGTGGCTCTTGTTTAGAATACAAGGGTGTAACAACTGTCACAAGACACGTGGCTCTTGTTTAGAATACAAGGGTGTGTAACAACTGTCACAAGACACGTGGCTCTTGTTTACAACACAAGGGTGTAACAACTGTCACAAGACACGTGGCTCTTGTTTACAGCACAAGGGTGTAACAACTGTCACAAGACACGTGGCTCTTGTTTACAACACAGGGGTGTAACAATTGTCACAAGACACGTGGCTCTTGTTTACAGAACCAGGGTAAGGGTTGAGCACGCTCTTAATGTCAAACATCCATCGGACTCTCTGAGATTGAGATAGATTTTCTAAAGCGCTCATTTGTTCATTTAAGACGCGTACTCTACAATATTAACTTCACCTAAATGTGGATGCATTTACTCTATATTTTAAATTCATTATGGTCATTAAATTCTTATATTCCGGACGTGTAATAAGAAGTGGTGTAAACAAACACACAAACAAGAAATAGATGGTTTTAGGGAATTTATTAAAACAAAAATAAAAAAATACTTCCTTGGAAAAGAACATTCAAAATTTAACACGTAGGATTAAGGATCTAACCCGCCTCGGTGGCGCAGTTGGCTAACGCGCTTGTCGTGTTGAGCTCAACTGCTGAGGACGGGGAGATCGAGGTTCAAATCTCGGTCGGGTGAACTAGGGGTGGTTTTTCCTAAATGGTTTTCCACTTTCTCTCCACGCAAATGCGGGTTCACTTCCTCTAATTCAACCTTCCCAATTCTTAATCCATTAACGTAATTAGTACTTAAAGCGTATAACCCGAACGGGTAGTAAGACGCAGTGCTAAATATTATTATTATTATTATTATTATTATTATTATTATTAAGGATCTATAGGTTTTTTTAACCCTCCAAATAAAAACATAAATGTTCAACAATGTTTATCAAATAGTTAGTTTTTTAATCCCTTTAACTACCCGGATACTTGCAATAATCGAGGAGGAAGGCATAATTTAGAGGAATTGTTCCCTCGTTCGCTTATAGGGAGAGTGTAAGTCATTTAGAGTAAAACTTCGTAAATAGCTCGAGATATTAACAGTTAAGATTATTTCATTTTACACATTTATTGATGAAAAATGATAGTATGACAAAATAGCACATTCTTTCTTGTATAGTTTTTATTATTTTCAAAAATAAGCCACTAGTACACTACCTTAAACCAAATTTTTACCCCCAAAAATTTGTACAATGCTATTTGTCATCCCAAATACTCCTCATTTCAATTTAAACAAAATCGTCGGATCAATATTTGAAAAATTTCAAATTTTCAGAAAATCAGTTTTTAATAAACTACTTAAAATTATATGTTTTAAGATCCATTACTTTCTCTCTGTATGGTAAATTAAGAAACAAATGAGATGTTTTAAGATCCATTACTTTCTCTCTGTTTGGTAAATTAAGAAACAAATGAGATGTTTTAAGATCCATTACTTTCTCTCTGTTTGGTAAATTAAGAAACAAATGAGATGTTTTAAGATCCATTACTTTCTCTCTGTATGGTAAATTAAGAAACAAATGAGATTGATTTTAAAACGTGACATAAACACATATAATTTTTATATTACTATAACACTATCTGCTTCTGTGGTAAAATGGTATAAAGCGTCACTCTTGCAATAGAATGGCCTTTCGATAATGGAGAGATCGGGATTTGAACCCTGGTAGGGCATAGATAAGGTGCTTTATACTTTCTTTCCACGATCCCTATTCAAATTCTAGTACACTTTTTATAAATTCAACCTTCCGCATCCCTAAAACATTGCAATTAGTATATATGTGGATTACTTAGACGGGCAGTAAGATGTGGTAGTAAAATAAAAATTATATATCTTTTAATGTGTGTGAAGTGGCCTTGTAATTATCCCAATATTTGATTAAATAAAATATCCCAGTGATTAAACATTTTCTTAAGAAACGGAGTTCCTGGTATATTTTAAAGGGAGATTATTTTCTTTATAATCTTTATAATATTTTAAAGGTAACAGTATTCCTAATAATAAAGGGTAGTCATTTTTCTTTATATTATTGTTAGTAAAAAAAAAGCCACTCTGTTCGCGAAACTACTAGTTTATTAGTTGTAATATGAGAAGCTTGCGTAGTAAGCTGCGCCTGGGACAAAGCAGCCGGCTACACACCGAGTCAGGTGAACCAGCCTTCTGGCTAAGAGACTCTCCCCTACTAATAAAACCAACAACCAAATCCCGCCTCAAACGGTCATAAAGAGACAGCCAAATCCCACCTCAAACGGTCATAAAGCGGTGTTCCAAAAAGTGCCGTAGTAAAAGCTCCTCTGGCCTATTTCCTCCCCGTCCAACCCCTTAACTAGCTGGGGAGGCGCCAATGTGGACACGGGCCAAATTCGAGGGGGGGGGGGAGGAAAGGACATGGGTCATCAAGCCCCCATTATCTCTGTAGTCTCGACTTGACCCCCGGACATGTTATAGCTTCATATTAGGAATTGGTTTTTATCTCTGCTCTTAGTATAGGAGAGGAGTGTCATCGCCAGAACAGATTAGCTCCTGCCGACATTTCTACGTGAACTGCAACTTTTACATGTGTGTAGGGTTGCATCCTTGTCATCCTGCAGGGATATCAGAATGTACTCTTATTACATCCAAGTTCTAATCAATGTTATAGCATAAGCCATGACCCCAATTTTCCTACGATTTAACACATCTGACAGATATTAAAAGTTAATAGATCTACTTTGTCGTATTCATACGTCAAGTCATGTTATCTGCAGCTGCCACTCTTGATAGATATTACAAATATCTATACACTAATTTTAATAATATTGTAAAATAATATCAATGTTGAAGGCAAAAAATATGTTTGTACTTTCTTAGGTAAGTCCTTAAAATGTTCATCAGGGCCTGTCCTTATAGTACATAAGGCTTTTTTTTTCCATAATTTTGACCCCCCTTCTCCCTTTTCCCCACACGTTATAGGGATCCTAAGATTTTTCCGTCTAGCTTACGTAGTTTCTTATGATTTGGTAAATTATATAATTTTAATCGTTTAGTTATTTTTAGACACAAAGATTGATAGTAAAACTAAGTGATATGAAACTTAAGAATACTTTAATTTAAGTAACCCATAAGTAAATTACTTTTTATAATTAATATATTTATTTTCTGACAATTTTTTCCTAGGATTTGTCTCATTATAAACATTAATAAAAAAAAACCTGGAGTAAGACATTTTCTGACCCCCCCTCCCCCTTTGTAAGACTGAACCTCGCTCACCCCCTAAACCCCCATGTAATTTAAGAACGGCTCCTTAGTAAGAAAATACAAGTGAAAAGCTAGTAATGGCCACAACAGGTAAAGAACAGCTCCGAGAAAAAGTGACACAAGTCTCTCCTAAATAAAACCTGATTTTTATAGGAAGCCCAATTCTAAACACCGACATTGATTGAAAGTCACTCATATTTTACATTCTAGAAATATGTATTGTTTGATATATTAATTATAGAGTTACCAGTTTCATTGGCCACGTGGTCTAGCACGCAAGTCTCGCAGTAGACTAGACTGCCGATGATGGGAAGATTGAGGCTATGATCGCATTGAGCGCGGTTTTTCCAAAATGGTTTTCCACTCCTCCTCCACGCAAATGTAAGTAGGCTACACTTCTTCAAAATATAGCCTTGCTAGTCCCTAAAACCATTGCGCATGTACCTACAAATAAGATACAAGCAGACAACTGAGTCTACTGTTGGGAAATGATTTGAAATAACTCATTAAGTGGGAAGCGCATGCGTTGTTCATGTCACGTGATTTGTTTCACGTGACATAAATTTGTGATAATAATCTAAAACATATGTTTATCCACTATAAAATTAATTACGTTGATAATCAACGGTTTTAAGTTTGTGTTGCAAAGCAATTATGGGTCCTCAATTTTCAGTGAACATTTGAATCAAGTTTCTGATCACTCAGTTTGATAAAATGTTGTCTTTTTAATATCTTGTGTTCCCCCTCGCCCCTGGGATTGAAGGTGGGTGACGTCAGCTCTGCACCCTCTGCAGAGGTCATCATTGACCCTCTGACCTTTGTGTCTCGGAGAGACAAAGACGACCGCTGACAGCATCTTCATCGTCGGGAAGTGACATTTAGCCGAAACAGATTCTTTCTCAGGAGGTTGTGTGACGACCCTGATACAGTGAACTGGGACATTTTGTTCCACCACTCTCTCCAAGCGAATATTATTGAATTATCCCTGTAATAAGTTGTTCCAACAGCACCTCACTCCTCATATGGGTTTCCTGCATTTAACTACACTGGGGGGATAGTGGATGAGGAAGGTATGAAATGAGTGAAAATGTTTTAGAATTTACATAGAAGAAAGGGTGGTAAACAATTTAGTAAAAAAAACCTCAGTAAATATCTCCCTGCCACCAGCAAATTTAGACTATACGAGCTTGACGTTTATTCATCGTGTCCACCGATCCAAGTATTACGTATGTCAATAACTACATGGCCATGTTAGCAGTTACCCGTTTCGGCGGACGAATGCTCTAAGGCAGGGCCGGAAATTGGTCGATCGTGATCGATCGGTCGATATCGGGGAAGTTTTCACTCGATCACATAATAAAACTACTACATCGTCATTAAAAATCTAAATTCGAATCTTCAGAGCTCGCAAAGTGATCAAGTACTTTAAAATAATGTTCTAGTAGTGTGAGAAAACTTACCTTGTTCGACCAAAATCGGTAATAATAAGAAAATCAATTACTTAATATTATATTTATATTTATATATTTTATTTTTCTAGGTTTGTGGGGAGATAAGCATTCGAGGGAAGGTTGAATTTATGGAATAAATAGAAAATATATGGACAAAAAAAAATGCCAAAGTAGAATGGAAAAACAATGAGTGATCTCGGGAGCTTTGGTAAGTTTATCAGGTTCGTTAAAAGTTTGCCACCTCGCGCTTTTAAGGCGTCACTCTTAATAAACTGAGCTTCCAATGACGGGGTTCGAATCACAATAAGTTTTACCAATGGTGTGGGTTCACACTTTCCCTCCACACAAAGATGGCTACACTTACACTAAATTAAGCCCCACACATCCTTAACACATTAGAGTAATTAGCATATCTGCTTGTTCAACATCTTAGCTCAGTCAATATCGTGTCTGCCTACTGAGCTAAGGGTCCCGGGTTCATTTCCCGACATGACCGAAAATTTATCATTGATGGAAATATGGGTTTACCCTTTCACAGTGATGAATTAACGGCTGGGGACTGGATGTTGTGCCTGTCCTAATCTTAAGACATGACAGGCCTAGCCAGCCGGTAGTGTAAAATATATAGCTTGAATAAATAACTGACCACAGGCTGGAAACGGTCATGGATAGGAAATAAAAGTACATCTGCGTATACTAAGAGCGGGTAGTAAGACGTGGTGCTAAGAACAAACATCTGCTAAGTGTGAAATGATATTCACACACCACACACACAATTCTGTAACTAGTACTCTTTATTGTATAACATGTATTTTCGTTGATCGGTTGAGCCGGGATTCAAACCGAGTTCCTTGTAGCCGTATCTTGTATCCTCTTCTCAGCTTGACCGTGAAATAGCAGTCCACCTCTTGCAGCTCCTCAGGCCCGCCGACAGGAAGGACACGGTATCTCCTGAGGACACTCGCCAGGACTATTTGAGCTGCAGCATGGCTGTTCCTGCGCCACGCACCCCCGGGCCCCCCCGGAGAACGGCAGGAAAGAGCAGGGGTGTCTGCCCTCCCCCCTCTCCGGGGAAAACCTGTCCGGATCGAACCGCTCCGGGTCGCCGTAGTTGACGGGGTTCCTGTGGGTGAAATAGGGCAGCACGACGAGGGAGGCACCCTTAGGGATGGTATAGGCGGCCGTGTGGACGTCGAACACAACCTCCCGGACCACGGGGGGTCCACACGGGTACAGCCTCAGGGTCTCCTTGATGACCTGATCCAAGTACGTCATCCTCTGCAGCTGCTGGAAGGTCAATGGACTGACTCGACCGACGCCGAGGACGTCCACGAGCTCCTCCCTCACCCGATCCTGCACCTCCACGTGGTGACTCAGGAGCTTGAGCACAGCCGCCGACGCCAGGGACGTCGTCTCGAGTCCATTGAGAAGAAGACTCACGGCCTCCCTTCTGATCTCGTCCACCGACGCCGTGATCCCCTTACGTTGGTAGACGCCCACGAGGATATCCACGAGACCCAGGGGCCGTTTCCCCGGCACGAAGTCCTCCCCCGGCTTCTCCAGGAGCACCCCGAGGTCAAGGGGACCGTTCTGACAGACCTTGTTGATGATGATCTTGTCGACCAGGTCCAAGAACTGTTTGGAGGCCCCTTTATACCTCCTCCCCAGACTCGTGAGCGAAACAATTCCTCTAAACCAGCAGAGAGGGGAGAACATGCTCTCTTGGATGCAGCTAATCATCGTCTTGACGCTCTCGAACGTCTTAAGGTCGTTCTTCTTCTGTATATCGAGGTCCATCCCTAGCGCGTATTGGGTGGCGATGTCGAAGGTGCACATCTTTAGGTCGTCCAAGACGTCGAACTCCCGACCGTCCTTGTACTTGGACAGACATTCCTCGACCAACACTCTGCACTTCCGGTTGTACAGGTCGAGCGACTGCAGGAACATACCGGAAGTGAAGGCCTGCTCGATCAGCGTCCGATAAGGAGCGTGTCTGCTGAAAGACGCGTCAGACAGACCGTCCCCTAGGAAGTTACCGGTCGAGCCGTAGATGAACATCTTGTCGCGACAGTTCCAGTTGTTCAGGGCGAGATGGACGTCCGTGGGGTCCGTCAGCACCACCACGGGTTTGGGGCCCACCCACAGCTTGCAGGTGGGGCCTAGTCCCGGATGTCTCCGTGCCACGTCGTGGAACAGGTCAAGTCCTTGTCGGCTCAGGGAGAACAGGTTGCCGACCAAGGGGGTGCACGAGGGCCCCGGGATCTTGTCTATGTGACGCCTGAGGCCCCTCCTGGACCACCAGAATATGGCGGCGAGTGTCACCGGGAGCAGGAGTAAGAACTCCCACAGGGACGTGTCCGACATCGTCCAATGAGGAGGTTGTTGCTTTGCCTGAAGAGTGGTAAACAGTGTTTAGGTCTTGTTGTTGTGTATTGTGTATAACCTGGTGACAGTACCGACTATCACACACAGTGCCACAGTGGGAGAGGTAGATATATGGTTTTCCATCCTCTCTCCAGTCGAATACCATGCTATTTATTCCTATTATATATAACCCCTTCAGAACAATCTGTTAGTGGCTTAGCTCAAGGCTGTATTCAGGCCGAAATATCTGAAATAGGAGGTTAACAATCCCCTCCCCCTTAACTCTGCTAATGTCCAAAAATTATGTATGAATATTTAGGGTGGGGTTGTAGAGGACGAGAGAAAAGGTTAGCTTTTTGTAGTTTTTATAGCAATTTTCTTTTTGCTCAAATAAATCAAATATTTCTCCAGTAGAAACACAAGAGTTTAATTTTCTTCACATGTTGATATCAACAATTGTTGAATATCTGTCGTGAGCGTAGAAAACATTAGATGGTAAACTTTTTAAATGAAGAGAAAAAGTTTTAATGAAATTCCAGGACACCCTTGGCATATTCAACAATTACTGTTGATATCACCATGGAAATAAAATTAAACTAACTCCATATTTGTTCTGAAGCAATATTTGATTTAGTTTGACCAACAAAGTTTTACCATAAAAACTGCAAAAAACTGACCTTTTTCCACGTGACCTGCATTCCCACTTTAAGGCCTCTAAGAAATATTTGGACTTTATGTTATTGTAAATAAGGGCAGGTGTTTATATAATATAATGTTAGAAATTATCTCTTTTTTTTTGGCATGTGTAATAGGAATCAAAATTTTTACTAAGCACTAAAATATTCTAATTGTAGGCACTACTCTTTGGTTAATGAATAATGGGCTAAATTAAATTCATTGAAATATTGGGGGGAGGGGGGGGGGACTAATGCTCTAGATCTTGGTCATTCCTCTGCTGTCCTACGTTTGGAGGAACTCATGATGGTTGAAAGCAGAGAGGACCTACAGTTTAACGTGGGTTCCGAACCACACATTCACAAAACGTGAAAACACACACTTTGCCAGAGGTGAAGGAAGGGTTTGGTAATCAGATAAATCTGTGTCGGGGCCAGGATTTGAACCTCGGACCCCTAGCACAAAAATTCTGACACCTTACCCTTAGACCGCCAGATACCTCAGTAAAATATTTAAAAATCAATTTTATTTCTCCAACTTGAACTATTTTGACGAAATTTGTTATTTATAAACTAGCTAATTACAGATTTTAAATGTATTAAATAGGCTCTACTAAATGTTCAAAGAAATTAAAGTTTGTAAGGTATTTTATATTCTATTAGTAAGTTATTAATCATAATGTCTTAAGGATAATTTTAACTCCATTATCAGCTCCAAGTTGGTAGTTTTCGTCAGTTTGAATCCCGGGCAGGCCGAAGTTACTTTGGTCCTAACGTGATCTCAAATATTACAAATTCTATCTAAGGGCATAAGACAATAAAAAGTGTATTGCACAATTTTAATAAGTTTATGACTATAATATGTAAAAAGTGATTCAATGATTTGAAATAATTACAGTTCATGAGTTGTAAGGGGTTAAACTTGCTATTTTATTCTATTTACGTTCCACTGTGTAAAGTATTTAATGTATGGAGCAGATATTTACTAAAACTAGACATACATATTATCAGGTGTAAATAATAAAATATTTATAATATGTTAAATAAAAATTATTTTTGATGTATAAGAAGTTTAAAAGTGGTAGAATTATATGATTTTTATTATATACAAATACTGTTCCTTTTATATCCCATGATTTGATAATTTGTTGTACACAATGTTTTTTCTAACCTAACTCTACGTGTTAATTTGATAATTGTGACCGAATTGATAATTTCAAATATAGATATTACAGATTTGAAATGTTTATTTCCTGAAAATTTTGTTTTGACTGTACCGATTGTTAAAATTTTTTTGTATCAGATTTCAAGAAGGGGGGAAGGATTGAATCCCCCAAAACCTCAATTAAACCCCATCCAACCCACCCCCCTAGCTACGAACCTGACAAAACTCAACAACCACACCTCACACCGTTAATCTAACAATGAGAATTGAACCCAGTACATCTAGTTTCTGTAAGAAGAGGTATGATCTAACAGCTTAACTAAGTCGGACTCTGGAGTTACCTGCTTTTAGAAAATACACATTTTGTTACTGTCAACATTGATAACATTGTACTATTTTATTATTATATTAAAAGTATTGATTATATATACATTGTCGACCTCAGTGCTCTTGGGGTAAAGTGCTCGCCTCAAGACACGATGTTCGTGGGTTCAAACCCAGCCGAGGTGAACGAATTTTTTTTGAGTGATAGAATCCGTAGCACAACTTCCTTCGAAGGAAGTAAGGCCGTGGTCCCATGTCGGTGTGGAGTGAAAAAGAGCCCTCCCTGGAAGGTTTGTGAAAATACCTTTCCTCGTGTGCTGATAGGCTCAGTGGGTTCAAAATGTGCTCGTTAAATGTCTTAAATAAATATAAGAAAAACAACATCATTCAAAAGTGACAACTGCAGATCACATGATTTGGCGTATGAACACGTGGAAGTAAATATACTAGTTTTTTAGCTGCCTATTATGTCTATTCTTAAGAAAAATGTGGTTTATCAACTTTATAATACCCACTTAGCTGGTCGCATAGTCTACGGCGTTACTATCACAATAAATGGGATTTCCGATTATGGAGAGAGTGGGGTTCAAATCCTGACTGGGTCGTACTGAGGTTTTTTTTTCTTAAAACTGTTTTCCACCTTTCCCTCCACACAAATCTACACACTTACACTTCCTCTAAATTCAACCTTCCTCATCCCTAACAAATTGTTCGTGGAGCCTAAACGGGCAGTAAGGGTTTGGCCAGACTGGCGAGAGAGAGGGACTGGGCGACTGCGAGAGATGGATGTGTGGCCAGACTGGCGAGAGAGAGACTGGGTGACTGGGTGGCCAGACTGGCGAGAGAGAGACTGGGTGACTGGGTGGCCAGACTGGCGAGAGAGAGACTGGGTGACTGGGTGGCCAGACTGGCGAGAGAGAGACTGGGTGACTGGGTAGCCAGACTGGCGAGAGAGAGACTGGGCGACTGCGTGGCCAGACTGCGAGAGAGAGACTGGGTGACTGTGTGGCCAGACTGGCGAGAGAGAGACTGGGTGACTGCGTGGCCAGACTGGCAAGAGAGAGAGACTGGGTGACTGGTGGCCAGACTGGCGAGAGAGAGACTGGGTGACTGCGTGGCCAGACTGGCAAGAGAGAGAGACTGGGTGACTGGGTGGCCAGACTGGCGAGAGAGAGACTGGGTGACTGGGTGGCCAGACTGGCGAGAGAGAGACTGGGCGACTGCGTGGCCAGACTGGCAAGAGAGAGACTGGGTGACTGGGTAGCCATACTGGCGAGAGAGAGACTGGGCGACTGCGTGGCCAGACTGGCGAGAGAGCGCGTGATTATCAGATAGCTCTCAATAGTTGTTGACGAGGAGGCAAAGGTTCGAATCTTGGCTCAGTGAACTGAGGGTGATTTTTGACTAAGTGATTTATTGGTGTGGTTTTCCCATCCTCTCTCCATAATAATAGTGATTCTTATTTGTAAAGGCCTACTTTGATTATAATATTGAAAGTATTTTAACATATAACTTTTACATGAATATCTCTTTCCACACATATATATAATGATCTTAACAATTAAATATTCCGTTAGTAGCAAGTGTTGTAAACCTATCATCAATAGAAAAAAGTCAAATATCATGTCAAATTGACAAGTTTTCATAGCACTTAATGGACATACAATAATATTGCCCAGCGCCTGTAGACTAGACTGTTCCGGGTCGCTCGTCCTTAAGACGCGGTGACAACAATAAATAACATAGTAATGTGGAATAGTCTAGTTTGAATCCCGCTTGATGTAATAACAGATTAATCAAGACCAAGTTCAGGCCATACCAAACAGATTATTATATTGTTTATTTATTGTATTTCTGTTTTCCAGCAGACGACGTAACAAGTCCAACCAAACAATTATTCGCGTCATTGAAGCCGTGTCTCAAGTTGGTATTAATTACCCTTCCAAATGACGTCATCAAGTCTTTCTACCAGTCACTTCCTGTCATGACGCTGGTCGCCTCTGCTCTAATGAACCAGCCAATACACGTCTGGTTATCTACATAGACCTGGTTCGATTCCCTCTCAAGGTAAGAAAAGTAACAGTAGGTCGTTAACAAGATACAAAGAACTTTATCTTACAGCTAGAAAAGTTACTACACCTGATTTCATTGCTGAGGTAACTGCATGCTTACTATTGAGCAACAGCGTTGTCATTCTTTTGTTTTCCGTCATCATTCTTTTCTTCGAATTAATATCAAATTTGGCAACGATGGGCTGTCGCTGTTGTCAGTAATTGAGGTTTCTTCCTCCACAGTCGTAAAGTTACAGTAATCTGAGTCCCGTGTTCCTAATAACTAGCTCAAAAACATTGACTAAATAAACACATTTTGTGTATGTGTTGGTTGTGTGGGTTTTATTTTTTTGCCATAAGGTTGTGTAATTATAGTTTTATGTGAATATTAATATATTTATTTGAATAATAGTGTATTGTTAACAGTTAAAATATAACACAAATTATGGAATCTCCGGCTTGTTACAAGCAATTACATTCCAAGAGTAAAATATTAAGTAGTAAAGAAAGGGCAATGCTGTTAATAGTCTACGCCTAAATTCGTTAAGACGGAACTTGTTCAGTAAATCAAGCGGCAATGCATATTGTTTGTATATTAATTATTAGGAAAACAGTTTTGTACAGAAACTAATTTAAGTATAATTACGTGGGAATTAGAGAAACGTTAATATACTTCAATCTTGAAAAAAATATGATTGTGGAAATAGTTGATGTTTCTAGAAAAGGCTGTACACTGATACGAAATGTTTTTGCCTGTCAATTGAACCCCCAGCCATTCCCAAATAAACCATCCTCCCCCTCACTCCCCAACAAACGAAAGCTAAAATTTGCAAGCTGATACGAGGTTAGGAGAAAGATTATCTTCTCTCTCTCTGCTGGGGTATAGCAAAATTTTAGCTTTCGTTTGTATAATGTGGCAGGGGGAAGTGGGTTGTCAATTGACAGGCAAAAACATTTCGTATCGGTGTACAGCCTTTTCTAGAAATCATCAACTATTTCCACAATCATATTTTTTTCAAGATTGAAGTATATTAACGTTTCTCTAATTCCCACGTAATTATGCTTAAATTAGTTTCTGTATAAAACTGTTTTCCTAATAATAATATACAAACAATATGCATTGCCGCTTGAGTTACTGAACAAGTTCCGTCTTAACGAATTTAGGCGTAGACTATTAACAGCATTGCCCTTTCTTTACTACTTAATATTTTACTCTTGGAATGTAATTGCTTGTAACAAGCCGGAGATTCCATAATTTGTGTTATATTTTAACTGTTAACAATACACTATTATTCAAATAAATATATTAATATTCACATAAAACTATAATTCCACAACCTTATGGCAAAAAAATAAAACACACACAACCAAACATACACAAATCTTAAAGTGATCAATAACAAATATTTTTCTAATAAAATCTGTGTTTATTTGGTGAATGTTTTTGAGCTAGTTATTAGGAACATGAGACTCAGATTACTGTAGCTTTACGACTGTGCTGGATGAAGAAACCCAATTACTGGCAACAACGACAGCCCAGCATTGCCAAATTTGATATACATTCAAGGAAGACTGATGACGGAAAACAAAAGAATGACAACGCTGTTGCTCAATAGTAAGCATGCAGTTCCTTCAGCAATGAATTAGGTGTAAATCTACTTTCACGTATTCATACGCCAAGCTATTTGATCTGCAGCTGTCTCTTCTGATAGATATTATAGGTACATATAAAATAATACAAATAATTTAGTGAATGAATGTTGACTGCAAAAAATATGTTTGTATTTTCCAAAAGGTGCTTCCAATGTTCATTTTTAGGGAAATCAAGTTATTTAAAATTTCAGGTTTATACTCACTGTAGCTATGCAGGAATCTAGGGTTGTGTCTAACCACCAGATTCTAGGGTTGTGTCAAACCAGCAGGTTCTAGGGTTGTGTCCGACACCAGTCAGTTGTTCAAACAAGTTCTAGGGTTGTGTCCGACCACCAGATTCTAGGATGTGTAAACCAGCAGGTTTAGGGTTGTGTCCACCAGCAAGTTCTAGGCTGTGTACAACCAGTAGGCTCAAGGCCTTGTCTGACCCAATCAATATCCGTTGAAGATGAGATCCTTTAGCTCTTCCAAGTTATTGCCATCTTGTCTACAGCTCTGAAGACGCTTTGACGACTTCCATTGAAAACCAGCTCTTCCCCAATATTATTCTCTGTATTGAACCACTGGTGTCAGCTTTCAATGTATCACTCTAACCCATAACTGTGCTCACGGCTCAGGGAAAGCAACAATTCCTGTTGTAACACCACCTGTCATATTGTCATGCATAGTTTTTACCCACGATATTCCTGAGTGTCACCTTGACCCTAAAGCTGAACTACATCCATTGTCATGTTAATCATGGGCTTGTGATGGCTAACCGATTACTGGAGGCCTTATAGTGTACCCCATTTACTGGGGGGTTAAAATTCAGCCGATAAAACAAGAGCAGAAATATAATCATGTGATGGATATTAACAAATCACAAGATTTCACTATCAATGGCGTTGTCCGATCGACAAGACTTGAAAGAACTTACCCGCCTCGGTGGCGTAGTTAGCTAACACGCTAGATGTGTTGAGCTCGACTGCTGAGGACGGGGAGATCGAGGTTCGAATATCGGTCGGGTGAACTGGGGGTGGTTTTTCCTAAATGGTTTTCCACTCTCCCTCCACGCAAATGCGGGTTCACTTCCTCTAATTCAACCTTCCCAATTCTTAATCCATTGATGTAATTAGTACTTAAAGCGTATAACCCGAACGGGTAGTAAGACGCGGTGCTAAATATTATTATTACTAATGAAAGAACTTCGACAATCCTTTTTTTTTCTGCGCGACAATATCAACTTAATGAAACAGATCAAATTTCGAAATCAAGCGACTGAATCAGTGCACATGTGCTTACAAAGTGAGATACAAGCAGTCAGCTGCGTCTACTGCTGTGAACTGATTTGAAATAACTTGTTAAATGGAAGACATGTGCGTTGTTATTGTTCTCTGTTGATTTGTTTTGCTACAGTACATAACCGGCCCCATGGTGTAGTGGTCATTGCACCTGGCTACGAGTCTAGGGGTCCCCGGTTCAATTCCTAGATGGTTCCTTAGGTAGTTTTTCTGAAAGGGGAATTACCCGAATGGTCAACAGGGTTTGGTTTATTGGGCTTAAGCTAGTTTCAAGAATGTCTGCTGGTTCCACACCCTCATACTCACTATCTCCCTCACCTCATCTCCTCGGGACATAGAAAGAGCCCCCAAGGAGAGGATGTACTGTTAGCACATTCGGGCCTCCCCTGGGCAGCGGCTGGCCGATATCTCCACTACTGGGACACGATTGCTGTAGCCTTTGACGTCCAATATTATTATTATTACTATTATTACTACTATTACTACACCACATAATAATTAGAAAACATACACCATGACAGTAATATAAACATCTATGGGACAAAATAAGTTTACTGCTAGCCTGTGAATTTCTGCGACACTCGAGCACTCAAGATCTCTATTTTGGGAAAACTTGTTAATCAATCTTTTTGGTACAGTTCGAACCCAGACAAATGCACTGAGGGATTCATCATTGTTGATTGAATGTTCATACCTCACGCGAACACTGGTGCATTTATAGCCTACTCACTATTGTCCTTGATATTTTACACTTGTATTTAAACTCAGTGATATCCTTGAATGGCCATATTTAGCGCTTCTGTCCTAGACTCAGTTAGCTTGTAAGTCGTGTGTGGATCAAAGGCACATTATTTCGTTTATATTTTAAAACAAGAGTATGTGCATCACGTGATGAACCAATCCAGGCTTTTCGCATGTTTTCATTGGTAAGGACTAAGAAGATATAATTTAGCGGAAATGCATCCACATTCACGTGGAGGAAGAGTGGGAAAAAATAAGATTATTATTGTAATTGGTGTACATAGGCTCGTCAAAACAATGATGTCATTAGGGCTAAGCATTTAGGAGAAACTTCCTTCAATACAACACGCTGAGGTTCGAGCCTCCACTATGGGCAGCATGTTTGAATATTATGAGTAGTTTCTGTTAATTTAGTAATTAATGTTTAGAGATGGGTCGAATCCTAAATGTCTTAAGTCTGTGTCTCGAATCGTTGTTTCTTTAAAAATATACAACTATAATATAGAAAACAAACATTTAAAATTTAAATTTGACACGGTTGTTTAGTCTTGTTATCACTGACAAACGATATCTCACGATGGAAAGATTTGCTCACGGGCGAATTTAACATCATTGATCACGTATTTACCGATGCGGCTACGACCATTTTAATTTAAGAATAAAACGTTTGGGGGCGTTCGGGCGTCATGCCTTTAACGTCGCTTTCTCACACACACAAAAAATTGTTCCGTCTTTTAATTTACTTTCCTTTTGTCGTCACCCCTTCTTTTAATTGGAGTATCTCGGTCCCCGGGAAATATTGGTGTCAGCCACCAACAACCCACAAGCCTCAACTCGCCAAGACAGAGCACTCTTGCCGCGCTAATTGGAACTAAAGCGCTGAGTTGACTCCAGCCTCGCTGGCTCACAAGAAAAAAACAACTAGACATCAACCACGAGAACTTACTGCGTAGCATTTAGAGGCAAGACTTGTTGGTTTGTAACCAGTGGCATCGTTGGAGTAATAGTTTTGGGGGAGTTTCAATCCATAAGATTATCTTAAAATTAATCTATTGTTATTATCGCAAACATATTATGTTCAAATTGATTCATTTAACTGAAATGAATAGTTCATTTAATTAGCTCAGTCGTTCATTAACTATAACTTATCTTGTAGTTCAGTCGTTAGCAAGTTATCTACTACGCCCACGCAAGTATAATCAACCCGTTCCGATGGTTGAATGGTCTAACACGCCACGTGTGGTGAACTATAATTGTGCCACACGTCCCAGCTGCCACAATAAATCCTTTCGCAATGCCACCAAATGCTGGCCTCGTCACAGGGCATAGGGAAGGGGGGGGGGGGGCTACTATACTCCCTATAAAGCCCGGGTATAGGGGCGAGACAGGAGCTAATGCCCTAGGACCTGTAAAAACTGTTTCGATAAAAAAAACCTCTTTTGGTTCTATAGATTGCAATCATTGTACGATATTAAAATAAATGATAGTTTACTACCAGACAAAATTCTTACCAGGATATTTATATTCGCTTGTGTGTTTTTATTTTTATTACTAAAAGACCTACATTTATTCAAACTGATTGTTTATATTATCTGAATTGGGGAATGCCAGGCCTCCACCGTGGTTCGGATCCCACGTTAAACTGTAGGTCCTCCATTTCATCTCACAATCACCCTACCATTACACATTAGCGTAAGTGCGTATAACCCGAACGGGAAGTAAGACGCGGTGCTAATAATAATAATAATAATAAATAATAATAATAATAAAAATAATTTATATTATCCTTAGCACACTTAGTTGTGCTCTCAACTTGCTCAGTATAATATATTATGAAGCCGTGATCTCAGGGTTAACGTTTACAGATTTGTTAATTTTATAAAATTCAACATAGGTCATTTTTTAACAGAAAATTAATGAATAAAATCAAAGATAGATTTTTATTTCATATATTTGGCTTTATTTTCTGTCCTCATTAAGATTCACTGAAGCCAAAGGAATTTTTTTTAAACCAATATAATTTATTGTGATGAAAATAATTCCTTAATTAAAAATAATCTTTATTATTTAACCTTTTTAACAGTTTATTATGTGATAATGTCTAAACGTTGAAAAGTAAAATATTTGTTTAATTTTTGAGGCCTCCAGTTTTATCCACCCCTGGGACCTCCACAGCTGTAAATCCAGCTCTGTCCCCCTTTCTAGGACGAGACTAGTGTGCCTTGAGTTGACTCCTTTCAGGTTAAGAACAAAAACCTATTTTAAAAAAACAATAGATTGGAACACACAGATTTGTAGAGGGTGCAAGGAATGTCCAGAAAATAGCACATGCATCAAATAAATTAGTCGAACTTTTGAAAAAAAAAAATATCCACTGCAAAAATTATCATTTAATTTTCAAGTTTCCTCATATTAGTAAAAAAGAAAGGTTAAGGGGAAGAGGAACTTAGGAAGGAGGAGACAGAGGACAGGGTGAATTAGAGGTCTAAGTTAACTGACTGAAGGAATGGACTGTCGTGAGACAGAACAACTAATATTTTATTATTATTAATTAGAATAATAATTATAATAAGTTGTAAAATTACTTCAAATTAACAAACAACTTTGGGGAACTTCAACTTACTTTAATATAAATTAAGAGAAAATAAAATTTAAACCAATTTTGTATAATTTTGTATTAGCTACTTATCACTAAAACACTATCTTAATTAGTACATATATGTATAGTTCCAACGGTAATGAGAGTCGCTAAAAAACAAAAACAAATGTGAGAAAAGGCGCTGGCCTTAACCTTTTCCCATTAAATACATTATTTTATTATTTATTAATTTATTATTATTATTATTATTATTATTTAGTCCTTCTAGCAGTAATATTACTGTCCCAATAGAGTTAGAAACACTTCTGTATTTTTGAGAGAGTTGTGTAAAACTGTACAGATCTACAAATCTAGGTTAGTACGTTTGAAACATCCCCTCTTCCCCCCCAACCAACCTCGTCCTCCCTACTGCTTAGTATGGTTTAGTATGTAACTTTTCCCCGCGGCAGTTTCTGTCTTAGTCGAGTGCAACCTTATGAAACGAAGAAAGGGATTGTTGTTCACAGATCCAGAGATAACGTGAGAGCCGGCTCATCTGCTGTCGTTCATAATATCGCTCGCTGTAGCTCACTTTCCCGGCGTATAGATGGCAGCACAAGAGTACACAGATATATAACCCTCACTGGCCGCGTGCAATATGAACATATGTCTCGTATACAGTGGCAGAAACTTAATATATAGATATTTAACTAGGCATCCACGACTTACAAACACGCTTAGAACATCATAACTTGACAAAAAAAACCATTCAATTTATGACATTTATATTGTAATATATTAATAATGAAACTCCCTACAAATTTACTAAGCCTTTATTTCAAATTCCTAGTGTCTTTAGAAATGTGTAGATCTACTCAGATTGTTCATTATTTTAGGTTACTACCTGTTCAGGCTACACACATATGTACTAATTACACTAATTATTTAGGGGTGAGGAGGATTTAGTTGATAAGAAGTGTATCCACATTTGCGTGGAGAGAGAGAGTGGAGAACCACCCTCAGTACACCTGGCTGGGATTCAAACCCAGATCTCCATGCTGTCAGCAGGCTAGTATAACACAAAAGTAGCGTCTTAGACCATGCGTCTACCGAAGCAGGTATATATAGCTTACAATATTACATCTACAATTTTTACATATCTAAAATCCATTCTCTGTCTGATTGTCCATCCAGGGCTTTTCTCAAACTTCCAGAAAAAAAAGAAATTCTAAACTTGAAAAATACAATATGGTGGATCAAAGATGGCGGACGAAATTTACAAATTAAGCCCTAGAAAAGCTGAAATTTGGTAGAAATGCTATGGAGAGTGCCATGTTTATGAGAAAAATAAGAAATTTTAAAATTCTAAGATGGCGGACGCGACGTATACCGATAGTCTGGTGGAACCGTGTACACAAATAGGGCTAACGGTGCATAAAAACAACCGAAAACAAGCCTAACCCCGGTAAGTTACAAGTGCAACTACACAACACGACCAATAGCCCGCAAGACCAGGACACTTAAGAGCAGTTTATCCCTGTGTGTAGGCAGCCCGCACAGCACGGCGTCTCGTTTTGAAGACTAGTCGAGAGAAGTGGCCTTGGGAGTAGGGACACATTTAACTACGACAACAAGGTTATTAATAGTGATGGCAACGATACAACATAATAATATATATTTTTATTAGTTTACAAAAACATCGATATATTTATATCGATATATTTCATGTATCGGACTATGCTTTAAAACTTGTGAATTAAAATAAACTAAACGTATTTATTTATCTATTTCTATTAAGTGAGTCAATTTCCCCCCCTGATTTTACTAAAACTTTTCTGATATTTTCATCAGCTAAATATAAGTGAAGAGCGGCGAAGAATATCTTTACGTAACAGCAGCCATATTAATACCGCCATTACAGCGATATCTCGAATTACACACGTGTGAGTGAAAATCGCCGTCCCTAGTAATTAACGGGTTGATTTGAGGGATAGGCACGAGGAAAGAAAGTCATACCCTCATCGTAAAGGGGAGGATTGTAAACACAACAACATTTTATTGTATAATACGATGTTGTGCTCCTTACGTGGCAGGGTACCCGCTTTGACCATTACAACGGGTGTTTTAAATTAATAACTATCCGCCGGGATCGCTAGTGCTTTCAGACCTTAGTAAATCGGTCCCTAACGGTCGCTAAGCTTCTTCATTTATATTCTGAAAATTGAAAAATGACACCTGGACACGGGAATCGAACCCGGGACCTTTGGCTTGTCCCGGGTTCGATTCCCGTGTCCAGAATATTATATCTGTGTGGAGTGATCCCTCACTAAATGCACACATAATAGCTTCAGCCATTTAATTCTTCTTCCCTTCCAACCAACAGGTGACCTTGAACGAAAAGATAATAGAATATATGTTGACCCCCCCTCATCCTCCCTCCCAGTGCTGTCTATAGGAGAACTACGGAACTAATTTTTATATTTTACCCAACCTTATTGACTTTAATCCGTTTGCTAGCGTGTATTTTGAGTTCATACGTCCAACAGATACGAACCTAGTTCACCCACCTGTCGGAAATTTGATTGACGTGAAAGGAAACAAAACATAAATACTAGAATATTTTATTGGCTGGAAGGAATATTAAAAAACAATACTATTATTAATAACATTTTGAAACCAAAGTTGAATACTGGACCACAAATTATTATATAAATATATGCTACATAGTTGATATCATAAATATGCACGTACAGTAGCCGCGTGGCTTCTTTGGTGCTGACTGACTGCTCACAGCTGACAGCTGTTGGCTTTGAAAAGTTACCAGAACAAATTATGTATCCCTACGCCGAAACATATGATCTGCAAAAACATGTGTTTAGCAGCTGTCACTTTTGACAGTCAAAATTTGGGTATATACCTAATGGTGACTGTCAGAAATCAGTTGTGAGCTGTCAGTCAGCACCAAAGAAGCCACGAGGCTACTGTAGTTAAGGTTAAAGGGTACCTTTATAGTTGGCCAGCACCCTCTTGAAATATTAAATAATATTACATTTAATTAAAGTCATTAAATAAAACATTAGGTATCCTGTTAAAGGGCCTGTAACATTTAAATTGACCATTATATGTACCAGAGCTTGTTTTAGAATGTGATAGTAATAATTTGCATATAACCGCGTTTTACTACCTGGTCAGGATATACGCATATATGATAATTATCATAGTGAGCTAAGGATGAGGAAGGAAGCATTTTAGAGGTAATATACCTACATTTGCGTGGAAGGAGAATGGAAACACATTTAGAATAACCCACCCTCAGTGGCGGTTTTATTTAAAAATAATTTCTACTCATTAATATTTTTAATATGATTAAAGAAAGCTCTTTTCATACAAATCGTTGACTAGACCTTCTCAAGATCAATTCAATACAATCGATTCTTCGCCTGAATCGATACAAGACCACCTGATCCTAAACAAGCAAGAGAATCAATAATCCTGACTTGAAACACTCTAGCAGGGACTCAAACCACGTGGTCGTCCACGTGATGACTTCACCAGGCTGCCACGTGACTTGAAGGGAAACAATGGGCGCCCGCCGTGGGTCTAATATAGTCACGGGCAGAGCTCCACTCACTCCAGGCAGTCGGAAACTTATTATCAGCGATAGATAGTCCCGAGTGGCAATGACCCGAATGCTGAATCAGGAGGGAACAGACAAGTTCCCAGGTACTACAATTACGATGGTCCTTTAGGCTTGAATAGTGCAGAACTCTTGGACGTCTCTAGGTAGCAGTAGGAGAACAAACGGGGAGTAGGAAAATAAAAAGACATAATTTGTGCTGTGACCCTCCTATTAAATGACATCATTCTATTCCCAAAGATCCATTCTACGCTCCTATAACAGTGTGTTGTGACTCTCCTATTAAATGACATCATTCTATTCCCAAAGATCCATTCTATGCTCCTATAACAGTGTGTTGTGACTATTAAATGACATCATTCTATTCACAAAGATCCATTCTATGCTCCTATAACAGTGTGTTGTGACTATTAAATGACATCATTCTATTCCCAAAGATCCATTCTACGCTACTATACCAGTGTGTTGTGACTATTAAATGACATCATTCTATTCCCAAAGATCCATTCTACGATCCTATAACAGTGTGTTGTGACTATTAAATGACATCATTCTATTCCCAAAGATCCATTCTATGCTCCTATAACAGTGTGTTGTGACTATTAAATGACATCATTCTATTCACAAAGATCCTTTCTACGCTCCTATAACAGTGTGTTGTGACCCTCCTATTAAATAACAACATTATATTCACAAAGATCCATTCTATGCTCCTATAACAGTGTGTTGTGACTATTAAATGACATCATTCTATTCACAAAGATCCATTCTACGCTCCTATAACAATTACACTGCGTTCCTCCCGACATTTAGCTCTTTTACGATCAACAGAAATATGTGCCTTTCTGGATTTTATAATTTTAAATACGTATAGGGTTATAGATAATAGGTAGGCGTTCATTCCGGTAAACAACAAACTAGTGTACTGTTAAAGGTGTTGTAAATATTGAACCTAACCGCAACATCTGATAGGTAATATATCAGCTACCTAGGGGGCCCCCTTAACATACATTCCTAAACACCACTGAATGTGTATTCCAGCGTAAGCCTAAGTAGTGAGGTGAAGTATAGTATGATCTTGGTTGGAATAACAGTATAAGTTAGTTACTAAAGTTCATAACAATTTTAATATATTCATAAACAAAGTCATGGTATCTGCAGAGGTTACTTTTGTTAGATATTATCAATACTTGTAAAATAACACAAATAATATAATAAAATGTTATCAATTATGGCCGAAAAAAATATGTTTGAATTTTCTCTATTGTTCTTCCAACTAAAATCAGGGTATATTTATAATTTTAATTAAAAGTAAATTTAATCCTGAGGCCATTTCAGCTACGTTACCATTCCGCCTACTAATTGCGTAGATTACAAAGCTAGTGACAGTCGGTATTCAATTAACAAACCATTATTTTAAGTTTGTCATAAAAGAAGGTTACTAACAACACCAAGAAACAGCTAAACGGACGGTTTCACATTTAATAACAGCGTCTATTTTACAAATGAAATATTATGAGTTCCCTCTGCCATACTCACAGGAACTTTTGATAATAATTCAATAAATAATAATATAAAATAGCTTTATTTTGATTTAAATTAATTGTGGCGAGCCAAATCAAAACATCCCACCTGGATATCTCCCAGTCCACCACTGGCCACCTGAATATCTCCCAGTCCACCTTGTCTACAAGGATATCTCCCAATCCACCCCTGTATACAAGGATAGCTCCCAGTCCACCCTTGTCTACAAGGATAGCTCCCAGTCCACCACTATTTACAAGGATATCTCCCAGTCCACCCTGTCTACAAGGATAGCTCCCAGTCCACCACTATTTACAAGGATATCTCCCAGTCCACCCTTGTCTACAAGGATAGCTCCCAGTCCACCACTATTTACAAGGATATCTCCCAGTCCACCCTGTCCACAAGGATATCTCCCAGTCCACCACTGTCCACAAGTATATCTCCCAGTCCACCCCTGTCTACAAGGATATCTCTAAGTCCACCCCTGTCTACAAGGATATCTGCCAGTCCACCCTGTCTACAAGGATAGCTCCCAGTCCACCCTTGTCTACAAGGATATATCCCAGTCCACCCCTGTCTACAAGGATAGCTCCCAGTCCACCCCTGTCTACAAGGATATCTCTAAGTCCACCCCTGTCTACAAGGTTATCTCCCAATCCACCCCTGTATACAAGGATAGCTCCCAGTCCACCCTTGTCTACAAGGATATTCCCAGTCCACCCCTGTCTACAAGGATATCTCCCAGTCCACCCCTGTCTACAAGGATATCTCTAAGTCCACCCCTGTCTACAAGGATATCTGCCAGTCCACCCTGTCTACAAGGATAGCTCCCAGTCCACCCCTGTCTACAAGGATAGCTCCCAGTCCACCCCTGTCTACAAGGATATCTCCCAGTCCACCCCTGTCTACAAGGATATATCCCAGTCCACCCCTGTCTACAAGGATATCTCCCAGTCCACCCCTGTCTACAAGGATATCTCCCAGTCCACCCTTGTCTACAAGTATATCTCTCAGTTCACCCTGTCTACAAGGATATCTCCCAGTCCACCCTGTCTACAAGGATATCTCCCAGTCCACCCCTGTCTACAAGGATATTTCCCAGTCCACCCTGTCTACAAGGATATCTCCCAGTCCACCCTGTCTACAAGGATAGCTCCCAGTCCACCCCTGTCTACAAGGATAGCTCCCAGTCCACCCTGTCTACAAGGATATCCCTAGTCCACCCCTGTCTACAAAGATAGTTCCCAGTCCACCCTGTCTACAAGGATATCTCCCAGTCCACCCCTGTCTACAAGGATATCTCCCAGTCCACCCTGTCTACAAGTATATCTCCCAGTCCACCCTGTCTACAAGGATATCTGCCAGTCCACCCCAGTCTACAAGGATATCTCCCAGTCCACTCTGTCTACAAGGATATCTCCCAGTCCACCCCTGTCTACAAGGATATCTCCCAGTCCACCCCTGTCTACAAGGATATCTCTAAGTCCACCCCTGTCTACAAGGATATCTGCCAGTCCACCCTGTCTACAAGTATATCTCCTAGTCCACCCTGTCTACAAGGATATCCCAAGTCCACCCTTGTCCACAAGGATATCTCCCAGTCCAGCCCTGTCTACAAGGATATCCCCCAGTCCACCCCTGTCTATAAGGATATCTCCCAGTCCACCCCTGTCTATAAGGATATCTCCCAGTCCACCCCTGTCTATAAGGATATCTCCCAGTCCACCCTGTCTATAAGGATATCTCCCAGTCCAGCCCTGTCTACAAGGATATCCCCCAGTCCACCCCTGTCTATAAGGATATCTCCCAGTCCACCCCTGTCTATAAGGATATCTCCCAGTCCAGCCCTGTCTACAAGGATATACCCCAGTCCACCCCTGTCTATAAGGATATCTCCCAGTCCACCCCTGTCTACAAGGATATCTCTAAGTCCACCCCTGTCTACAAGGATATCTCCCAGTCCACTCTGTCTACAAGGATATCTCCCAGTCCACCCCTGTCTACAAGGATATCTCCCAGTCCACCCCTGTCTACAAGGATATCTCTAAGTCCACCCCTGTCTACAAGGATATCTGCCAGTCCACCCTGTCTACAAGTATATCTCCTAGTCCACCCTGTCTACAAGGATATCCCCAAGTCCACCCTTGTCCACAAGGATATCTCCCAGTCCAGCCCTGTCTACAAGGATATCCCCCAGTCCACCCCTGTCTATAAGGATATCTCCCAGTCCAGCCCTGTCTACAAGGATATACCCCAGTCCACCCCTGTCTATAAGGATATCTCCCAGTCCACCCCTGTCTACAAGGATATCTCTAAGTCCACCCCTGTCTACAAGGATATCTCTAAGTCCACCCCTGTCTACAAGGATATCTGCCAGTCCACCCTGTCTACAAGTATATCTCCTAGTCCACCCTGTCTACAAGGATATCCCCAAGTCCACCCTTGTCCACAAGGATATCTCCCAGTCCAGCCCTGTCTACAAGGATATCCCCCAGTCCACCCCTGTCTATAAGGATATCTCCCAGTATCCCAGTGCCCCAGTCCTGTTGAGGGATAGCACAGGACTTGTGTTGACTAAATGACTCCATCCCTCATGACAACACTCACCTGTTCGGACATGCTCCCAAATGGGAGTTGTGCCAACCGGCTTGACCATTTATGGGGACCTATGATTACATCTTTGAGAAACGTATGCAACAAACAAGTTAAAATGAGGCTTTACACTGATTTTCGTAGGAAATCCTTTCTAAAAGGTCTTTTTTCCTACCAAAAATCCCGATTTTGGCAAAGAAAATTTGTAAATCAAAATTATCTAAAAAAAAATAAAACTCAAAGGTGAAGTTACTTGCACTAACGCTGTTCAATTGGAAGTTTTTTTTTTTTTTTTGCTTATTAAAAAGAAAGTATTTTAAGAAGTACTTGATTAGAAAACCAGTACCCATTGATACAGTTACTGTCCTGCAACAAACAGAACGTATGGTCATTGGTCACCCTAAACCTGCCCACCCACAAGACCTGAGAGGTCCATAACTAAACTTCTCTCTCGGATAAAACGTGTAAACAGTCTTGAATGTTGCACGCACACACACATCTAATGTTACTATTGTGTGGCAGTAACATCTAGCGAACATCCGGGATGTTGTAGCTCCACTAGTTGACGACTTCCTGTCTAGACTCGCGCTCATCTTCCGCTCGCTCTCTAGGCTCATTTCCCAACCTTACAAAGCTAGACCCTGCTAATGAAAGAGAGTCCTCTTCGAACGCTAGATAGAGTGCGTTAGTGGGCTTGAGGTAAACGCTAGGTCCGTCTAATAGAAGGGTATGCCACGTTTTATACTTGCCTATACAGACGGATTATTCTAAGCTGTAAACAAAAGACTGTGTTACGTTTAGGGAATACGATTATAAAATATGTTTGAGCTATGCGACTAAGTATAACTGTGTCTCGAATTAAAACTACGTGTGAGACAAAAGTAATTTGAGTTCAATGTGTATTTAGTAGGGGTGTGTGAAGTCCACTTTTTCAATTTGAAGCGAACTCAAATCGAATATATGAAATATTCTCGAAGCCGAATCAAATTCAAATATTTTTTGTTAGCTGTTTTAAGCTTGACAAAATATTACATTGTGGTTATTTAAATTACTTTATGAACTAAAATTGGTTGGGAAATGTTCTATTGCATAATTGTTTGTAATATTTTGTTTCAATCTGATAAATTAAGCTAGTATCACAACATACAACTCAATTACTTATAGTTTTCACCATTGAATAGCAATTATATGTAAAAAAAAAAGCTTTTAATGGTAGTAATTGAACCAAAATTGAATATTTAAGCTGTAGATATTTTTATTGGCGAAGCTTTGGAGCAGGAATATTTTTCAAAGCGCAGTCGAAGATGATGTTTGTTTCGAAGCCAAGTCAAAGTTTCGAAACTTGACATACCCCTAGTATTTAGCATGTGATTTTTAAGTATCAACACATGGCCGACAAACTAGATAGTTGAAGATATCAACACATGGCCGACAAACTAGATAGTTGAAGATATCAACACATGGCCGACAAACTATATAAATGAAGATATCAACACATGGCCGACAAACTACATAGTTGAAGATATCAACACATGGCCGACAAACTAGATAGTTGAAGATATCAACACATGGCCGACAAACTAGATAGTTGAAGATATCAACACATGACCGACAAACTATATAGTTGAAGATATCAACACATGACCGACAAACTATATAGTTGAAGATATCAACACATGGCCGACAAACTAGATAGTTGAAGATATCAACACATGGCCGACAAACTAGATAGTTGAAGATATCAACACATGGCCGACAAACTATATAAATGAAGATATCAACACATCGCCGACAAACTACATAGTTGAAGATATCAACACATGGCCGACAAACTATATAAATGAAGATATCAACACATGGCCGACAAACTACATAGTTGAAGATATCAACACATGGCCGACAAACTATATAAATGAAGATATCAACACATGGCCGACAAACTATATAAATGAAGATATCAACACATGACCGACAAACTAGATAGTTGAAGATATCAACACATGGCCGACAAACTATATAAATGAAGATATCAACACATCACCGACAAACTACATAGTTGAAGATATCAACACATGGCCGACAAACTATATAAATGAAGATATCAACACATGGCCGACAAACTATATAAATGAAGATATCAACACATGGCCGACAAACTACATAGTTGAAGATATCAACACATGGCCGACAAACTAGATAGTTGAAGATATCAACACATGGCCGACAAACTAGATAGTTGAAGATATCAACACATGACCGACAAACTATATAGTTGAAGATATCAACACATGACCGACAAACTATATAAATGAAGATATCAACACATGGCCGACAAACTACATAGTTGAAGATATCAACACATGGCCGACAAACTAGATAGTTGAAGATATCAACACATGGCCGACAAACTAGATAGTTGAAGATATCAACACATGACCGACAAACTATATAGTTGAAGATATCAACACATGACCGACAAACTATATAGTTGAATATATCAACACATGGCCGACAAACTATATAAATGAAGATATCAACACATCACCGAAAAAATATATAGTTGAAGATATCAACACATGGCCGACAAACTAGATAGTTGAAGATATCAACACATGACCGACAAACTATATAGTTGAATATATCAACACATGGCCGACAAACTATATAAATGAAGATATCAACACATCACCGAAAAACTATATAGTTGAAGATATCAACACATGGCCGACAAACTAGATAGTTGAAGATATCAACACATGACCGACAAACTAGATAGTTGAAGATATCAACAAATGACCGACAAACTATATAGTTGAAGATATCAACACATGACCGACAAACTATATAAATGAAGATATCAACACATGGCCGACAAACTACATAGTTGAAGATATCAACACATGGCCGACAAACTAGATAGTTGAAGATATCAACACATGGCCGACAAACTAGATAGTTGAAGATATCAACACATGACCGACAAACTATATAGTTGAAGATATCAACACATGACCGACAAACTATATAGTTGAATATATCAACACATGGCCGACAAACTATATAAATGAAGATATCAACACATCACCGACAAACTACATAGTTGAAGATATCAACACATGGCCGACAAACTATATAAATGAAGATATCAACACATGGCCGACAAACTACATAGTTGAAGATATCAACACATGGCCGACAAACTACATTTGAAGATATCAACACATGGCCGACAAACTACATAGTTGAAGATATCAACACATGGCCGACAAACTACATTTGAAGATATCAACACATGGCCGACAAACTATATAGTTGAATATATCAACACATGGCCGACAAACTATATAAATGAAGATATCAACACATGGCCGACAAACTACATAGTTGAAGATATCAACACATGGCCGACAAACTACATTTGAAGATATCAACACATGGCCGACAAATTATATAAATGAAGATATCAACACATGGCCGACAAACTACATAGTTGAAGATATCAACACATGGCCGACAAACTACATTTGAAGATATCAACACATGGCCGACAAACTATATAGTTGAATATATCAACACATGGCCGACAAACTACATAGTTGAAGATATCAACACATGGCCGACAAACTACATTTGAAGATATCAACACATGGCCGACAAACTATATAGTTGAATATATCAACACATGGCCGACAAACTACATAGTTGAAGATATCAACACATGGCCGACAAACTACATTTGAAGATATCAACACATGGCCGACAAACTATATAGTTGAATATATCAACACATGGCCGACAAACTACATAGTTGAAGATATCAACACATGGCCGACAAACTAGATAGTTGAAGATATCAACACATGACCGACAAACTATATAATTGAAGATATCAACACTTTCCACTAAACAAACTTGGAATTTAATCACGTGCATACAGGACGAGCATGGGCAACCATAAATGGGTCCAATATTTACTCTTTGTTTTTGTTTGCTAATTTTTATGTAAAAAATAAATTAGTTATTTGATATTTGACTACAATTTGCTATTAACAACTTTGAATCATCAATATCCGAGTTAACAGATATAAATGATAAATTGTAGATTTCCTCCCTTTCCCTCTTCAATAACTTTCTTTTCATTTTGTTCTGTCCAATAAACTTATAAAAAACATGTTGTTTCTGTTCAATGGGCTCAGTCACAACTACATTTTATTTTTTGTTAATTTTTCAGAAACTTTTTATTGTGAAAGTTGGCTCTTGAAACTCATATAGGCCTAATTAGTTATTTTCAGATGCCCTAAAATTCTCTCTCACAAGGCTAAATTCCTGAAATTTTCTCTCGAAGAAGGAAGGGGGGAGACACCGCCCCAGCAGATGGTACTCCAACCCACCCCCACCCCTATTTATAAAACCCACATGGGCACCCTTGACGGCGAGGGTTTTAAATTAGCCGCATTGAACGAAAGAGTACTGTGTCAAAATTTCCTTAAGATCCTAAAAAGTGGGCTGGGTTTTAAATTTGTTTGTAAGTAAATAGAATGCTCAGGTAATTTGAATTAGTCAAAAAATAACACCTTAACATGGGGGTTGAGCCCGTGACCTTTGGCTAATTAATTATTATTACAATGCTATTCAGGTTTTTAACATCGTAATATAGTCAAAGATTGAAAATAATTAGTATGAATTATTGATACTAAAAGTGATGATCATAAAAAACCTTCACAAAAGCCTGAAGTTAAAAATACTATCTCAAAACAAAATTAATAAAAGTATTTAAAATGTAAAAAAGTTAAAAGAAAAATTCTAAACAGAGTGTTTTTGAAAAAAATTTTTTTTTTTTTTTTTTAAACTTTCCACACATAATATACAGTAGCCCCATGGCTTCTTTGGTGCTGAATGACAGCTCACAGCTGACGACTTTGAAAAGTTACCAGACCAAATTATGTATCCCTACGCCGAACCATATGATCTGCAAAAACATGTGTTTAGCAACTGTCAGTCAGCACCAAAGAAGCCATGGGGCTACTGTAGAGTAAAAAAAAAAAAAAATTAAAACCCACTTCAGTGGTTGCATGGTCTAGGGCGTCACTCTCTCAATAGATTGAACTGACGATTGTGGGGAGATTAGGGTTCAAATACTGGCCGGGTTTACTGAGGATGATTTTTACTTAAATGGGCTTTTATCTCTCTCTCTCTCTGCGTAGATGTAGCTAAAAATAATTTAAATTCGACCTTCCTGAAAACTAACACTTTAGAGTAGTTAGTATTTATGCGTGTGACCCAAACTAATAGTAAAAATAAGTGCTAAAAAATTAATCAATGAAAAATGAGACTAATCAAAAAACCAATCATTTTAGTATTGTGACAATGTAGATTTTGTATCTATCTATTTAACGTATTTAACGTATCTAACGTGCACTTCATGAACCTACTACTATCAGCACATGAGAATTTCTACAAGCGAGAGCGAAAAGACCTACCAATTTTGCAGGCAAAGGTATTTGCACATACCTTCTAAATTTATTTTACATCTCCACAACTGATACAGGACCGACGGCTTTACTTCCCCTCCGAAGGAAGTTGTGCTACTGATACTCATCGTTCAATAAAAATCCATGGGTTTGGACTCACGAACAACGGGTACTGAGGCTAGCCCTTTACCCCAAGACCCCCAGGTCTGGACCCACGAACAACGGGTACTGAGGCTAGCCCTTTACCCCGAGACCCCCCAGGTCTGGACCCACGAACAACGGGTACTGAGGCTAGCCCTTTACCCCGAGACCCCCAGGTCTGGACCCACGAACAACGGGTACTGAGGCTAGCCCTTTACCCCGAGACCCCCTAGGTCTTGACTCACGAACAACGGGTACTGAGGCTAGCCCTTTACCTCAAGACCCCCTAGGTCTGGACTCACGAACAACGGTACTGAGGCTAGCCCTTTACCCCGAGACCCCCCAGGTCTGGACCCACGAACAACGGGTACTGAGGCTAGCCCTTTACCCCGAGACCCCCTAGGTCTGGACCCACGAACAACGGGTACTGAGGCTAGCCCTTTACCCCGAGACCCCCTAGGTCTGGACCCACGAACAACGGGTACTGAGGCTAGCCCTTTACCCCGAGACCCCCCAGGTCTGGACCCACGAACAACGGGTACTGAGGCTAGCCCTTTACCCCGAGACCCCCTAGGTCTGGACCCACGAACAACGGGTACTGAGGCTAGCCCTTTACCCCGAGACCCCTTAGGTCTGGACCCACGAACAACGGGTACTGAGGCTAGCCCTTTACCCCAAGACCCCCCAGGTCTGAACCCACGAACAACGGGTACTGAGGCTAGCCCTTTACCCCGAGACCCCCTAGGTCTGGACTCACGAACAACGGGTACTGAGGCTAGCCCTTTACCCCGAGACCCCCCAGGTCTGGACCCACGAACAACGGGTACTGAGGCTAGCCCTTTACCCCAAGACCTCCCAGGTCTGGACCCACGAACAACGGGTACTGAGGCTAGCCCTTTACCTTGAGACCTCCCAGGTCTGGACTCACGAACAACGGGTACTGAGGCTAGCCCTTTACCTTGAGACCTCCCAGGTCTGGACCCACGAACAACGGGTACTGAGGCTAGCCCTTTACCCCAAGACCCCCCAGGTCTGGACCCACGAACAACGGGTACTGAGGCTAGCCCTTTACCCCGAGACCCCCCAGGTCTGGACCCACGAACAACGGGTACTGAGGCTAGCCCTTTACCCCAAGACCCCCCAGGTCTGGACCCACGAACAACGGGTACTGAGGCTAGCCCTTTACCCCGAGACCCCCCAGGTCTGGACCCACGAACAACGGGTACTGAGGCTAGCCCTTTACCCCAAGACCCCCCAGGTCTGGACCCACGAACAACGGGTACTGAGACTAGCCCTTTACCTCAAGACCCCCTAGGTCTGGACCCACGAACAACGGGTACTGAGGCTAGCCCTTTACCCCGAGACCCCCTAGGTCTGGACTCACGAATACCGGGTACTGAGGCTAGCCCTTTACCCCGAGACCCCCCAGGTCTGGACCCACGAACAACGGGTACTGAGGCTAGCCCTTTACCCCGAGATCCCCCAGGTCTGGACCCACGAACAACGGGTACTGAGGCTAGCCCCTTACCCCGAGACCCCCCAAGTCTGGACCCACGAACAACGGGTACTGAGGCTAGCCCTTTACCCCAACACCCCCCAAGTCTGGACCCACGAACAACGGGTACTGAGGCTAGCCCTTTACCCCAAGACCCCCCAGGTCTGAACCCACGAACAACGGGTACTGAGGCTAGCCCTTTACCCCGAGACCCCCCAGGTCTGGACCCACGAACAACGGGTACTGAGGCTAGCCCTTTACCCCGAGATCCCCCAGGTCTGGACCCACGAACAACGGGTACTGAGGCTAGCCCTTTACCCCGAGACCCCCCAGGTCTGGACCCACGAACAACGGTACTGAGGCTAGCCCTTTACCCCGAGATCCCCCAGGTCTGGACCCACGAACAACGGGTACTGAGGCTAGCCCTTCACCCCAACACCCCCCAAGTCTGGACCCACGAACAACGGGTACTGAGGCTAGCCCTTTACCCCAACACCCCCCAGGTCTGGACCCACGAACAACGGGTACTGAGGCTAGCCCTTCACCCCGAGACCCCCCAGGTCTGGACCCACGAACAACGGGTACTGAGGCTAGCCCTTCACCCCAACACCCCCCAAGTCTGGACCCACGAACAACGGGTACTGAGGCTAGCCCTTCACCCCAACACCCCCCAGGTCTGGACCCACGAACAACGGGTACTGAGGCTAGCCCTTCACCCCGAGACCCCCAGGTCTGGACCCACGAACAACGGGTACTGAGGCTAGCCCTTCACCCCAACACCCCCCAAGTCTGGACCCACGAACAACGGGTACTGAGGCTAGCCCTTTACCCCAACACCCCCCAGGTCTGGACCCACGAACAACGGGTACTGAGGCTAGCCCTTTACCCCGAGACCCCCCAAGTCTGGACCCACGAACAACGGGTACTGAGGCTAGCCCTTTACCCCGAGACCCCCCAGGTCTGGACCCACGAACAACGGGTACCGAAGCTAGCCCTTTACCTTGAGACCTCCCAGGTCTGGACCCACGAACAACGGGTACTGAGGCTAGCCCTTTACCCCGAGACCCCCCAGGTCTGAACCCACGAACAACGGGTACTGAGGCTAGCCCTTTACCCCGAGATCCCCCAGGTCTGGACCCACGAACAACGGGTACTGAGGCTAGCCCTTTACCCCGAGACCCCCCAAGTCTGGACCCACGAACAACGGGTACTGAGGCTAGCCCTTCACCCCAACACCCCCCAAGTCTGGACCCACGAACAACGGATACTGAGGCTAGCCCTTTACCCCGAGACCCCCCAGGTCTGGACCCACGAACAACGGGTACTGAGGCTAGCCCTTTACCTTGAGACCTCCCAGGTCTGGACCCACGAACAACGGGTACTGAGGCTAGCCCTTTACCTTGAGACCTCCCAGGTCTGGACCCACGAACAACGGGTACTGAGGCTAGCCCTTTACCCCGAGACCCCCCAGGTCTGAACCCACGAACAACGGGTACTGAGGCTAGCCCTTTACCCCGAGATCCCCCAGGTCTGGACCCACGAACAACGGGTACTGAGGCTAGCCCTTTACCCCGAGACCCCCCAAGTCTGGACCCACGAACAACGGGTACTGAGGCTAGCCCTTTACCCCAACACCCCCCAAGTCTGGACCCACGAACAACGGGTACTGAGGCTAGCCCTTTACCCCGAGACCCCCCAGGTCTGGACCCACGAACAACGGGTACTGAGGCTAGCCCTTTACCTTGAGACCTCCCAGGTCTGGACCCACGAACAACGGGTACTGAGGCTAGCCCTTTACCTTGAGACCTCCCAGGTCTGGACCCACGAACAACGGGTACTGAGGCTAGCCCTTTACCCCGAGACCCCCCAGGTCTGGACCCACGAACAACGGGTACTGAGGCTAGCCCTTTACCCCCAGACCCCCCAGGTCTGGACCCACGAACAACGGGTACTGAGGCTAGCCCTTTACCCCGAGATCCCCCAGGTCTGGACCCACGAACAACGGGTACTGAGGCTAGCCCTTCACCCCAACACCCCCCAAGTCTGGACCCACGAACAACGGGTACTGAGGCTAGCCCTTTACCCCAACACCCCCCAGGTCTGGACCCACGAACAACGGGTACTGAGGCTAGCCCTTCACCCCGAGACCCCCCAGGTCTGGACCCACGAACAACGGGTACTGAGGCTAGCCCTTCACCCCAACACCCCCCAAGTCTGGACCCACGAACAACGGGTACTGAGGCTAGCCCTTCACCCCAACACCCCCCAGGTCTGGACCCACGAACAACGGGTACTGAGGCTAGCCCTTCACCCCGAGACCCCCCAGGTCTGGACCCACGAACAACGGGTACTGAGGCTAGCCCTTCACCCCAACACCCCCCAAGTCTGGACCCACGAACAACGGGTACTGAGGCTAGCCCTTCACCCCAACACCCCCCAGGTCTGGACCCACGAACAACGGGTACTGAGGCTAGCCCTTCACCCCGAGACCCCCCAGGTCTGGACCCACGAACAACGGGTACTGAGGCTAGCCCTTCACCCCAACACCCCCCAAGTCTGGACCCACGAACAACGGGTACTGAGGCTAGCCCTTCACCCCGAGACCCCCCAGGTCTGGACCCACGAACAACGGGTACTGAGGCTAGCCCTTCACCCCAACACCCCCCAAGTCTGGACCCACGAACAACGGGTACTGAGGCTAGCCCTTCACCCCGAGACCCCCCAGGTCTGGACCCACGAACAACGGGTACTGAGGCTAGCCCTTTACCCCAACACCCCCCAGGTCGACGAAACTGTATGTTCTGCTCCGAGAGAAATCATCGCTGGACCTCTAGTTTTGAAGAGATCACGAGTGCAACCACGCCACCCTGTGTAGGACGGACCGGGCCGTGATCGATCCAGCCACCGGAGTACCACGCGCATCCTTGGCCAGACGAAGTGGATCCACTCCACGGGGAGGCGACACGATGAGGAGGATGAATAACCCGAGAGCTGACAGAAAACGCGTATAGGCAATCCACAATACCCGGGACCCTTAACTAGAAAAACCCTGAAATATCCCTCATAACAAGACGTGTGCGATGGGGGCTCTTGTTACTAGCTACTGTTGATTACGTCATAGACCTCTACGTCACGGGCACCAATATGAAACACAATTCCCATAAAAAAAATTCCACGAATTTCCTTTTTCGAATAATTACAAGATGTTCACAGCTTTTCACTGTCCTTGCAAAACTCGGCTTGTAGCCCATAGTTTGGGAACCACTGCTCTACCAACATTTTTAAAGAGTGTTTTAATGATACTGCAAAAAGGGACTATGGGATAAATTTTTATAAACCTGAATAATTAAGTTTTTGATGTTTGTAACGAAAATAGTATTTAATATATTTACGTGTAGTTGAAGTTACTTTTATACCGGATGTTATGTTACGTTTACCTTTAGTTTTACACTATCGTGAGTCCCTGGAGAGAGGAATTACTGTGATTGTCAAAAAAAATCTACTTCGATATTACTATTAATGTCGACGTTTCAAAACAGAAAAGGTTGTTTTAGCGGTGCTGTCTGTCTGTCTGTCTGTTACTCGGCCTAGAGCTGAAACCATTTACCAGATTGGGCTAAAACTTGGTATCTAGTGTTTTCAAAAGTCCCCCCCCCCCCCCACCCCACCACGAAGAGCTTTTTTTAAGAATTACCTAGCAAACCCTAAATACGAAAAGATAAAAATGTCATTTTTTTTTCAAAATCAGTTCTATAATTTTAATTAAATTTCGTATTGTTTAACATTACAAACAAATTGGAGCATAATCATTTTCTTATGAAAATGACTTTGAAAGATGACACATAAAAATAAAAATATTTTGTTTAAAATATATTTTATTCATTTAAATTGATACATTATACTTGTACAGGGGAATCGAACTTGGGACTTTGGTCTTAGAAAGCCAATGTTCTTACCACTGAGCCATCCAGGAGTCATCCCATTCCCAAAGTCATTCTTCACTCATATTTTAAGGCAGAATCTGTTATGTACGTGCGGAAATATTCGGTTACATATAACTAATTAAGACCACGAGTTATCAGGTAACGCAGCCATCATATACTCGGGGGGTCTTTATGCTGCTCCTGGATAGCTCAGTGGTTAGAGCATTGTAGTACTAAGCCAAGCTATAACCGTATTTCACTAATATAATAGCTTAGTTATTTAATTCATCATGAAATATATTTGTATGAAACCAATAATTTCCGAGATATATATTTTAAATAGAGGTTTGCTAAATGGGGAAGTTAATTGTTATGTTATTTGGTGAACAAAGATAGTATTATTTTATCAATGTGTTTCTGTAACTGTTTATATTATTTCATTCAAGCTCTTTGGTAGAATGTGATTCTAATATTTCGATTATTTTTCTGCAAAAATCTATATTATTTAGTTTTCGCATTTCTTACGAATTCTAAGTAAGTAGATCCATTTTCAAATTATTATTATTATTATTATTATTTTATTATTATTATTATTATGAAGTGTTCTGTCTCACGACAGGTCCATTTCTTTTGTGAGTCAACTTAACCCAACCAATGTACCCTGTCCTCTGTCTCCTTTAGCTCCCAGACTGTTCTTCTTTCTTTCAAGTCATCCAATATTTGAATCCTCCTCCTTCCTAAGCTCCTCTTTCCCTCAACTCCTCCTTCCATGACGTCGTGCAGAAGACAGTTCCTCCTAAGGATGTGTCCGATCCAGTTAGTTTTGTTCCAAAGAATCACATCCAAAATGTTTCTCTTCTCTTCTTAGGACTTGTTCATTTGTCCCCCTGTCTGTCCACCTGATCTTCTCAAGTCTTCTCCAGCACATTTCAAAGATCTCCAAGTATTTCTTTTCCCTCTTCCTAGATAAAAATAAAGGCGTGATAAAGTCTGTATCATTTGTATGTACAGTACATAGCTAAGCCGGCTCCAACCGATGCTTCAATTGGCTCCTAGTGCTGTACGCCAATGCTGTATCTGACATGGGCGGCAAATGAGCAGCTTGGGGACGTTCACCAATCGTCTCTTCTAGACAGTTCATCCGACATGGGCGGCAAATGAGCAGCTTGGGGACGTTCACCAATCGTCTCTTCTAGACAGTTCAACCAACGTTGTACGATGTTTCTCACACATGGTGGCTGGTTGTGAGTATACCATCCTGGAGGACAATACGGCAGGTGTTGCACTTTGGACCCCCCCCCCCCCCCCCCGCTTTGTGATACTGGCCCCTGAGCGAGGGACTCTATTCTAGCTTTAGAAATGTAATTCCTCTAGAAGCTATCTTGGGCGATCCTAACCCAGAATATTTTTGAAATTTTGATACTCCTAGAATAAATTTGAAGTGGTCCTCCTTAGGTGAATTTTTGGAAAGTTGATGCCTCTAGGAACTATTTTGAGTTTGATGCAATGCCACCTTTTAACTTCATATTTTAAAATCTTTGAGAGGAGTGAAATAAATATAAAAGAGGCCAATTTATTAGAGAGAAAGGGGGAGCTATTTTCAAGAGTACGAGGGGTACATTTCCCTCCATTCCCTCTCAGACTGGTTCCACTTCCATTGGTTATAAATGTTCACATCTTAGGGCATACACAAGTTACAATGGCTGTCACAGCTAACAGCTATGAAACAAATTGTTTACCGTAGAGATACGTAAAATTAGACCTAATAAGACTTTGAACGATCTGATAAGACATACTGGTGACACAAATATGATATACTATTCCATCTCTAATTAAGTTTAAAATTTAATCGAATTTAATTTCAAAAGGAGCCGCCATTTTTCTTTTTGTTAACTTTAATTTTGCTTGAGGACGTACAACCAGCTCGAATAATTCCGACCCCCCCAATAGTTCCGACCATCCCCGAATTATTACGACCATCTCCGAAATTTTCCGACCACCCCGAATTGTTCGACCGTCCCCGAATTGTTCCAACCATCCCCGAATTATTACGACCACCCTCCGAAATTTTCCGACCATCCCCGAATTTTTCCGACCTTCACCGAATTTTTCCGACTAACCCCGAATATTTTTGACCGTCTTGGAAGACGCCTGCGAATCCTTCCCTCATTATGATTACTACAACTTAAGATTGATATGAATAATACAAACCACAGGTGAAGACTTAATCTTACCGCACACTGAATCGAAATGGTCGGGATTAAAACCCTCGAACGGAAACGAGTTTTGTCCGCACGATGATGAACTGGCATCCGGAATTCATGTCAGTCGGAAGACAGCAATCAAAGAGGGTGCGACGATTTTAGTGAAAGTGAGTGATAACAGTGGTGGAGAAGAGGGGACATTTGGACCCGCTATGTGCCTTGTCTCCTTTGAGGACGTTTCCTGACTGTGACGTCACGGCAGGTCAAGATAGGGTTTTCACGTTATTGAATTTACGTTCTATTCGGTGAGTTTTAAATATATAACATCGAAACAACAGCCATACATTCTTAAATAATTCTAAAAATAGCCTTATACTTTCACAAAATTATTATTTTTGAATCATGACGTAGTTTTTTTTTTGTAAACGTATTATTTTATAAAATACATACAGTTGGGCTATTTAGTTTATTCATAAAAAAAATTGCTAGTAAGAATATTCCTGCCAGGAGTTAGATTAAAACGTCAGTAGAAGCATTTGTATATCTAGTATGGGAAACAAAAAAGGTACTTTTAAAAAGCAAGTCAATGCTATCTGAGCGCAAATAGTATATTGAGTGTGTATATTCGTCAGAGGAAGAGGGTAAGTGTTGTCATCAGATAAACAAGAGGTTTCACAGGGTCAGTTGCTCATTTTATTCTTGTTCTTTCTATTGTCTACATTGGTATCTAAGTGTGATATTACTTAAATGCTTAGGTGCGTCAAGTTAAGATGCAACACGCTTCGCAAAATAACTTAGGAAATCTCCTGAAAATAGGCAACGTCGTTAAAATGTCCTGGATTTCTTCACACGCATAACACAGTCATAATAATATTTGCTACCGACGTCTTACATTATTATAAGATACTGTTGAACTAAATTTAATTATTTCTTCATCAAAGTACATTTTTAAAACAAACCGAAATCTTCGAGGAACAGGAAACGGAAATCAACAGCCGGGCGCGAGTGTAGAGGAAGATGTGAGGACGCGCATGCGTATTCCTTCCCAGGCAAACCGATTCGTTCCGTTTCCGGTCCACGCTCCGGCGAGCTTGTAAGCTCCACACTAGAAAGATAACCTGAGGGTAAAGGATGAGTAGAGTGGATATCACCTTATGGGAGGACGGGTTACCCACCCTATAATGCACCCGTTGAAGACCTCACGTGACCTAGAGTCCCGCCAAACAGGAAGAACAATATATTTATATATGTAACACTCGCTTTTCTCAGCTGTCTTTGCAAGTTTATGACCTAATGTAATTCAAGATCCGTTTTTTTTATAGGTCTTACCGTTTAGCCACAAGAGACCTCCAAAGAAAGGTCCACATCAACTTTAAAGTTGCTCCGACATTTTGAATTTTTTTTTACGGGGGTTAAAAATTAATTTTTTATAACTTTTTGGAATTTTCCCGTAGTTTACAGTCTAGAAGCTTAAGTTGCCAAATGACAAGTTTCTATCTCATCTGGAGGTGGGTAAACATTAATGTCAGTGAGTGAGTCAGCCGTGTGGCTTTATAGTGGTATAATAATGGAATAATACTACCTGAGGGTAGAAATATTAACTATATTCACTAGCGATATCAGCTAGTGATACTTTTATATTAAATATAACTATTAACTATGTTAATAAACATTATCTATATCAATTAGCTATATTACATACCGATATTAACTATATTAACCGGCAATGTTAGAAATATCAAGTGGCAATATTAATTATAAATGCTAACTATCAATATAAACTATCCTATATTATCAATGTTAACTAACGATTAACTAAATTAACTAGCAATGTTATCCAGCGATATTTGTTATAGTAATAATATAGTTAGTACCATGTCTTACTACCCGTTCGGCTGATACGCTTTGTGCCCACACCACTCGTGGACCCTTCCGACGCTGTGGGAGACAATGTGTCAGCACCCGTTCTCACCGGTGTCAATAGTAGGGGTTCGCGAACCAGACTTGGCGCGCGATACAAGTCGTTATGAAGGGGTTGTATGAAGGAAGGTCACTCGAGTACTGTTGTCACTCAAGGCATTATTCAGGACTCTGATCTACTCCCTTGGTTGGTTCAGCTTTTGTGATGTCAGATAGCTATATTAACTAGCAATATTATATATTTTAACATCTAAATTAATATCAATATTAACTGATAATATTAGAGTTATTAACTATTGACATTATCTATGTTAACTAGTGATATTAATTATCATTATAAATATTAACTAGTGATATTATCTAGCGAAATAACTAAATTAACAAGTAGTATTAAGAAGTTATACTATCTAATGATATTAAATATATTAATTAGTAATATTAAATACAGTCAACTTTGGTTTTAACGAGCTCAGTTGTAGTGATCATATTCATCGGTTCCAACTCACGTACATTTCAATGGGTGTTAATGACTGAAAGTATGGAATGTGGAGGGGGGGGGGTTGAGTTTAAACAGTCACTGCACTCATTGACCTGACTTAAGTTTAAATACCTTTGTCTGCGGCAAGTAAAGGACGACAGTCTTCTGAGTTGTATTAATAGGACAGGAGTTACAGTCTAGGCCATTCAGTAACTGTTTTCAGTAAGCCATTTCTTAGAGAGGGTATTTTAAACTAAAAAATATATACTTTTCTACTCAGTTTAGTTTTTTGAATGTATGGACAGTGTGGAACCAAGTGGCACACATTCTAGAAAAGGAACAGGAAAAAATATTAATCAAAACGGTATAGTGTAATTAACACCATATAACTGATTTTTAAAGATTAATCAATAGAGTTCAATAAAGAGCAATTGTATTTGAAATCTTATTTTGTTTGTCACTAACCCACTACTTTCAGATTAAAAAAAAAAAATGTTTTGGTGAACTTCAGACATGGTGAACAAAATATATGAATTGGCAGAGGCCCGTTACAACCAGAGTTGACTGTTTTGGTGAACTTCAGACATGGTGAACAAAATAAGATAAGCGCGATGCAGTGAAGTCAGAACTTCATCCAGTATTAAGTGTGTCTTCTGATCTAATAATCCTGGGTTCCATTCCCGACTGGTCCAAGAATGTATCACAGGAATATCGAGATCACGTTATTTCAAGTGGCTGGTGTCTGGTTGTTGTGTTGGTCCTATCACGTGTCACTCGTTGGGTCAAGAGACGCTATTATGGTTAAAGTTTGCAGAACGCACGTTTCTTGGAGCGGACAAAGGAGAAAAAGGCACGATATGAAGAGGCCCGCGTGTGAAGGCACCCTTGGCTCCACCCAGCCCTCCTTGACACGAGTTGCCCAGTCATCAGCTCGCCGGCATCGATTATTTCAACAACAATGAGAAGACAACTAGCGCCGCGACGCGGGGATCATGATAAGGCGATGGAGATATCGGTGCGCCTCTCAAGTCGAGCACTAGCGGCTAGGGAGGTACACTGCTGCCAACCTTGCGTTGTTACTGCTTGTTACTGCCAACCTTGCGTTGTTATAACTACTATATATTAACAGGGCTGCCAACCTTGCGTTGTTACTGCTTGTTACTGCCAACCTTGCGTTGTTATAACTACTATATATTAACAGGGCTGCCAAACTTGCGTTGTTACTGCTTGTTACTGCCAACCTTGCGTTGTTATAACTACTATATATTAACAGGGGGCCCTGCCTACCTCTCTGGCGGTGTGTTGAACTTTCAGCTCTCAAAATAGATGGCGTTGCTAACGTTATACAAACTGGTGGATTCCAGCCATCAGGTTGGCAGAATTACTGGTTTGTTTAAACAATTGGGAGACTGGCGACCACGACCAGTAATGAGTAAAGGCAGCAAGCAAACCTTTTCCAAGAATTGCGAGAGATAAGAAGTGTAGTGCAGAACGTAAAGTGTGTAGGCGACCAAGTTGGGCTAAACGTGGGGAAATATAACGTCAAGATACAATCACACTCTCGAGCAGAAAAATTAGCTTATCCATTCCAGCCAGCTAGACGTCCATTAACCTGTAGTACCACTTTTGAATTTTAAACCTTTTTGATGCCAAAGTTTTGTACTAGTTTTGTACAGTTTTGTACCACAAAGAAAAAGTTTTGTACCGTACCATTTTGAGTATTAGCATATCAAATTGGTGACTCCGGGTTAATGCTATTGTACCGCTTTTGATTTGTTTTATGCCAAGTTTTGTACTAGTTTTGTACCATTTTGTACTACAAATAAAAAGTTTTGTACCCGTACCCATTTTGAGTAATTAGCATATCAAAGTGGTGACTCCAGATTAATGCTGTGCTGTTGTACCACTTTTGAATATTGAACTTTTTTATGCCAAAGTTTTGTACTAGTTTTGTACCGTTTTGTATCAGAAAGAAAAAGTTTTGTACCCGTACCCGTTTTGAGTAATTAGCATGTCAAAGTGGTGACTCCAGATTATTGCTGTTGTACCACTTTTGAATATTGAACTTTTTTTTATGCCAAAGTTTTGTACTAGTTTTGTACCGTTTTGTACCACAAAGAAAAATTTTTTTTACCCGTACCCATTTTGAATAATTAGCATATCAAAGTGGTGACTCCAGGTTAATGCTATTGTACCACTTTTGAATTTGTTTTATGCCAAAGTTTTGTACTAGTTTTGTACCATTTTGTACCACAAATAAAAAGTTTTGTACCCGTACCCATTTTGAGTAATTAGCATATCAAAGTGGTGACTCCAGATTAATGCTGTGCTGTTGTACCACTTTTGAATATTGAACTTTTTTTTATGCCAAAGTTTTGTACTAGTTTTGTACCGTTTTGTACCACAAAGAAAAAGTTTTGTACCCGTACCCATTTTGAATAATTAGCATATCAAAGTGGTGACTCCAGGTTAATGCTGTTGTACCACTTTTGAATATTTTTCAAATAAATATCTGGTGAGGGTAGTGATAAATAATAATATATACTTATTTATCAGAGAAAAAATTATTTAAGGTAAAATTAGAGATAACTTATTTTTGAAGATTTTGTCACTATCTATAATAAATAACCTTTACGAGAGAGTATGTAGCTTACGATTTTGTCGTACCATTTATTTGAGTTTATTAGTAAGCAGGTAAAATAAAAAATAACTAGAATTTAATGTGCTAAGTTTGGCCACTGTGCTTTGGTTAATTTTTAAAATTTAAAGGCTAAAGAGGCAATAAAATATTTTAAAAGCAGTTTCATTTCGAAGACTAGAACAATTTTGGCTATAAATATATCTGTTATTTTTATTACTGATATCACCACGTCATACTACCTGTTGATTTTATACGCATATATGATAATCTAATTGGGTGGTAATGAGGAAAGAAGCATTTGAGAGGTTATCTACCAGCATTTTTATTTTGGAAGATGGGGAAACAATTTAGGAAAAACTACCCTCAATAGACTCGACCAGGATTTGCACCCCAAGTGCTTCGCTATCAGCAGGCCAAATTAACACTGTAGTGACACTTAGACCACTCAGCCACTGAAGTGGGTACCTGTTATTTAATACGGTGTTTACAGTTTTTAAACATCTATAGGATTTACACAATTTTCCAGAAATAAATGTTTTTGGCAATAATTTTTTATCCTATTGGTAGAGTTTAACTTGAGTAATATCTCCATGGTGTCAGGCTGCAAGCAGGCTATAACAATCGAGAGGCTTCCGTATGTTGGCGAAGATAGTGCCAACATTTTCAAGCTGAGGGTGCCATGTGGTTAGCACAACGAGCCCTCCAGACTTCTATTTCAGTTTTCTAGACTGAAGCGCTACTTATTCATTCAATTATCTCCTCATTTGTCCCCACGAGGTTTATTTTGGTTCCGTTTCAGACACTGCTTCACAGACAGAATTAGGGGCACTGGGGATCGAACCTGGGACTTCAGGATCTGAAGCCAGTAAATCTGACCACTATACAACAGAGGCGGTCGGGTATCATAACTACTTACTTACTTACTTTATGGCATAGGGAACACAAAAGTTCATTAACTTTAATGGTTTTAAATATATTTTTCTTATCATCGGCTCCATGTCGTGGTCAATATTGCTAAAGTGCTATGACTGATCACTGAGTAAATTAATCAGCTCTAGTAGCTTGACTAGTTCGATTCTCTGTTAGGTTGAAATTACTTATTATTAGCGTGATACGAACTCGGCCAAGGCACAAGAGATTTTGAACATACAATAAGTACGTTACAGTGTGTTAGTAACATTTACTTTCAGCTAAGAGCTTTTTTTTTTTAAAAAAAGTACTTGAAATATCAGAATAATCGCTACATTGTTATATATAAATATCTATTTGTATCTTAATTTTGATATTATTTCTACATTAAGTATCGCTACTAATCCATTGTACTTAAATTAGTAGATACAGATAGCCTAAGTGCCATAATATGCATACCATTAAAAGAACTTACCCTTTACTACAAGCAGTTAAATAATCAATTATATCTTTGATTTTCTTTGTGCGCCCTTTCTTCATAAACTTGTTATTCACAAGGATATAAAATAATATTTTGTAAATACTTCTCCACCTCAAAATTTATACAATCCATTGGATTTTGTTCGAAAGCAAAAAGTTCAATATTGTTAATTATATAAAAAGTAATCACAGTGGATACTTATTGTTCGAGACTCGATACATTTCTTCCGAAACGAGCGCACAGACTGCGAGAATGCAACAGGTTCAAATTAAAAGTAATCACATTTAACAAGCTAATAAAATAAAATTAACATTTTCACACCTTAATTACCAAAAACTTCATTCATTAACTTTTTGAAAAATAACTTATTCCAAAGTCCAATGAGAGTCAAATCCTAGACCGTAAAATAAAATTATACTGAGAGCGTCTCCAAATTACATTTAGACCAAATTTTATTTAAAATAACTATGTTTGATATGAGCAGGAATGTTTATTTTATTTATTATAATAGTGGATTAAAAATTCAATGTACAGTAGTTTTCCTATACTTTGAATATTAACACTTATTATTACAACGTGTAGTGCTAAAGAATGAGAGAACTAAAGAAAGAATATAAGATAAGAGTGAAGAATTTTACATGTTTTACTGCTCAGTTAAATAAGGGCTAATGTCATAAAACTTTGTGTATGGAGAAGCATGTGGCTTTTTCTTTGAAAATAATGTATTACTAGAGCAATACTCTCATTGAAGTAAGTAGGGACCAACTATATTTATTCACACAGCAGGAATTCTTTGTGAGTATTTTAGTTACTGAATATATTAAGATGTTTATATTTAATTACGCAAATTTTCATAATTGGACATTGGCCCTTCTTATCCTAATGCACATGGTTTTAATGTTTCTTTGACTCAAAAGGTCACAGAGATTAGTTTAACTCTCCACTGCCGCCTGCATTCCGATACAGCAGGTTAGCCAACGCTTGCAAAACGATACTATCTTGTAAATGGGTAATGTTCATACTAACGGCACCTATTATCAGCTATGACAACTAGTTGCAGAAGGAAAAGTTGTATTTAAAACCATGTATTTTGACTAGAGTGTCGACTTGGGAGTCATTAGAGCTCAATATCGTCGTGATTATTGAAGCTAACCCAAATTAAAAAATATGTCTAAAAATAAAAATAAATATTCATTAAATAATGTGTTATAAACAAACACTCTAGCTTAATTGTACAAAGAAAATAAATAAATCAATTAATAATTTTTGTTTTCCCATTTAAAATGCATTGAAATGGAAACATTTTAATGAAAATATTTCAATAACTATTTTTAGCATGGTTTGAAAATTCCATAAGAATTATGGAAGATGCTCAGATATGTTACTAAAATAAATAAAAAACAACAATGTTGAATTATTAAATATTTTTTTAAAAACAATTTTTGTTTAGAACCGTGCATTTATGGGTAGGCAGAGCACACACACAAGTATAAGGAGAGATAAGATTGAGATAGTTTATGACCTGAAAGTAGAATGAGGGGTAGTTCTATGGGTTTCTAGGTTACGTCTGAAAGTGATCTAGGTGAGATCTAGTGCATGCTTAAATCATGTCTAGGGCCGGTCTAGGAATTGTCTAGGATCTAGATGATGTCTAGAGCCCGGACTTGACATCAAAGCAGCAGCAGATGAGAGCCTGTGTCAGGATCACGAATTGATTGATCGCAACGAACTAAGACAAGAAGAAGCTGAGCCTAAGGCGCACACTAGCGCTCATTAACAAGCTAGCGGCCAGCCTGACAACTACACCAAGCCCTTCATAATAAACGACACAGCAAGATGTGATGTCTGTATAGAGTAAAAGATGGTTCCCCGTTAGATGTGTCTTTAGGACTACGATGACACCATTACCTTTGGATAGTACATCAGTTACTAGACATTGCTACATCTGGCTAGTACATCAGTTACTAGACATTGCTACATCTGGCTAGTACATCAGTTACTAGACATTGCTACATCTGGCTAGTACATCAGTTACTAGACATTGCTACATCTGGCTAGTACATCAGTTACTAGACATTGCTACATCTGGCTAGTACATCAGTTACTAGACATTGCTACATCTGACTAGTACATCAGTTACTAGACATTGCTACATCTGGCTAGTACATCAGTTACTAGACATTGCTACATCTGGCTAGTACATCAGTTACTAGACATTGCTACATCTGGCTAGTACATCAGTTACTAGACATTGCTACATCTGGCTAGTACCTCAGTTACTAGACATTGCTACATCTGGCTAGTACATCAGTTACTAGACATTGCTACATCTGGCTAGTACATCAGTTACTAGACATTGCTACATCTGGCTAGTACATCAGTTACTAGACATTGCTACATCTGGCTAGTACCTCAGTTACTAGACATTTGCTACATCTGGCTAGTACATCAGTTACTAGACATTGCTACATCTGGCTAGTACATCAGTTACTAGACATTGCTACATCTGGCTAGTACATCAGTTACTAGACATTGCTACATCTGGCTAGTACATCAGTTACTAGACATTGCTACATCTGGCTAGTACATCAGTTACTAGACATTGCTACATCTGGCTAGTACATCAGTTACTAAACATCATTATATTATCCCACATAATAATTCTCTGTTTATTAGATGACATCACGAGGAATGTTTCAACAATCACCGGGCGACATACAAACTAACCGTAGCCTACTTTCAGCACAATATACCTTGTTTAACTTGGAAACATTCTAGTTAGGAAATAACTAGCAGTCGTGTAATGCAGGCAGTGACCAGTTTGATTATTTGCGACTGTTTTCATTTTAAAATTATATTTCCCTCACTAAAATATTATGATTGAGCCACTTTTAAATACCATCATAGTTTCTCTATTAAAAGAGCGTCTTTAAATATAATTATTCACTGTAAGACAAATTGAAACCCGACATTTATAAGACTCAGATCACACATGATTAGTCGGTAGTTAGTGATATAACATATGATTATTTAGTGATGCTATATATTACAGTTAGCAGTTAGTGTTATCCCATATTACTAGTTAGCTGTTAGTGATATCACATATTACTAGTTAACAGTTAGTGATATCGTAAATGACTAGTTAGCAGTTAGTGATATCACATATTATTAGTTAGCAGTTGGTGGTGTCTCATATTACTAGTTAAAATTTAGTGATATCACATATTACTAGTTAGCAGTTCGTGATATCACATATTATTAGTTAGCAGTTAGGTATATCACATATAGCTAGTTAATAATAATAATGTATATTACTAGCTAAGTATGATGTAGCATATACCTATTATATTAAATATATCACATTATAAAATCAGTAGTAACTTGTTCAATAAAGTTTTTTAAAAATGTAAAAACTTGTTATGCGTAACTTAGCTTTACCCCACCTCCACCCTCCCTCCTCCACCTTTACCCCCTCCAAACCCTCCACCCAGGTAACTGAATAGGTTCGTCTATTCGTAAGTTTAGCAGTTGTTGGTATTCCCGGCGTGTCCAAGTCAGGACCACTTATATCTTGGAGGACTGAGGGGAAAGGAAGGGGTTGTAATCCACGCTGCGGGTTCCTTTAATTACTCGCCGCGCTAATGAGCTATGTCAGATGGAGGGAGACCTCTACCAGCCGCCCCCAGCAGTACCGACACATGCGTGGCTCGTCAGAGCGCTAGTGAGCTATGTCAGATGGAGGAGACCTCTACCAGCCGCCCAGCAGTACCGACACATGCGTGGCTTGTCAGAGCGCTAGTGAGCTATGTCAGATGGAGGAGAACCTCTACCAGCCGCCCCCAGCAGTACCGACACATGCCGTGGCTTGTCAGAGCGCTAGTGAGCTATGTCAGATGGAGGGAGACCTCTACCAGCCGCCTCCAGCAGTACCGACACATGCCGTGGCTCGTCAGAGCGCTAGTGAGCTATGTCAGATGGAGGGAGACCTCTACCAGCCGCCTCCAGCAGTACCGACACATGCCGTGGCTTGTCAGAGCGCTAGTGAGCTATGTCAGATGGAGGGAGACCTCTACCAGCCGCCTCCAGCAGTACCGACACATGCCGTGGCTCGTCAGAGCGCTAGTGAGCTATGTCAGATGGAGGGAGACCTCTACCAGCCGCCCCCAGCAGTACCGACACATGCCGTGGCTTGTCAGAGCGCTAGTGAGCTATGTCAGATGGATACTTCTACTTGTCCCTCCTAGTAGTACCAACATTTTCCGCAGCTGGTCAGAGCGCTATATCTATTTTACCAACAACAGGCTTTAATATCATTTCCGTTCATCCAACGGTCGAACTCAACTCAACACCACGTCCCTCTGAGGATTTAGGCAATATGAGATGTTTCGACTCGGTATTATTAGTTTGGTACCATCCACACTGGTGGACACGCGTGATAAGACGCTCGCCTCGTCCGGTCTAGTTTTCCATTGATCAGATGTCGTGGGTCGAATCCCGGTAGGGTGTACTGACAATGGTTTTGCCCAGATATTTATGCACATTCTCCCCACGCAAATGCGGGTGAATTTATTCTATATTATAATTTACTCATAACTATCCTAAGAGATAATACATTCGAATATTCCTGACGAGTATCAAGAATTTATGTAGACATAGATCTTATCTAACGCGATTTTCCTTTCATTTGGCGAGGAAATGCAAAGCCGTGGGAACAAACAGTTATCTTCAAGAATTCTTATTGTTTTGCATTTTTCTTTTCGGAAACGGTTTGTTCAAGAATAGAAGCATGTTGATTAAGTTATACTTTTTATATAAACACCTCCTCTATGATTTTAAGAGTGATCAAATATCAATATAACTGACATTTTTTAAATTGAAAACTGTCGCTTCATAACAAAAAATAAGAAAATGTAACCATTAATAAACATCGATACATTATCTTAGAAGGGTGTTGAAAATATTAAAACAACAATTCACTCGTTCTCGAGAAAATTGATATTTACAAACATATATTTTCCCGCGAGACCTGTCCGGTAGCTAGCGCCATCTACGGTTTCCGTGATCCATCTGTTCTTGTTGGCGCGGAAGGATACTTTGGTTGGTTGTGAAGCCATGCCAACGCCTTTCAACCTCCCGCCTCCCATAAAATAGGTTTTAGACTTGCACTCGACAGGGCCAAGCGCCTTAATGACTCAGATGTAGCCGACAATTTCACAAGTCCGTCACAGACTCTGCCTTAAAATATGAGTGAAGAATGACCCTGGGCACAGGACGATTCCTGGATAGCTCAGTGGTTAGAGCATTGGTTTACTAAGCTAAAGTCTAGGATTATATTCCCGTGTCCAGGTTTAATTTTTAAATTTAAAAAACATGCAATTTAGATGGGGTATAGTCATAATGAGCAACTACGAAAGTTTGCTAATTAATCTATTACGTAAATAATGCTTGATGAAATTAGTTCATTTACATTTAATGTCACCGCGTTAATGTGATCTTCTTAGGACCTGATTCTCACGGATTCAAACCCAGCCTAGGTCAACTTTTTTTTTTTGCGAACGATGAAAGCCGTAGCACAACTTTCTTAACATGGTAAGTAGAGCCAAGGGTTCCGTTTCAACTGGGTCATGTGAAATATCTCTGGAAGTCATGTGAAATATCTCTGGAAGTCATGTGAAATATCCCCTGGAAGTCATGTGAAATATCTCTGGAAGTTATGTGAAATATCTCTGGAAGTTATATGAAATATCTCTGGAAGTTATGTGAAATATCTCTGAAGTTATATGAAATATCTCTTGAAGTCAAGTGAAATATCTCTGGAAGTCATATGAAATATCTCTGGAAGTCATGTGAAATATCTCTGGAAGTTATGTGAAATATCTCTGGAAGTTATGTGAAATATCTCTGGAAGTCATGTGAAATATCTCTGGAAGTCATGTGAAATATCTCTGGAAGTTATGTGAAATATCTCTGCAAGTCATGTGAAATATCTCTGGAAGTTATATGAAATATCTCTTGAAGTCAAGTGAAATATCTCTGGAAGTCAAGTGAAATATCTCTGGAAGTCATGTGAAATATCTCTGGAAGTCATGTGAAATATCTCTGGAAGTTATGTGAAATATCTCTGGAAGTTATATGAAATATCTCTGGAAGTTATGTGAAATATCTCTGGAAGTTATATGAAATATCTCTTGAAGTCAAGTGAAATATCTCTGGAAGTCATGTGAAATATCTCTGGAAGTCATGTGAAATATCTCTGGAAGTTATGTGAAATATCTCTGGAAGTTATGTGAAATATCTCTGGAAGTCATGTGAAATATCTCTGGAAGTCATGTGAAATATCTCTGGAAGTCATGTGAAATATCTCTGGAAGTCATGTGAAATATCTCTGGAAGTTATGTGAAATATCTCTGGAAGTCATGTGAAATATCTCTGGAAGTCAAGTGAAATATCTCTGGAAGTCATGTGAAATATCTCTGGAAGTTATATGAAATATCTCTTGAAGTCAAGTGAAATATCTCTGGAAGTCATGTGAAATATCTCTGGAAGTTATGTGAAATATCTCTGCAAGTCATGTGAAATATCTCGGAAGTTATATGAAATATCTCTTGAAGTCAAGTGAAATATCTCTGGAAGTCATGTGAAATATCTCTGGAAGTTATGTGAAATATCTCTGGAAGTCATGTGAAATATCTCTGGAAGTTATATGAAATATCTCTTGAAGTCAAGTGAAATATCTCTGGAAGTCATGTGAAATATCTCTGGAAGTTATGTGAAATATCTCTGGAAGTCATGTGAAATATCTCTGGAAGTTATATGAAATATCTCTTGAAGTCAAGTGAAATATCTCTGGAAGTCATGTGAAATATCTCTGGAAGTTATGTGAAATATCTCTGGAAGTTATATGAAATATCTCTGGAAGTTATATGAAATATCTCTGGAAGTCATGTGAAATATCTCTGGAAGTTATGTGAAATATCTCTGGAAGTCATGTGAAATATCTCTGGAAGTTATATGAAATATCTCTTGAAGTCAAGTGAAATATCTCTGGAAGTTATATGAAATATCTCTGGAAGTCATGTGAAATATCTCTGGAAGTTATATGAAATATCTCTTGAAGTCAAGTGAAATATCTCTGGAAGTTATATGAAATATCTCTGGAAGTTATGTGAAATATCTCTGGAAGTCATGTGAAATATCTCTGGAAGTCATGTGAAATATCTCTGGAAGTCATGTGAAATATCTCTGGAAGTCAAGTGAAATATCTCTGGAAGTTATGTGAGGTATGTTCTCAACCAAATTTATAATAATTCGGCTAAGTCGTTATTATCGACGAGAGTCATGTGATGTTAGCTTAGTACACTTTCAAAAATTGGTAAACCAACGCTATGGGGTGTAGTTGTGGTTATTGTCCTAGAGCTAGGTCAGGGTAATCAGCTGTATGTACAGGTAATATACGCGCAAGCAAAAAGCTGGACAGATTGTTTGTTCTATAACGCCGTGCATTAGTCGTGTCAGCAACCCGTCTTACATTGCTATGTAGAATGTAGTATACATACATGATAAAAGGCGGCGAGCGTCCCAAACAACGAAAAGCATTTAAATATAATTCCTGTAGACTGTTAAAATAATAGCTTTTATTACTTTCTCACGAATATTTAGAGAGAGGAAGTATTGTGATTGTAAAATATATGGATCCGTGATTTTGATGGATGTCAACGTTTCATGGCTCCCTGAGTCAGTAAAAGTTATTTTTTTGGCAATTCCATCCGTCTGTCCGTCCGTCTGATCCTGGAACTAGAGCCTAAACCATTTTACTGATCCGGCAAAGACTTGGTATACAGAGTTTCCATAAGCTTCCCCAGAGCGTTCCTTGGAATCATCCATCCAACCCTTAAATTAAGGGTAGTTTACTAAGGGCGAAAAGAGAAATTACAATTCGTGTATATGGACTGTCTAGAAATAAAAAGAAAAGGGGAATCTTAAAATGACTGAAGTTAATTTACATCAGCGGAAATTTACAATTTTTTTTATCATATCTCCGCAACTTTCTGAGATAATAAATAATTTATCATTGCAAAATTGTAAGAATCTAAAAATAAACAACTTTTATTTGAAAGAATATTTGATCAAATCTCTATTTTTAAAATTACAGGCAAATATATGTATTTTTTAAATTGAGCTTTGAGAAATGGAGAGTTTAAAATAATATGTTTCTGTAAGAGTGTATATTATTTATATAAGTTTAGACAAAGGAGGGAGAAAGTCTGTTTGTTGCACCGGACCATTTATTTACAAGTTTTTTGCATAACATGATTACAAAATGTCTACAACACTTGAAGCAGAAACCAGTTAAGTTGTTTATCACTTATATTTAATATATAGCCTACACGAGTCTTGATCACACAGCCTTTAGGGGTGGTATTCCAGGATGGATAACGGTGAAGCCGGATAATAAAGAATACAAGTTTAAATGATTTTTCAGAATGGCTTTGCCTAATTTTTTAAATTTTCACAGAACATTTTACTTTGTTTTAAATAGATTTTGTCCTTTTACTGATTGCGGTGTAAAATATGAATAAAGTAATTGTAAGGGGGAAAGTAGAAATTAAACGAGAAAGAGATTTTTTAAATATTTACTATACAGTTCTTTATTTTGTAAATGGAACATCGGCTACAAATCAAGAACAAGTGAAAATAGAGCGTCAAATGGGTTCCATTATAAATTCAGGAAATGTTTTATACTGGATGTGTACCGGTTTGTTTAATTTAAAACACACTTGTTAACATCGAGAGCCAGGCCGAATATTATTATTATTATTATTATTATTATTATTATTATTATTATTATATTATTTTATTAAAGCACCGCGTCTTACTACCCGTTCGGGTTATACGCACTTACGCTAATGTGTAAGTGGTAGGGTGATTGTGAGATGAAATGGAAGGACCTACAGTTTAACGTGGAATCCGAACCACGGGGGTGGCCTGGCATTCTACACAGCCGAATAATACAGATGGACGGATAATCGAGACTCTAGTGTATTTAATTAGAGATAAGACGCCCGAATTCACAATTCCTCAAATCCCTAAAATCCTTTGGCATCCGATAGATTAGAGATTAGTAAAAATCTCCAAATGTATACCTAATATAATTAAGACCACCTTGACTTCAAATAACGATTTCAAGCCGCTAAATGGAATTATACAGGGTGTTCGGAAACTCATAGCCCAAACTTCACATATAGTTTGTTTGAACCAAAAATAATACAAAATCCCTGTACGATCTTACATCCGGAAAAATATACTAATACCATTAAATTGTGTTCAAAGTTTCAGCCTACAGGTCCGGGAGAGCAAAGATGTGCAAGCATGCGTGTACAATAATTAATTTGTTTAAAAAAAAGTGCTGTGTTTATTATTATGACGTAATAAACATGACGGACAGCAATATAATTTGCCAGTGCCTTAAACAACTTTTATTAAATTACATTTTAAATATTTTCGCTATAAAACTGTAGGCCTATATTTTTTTTAATGTTTGAGGATTCTAATTAATCCATAGTTTGGAGCTTATCTAAGTCTAAGAAGTAATATTCCCAACAATGCCACAATAATGTACACGCGCCTATTTCCTCCTCCGTAGCTAAGTGATTAGAGAGTCCGATAACAGATCCTGGGGATCTTAGTTCAATCCCAGCCATGTGTTTCATGGTCATTTTATCCACTAAATGCAGTATACGGTGCTAAGAAATGAGATTTGTTCTTAATAAATTTGATGCCCTAGGTTAAGTGTTCTTGAAAGTCGTATGTCAACATAGCCCCGAGTTTTAAAATTAATCTTATATAATTATTACAAAGTAAATAGGGTGCAGGCGTAATGGGCACTGCTACCTTGAAGGTATACTCAATGCTAGACTAACCCAACCTAACATAGCCTAACCTAACCTTGCCCCCCATTCATTAAGAGCTAATTTTACAAGAACATACGTTGTGGATAAGCTAACGTTCAGCTGGATGGATTATAATGAACTGTAGTCTTTTGGTGATTTATTGTATTTATTTACAATTAATATTATACAATAACGTGGCTAATCCACTTATTTGCAATTCCTTCTAGTCGAGTCAAAGGTGCCCAATCCACCAATCTCTTACAAAAAAAAAAGGCCAATCCACTTCCATGAAGGTACCCCCCCCCCCCCCCCCCAGGGTTGTGACGGCACCGGAGAGTCACGCGTGGAGTTCACGTGCACTTCCTGCCACGTGGCGATAGCGACCCCTCTCCCCCCCTCCTCCCCCACGAACACGAGATCGAAGAGAGAAATGAATGAGCCAAAGTTAGATCTTGGAGTAAACCGACATATCCAGCCTTATCCATGTAAAATAACATATCGTGTGATTTAAAGTAGAACCGGTCAATAGGTGGACCAATTGTTTCTGAATGGTTACTATCCCTGTACCAGGGGTCGGCGCCCCTCAAATAACTGTTTGGTGTCTACTGATGTTCCCACACTGGGTTGAATAGCCAATTATATTTTATAAAATAATAATAATAAGTGTTAAGTAATGGGTTAAAGTGGATTGTCAACCTTTATGGACCCGACTTATAAACTTACCAGAGGTTCCAAAGAGGTTCTAAACTAACACATAATTTTTACACTATACTTTTACTTTTGCTTTTTTATGTTTCTATACATATTCTATTTATTTCTTAAGGCGATTGGCCCTTTTCATTTGGCGTGAAAATGCAGAGCCATAGGAACTAACAGTTATCTTCAAGATTTTTTTTATTGTTGTTTTGCAAATTTTCTTTTCGGAAACGGTTTGTTCAAGGATAGAAACATATTGATTAAGTTACGGGTGACCTGGTGGTCTAGGGGTAAGGTGTCAGACTTCTGTGCTGGCGCCGGGGTTCAATCCTCGGTCCCGGCACAGATTTATCTGATTACCAAACCCTTCCTTCACCTCTGACAAGACATCTTGTGAATGTGGGGAATGCCAGGTTCGGATTCCACGTTAAACTGTAGGTCCTCCATTTCATCTCACAATCCTACCATTACACATTAGCGTAAGTGCGTATAACCCGAACGGGTAGTAAGACGCGGTGCTAATAATGATTAAGTTACACTTTTTATATAAACAACTCCTTTATGATTTTAACAGTGATCAAATATCAATAAAACTGGCATTTTTCAATAGGAAATTGCCGGCTTCATAACAAAAAATAAGAAAATGTAACAATTAATAAACATCAATACATTTATCTTAGAAGAGGTGTTGAAAATATTAAAACAACAATTTTACTCGTTCTCGATAAAATTGGTATTTACAAACATATGATTTTTCCACAAGACCTGCCCGGTAGCTAGCGCCATCTACGGTTTCCGTGATCCATCTGTTGTTGTTGGCGCGGAAGGATACGTTGGTCGGTTGTGAAGCCACGCCACGCCTTTCAACCTCCCAAAAAACCATCCCACATAATAGGTTTTAGACTTTAATTAGACAAGGCCAAGGGCGTTAAGGCAGCCGCCTCGGTCAGCGAGAAAGTATCAATCGCTGTCAGGCCCCACGGCTTGAAATACAATGGCTTGTGTCTTTTTCAGAAACTACTTCTCTATTGCATTTAACTTTATACTCCCGTTCACCTTTCACCTACAACCACTATTTGTAATGTTAATAAGAAAGTGGATAAATAAAACTACGAAACTTCTTATCTCACGGTAAAAAGGAAAGCTCGCTGCTAGTTCTCAAATATATTAACATTTTCTGTTGTGAGCTTATCAAATAATTACCTCGTTTATCAGAGCAAGGCTAAATCTAGAGTCCTTTTTCATCAAGCCTAGGCTCGCGGCTCCTCAAATATGATTAAAAAGTCATTAAAATGAGTTAATGTTACATGTTCACACATTTTTTCTATTAATAATACTCAAACTATAGTGTGGTTAAAGGAAAAAGAGCCCTGTTGGAATCTTTCGATTTTATTTTGGCGTGAACTATGTTTTGAAATAACGCATCGTAGAATTAAATATTGCGTTAGAGTTGAACGCCTGCGTGGCAATTTCTTACTTACCGAGGTGACCCCCTTAAATTCAACCTTCCTAAAATACTTACGTCCCCACTTTTATATAAATAAGATACACGAATTAATTTATGACTGATAAAGGTTATTTTGGTCACAATCATATATTATTCGAGAGCACTTTATATATTTGCGAGCTCTAAAGATTCAAAGATCAACTTTAAATGTCGATGTAGTTTTATTACGCGATCAACTGAAAGTCGCCGAACCTATGGTTAAAGTAATACGAATTACACAACATGTGAATTCTAGTAATAATGCATCAATATTATAAAATTAACATTAATGAATAAATGCACACACTTATTATTAGTACAGTACCTTATTTCTTGATGTTAAAAGCTTGAATAAATAATTTATTTCATTATATGGGGCAATCTAACGCTCATACGATTAATTATAGATATAATAGTGAAACTTGGGAGATCTGAATTATCTTTAGGATACGGATATGGCTGCAAATATACGAGTATGTGGCTTGATGCATCTATAAGAGGTCTGACTTTGGATATGGTACACTGGATATCATCTCTGAGGGCACTTGATGGTTACTACTGGGAAACAGTGCTGTCATTCTCTTGTTTTCGTGTGGTCAATCTACCTTAAAATTTATGACGAATTTCTCAACGCTGGTTAGTCGAGTTTGCCACTAGCTCCTTCTTACCCCAAGAACACCACCTTCAGATATAGCTGAGAGCGAGGAGATTTGGCCAGTAGCTCCTTCTTACCCCAAGAACACCACCTTCATCCATAACTGAGAGCGAGGAGATTTGGCCAGTAGCTCCTTCTTACCCCAAGAACACCACCTTCAGATATAGCTGAGAGCGAGGAGATTTGTCCAGTAGCTCCTTCTTACCTCAGTACACCACCTTCAGACATAACTGAGAGCGAGGAGATTTGGCCAGTAGCTCCTTCTTACCCCAAGAACACCACCTTCAGATATAGCTGAGAGCGAGGAGATTTGGCCAGTAGCTCCTTCTTACCTCAGTACACCACCTTCAGACATAACTGAGAGCGAGGAGATTTGGCCAGTAGCTCCTTCTTACCCCAAGAACACCACCTTCAGACATAACTGAGAGCGAGGAGATTTGGCCACTAGCTCCTTCTTACCCCAAGAACACCACCTTAAGATATAGCTGAGAGCGAGGAGATTTGGTCAGTAGCTCCTTCTTACCCCAAGAACCCCACCCTCAGACATAGCTGAGAGAGAGGAGATTTGGCTAGTAGCTCCTTCTTACCCCAGCACACCACCTTCAGACATAACTGAGAGCGAGGAGATTTGGCCAGTAGCTCCTTCTTACCCCAAGAACACCACCTTCAGACATAACTGAGAGCGAGGAGATTTGGCCAGTAGCTCCTTCTTACCCAAGCACACCACCTTCAGACATAACTGAGAGCGAGGAGATTTGGCCATTATCTCCTTCTTACCCCAAGAACACCACCTTCAGACATAACTGAGAGCGAGGAGATTTGGCCAGTAGCTCCTTCTTACCCCAAGAACACCACCTTCAGATATAGCTGAGAGCGAGGAGATTTGGCCAGTAGCTCCTTCTTACCCAAAGAACACCACCTTCAGACATAACTGAGAGCGAGGAGATTTGGCCAGTGGCTCCTTCTTACCCCAAGAACACCACCTTAAGACATAACTGAGAGCGAGGAGATTTGGCCAGTAGCTACTTCTTACCCCAAGAACACCACCTTCAGACATAACTGAGAGCGAGGAGATTTGGCCAGTAGCTCCTCCTTCTTACCTCAGTACACCACCTTCAGACATAACTGAGAAAGAGGAGATTTGGCCAGTAGCTCCTTCTTACCCCAAGAACACCACCTTCAGACATAACTGAGAAAGAGGAGATTTGGCCAGTAGCTCCTCCTTCTTACCTCAGTACACCACCTTCAGACATAACTGAGAGCGAGGAGATTTGGCCAGTAGCTCCTCCTTCTTACCCCAGCACACCACCTTCAGATATAACTGAGAGTGAGGAGATTTGGCCAGTAGCTCTCTCTTACCCCAAGAACACCACCTTCAGACATAACTGAGAGCGAGGAGATTTGGCCAGTAGCTCCTTCTTACCCCAAGAACACCACCTTCAGACATAACTGAGAGCGAGGAGATTTGGCCAGTAGCTCCTTCTTACCCCAAGAACACCACCTTCAGATATAGCTGAGAGCGAGGAGATTTGGCCAGTAGCTCCTTCTTACCTCAGTACACCACCTTCAGACATAACTGAGAGCGAGGAGATTTGGCCAGTAGCTCCTTCTTACCCCAAGAACACCACCTTCAGACATAACTGAGAGCGAGGAGATTTGGCCACTAGCTCCTTCTTACCCCAAGAACACCACCTTCAGATATAGCTGAGAGCGAGGAGATTTGGTCAGTAGCTCCTTCTTACCCCAAGAACCCCACCCTCAGACATAGCTGAGAGAGAGGAGATTTGGCTAGTAGCTCCTTCTTACCCCAGCACACCACCTTCAGACATAACTGAGAGCGAGGAGATTTGGCCAGTAGCTCCTTCTTACCCCAAGAACACCACCTTCAGACATAACTGAGAGCGAGGAGATTTGGCCAGTAGCTCCTCCTTCTTACCTCAGTACACCACCTTCAGACATATCTGAGAGCGAGGAGATTTGGCCAGTAGCTCCTCCTTCTTACCCCAGACACCCACCTTCAAACATAACTGAGAGCGAGGAGATTTGGCCAGTAGCTCCTCCTTCTTACCCCAGCACACCACCTTCAGACATAACTGAGAGCGAGGAGATTTGGCCAGTAGCTCCTTCTTACCCTAGCACACCACCTTCAGACATAACTGAGAGCGAGGAGATTTGGCCAGTAGCTCCTCCTTCTTACCTCAGTACACCACCTTCAGACATAACTGAGAGCGAGGAGATTTGGCCAGTAGCTCCTCCTTCTTACCCCAGCACACCACCTTCAGATATAACTGAGAGTGAGGAGATTTGGCCAGTAGCTCCTTCTTACCCCAAGAACACCACCTTCAGACATAACTGAGAGCGAGGAGATTTGGCCAGTAGCTCCTTACCCTAGCACACCACCTTCAGACATAACTGAGAGCGAGGAGATTTGGCCAGTAGCTCCTCCTTCTTACCTCAGCACACCACCTTCAAACATAACTGAGAGCGAGGAGATTTGGCCAGTAGCTCCTCCTTCTTACCCCAGCACACCACCTTCAGATATAACTGAGAGTGAGGAGATTTGGCCAGTAGCTCCTTCTTACCCCAAGAACACCACCTTCAGACATAACTGAGAGCGAGGAGATTTGGCCAGTAGCTCCTCCTTCTTACCCCAGCACACCACCTTCAAACATAACTGAGAGCGAGGAGATTTGGCCAGTAGCTCCTTCTTACCCCAGCACACCACCTTCAGACATAACTGAGAGCGAGGAGATTTGGCCAGTAGCTCCTCCTTCTTACCCCAGCACACCACCTTCAGACATAACTGAGAGCGAGGAGATTTGGCCAGTAGCTCCTTCTTACCCCAGCACACCACCTTCAGACATAACTGAGAGCGAGGAGATTTGGCCAGTAGCTCCTTCTTACCCCAGCACACCACCTTCAGACATAACTGAGAGCGAGGAGATTTGGCCAGTAGCTCCTTCTTACCCTAGCACACCACCTTCAGACATAACTGAGAGCGAGGAGATTTGGCCAGTAGCTCCTCCTTCTTACCTCAGTACACCACCTTCAGACATATCTGAGAGCGAGGAGATTTGGCAACAGTCAATCTAGATATAGCGAAGATAAATCCTTTCTCCATAAAACCTGCCGTTGTTTCAGCAATGATATTGGGTGTATCTACTAAAGATACTAAGACAATTTAAACAAAGGAAAAATGGTGCTAAATGGCTGTATTAAACTAAACATTGGAAGTGCAAGGCCAATACACTTATCACTTGTTTCCGGTAAGTGTGTTGGTCTTTCCCTCCTATCTTCCTTTCAATCTTTAGTTTAAAACAATTTTAATATATTCATACGTTAAATTCATGTTATTTGCAGTTATAGCTTTTGATCAATATTATCAATACCTATAAGATAACACAAATACTATGCTTATAATGAAATTATATAAATGTTGGCCGCAAAGAAATACGTTTAAATGTTATAAACTGTTCCTCCAATCAAAATCAGGGATTATATTCGTAACCTAAACAACTGTTGCATCCCCCCAAAGCTTCGCTATTCATGTAAAATAATCAATTGTACAAATGTTGGCTTTATCCATGTTATTCTCTTTAATGTACCTTCCCTCCGCTATGGGGCAGCTTATAGGACAGGGTGTAGAGATAGGGATGGCATATAATGAGGTGGACTGGATAGAACTAGGTAAGACCGATATCCTTCAGGGTAGACCTCGTGTGCATTCTACCAACGGAAGCATAAAGCCACTCTAGAGCTGATGCTTTACACACGTCCATAACAGACTCTGTCATAAAACTACGACCCTGCTATCGGGATGAATCCTGGATATTTCATTGGTAGGGCATTGGCGTAGTAAGATAGGGGTCTTGAGTTCGATTCCCGTGTTCAGGAGGCGTTGTTTTAAATTACGATCACGATCCAATTATAGTTTTCCACAATGATGGTTGGTTTCCTATTCCAACTATTTGCCCAAACACCAGGGCTATTAATTATTCAGCGAGGGAATCGTGCACCTCAGTTTGCTTTGAATATTTCCATCAAACTCATCCTGTTCTGAACAACGCACCATACGTACAGTACTATTAAATTAACTGCACTGCTGATATGTTCAGGACAAATACCGAGGCGCCGTTATCTTTTGTCTTATTTGTCATCCTAGATTGGAGCACTGACAGTCTGCCTCATTTAACAAACGGGGCTTCCCCCTCCCCTCGTCTCATTCACGATAGATATATCTCTCTCTTCCTCTTCATTGACTACGTCACAAGGCCAAGGTATCACAGCCTTACTTACTCCATGGTATTGGAGATCGAGGGCTCGTTGTCACACTTAGAACATTACACCACCTGCTCCTATCTTGAGATAATTCTATCCAGTCCACCTCATTACACCCTATCCCTATCTTGAGCTAGTTCTATACAGTCCACCTCATTACACCCTATCTCTATCTTGAGCTAGTTCTATCCAGTCCACCTCATTACACCTTATCCCTATCTTGAGCTAGTTCTATCCAGTCCACTCATTACACCCTATCCCTATCTTGAGCTAGTTCTATACAGTCCACCTCATTACACCCTATCTCTATCTTGAGCTAGTTCTATCCAGTCCACCTCATTACACCTTATCCCTATCTTGAGCTAGTTCTATCCAGTCCACCTCATTACACCCTATCTCTATCTTGAACTAGTTATATCCAGTCCACCTCATTACACCCTATCCCTATCTTGAGCTAGTTCTATCCAGTCCACCTCATTACACCCTATCTCTATCTTGAGCTAGTTCTATACAGTCCACCTCATTACACCCTATCCCTATCTTGAGCTAGTTCTATCCAGTCCACCTCATTACACCCTATCTCTATCTTGAGCCAGTTCTATCCAGTCCACCTCATTACACCCTATCTCTATCTTGAACTAGTTATATCCAGTCCACCTCATTACACCTTATCCCTATCTTGAGCTAGTTCTATACAGTCCACCTCATTACACCCTATCTCTATCTTGAGCTAGTTCTATCCAGTCCACCTCATTACACCTTATCCCTATCTTGAGCTAGTTCTATCCAGTCCACCTCATTACACCCTATCTCTATCTTGAACTAGTTATATCCAGTCCACCTCATTACACCCTATCCCTATCTTGAGCTAGTTCTATCCAGTCCACCTCATTACACCCTATCTCTATCTTGAGCTAGTTCTATACAGTCCACCTCATTACACCCTATCCCTATCTTGAGCTAGTTCTATCCAGTCCACCTCATTACACCCTATCTCTATCTTGAGCCAGTTCTATCCAGTCCACCTCATTACACCCTATCTCTATCTTGAACTAGTTATATCCAGTCCACCTCATTACACCCTAAACTGCGAGAATGGATTATCCTAACAACGCCTGATGAGTACAGGGTGTGTAACTCATCATTATATTGTTACCTACTCCACTCTCCACTATCTTCATTCCTACAACCTGAATTATGTTTTAAAACATTTTTAAATAATTCAAAAGAGATTTAATATTAATAAATTCCTATAAGTCTTCTGTTGGTTACTTATCCATGTGCCCCCACAAATAGAACTCCACCCTGCTCTCTCTCTCTCTCTCTCTCTCTCTCTCTCTCTCTCTCTCTCTCTCTCTCTCTCTCTCTCTCTCCCTAAAATCATCTAGCTACAACAGAACAATTTAACATAATTAAGGTTTGTTTCAGTGGTTTCAACCTGAACCTATTTCTATTTTGACAAAGTTTATTTAACGACAACAAATATAACTACTTCATTTCAAAGCAAGCTCGTACCAATCTTTAAGGTGGTAGTGGTGGAGGTAGGTGGGGTGCTGTTCTATCTACAGTTCCTCATGAACAATTACCCTACAAACAGAAGACGCAAGGAATTGTGTTTAATATTAAATCGCCTTTGAAGTAATTTATTCCGTTTATTTAACGTAATTCAAATTGTAGAGTATTTACATTTTTGTAGGACTCCAATTAGAAGGAATACAAAACAATATGATTAATATTACTTTCTGAAGGGGTTTGAACCCCAAAAACATTCCTCCAAACCCCTTATCTGAATGTCAAAGATTGTAATCATCAGTTGAGGGTAAAAGGGACTAAGTACCTTCTTTCGTCATGTTCTATTTTATTAATCTGATCATAAAATAAAAACGGTGGATCTTTCTGAGATCAAAATAGAACACTTTCTCGACCTTATCAAATCTGTTAGGATCTCAAACAGATGTTATAACTTTAGCGTACCATTCCTTCATATCTAACACTTTCACTTTTATTTGTGCATGTGCATGTGTGGTATAGTTCTTCACGAGAGTGGTCTATTTTATCTTTATCATCCTCAGATTACCCGAAGATCCTCCAAAGAGTGTTTTTTTCTACCAGGGATGCTCAGTTTGGAATTAAGCAATAGACAAAAGAAAATGGTATATGCCTGTTTCAGGAAATATCTATATTTTATTTTTACCTTACTATCTTACCATTAATGTATGCATTATTCCGCTTTATTACACAGTAAAGACACGATAATCTGAGGCTCCGTATTATCTGAGGTTCTGTATTATCTGAGGCTATATATTACTCAAGGTTTCGTATTATATGAAGTTTCATACTATCTAAAGTTCCGTATTATTCAAGGTTCCGTACTATCCCATGTTCCGTATTATTCAAGTTTCCTTACTATCAAAGATTCCGTATAGTCTTAGATTCCTACAACCGAGGGTTTCGTACTATTCAAGGCACCATACTATCCGATGTTCCGTACTATCCAAGGTTCCGTATTAGTCAAGGTATCGTATTATTTGAAGTTCATACTACCCAAGGGTCCGTACGTACTATCCAAGGTTCCATATTATTTGAGGCTATGTATTATCCGAGGTTCCGTACTATCTAATATTCCGTACTATCCAAAGTCTTGTATTATCTCAGTTCCTATTTCCCGAGGCTCTGTAAGACATTTTATGTCTCGAGATACTCATCTAAAAATGATCCGAAGTAAATCAGTTCACTAATCTAGTGAGTAGCTGAGTGAATCTTGGAGTGTCTCTTAGTTCCCATTGTACTGTGGCGCTGTCTATATTATTGTCCGTCGCTCGACTCAATACAGTCAGCTTCCTGCCGCTGCAGCTTATTGATTTGTCTGAATCTTCTTAATAGCTGGCAGGGTCTATTATCTTTAGTTTTGTATTTATTAAAGTCGACACAGAGTGGACAGAGATAGACGCCCCCTCGGTCCCTTTATCCTTGGATACTACCTACACAAGTGTATATATATATATATATATATTTTCAGGGGGAGGTAAATAAAGTGCATTTCACGGACTTACCTTGAAAATAATCGGTTGTCGGGACTAAGGCTGGTCCTATGATGGGGAATGGCTCATTTTACCTTCTCAAGCTCTGGGTCAAGGCTAAAATAAAAGTTGTCATTTAACTTGCACTCAATTCTCTCTCTAAAAAAAAAACTCTAATTTATTCCTTGTATAAAACGTGACGTCATACCTATCTATGCCTTTCTACTAATAAGTATAAGTATGTGTGTATGTATGTATACATAACATATCTTAGTGACCAGTCATAGATAGGTGTGGCCCTGACATCATCGTATATGGCTTGTATATCATCATCATCATCATCATCATCATCATCAACAACAACTGTTTACAGCCTGTGAACGGGTCAGTTTAGTAAAACGCCTCCATCTTCCTCTTTAATTTATTCCAATCTTCTCCTCTCACTTGCACACTTTCTGCTATCTGCTCCTCCCATCTCTTTCCAGTCCTCCCTTGCGGTATTTATCCTACTTGTACATATACAGCTATAAACATATATCTATATATATTTTTATATATGTATCTATATTTATAAATGTATATATAGAGCGCACGGGAAGAAGATAAATATATATATATATATATATATTTATTTTTTTTAAAGAGAGAATCATATTCAATCTACTTCTAATTGTACTGTATTTGCTTTTTTCTCGCTATATTACTCTATAATCTATAGTTATGTACACCATTCTATGCTCCTCTACAACCTATAGCTATGTTCCATCTATGTCCAGCTCACAGCTATATTATAGAATGCGTCCCTTTATAGAACCTGTGATCTTTAATCGAGCCCCCTTTCCATTGATATATCGACGTTCGCTGCGGCAAGTTCTATCATTTCTCACCTCCCCGACCAAGAGATGGAAGGAATGGAGGAATACGAGGGGATGGGAGGGGGAGGATTACTTGCAGGATCAATGCTTACCACCCTGGACCTGCTACGAACACCTTCACGCGAGAAGGATCCTTCACGATCTTAAAATCCATTGTTGATGATATGGCGAGAGTCGCATCGAGGTTCAGACGAATCCCGAAAGATAGCAGCTCTCGCTGTCGGCCATTCCCGGAACTATCGAACTGCCATATTCCCCTCAGGGCAAAACTAGTCGAACATCCTTAGAAACAAGACATGGTGCAAGGTATACCGTCTTCCCTTTTGGGCTAAACTAGTCGAACATCTTTAGAAACAAGACCTGGTGCAAGGTATACCGTCTTCCCTTTTGGGCTAAACTAGTCGAACATCCTTAGTAACAAGACATGGTGCAATGTATACCGTCTTCCCTTTTGGGCTAAACTAGTCGAACATCTTTAGTAACAAGACATGGTGCAAGGAATACCGTCTTCCCTTTTGGGCTAAACTAGTCGAACATCTTTAGTAACAAGACATGGTGCAAGGAATACCGTCTTCCCTTTTGGGATAAACTAGTCGAACATCCTTAGAAACAAGACATGGTGCAATGTATACCGTCTTCCCTTTTGGGCTAAACTAGTCGAACATCTTTAGTAACAAGACATGGTGCAATGTATACCGTCTTCCCTTTTGGGCTAAACTAGTCGAACATCTTTAGTAACAAGACATGGTGCAAGGAATACCGTCTTCCCTTTTGGGCTAAACTAGTCGAACATCCTTAGAAACAAAACATGGTGCAAGTAATACCGTCTTCCCTTTTGGGCTAAACTAGTCGAACATTCTTAGAAACAAAACATGGTGCAAGTAATACCGTCTTCCCTTTTGGGCTAAACTAGTCGAACATCCTTAGAAACAAAACATGGTGCAAGTAATACCGTCTTCCCTTTTGGGTCAAACTAGTCGAACATCTTTAGAAACAAGACCTGGCGGAACTAAGTGCTCCGTAAAGACGTCATGTCACGCGCGCATTCATAATCCTCAATTCTCCATCTGAAAAACCGAGTCGACCGTGTTTGCTACATTTCGGTTTTAAAATAAACCCTGTCCCCACTCTCTCTTTCTCCCTCCCTGAGGAACTGTCTCTTTTTTTTTACACCCAGAACATTTTTGGCTCATGAATTGTTTAAAACCTTCATGGTATGTTTAGGTTAAGTTTAAACGTTACTTAACTTCTTGGTTTTGTTCGAGCATTATTTTGTCTTTAACAAACACAAATGGAAAATTACTCTTTAAAACTGTTTGTCAAGGGGAGGCTTCTTTTAATTATTTATCCTCGTTTATTATGCACATTGAGGGGCCCAGGGGAGCTCAGCTCGACTGGATCCAGCTCCCATACTCAGCTCGTGTTGATTCTAGCCCTCCCTTACTGAAATATTGAGTCCGGCGCGCTCCTAATGCCGGACTCACAATCAACGTTCATTTAACGTAATAGCGTGTGATCAGGAGCCATGTACCAATTCAAACAATGGTGCAACCGGAAAAGGAAGAGGTCAAATGAACAGTCGCTTCCCCCCCCCCCCCCCCAATCAAATAGTGTTAATGAAAACTTAAAATACATCAAGTTGAACTATAAGATCTAGCACTGAAGATAAGTTGAATGAATTTAATTCACATTTTTTAATCTAATAGACAACTAATTAGAATAAATTTACAAGCGAAGACCAGTTCAAATAGTTTCTAAGTGCATCCAAATGTTTTACTTTTTACTGGAGAGGTTCCCCGGACTTTCCTTTGGGTCGGAGGGCAAACCTCTTTAATAACAACATTTATTTTGCCAACCACACCCTACCTAGAGACTGCAAACCTGATTGTTTTCCCCCCCTAAAGTACATTTTTGGGTTTGCCACTGAGATCGAGCTAAACAAAGACAATGGGCCAGGTAGGTGTCATCTTGTATTTAGTATAGCATCACAATTGAGGCGTACTAAGCCTGAATATGAAACTGGACCAAAGAATTTGGACTGCATGAAAACAAATTGTTCCCTAAAATGAAACCTAACTAAGCATTTAGGTCTGATTAGGCTGCAAATGCTAGCAATAGAAGTTTACTGGAGATACAGAATAAAGTGTGACAAGAGTCTATGGTGTTTTACAGTTCAAGAGACGTGAACAGACTGTACTGAAGAATTCAACTGCTCACAACAAACAAATGGAGTACTGAATAGCCCTGTCGATATGGCTCGCAATATGATCTAGCACTGAGATCGCTGCGTATCATTGTTATCAATATGTGACGTCATAATAACAGCTATTTATGAGTGTTTTAGACAAACAATATAATAAATGCTTGGCGAGGCCGGGATTAATAAAGATCATATTATTATACTTTCCTCCCACTACTAGTCTCGTTGAAAAAGGGTTTTGAATAATAAATGGAGATGCTTTTATTCCCTTCAAATAACCGAGCCTTATATCAGTCGAGAAAGGAAAGGTCATGACCTCCTATAACACGGACCTTGCAACAGAGATGAGATCACGTTGTGACCTCCTATAATACGGACCTTGCTACAGAGCTGAGAACACATTGTGACCTCCTATAATACGGACCTTGCTACAGAGCTGAGAACACATTGTGACCTCCTATAACACGGACCTTGCTACAGAGATGAGAACACGCCGTGACCTCCTATAACACGGACCTTGCTACAGAGAAGAGAACACGCCGTGACCTCCTATAACACGGACCTTGCTACAGAGAAGAGAACACGCCGTGACCTCCTATAACACGGACCTTGCTACAGAGATGAGAACACGCCGTGACCTCCTATAACACGGACCTTGCTACAGAGATGAGAACACGCCGTGACCTCCTATAACACGGACCTTGCTACAGAGATGAGAACACGTCGTGACCTCCTATAACACGGACCTTGCTACAAAGATGAGAACACGTCATGACCTCCTATAACACGGACCTTGCTACAGAGATGAGAACACGTCGTGACCTCCTATAACACGGACCTTGCTACAAAGATGAGAACACGCCGTGACCTCCTATAACACGGACCTTGCTACAAAGATGAGAACACGCCGTGACCTCCTATAACACGGACCTTGCTACAAAGATGAGAACACGTTGGTACCTCCTATAACACGGACCTTGCTACAGAGATGAGAACACGTCGTGACCTCCTATAACACGGACCTTGCTACAAAGATGAGAACACGTTGTGACCTCCTATAACACGGACCTTGCTACAGAGAAGAGAACACGCCGTGACCTACTATAACACGGACCTTGCTACAGAGATGAGAACACGCCGTGACCTCCTATAACACGGATCTTACTACAGAGAAGAGAACACGTTGTGACCTCCTGTAACACGGACCTTGCTACAGAGATGAGAACACGTCGTGACCTCCTATAACACGGACCTTGCTACAGAGATGAGAACACGTCGTGACCTCCTGTAACACGGACCTTGCTACAGAGATGAGAACACGCCGTGACCTCCTATAACACGGACCTTGCTACAGAGAAGAGAACACGTCGTGACCTCCTATAACACGGACCTTGCTACAGAGATGAGAACACGTTGTGACCTCCTATAACACGGACCTTGCTACAGAGAAGAGAACACGCCGTGACCTCCTATAACACGGACCTTGCTACAGAGAAGAGAACACGTCGTGACCTCCTATAACACGGACCTTGCTACAGAGATGAGAACACGTCGTGACCTCCTATAACACGGACCTTGCTACAGAGATGAGAACACGTTGTGACCTCCTATAACACGGATCTTGCTACAGAGATGAGAACACGCCGTGACCTCCTATAACACGGACCTTGCTACAGAGATGAGAACACGTTGTGACCTCCTATAACACGGATCTTGCTACAGAGATGAGAACACGCCGTGACCTCCTATAACACGGACTTGCTACAGAGATGAGAACACGCCGTGACCTCCTATAACACGGACCTTGCTACAGAGATGAGAACACGCCGTGACCTCCTATAACACGGACCTTGCTACAAAGATGAGAACACGTCATGACCTCCTATAACACGGACCTTGCTACAGAGATGAGAACACGTCGTGACCTCCTATAACACGGACCTTGCTACAAAGATGAGAACACGCCGTGACCTCCTATAACACGGACCTTGCTACAAAGATGAGAACACGCCGTGACCTCCTGTAACACGGACCTTGCTACAGAGAAGAGAACACGTTGTGACCTCCTATCAGCCGGACGTGGTGAAACCACTGCCACCAGAGTCCCCAACATGACGGGAATGACGAGATCTCGTCACATATTGACAAAACACGACGCCTGTGACTGTCCTCGACAACGGGACGCCGGTTACACTTCTTGAGACTGTGTTGGTCTCCCTCTCACCTCAAACATGAACATGGAACAACCGAGAAACAGTGATAGCTTGTTAAAACTTGCAGGAGAGAACGCTACTCCTACTCTCTAGGATCTAGATCTAGAGGTCCTTGTACTCCAGTTTAGAACAGGATACTTCTGGTACTCTAGTTTAGAACAGGATAGATCTGGTACTCTAGTTTAGAACAGGATAGTTCTGGTACTCTAGTTTGGAACAGGATAGTTCTGGTACTCTAGTTTATAACAGGATAGTTCTGGTACTCTAGTTTAGAGCAGGATAGTTCTGGTACTCTAGTTTAGAACAGGTTAGTTCTGGTACTCTAGTTTAGAACCAATATATTATTTATTTGTTAATCCCTACCTTCCATCATTTCAGATGCTACGAGTGGTTTGTCTACAAATTAATATTCAGGTTTGCTCATAAAAAAAGCTTACTTTCTTTTTTCAATTAAAATTTAAAAATCGCCTTTTATTTTACAAATATATTAATATCTAAAATGACGTATTTGAATGAAATAAGATATATTTTCAATGTCACCTTAAGAAGTTATTGATTATAGACCGCCATCCTAATGAGTGCACAGATAATAAGTCATTCGGCCCGCATCTAACGTACCCAGACCAGTGGACTCGCGGACCAAGTCGTTAGTCTCATCTTGTTTGGTCTGATAGTGAAGGAGGAGCGGGTTTCGAATACCAGATTGGTGTTTTGTGGTACTTATATTTTCTACATTATTTCTCAATCTACCTCCACGCAAATGCGAGTAAATTCAAATTTCTATCAAGATCATCCCAACAGAATGATTTACAATACACAGATAAGCTGGTCACAGACAAAAGTCAAGTGTAGAGAGTTTAACATTTACATTTAACAATAATAAATATTGCTGTTGTGCATCCACCGAAGAAATTAGTTTCTAAACCGGCTCTTCCAGCCTGGCAGTATAATATTTAGTGGCCAAATGTTTCTCACTCCAGTAGTAGAGGAACAATGGAGTAAATGTTTCCTAGATTGGTAGTAGAGAAACAAGTGGGTAAATGTCTCCCATACTGGTAGTAGAGGAGCGAGTGGATTAATGTTTCTCACTCCAGTAGTAGAGAAACAATTGGGTCAATGTTTCTCAGCTTGGCAGAGGAATAAATTTGGTCACTGCTTCTCTCTCCTGTAGTAGAGCAGCAACTAGATCAATGTTTCTCTGTCTGGTAGTAGAGCAGAAACTAGATCAATGTTTCTCTGTCCGGTAGTAGAGCAGTAACTAGATCAATGTTTCTCAGTCCAGTAGTAGAACAGCAACTATATCAATGTTTCTCTGTCCAGTAGTAGAGCAGCGAGTAGGTCAATGTTTCTCAGTCCATTAGTAGAGCAGCGAGTAGGTAAATGTTTCTCAGTCCGGTAGTAGAGCAGCGAGCAGGTCAATGTTTATCAGTCCAGTAGTAGAGCAGCGAGCAGGTCAATGTTTCTCAGTCCAGTAGTAGAGCAGCAACTAGATCAATGTTTCTCAGTCCATTAGTAGAGCAACGAGCAGGTCAATGTTTCTCAGTCCAGTAGTAGAACAGCAACTAGATCAATGTTTCTCAGTCCAGTAGTAGAGCAGCGAGTAGGTCAATGTTTCCAGAACGCATAGTGCACGGTTGCCATGACGACGGGCCGAGGTCTGGTTGCCCGGGTGACGCTCAGACTGTCACTGGAGGTGATGTCATTCACTCAGTTAGGAAAAAGGGGGCGTGGTCAAACTCCAGCTGGCCTGGACTAATGCAGGGCAGATCATGCACCCGGCCAGTTGGGACACCGGAGTTTGATACCAACCACCAGGACAAAATGTCTGGTTGGAACTTCTCACAGATTCCAACTTCTCATCCTACCACCTTGTCTTAAATATGCATAAAGCCGCAACAGAGTCGCCGGTGGCTGTGATATTAATGATAGCCCAAGGATGTCCCCGTATCCATCACAGACTCTGCCTTAAAACATGAGTGAAGAACGACCCTAAGCATGGGACGATCTCTGGATAGCTCAGTGTTTAGAGCAATGGTGCATTAAGGCGATTGACCCTTTTCATTTGGCGCGGAAATGCAGAGCCGTAGGAACAAACGGTTATTTTCAAGAATTTTAATTGTTTAACAAATTTTCTTTTCGGAAACGGTTTGTTCAAGAATATAATCATGTTGATTACGTTATACTTTTTATATACAAACCTCCTCTATGATTTTAACAGTGATCAAATATTGACAAAACTGACATTTATTTTAAATAGAAAATTGGCGGCTTCATAACAAAAAATAAGAAAATGTAACCACTAATAAACATAGACACATTATCTTAGAAGTGGTGTTGAAAATATTAAAACAACAATTTCACTCGTTCTCGAGAAAATTGATATTTACAAACGTATGATTTTTCCGCAAGACCTGTCCGGTAGCTAGCGCTATCTACGGTTTCCGTGATCCATCTGTTCTTGTTGGCGCGGAAGAATACTTTGGTCGGTTGTGAAACCACACCACGCCTTTCACCCTCCCGCCCACCATCCCACAAAATAGGTTTTAGACTTACAGTAGACAGAGCCAAGGGCCTTAAGTCAAATGCTCCGGGATCGATTCCCGTATGTATCCAAGTGTCATTTTTCAGTTCATTAGAATATGACTCATTTACGGCTCAAGTCCGAAATTATAATCATTTATTTCCCAAGCTTTCCCTTTCATATTTATTTTAATAATTTAATTGTATAACGTTGCTTTCTTTCATCTTGTTTTTTTTATTATGACAAGGCACTATTTTATAAATAAATAATATTAATAATAATATTAGCACCGCGTCTTACTACCCGTTCGGGTTATACGCTTTAAGTACTAATTACACTAATGGATTAGGAATTGGGAAGGTTGAATTAGAGGAAGTGAACCCGCAGTTGCGTGGAGGGAGAGTGGAAAACCATTTAGGAAAACCACCCTCAGTTCATCCGACCGAGATTCGAACCTCGATCTCCCCATACTCAGCAGTCGAGCTCAACACGACAAGCGCGTTAGCCAACTACGCCACCGAGGCGGGTTTGATAAATAAAGCCAAAATTTCGCGAGACATGTTTTTACGAATTTTTACTTGGAATATTAAAATAGCAACCCACAAAAAAAAGTTAAAAATCATAGTACATCTGAGAAATAAAATCTATTCGTGAAATTGACAACCCAAACTTTTAAATTTTAATTATGGTCAATTTTGTGCATTTAAATGTTTTTTAACGATACCAACATCCCATTAAAAAATAATCTCTCACCGTAGTAAATTTATTTTTCTCAACCAATAACCAAAGAACCATTTTTTTTAAAGCGTATGGCTTCTTTTACCGGGTAAACGTGTGTGTGCGTTTAGCCGCTATGAAGGTTGTCCACACGTGGTACCAGTAGTGATCATAAACCTAACTGAAACCTAACTAACCAACCCCTGGTGACCGTTGGAATAGTTCCTCTTTCGGTAAATAAAATACCCAAGGTAGCAGCTGGTAAGCGAACCCGGAGCCAATCAGAGTAATGGTAAGAGATGTGTTTGAGCCATCAATTTTATGACTAGATATTTAAAAACAAAGAATAATTAAAATAAACAATGTCTGAAGTAAACCTCTTATCTTTGGTTGTTCGGTTTTTTAACCAATCACAGCCGTATTCTTTCTGTCTGATGCCCCATATCTCTTAGATAAGAGTTGAATTTTTACCATTTTTAATCAAGAAATATTTTTATCTACCAACTTTTAAAATTAACAAAAATTTAAGGGAGGATGAAAGTAGGTGCGAGAAAAAGGTAAGTGTTTTTTCAGATTCTATGGCAATATTTTTTAGCCAAATTAAATAAAATATTGCTCCAGTACAAACCTAAAATTTAATTTTCTTCACATGTTAAGTTCCTAAATATCGGTCATGAACATAGCGGCATCAGCTAACAAACTTTTTAAACGAAAAGAAAAAGTCATCATTAAATTCCAGAATACCCTTCCTTGATAGATATTATTTAAGAAACTTTGAGGTCACCGTGTGAAGAAAATTTAATTATATGTTTGACTGGAGTAATATTTTATCTATTTTGGCCAATTAAATTGAATGATATAAAACTGTAAAATTACTCGCACTCTTTCCCCTGAGCTAAGGTACGATACAGCCTCACTTTCCCCTGAGCTAAGGTACGATACAACCTCACTTTCCCCTGAGCTAAGGTACGATACAACCTCACTTTCCCCTGAGCTAAGGTACGATACAGCCTCACTTTCCCCTGAGCTAAGGTACGATACAACCTCACTTTCCCCTGAGCTAAGGTACGATACAACCTCACTTTCCCCTGAGCTAAGGTACGATACAACCTCACTTTCCCCTGAGCTAAGGTACGATACAACCTCACTTTCCCCTGAGCTAAGGTACGATACAGCCTCACTTTCCCCTGAGCTAAGGTACGATACAACCTCACTTTCCCCTGAGCTAAGGTACGATACAGCCTCACTTTCCCCTGAGCTAAGGTACGATACAACCTCACTTTCCCCTGATCTAAGGTACGATACAGCCTCACTTTACCCTTAGCTAAGGTACGATACAGCCTCACTTTACCCTGAGCTAAGGTACGATACAAGCTCACTTTCCCCTGATCTAAGGTACGATACAGCCTCACTTTCCCCTGATCTAAGGTACGATACAGCCTCACTTTCCCCTGATCTAAGGTACGATACAGCCTCACTTTCCCCTGAGCTAAGGTACGATACAACCGCACTTTCCCCTGATCTAAGGTACGATACAGCCTCACTTTCCCCTGATCTAAGGTACGATACAGCCTCACTTTCCCCTGAGCTAAGGTACGATACAACCGCACTTTCCCCTGATCTAAGGTACGATACAACCTCACTTTCCCCTGAGCTAAGGTACGATACAGCCTCACTTTACCCTGAGCTAAGGTACGATACAAGCTCACTTTCCCCTGATCTAAGGTACGATACAACCTCACTTTCCCCTGATCTAAGGTACGATACAACCTCACTTTCCCCTGATCTAAGGTACGATACAACCTCACTTTCCCTGAGCTAAGGTACGATACAAGCTCACTTTCCCCTGATCTAAGGTACGATACAACCTCACTTTACCCTGAGCTAAGGTACGATACAGCCTCAGTAGCCGTAGCTAGAGGAGTGGAAGATGTTCGCTGTTTTAATAGCACCAGGGATCTCTTTTTATTCTTGTGACCTAAAACACTTCTCCATTTATAGGATGTTTACCTTGGTTTTATTACTAATAGGCATTTGGATCTCCATTTAAAATTAAAAACTTCAATTGTGGCCACAATTGATAGCATTTTACCATTTTATTAGTGTTATTTTAACAGGTATTAGTATTATCTATCTAGAGCGACAGCTGTATATAACATGACTTGACGTATGAATACAGGAAAGTAGATCTAGCTGTTAGATAGCTCCATCCAATGAGGGTTTATCTGAGTGAGGTTCTAAGTGAATCCTCCTCCCATACATGTGAATGTTGGGGATTAGACTTGGAGCTCTAATTGGTGATGTTCCTGATTTAGCTTGGTTGGTTAACTAAACAAGTGTTAGTTTTGAGCCGTTGTGACAATAAACCCTTCACCGTGGAAAAAACATACCCCTTTGCAGGTCATCAATTATGTTGTAAGAGAGAGTGTAGAGAATATGAGGTGTGACTAAAAGAGAGCAGCTGTGTCATTGGTCATGTGGGCATAGTACACCATCCATTGTGCTTGTGACAGGCGTGACAATATATTTACTCGCATGGTTGACTAATATTACACGTGACATGACTCTTCTTGTAAACTTCCCCTGCTAACACACATGTTGACCTACAAGACAATATTTTCCTCAACACACTCTGTTGGCACTGACTACACACTTTGATACACATGACACTAATATCTCTTCCTCAACACATGTTGACCTACACACAGATCCATGACAATATCTCTCTCACACACACATGGCTTGACTACACACATGATACACATGACAATATCTCTTCCTCACACACCACCTGGCTTGACCTACACACATGTCATACAATATTTCCTCACCCGTTGACTAATAATACTCTATCCTCTCACAACCACCTGGCTTGACCTACACACATGTACACATGACAATATCTCTTCCTCACACACCACTGGCTTGACCTACACACATGTACACATGACAATATCTCTTCCTCACACACACCTGGCTTGACCTACACACATGATACACATGACAATATCTCTTCCTACACACCACCTGGCTTGACCTACAACACATGTATCTCACATGCGACAATATCTCTTCCTCACAACACCACCTGGCTTGACCTACACACATGATACACATGACAATATCTCTTCCTCAACACCACCTGGCTTGACCTACACACATGATACACATGACAATATCTCTTCCTCACAACACCACCTGGCTTGACCTACACACATGATACACATGACAATATCTCTTCCTCACACCACCTGGCTTGACCTACACACATGCTACACATGACAATATCTCTTCCTCACAACACCTGGCTTGACCTACACACATGCTACACATGACAATATCTCTTCCTCAACACCACCTGGCTTGACCTACACACATGATACACATGACAATATCTCTTCCTCACACCACCTGGCTTGACCTACACACATGATACACATGACAATATCTCTTCCTACACACCACCTGGCTTGACCTACACACATGATACACATGACAATATCTCTTCCTACAACACCACCTGGCTTGACCTACACACATGATACACATGACAATATCTCTTCCTCACAACACCACCTGGCTTGACCTACACACATGATACACATGACAATATCTCTTCCTCACAACACCACCTGGCTTGACCTACACACATGATACACATGACAATATCTCTTCCTCACAACACCACCTGGCTTGACCTACACACATGTACACATGACAATATCTCTTCCTCACACCACCTGGCTTGACCTACACACATGATACACATGACAATATCTCTTCCTCACACCACCTGGCTTGACCTACACACATGATACACATGACAATATCTCTTCCTACACCACCTGGCTTGACCTACACACATGATACACATGACAATATCTCTTCCTTACACCACCTGGCTTGACCTACACACATGATACACATGACAATATCTCTTCCTCACACCACCTGGCTTGACCTACACACATGATACACATGACAATATCTCTTCCTCACACCACCTGGCTTGACCTACACACATGATACACATGACAATATCTCTTCCTACACACACCTGGCTTGACCTACACACATACAATGACATATTCTCCTCACACACTGGCTGACCTACAATGATACAATGACAAATTCTTCTCACACCACTGGCTTGACCTACACACATGATACACATGACAATATCTCTTCCTTACACCACCTGGCTTGACCTACACACATGATACACATGACAATATCTCTTCCTCACACCACCTGGCTTGACCTACACACATGATACACATGACAATATCTCTTCCTCACACCACCTGGCTTGACCTACACACATGCTACCCATGACAATATCTCTTCCTCACAACACCACCTGACTTGACCTACACACATGCTACACATGACAATATCTCTTCCTCACAACACCACCTGACTTGACCTACACACATGATACACATGACAATATCTCTTCCTTACAACACCACCTGGCTTGACCTACACACATGACAATATCTCTTCCTCACACCACCTGACTTGACCTACACACATGATACACATGACAATATCTCTTCCTCACACCACCTGGCTTGACCTACACACATGCTACCCATGACAATATCTCTTCCTTACAACACCACCTGGCTTGACCTACACACATGACAATATCTCTTCCTCACACCACCTGACTTGACCTACACACATGATACACATGACAATATCTCTTCCTCACACCACCTGGCTTGACCTACACACATGCTACCCATGACAATATCTCTTCCTCACAACACCACCTGACTTGACCTAACACACATGCTACCCATGACAATATCTCTTCCTCACAACACCACCTGACTTGACCTACACACATGATACACATGACAATATCTCTTCCTTACAACACCACCTGGCTTGACCTACACACATGATACACATGACAATATCTCTTCCTTACAACACCACCTGGCTTGACCTACACACATGATACACATGACAATATCTCTTCCTTACAACACCACCTGGCTTGACCTACACACATGACAATATCTCTTCCTCACACCACCTGACTTGACCTACACATGATACACATGACAATATCTCTTCCTCACACCACCTGGCTTGACCTACACACATGCTACCCATGACAATATCTCTTCCTCACAACACCACCTGACTTGACCTACACACATGCTACCCATGACAATATCTCTTCCTCACAACACCACCTGACTTGACCTACACACATGATACACATGACAATATCTCTTCCTTACAACACCACCTGGCTTGACCTACACACATGATACACATGACAATATCTCTTCCTTACAACACCACCTGGCTTGACCTACACACATGATACACATGACAATATCTCTTCCTTACAACACCACCTGGCTTGACCTACACACATGACAATATCTCTTCCTCACACCACCTGGCTTGACCTACACACATGATACTTGACACCTGACACCACGAAGGTCGGAAGCAGGCTCCTTCTTACCTAGAGTCAAGAGGCAGAAGCGACTAAGTCAAAACGTGACAAGGCAATATGGCTGCCGACAAGGAAATAAAACAAAGAGAATGAGCTGAAGAGTGTGACAAGAAAATGTAATAAGAGTGAAGGAAGGAAATATGGCGGCGTGGGGGGTTGCCATGACGACCAAGACTTGGCGTCGCTCGACGTCCCTTGTTGAGGAGAGAGGGGGATGACGTCATCGGGCAATATCTCCGTCTCGCGGAGACTTGGGAATGTTAATACAGTGTAGCCAGTGTTGCCTCATCTTAATTCCTATATCTGGCAACAGTGGGACAGAGTCCCCTGTATCAGGTTATGTTGGGACACAGTCGCTTGTATCAGGTTATGTTGGGACACTGTCCCCTGTGTGAGATTATTTTAGGACACTGTTCCCTGTATCAGTTTATTTTGGGACACTGTTCCCTGTATCAGTTTATGTTGGGACAATTTACTCTGTATCAGGTTATGTTGGGACAATGTCCCTTGTATCAGGTTGTGTTGGGACACTGTCCCCTCTGTCAGGTTATGTTGGGACAATGCCCCTGCATCAGGTTATGTTGGGACAATGTCCCTTGTATCAGGTTGTGTTGGGACACTGTCCCCTCTGTCAGGTTATGTTGGGACAACGTTCCCTGTGTCTGGTAATTTTAGGACAAGGACAATTTGAGAGACAAGGTCCACTTATTTCTTATAATTTTAGGGACAGTGTCCCCTTAACTCAGTAATTTTATAGTAAGTGTCCCCTGGACAAGCCACTTATTTTAGCTAAGCTCAAGTAAAAACACATAATCCAAACATCAGGGAATCAATTTTAAAATAGTGAATGAAAATACATCCAGTCACTTATATATCCAAGAATCAAACCCCGTACTAAGTCTGACGTAATATCTTATATGTGAACTAATAGCTCGTACATTCTCTGTGCCTTACCGCTCTCCGCCAGATACGGAGAATGTACCCATTTGTAGGGTAGACATAATAATATCTATAGTGATCTTCTCAACTTGAGGTCCACCTCGTCAATTTGTTATCTCGCACTTGTTGTCCCCTCTAGTCCCTGTTATCTCTCACATGATGTCCTCTCTATCCCCTGTTATCTCTCACATGATGTCCTCTATAGTCCCTGTTATCTTGCACATGATGTCCCCTCTAGTCCCTGTTAACTTGCACATGATTTCCTCTCTAGTCCCTGTTATCTTGCAGATGATGTCCTCTCTATCCCCTGTTATCTTGCACATGATTTCCTCTCTATTCCCTGTTATCTCGCACATGATGTCCCCTCTAGTCCCTGTTATCTTGCACATGATGTCCCCTCTAAGCCCTGTTAACTTGCACATGATTTCCTCTCTATTCCCTGTTATCTCGCACATGATGTCCCCTCTAGTCCCTGTTATCTTGCACATGATGTCCCCTCTAAACCCTGTTAACTTGCACATGATTTCCTCTCTAGTCCCTGTTATCTTGCAGATGATGTCCTCTCTAGTCCCTGTTATCTTGCACATGATGTCCCCTCTAGTCCCTGTTATCTTGCACATGATGTCCCCTCTAGTCCCTGTTATCTTGCACATGATGTCCTCCATAGTCCTTGTTATCTTGCACATGATGTCCTCTCTATCCCCTGTTATCTTGCACATGATGTCCTCTCTATTCCCTGTTATCTTACCCTTGGAGTCTCAAAACAGAGGTGTGAGTCATAGCTCCTGGAAGGTATGTGAGCCTATCAACAGGTGTGTAGAGCAGGCAATGATCGCATCAGGGAGAACGTTTATTATTCCATGAGGCACGGCCGGCTACGGGGTCTTTACAAAGACTCCATCAAATATTCACCAGAAAGTGGAGCTTGGCGGGATGGCATCACCTCACTCAACAAGGGGAAGCGAGGTATCCCACTTGGCCAAGAACCAGCCAGGACAAAGCTGCATTCCACTATCACGAGGGACTTATCGAGTGGTCACGCAGGTCTCTGGCGCCAGGCTCGCAAAAGACTGGATCGTCAGCCGCGTGGAGACTAAGGTTCGGCTGTCAGTGGGGGGATTTTCTCGCAGCCCCTTGGATAAAGAAAGTATTGTGATCGTCAAAAACACTAGCTCTAGATTTTGATGGATATCGACGTAGCTCATGAGCCTGGATAAGTGTTTTGTTTTTTTGTTTTTTTGCGATACCGTTTGTCTATCTGTCTGTTTCTGGTTCTAGATCCGAAACCATTTAATCGATCAGGCTAGAACTTGATATCCAGAGTTTTCATAACGTGGCCAAGAAGGATTTTTGGTATTGTCCATTCGACCCTTGGGTAGTTTACTTCATGGCCAAAAGAGAGAAAAAAAATCCACTTTATATAAATGGACTCTAACGATTCTGATTAAAATTCGTATCGAGACTTTGTTTAACATTACAAACAAAATGACAGTTTCATTGTCTCATGAAAATTACTTTGAGAGTTCTTTACATCAGCGGAAATTTCCAATTTTTATCATATCTTTACAACTATTTGAGCTATGTAATAACTTATATAAATGTTGTAACAATATTTTTTTTTAAACACCAGTTTTATCTGAAACAATATTTTTATAAAATTAACATCTTCCAAGCTATTGGCAGATATATAATTAGTTTAAATAGGGCTTCGGGAAACGAGGATTTGAAAATTCACATAGCAAAATTATGTTTCCGTAACAGTTATTTGATTTATTATGCTCTTTGGAGAAATGCAATGTTCCTTTGTTATAATATACCCAATGTAGAGAGAATAGCAAGTTAGCACCACTTGGAGGAATTTGATTACGTCATTGCTGACGTCACACATCAGTTATATTTTAATACGAAGACACCCAGACATATGTATTGTTTTAATAAGTAGAGTACTGCAGTTAATTGGACATTGGTGTGGATTTTAAAAGGTTTATTTAATATTTAAAGTTCCCAAATGTGACCTGATTTGTTTTCCATATAACCTTGTTTATGTAACTCGCTGACTTTAGTACTGAGTGACGTCACAGGATCAGCCAATCAGCTGTCTTTCTCCTAGTCGGTTTATACGTTTATCTACTAATTACGCTAATGGATTTTAAGGATAATAAAAGGTTATATTTCAAGTATGTGTACACGCATTTGAGTGGAGGGAGGGTGGAAAACCATCTTGTAAAACCTCCTCCCTCATTATACTCTAACGAGACTCGAACCTCGCTCTTTCCGTCATCAATAGTCTAGTCTACCGCGAGAGTATCGCGTTAGACCATGTGGCCACCGAAGTGGGTTATACCTTATATTTTCTTTACATTGAGTATAATTTAGATCCGTGGTTCTCATAGAGAGTGCCGTGGTTCTCAGAGACTGTGCCGTGTTTCTCAAAGAGTGTGCCGTGGTTCTCAAAGTGGGTGCCATTGTTCTCAAAAAGAGTACTGTGGTTTTCAAAAAGAGTGCCGTGGTTCTCAAAGAGTGTGCCGTGGTTCTCAAATAGTGTGCCGTGGTTTGCAGAGAGAGTGCCTTGTTCTCAAAGAGTGTGTTGTGGCACACCAGTGTACCGTGAAACTCACAAGGTGTACCATGAAGATCTCAACATTATTTTTTTGTTAATTATTTTCACTAATTTTGTTCAATTACAATTTTTTTAAAGAAATAATATTTTTTTAAATGTTCTAAGGTGTTTATTTATTTTTCAGATAATTTTCTGGCCGACAATCGAAGAGTTATATTTATTGACGATGGAATTGAGTTTGTCGTTTCTTAGAGAGCATTTTAACCCGTGGTCGAATAGAGGACCAACACGCGTGAGTTCAACTGAGAGAGGAGTGTCTTTGATCAGTGTGCCGCAAGGACTCTGAATAAAGAACAGTGTGCCGTCAGCAAAACAAGGTTGAGATCCATTTTGTCAGATAAATGAGCGAGAAAGTCGGTTCGGTCCACTCTTAACATTTATTTACTATTCGCGTAACTTGCCACTGTATTTTTCCCATCTTCTCTCTATGCTAATGCGGTTTCACTTCCTCTTAAACACCACTACTCGTCGGTGTCTCTAACCTCCGGTGCACACAACACATCATATTGTACACAATTTCGTCCAGTAAATTGTGTAGTGTTTAGAAACCACCAAATTCACACAAGTGACCGATTGGACATAATATTTGCATAACACGGTGGTTTCTTTGCTATTTTGTGTTTACCTAATCAATGATTTGTTGGAACTCGTATTTATTAAATGAGCGAGGTGGAGTCCTGTTTTAAATTGACCGTTTGGCATTTTACCTGTCTGTTTATTACGCGATTACTGCCAAAGGCGTGGACTAAGTGTAAATAAATTTGGCAGGGACATTCTTTGAACATTGGCCATACAATTACTTTAGTGATTTTTAAATTCATTGAAAGATTGGCGTGTTTAACCACGTACAGTGGTTACTCTCTCTGAATATAATGTACTATTAAATATACAGGGTGTTTTTTAATAAGAAGAGCTTTATTTATCTGACAGCTAGAAAAGTTACTATATCTACTTTCACATATTAACACGTCAAGTCATGTTATTGTCTGTTCACGGTAGGAATTGACTTCTGAAAGACCTTTTTACCTACCATAAATATATTATATAGTAGGATATTGGTAGGAAAAAAAGACCTTTCAGAGAGTAATTCCTACCGTGAATGGAGTTTACATGTAATTGTCGATTTAATATTACATTAAAATAGCTATAAAATAACATTGATAAAATAGTACCATTTTATCAATTTCGGCCACATAAAAATTCGGTTTTTTGTTTTCTAAGACTATTTCTATGAAAATTGGATCGTTTTATTTTATTTTTTAATTTTATCGCGCAATAAAAACATCAACTTTAATCCAAAGAGAAATTATAAGAGATATTTCAAATTTAAATATAAAGAAAATCAATGTTGTGCGCTCTACGGACGGGCGAATCAGGAAACAAGGCCAACATGGGTGCCTGTGGTCACGTGCATGATTAGGAAACAAGACTAACATGGGTGCCTGTGGTCGCGTGCATGATTAGGAAACAAGCCCGACATGGGTGCTTGTGGTCGCGTGCATGATTAGGAAACAAGGCCAACATGGGTGCTTGTGGTCGCGTGCATGATTAGGAAACAAGCCCGACATGGGTGCTTGTGGTCGCGTGCATGATTAGGAAACAAGGCCAACATGGGTGCCTGTGGTCGCGAACATCATTAGGTAACAAGGCCAACATGGGTGCCTGTGGTCGCGTGCATGATTAGGAAACAAGGCCAACATGGGTGCCTGTGGTCGCCAGAATGATTAGGAAACAAGGCCAACATGGGTGCCTGTGGTCGCGTGCATGATTAGGAAACAAGACTAACATGGGTGCCTGTGGTCGCCAGAATGATTAGGAAACAAGGCCAACATGGGTGCCTGTGGTCGCCAGAATGATTAGGAAACAAGGCCAACATGGGTGCCTGTGGTCGCGTGCATGATTAGGAAACAAGCCCGACATGGGTGCTTGTGGTCGCGTGCATGATTAGGAAACAAGGCCAACATGGGTGCCTGTGGTCGCGTGCATGATTAGGAAACAAGGCCAACATGGGTGCCTGTGGTCGCGTGCATGATTAGGAAACAAGGCCAACATGGGTGCCTGTGGTCGCCAGAATGATTAGGAAACAAGGCCAACATGGGTGCCTGTGGTCGCGTGCATGATTAGGAAACAAGACTAACATGGGTGCCTGTGGTCGCCAGAATGATTAGGAAACAAGGCCAACATGGGTGCCTGTGGTCGCCAGAATGATTAGGAAACAAGGCCAACATGGGTGCCTGTGGTCGCGTGCATGATTAGGAAACAAGACTAACATGGGTGCCTGTGGTCGCCAGAATGATTAGGAAACAAGGCCAACATGGGTGCCTGTGGTCGCGTGCATGATTAGGAAACAAGGCCAACATGGGTGCCTGTGGTCGCCAGAATGATTAGGAAACAAGGCCAACATGGTGCCTGTGGTCGCGTGCATGATTAGGAAACAAGACTAACATGGGTGCCTGTGGTCGCCAGAATGATTAGGAAACAAGGCCAACATGGGTGCCTGTGGTCGCGTGCATGATTAGGAAACAAGGCCAACATGGGTGCCTGTGGTCGCGAGCATGATTAGGAAACAAGGCCAACATGGGTGCCTGTGGTCGCGAGCATCATTAGGTAACAAGGCCAACATGGGTGCTTGTGGTCGCGTGCATGATTAGGAAACAAGCCCGACATGGGTGCTTGTGGTCGCGTGCATGATTAGGAAACAAGGCCAACATGGGTGCCTGTGGTCGCGTGCATGATTAGGAAACAAGGCCAACATGGGTGCCTGTGGTCGCGTGCATGATTAGGAAACAAGCCCGACATGGGTGCCTGTGGTCGCGTGCATGATTAGGTTAAAACAAAAAACAGTTCATTATTTTTTTTTAGCATCGCGTCTTACTACGTGATCGGAGCTTATGTACTAATTATGCTAAATGTTTTTACATATAAGGAAGGTTATATTTATAGGAAGTGTACACGAATTTGCTTGTTGAGAAAATGGAAAATATTTTTTTTTAAACTCAGTACACTCTAACGCAATTCAAACTTGGATCGTCTCATCATTGGTAGTGTAGTCTACTGCGGGAGTAGCAACTTAAACCACGCGACGACCGTAGCGGATGACAGATATTATTGTTGATAATATCCATATGAATGTTCAAAAATAATGAAAACGTTATTTAAAAATTAAAAATAATATATTTTTAAGATAAATAACAAAATCTTATTGTTATTTTAAATTCTAGTATACTTTGGAATAAAATATTCATAATTGAATAAATCATGTGGTTTTTTTAATCAATTTGTTTTCAATTTTCTTCAGCTTAAACCTTAAGATTATTATAAAATATAAGTTTTTTTTAAATAGAAAATATATCAAAGTTTTTTCTACTCGTGGGAAGTCTGAAAAATAATAACCCGTGGTTGGCCGCCCTTATAAATAACTAATCTAACTAAGGTCAATACATAATCCGTTATCGAGAAGGATTGATATATATTAAGGTGAGGTGATAGTTATTGCGAATTAAGGCCGGTATCTTTGCAGTTTTTATAGTAAAACAATTTTGTCGGCAGAATAAAACAAATATTTTCGCAATAGAAATATAGTTTAATTTCCTTCAAACGGTGATATCAACAATTAAAACAAATTAAACAAATTAAAATAAAACAAATATTTTCGCAATAGAAATATAGTTTAATTTCCTTCAAACGGTGATATCAACAATTAAAACAAATTAAACAAATTAAAATAAAACAAATATTTTCGCAATATTAAATAAAGTTTAATTTCCTTCACACGGTGATGTCAACAATTAAAACAAATTAAAATAAAACCAATATTTTCGCAATAGAAAAAAAGTTAAGCAAATTAAAATAAAACCAATATTTTCGCAATAGAAATAAAGTTTAATTTCCTTCACACGGTGATATCAACAATTAAAACAAATTAAGCAAATTAAAATAAAACCAATATTTTCGCAATATAAATAAAGTTTAATTTCCTTCACTCGGTTATATCAACAATTAAAACAAATTAAGCAAATTAAAATAAACCAAATATTCTCGCAATAGAAATATAGTTTAATTTCATTAACACGGTGATATCAACCATTAGTGAATATCCGTCAATGGTTTATTAGAACTTAATGATAACTTTTGTTTTAATTTAAAATGTTTCTCTTCTAATGCCGCCATACATATAATAAATATTCACTAATTGTTAATAATACTAGGTGTTAAAAATTCAAATCTAGGTTTGTACTGGAGAAATATTTTAATTATTTTGCCAAACCATATAGTTTTGTATGAAAAATACAAAAAAGGTTGCCATTTTCTCGCGTATCCTTCACTCCAAACTAAAGGTGCTCAAATAGTACTCCATCAGGAATACCTAAACGACAGAAACTGAGTGAATTTATAATATTCATCGGTGTAGCTGTCAAGCAGTAAGGGAACAAACAGAGAGGAGGAAAAATGGCAGTAAAATGTATTGTGACTATTAAATGATATCATTCTAATCCCAAAAATCCATTCTACGCTCCTATACCAGTGTGTTGTGACTATTAAATGACATCATTCTATTCACAAAGATCCATTCTACGCTCCTATAACAGTGTGTTGTGACTATAAATGACATCATTCTATTCACAAAGATCCATTCTACGCTCCTATATCAGTGTGTTGTGACTATTAAATGACATCATTCTATTCACAAAGATCCATTCTACGCTCCTATACCAGTGTGTTGTGACTATTAAATGACATCATTCTATTCACAAAGATTCATTCTACGCTTCTATAACAGTGTGTTGTGACTATTAAATGACATCATTCTATTCACAAAGATCCATTCTACGCTCCTATAACAGTGTGTTTTGACTATTAAATGACATCATTCTATTCACAAAGATCCATTCTACGCTCCTATACCAGTGTGTTGTGACTATTAAATGACATCATTCTATTCACAAAGATCCATTCTACGCTCCTATAACAGTGTGTTTTGACTATTAAATGACATCATTCTATTCACAAAGATCCATTCTACGCTCCTATAACAGTGTGTTGTGACTATTAAATGACATCATTCTATTCACAAAGATCCATTCTACGCTCCTATAACAGTGTGTTTTGACTATTAAATGACATCATTCTATTCACAAAGATCCATTCTACGCTCCTATACCAGTGTGTTGTGACTATTAAATGACATCATTCTATTCACAAAGATCCATTCTACGCTCCTATAACAGTGTGTTGTGACTATTAAATGACATCATTCTATTAACAAAGATCCATTATATGCTCCTATAACAGTGTGTTGTGACTATTAAATGACATCATTCTATTCACAAAGATCCATTCTACGCTCCTATAACAGTTACCTTTCGGACTTTTAGTTCTCAATGATCAACAGAAATATGTGGATCGTTAACCTTTTCAGAGGGAAAAGGTCAACTGTTAAACTATGTTTTCAGCTCTATCTATATCTGTATAGGGTCATAGAATGTAGTATTGTGTTAATTCCAGTAAACAACAAACTCGTGGACTGTTTAAATGCTGTACCCAAGCGCAACATCTGATTGGCAATATCTCAACTAACTAGACAGCCCCCTTAAGCCACGTAGTTTCCAAACACGGGACTTTTGGTGGTAGGTATTCGGATATGTTCGAGCTCCGTGATGTGCATCTTATGGAGTTGCTAGATACAAGATTCGAAGCAGATCCAATCCAAACCACGGACAGACATTCTAATGAAGAGAGAGAGAGAGAGAAAGCACACGAATGTCTCTCGATTCCCTGCAATCGAAATTTAATAACCGGCTCCCTCCCCTCTTCCTCAGAACGATAGTCTCCAAGACAACGGCGATTTTCTTTTGTCACCTTGTTGGCGTCCCTCGTCGCCATGGCAACGCGACACGTCACGGACCGTCCATTTGTTCTAGGTCAGCTGGAGATGGATGTAAACTTGTACCAAGCAGAAACTGTTTTACGTCCTCTCTCCAGGCGACTAGGAGAGCTGTTTCTACCTCATACTAGTTCCTGGACTGCAAAAGTTTGTTTTCGTACACAGGACGTCCATTTAGTACATGTAGTCACGGGGTTAGTCACTAGAGGACTACATGTACTACCAGGTGCTGGATGAATACATGTAATACCAAGTGCTAGAGGACTACATGTAATACCAAGTGCTAGAGGAATACATGTACTACCAAGTGCTAGAGGAATACATGTACTACAAAGTGCTAGAGGACTACATGTACTACAAAGTGCTAGAGGAATACATGTACTACCAAATGCTAGAGGAATACATGTATTACCAAGTTCTAGAGGAATACATATATTACCAAGTGCTATAGAAGTATACTGACAAAACCATTTGTTCACTATCATAAGACTGTCTCTCTCTATGCTTTGAATATTTGTACTAATAAGTGAGTTGGAGGATGAGTGGAAAATGGGGACGTGTGTAAACGTTATTAAGAATGTCAACCAGAGACTGAACATTTCCAATGACAAATTTCAGATGATTTAATCCCAGGGAAGGGGATGTAATGCAAAAATGCAATATTAACAAATCTGGTCTACAGCAGACCCTACGTTAGTGCCACATCCAACCACCAAGCGCTGTAGTCTATACGTGAGTGTGAGAAGAGAACTGTAATCTCTGTTATTAATTTATTGTAACTCATTTGATAATGTTTCTGGTGTTAACTTCCTCGGGAGAAATTTAACTGAGGTGGTAACTTTGAAACTTAGAACATTTCGAGTGCAGTTATGATATTTAAGTAGGTGGAATTTTTTTCCCAGAAAATATTAATTGATATTTGTCCAAACTGAAATATTTTCCGGAAAAAATCAAGGGAGAATTTCCCAAAACGAAAACTGTTACCGTGTGACTTTTTGCATTTCACATTCCTTTATTCTTGGCCATATCTTGGATCTACCCCGGGTTCTAAAGGAACTACCCCTAGTGGTGAAATACCTCCACCCTGTCCTGAAATACCTCCACCCTGTCCTGAAATACCTCCACCCGGTCCTGAAATACCTCTACCCTGTCCTGAAATACCTCCACCCTGTCCTGAAATACCTCCACCCGGTCCTGAAATACCTCTACCCTGTCCTGAAATACCTCAATCCTGTACTGAAATACCTCCACCCTGTCCTGAAATACCTCCACCCGGTCCTGAAATACCTCTACCCTGTCCTGAAATACCTCCACCCTGTGTTGAAATACCTCCACCCTGTCCTGAAATACCTCCACCCGGTCCTGAAATACCTCTACCCTGTCCTGAAATACCTCAATCCTGTACTGAAATACCTCCACCCTGTCCTGAAATACCTCCACCCGGTCCTGAAATACCTCTACCCTGTCCTGAAATACCTCCACCCTGTCCTGAAATACCTCCACCCTGTCCTGAAATACCTCCACCCTGTCCTGAAATACCTCCACCCTGTCCTGAAATACCTCCACCCTGTCCTGAAATACCTCCACCCTGTCCTGAAATACCTCCACCCTGTCCTGAATATACCTCCACCCTGTGTTGAAATACCTCCACCCTGTCCTGAAATACCTCCACCCTGTCCTGAAATACCTTCACCCGATGCTGAGCGCGGTCTATTGAGGTGAAGTGCGCGTTATCAGTGTCTGCACGCGTGGTTAGCGCGTGTGTGTTAGTGTGTGCGTGTCGGATAATAGCGCCGAGGACCGACCTAATCCCCTGCGCCCACTTCACCACTCGGCGGACAACAAAAGAACGTCACCCCACCCCTCACCCTCGTGTAATACTTTATAAAGATGAAAAAATGCTTAATCTGCAACAAATTCTATCGCAGCCTCCAAACTGGTCCACGGGGTTTGAGAGAGCTTATGTAGAACTAGGTTGTTTTCAGAGGGAGTGCCTAGGTTCCTAGGTGTATCTAGAGGAGTGCCTAGGTTCCTAGGTGTATCTAGAGGAGTGTCTAGGAGCTACTAGGTGTGTATAGAGGAGTGTCTAGGAGCTACTAGATGTGTATAGAGGAGTGTCTAGGAGCTACTAGGTGTGTATAGAGGAGTGTCTAGGAGCTACTAGGTGTATCTAGAGGAGTGTCTAGGAGCTACTAGGTGTGAATAGAGGAGTGTCTAGGAGCTACTAGATTTGTATAGAGGAGTGTCTAGGAGCTACTAGGTGTGTATAGAGGAGTGTCTAGGAGCTACTAGGTGTGTATAGAGGAGTGTCTAGGAGCTACTAGATGTGTATAGAGGAGTGTCTAGGAGCTACTAGGAGTGTATAGAGTGTCTAGGAGCTACTAGATGTGTATAGAGGAATGTCTAGGAGCTACTAGGTGTGTATAGAGGAGTGTCTAGGAGCTACTAGATGTGTATAGAGGAGTGTCTAGAAGCTACTAGATGTGTATAGAGGAGTGTCTAGGAGCTACTAGGAGTGTATATAGTGTCTAGGAGCTACTAGGAGTGTAGAGAGTGTCTAGGAGCTACTAGATGTGTATAGAGGAGTGTCTAGGAGCTACTAGGTGTGTATAGAGGAGTGTCTAGAAGCTACTAGATGTGTATAGAGGAGTGTCTAGGAGCTACTAGGTGTGTATAGAGGAGTGTCTAGGAGCTACTAGGAGTGGATAGAGGAGTGTCTAGGCGCTACTAGGTGCGGATAGAGGAGTGCCTAGACATGATATGACTTTTTTTATAACTATTGATAGGTTTGGCACACTTGCTACTAAAGGCCTAATTATTTGGTAAGACCATAAACCATACCTAAATATATATATATATATATATTTATATATATATAATATATGTTAATATACTTCACTAGTATAGTCAAAGTAGGCCTTTACAAATAAGAATCACCACCAGTTCAGAGAGAACACCAAAACCACCCTCAGTTCACTGAGCCAAGATTCGAACCTTTGCCTCCTCGTCAACAACTATCGAGAGCTAGCTGATAATCACTCACTCGCTCACTCGCCAGTTTGGCCACTCATTCGCACAGTCTCTCTCTCGCCAGTCACTCAGTCGCTCGCCAGTCTGGCTAGCAAGTCGTTCAGTCGCTTACCAGTTTGACCACGCAGTCGCTCAGTCGCTCGCCAGTCTGGTCAGCAAGTCACTCAGTCGCTCGCCATTCTGGCCAGCAAGTCGCTCAGTCACTCACCAGTTCGGCCAGCAAGTCGCTCAGTCACTCACCAGTTCGGCCAGGCAGTCACTCAGTCGCTCGCCAGTCTGGTCAGCAAGTCGCTCAGTCGCTCGCCAGTCTGGTCAGTAAGTCGCTCAGTCACTCGCCAGTCTGGTCAGCAAGTCACTCAGTCGCTCGCCAGTCTGGTCAGCAAGTCGCTCAGTCGCTCGCCAGTCTGGTCAGCAAGTCACTCAGTCGCTCGCCAGTCTGGCCAGCAAGTCGCTCAGTCACTCACCAGTTCGGCCAGGCAGTCACTCAGTCGCTCGCCAGTCTGGCCAGCAAGTCGCTCAGTCGCTCGCCAGTCTGGCCAGCAAGTCGCTCTGTCGCTCGCCAGTCTGGCCAGCAAGTCGCTCAGTCACTCACCAGTTCGGCCAGGCAGTCACTCAGTCGCTCGCCAGTCTGGCTAGCAAGTCGCTCAGTCGCTCGCCAGTTTTGACCACGCAGTCACTCAGTCGCTCGCCAGTCTGGTCAGCAAGTCGCTCAGTCGCTCGCCAGCGGGTCAACAAACAGAGTGTAAGTTCTTGCGACACAGCAAGTCCGGCTCTAAATGTTAGCGAACGTGTTAATGAACAAAGCTTTAGAGAGGGTTTTAATGCGGACTCAAACAAAAATATGTCTATACAACATCACGTCTTACTACCCATCCGGATTATACGCTTATGTACTAATTACGATAGTGGCTTTAAGGTTTAGGAAGACTATGTGTAGATGATGTGTACTCGCATTTGCGTTGAGGGAGAGTGAAACAATCCGACATCGTTTCTTAGTCGGTAGCCTGTCTGTCTACTGAGATAAGGGTCCCGTGTTCGATTCCTGGTATGGGTTGATAATTTATTATTGGTGTTATGTGGGCTTTCACTATCACAGTGATAGTTTTATCGTATGGCATTACTTACCAGGAGGTTCTGTCCCCTGTGTGTAGACTACCCGCGGCACAGAGCGTCGCTCAGGGTGGAGACTGACCACACGTGCTCGCAATGAGATGACGTGATGATGGTGATTATGAAGGTGTGGAAGCCAGAAGTGACCTCAAACCTAACTTAACCTAACTAACCAACCCTGGTGACCATTAGGATAATTGCCCTTAAGAGAAAACCACCCAAGGTATTAACTAACCGGGAATCGAACCCGGGACTCCTAGGTTTATATCCAGGTGTACTGACCAATACACCATGGGTACGGATTTCACAGTGATGAATTAACGGCCTAGAGGGTAGGAGTTGTGTCTGTTCTAGATTTAAGTCAGCTTGTAAGTCGTGTGTTCAGAAAATGCACGTTAAATACCTCAAATAAAGAAAGATGAAGAAAGAGAGTAGATAACTATTTTGGGAAAACCGTCTTCAAGACACCCGACCGAGATTATAACTTCGATTTCCTCATCTTAGGCAGTCTAGTCTAACACGAGAGTAGCGCGTTAGAGATAATAAGAGATATGAGAGGCCTGTACATGACGATAGAAACTCTAAGCTAGGTACAAGGAACATCCAAAACTTTGGTTATTAACATATGAGAAAAAGAATAATCTCTTTACCCGAATAAATTTAATTAATCTTACCAAGTTTGAGACGCTTTCCCTCTTTTGTCTGAGTCCTGTTCCAACATGGTGGGTGGTTGACGACGATTCAAATACAGGGAAAATTAGTTTCTTCAAGTCAATACGGCAGCTTTGTCACGGTGCAAACATTTCCATTTAATATTTTGTTTCTCTTTGTGGCGGATGTATCAAAGAGCTATATCATAAGAAACTTGAAATGAAGAAGGGGAGGGGGGAGGGAAGCGGTAACATAACTTTTCCTTATAAACTCTGCTTATGATTGTAATTATTGTAGTGGAACGTAAGATATTTATTTGAGCCTCATTTTCCCACTTTCTTCCAGCACGACCAGGGAGTGATGTGTTTTGTTGGTTTGTTGTTGTTCTTTTGCTAAAACTTTGTGAAAGAACTGGCCTTCAAACAAATTTACTCCCAAATTTACTCAATACACCAGGTTACGCTAGTGTTTTTAAGTGAAAGCAAAGCCTTCACAAAGTTATTTTTTAGAAGAGAAATAGTGCCGACTAACAAACGGCAAGTTGAGTTTGGAACCGAGGATGAAACTGATGAAATGCTACATTTGGAGCATCACACTGTATGGAGCAGGAACTTGGACTCCCAGGAAGATGTAAAATAAATACTTGGAGAGTTTTGAAATGTGATGGAGAAGACTTGAGAAGATCAGGTGGACAGATGAACAAGTCCTAAGAAGAGTGGGTGAGAAGAGAACAATTTTGGATGTGATTCTTCGGTACAAAGCAAACTGGATCAGACACATCCTCAGGAGGAACTGTCTTCTGTATGACGTCATAGAAGGACAGGTTGAGGAAAGAGGAGCTTAGGAAGGAGGAGGATTCAAATATTGGATGACTTGAAGGAAAGAAGAAATTTCTGGGAACTGAAGGGGGAGGCAGGACAAAGCGCATTGAAGGTCTAAGTTGACTGACAAAAGTAATAGACCTATCGTAAGGCAGAACATCAAATAAAAAAGATCTTATTGGTGGACCAATTTTTTTTAGGTTCGTGGGGATACCAATCCACCCTATGACTCAAGTCAAAATAGCACTCGTATTTTCACAGTCAACCAGTATGGAGGAGAGGTAATAGCCCCAACTCACGATTTAGAGGGGTCCCGAGACCTAAATGTGTGAAAGGAGCACGTACTTTAGCTTTATCACAACGACTAAAGAATTATTAATGATATTGTACTCACAAATTAGCTATTTCAATAAATTAACTGAATTAATAAAAGCATGAATTTAAAATGACTGTGCTACGACTGATATTCGTAATTATAATCATTGATCTCCAAAGCTTCGCCTTTCATATATATATATATATACTTAATTGTATAGCGTTTTTTTCTTCCATTTTGATTACTTATTCACCCTATCCCAATCTTGAGCTAGTTCTATCCAGTCCCCCTCATTACACTATATCCCTATCTTGAGCTAGTTCTATCCAGTCCACCTCACTACACCCTATCCCTATATTGAGCTAGATCTATCCAGTCCCCCTCATTACACCCTATCTATATCTTGAGCTAGTTCTATCCAGTCCACCTCATTACACCCTATCCCTATCTTGAGATAGTTCTATCCAGTCCCCCTCATTACATCCTATCTCTATCTTTAGCTAGTTCTATCCAGTCCACCTCATTACACCCTATCTATATCTTGAGCTAGTTCTATCCAGTCCACCTCATTACACTCTATCCCTATCTTGAGATAGTTCTATCCAGTCCCCCTCATTACATCCTATCTCTATCTTTAGCTAGTTCTATCCAGTCCACCTCATTACACCCTATCTATATCTTGAGCTAGTTCTATCCAGTCCACCTCATTACACTCTATCCCTATCTTGAGATAGTTCTATCCAGTCCCCCTCATTACATCCTATCTCTATCTTTAGCTAGTTCTATCCAGTCCACCTCATTACACCCTATCTATATCTTGAGCTAGTTCTATCCAGTCCACCTCATTACACTCTATCCCTATCTTGAGATAGTTCTATCCAGTCCCCCTCATTACATCCTATCTCTATCTTTAGCTAGTTCTATCCAGTCCCCCTCATTACAACCTATCCCTATCTTTAGCTAGTTCTATCCAGTCCCCCTCATTACAACCTATCCCTATCTTGAGCTAGTTCTATCCAGTCCCCCTCATTACACTATATCCCTATCTTGAGCTAGTTCTATCCAGTCCACCTCACTACACCCTATCCCTATATTGAGCTAGATCTATCCAGTCCCCCTCATTACACCCTATCTATATCTTGAGCTAGTTCTATCCAGTCCACCTCATTACACTCTATCCCTATCTTGAGCTAGTTCTATCCAGTCCACCTCATTACACCCTATCTATATCTTGAGCTAGTTCTATCCAGTCCACCTCATTACACTCTATCCCTATCTTGAGATAGTTCTATCCAGTCCCCCTCATTACATCCTATCTCTATCTTTAGCTAGTTCTATCCAGTCCACCTCATTACATCCTATCTCTATCTTTAGCTAGTTCTATCCAGTCCCCCTCATTACAACCTATCCCTATATTGAGCTAGTTCTATCCAGTCCACCTCATTACACTCTATCCCTATCTTGAGATAGTTCTATCCAGTCCCCCTCATTACATCCTATCTCTATCTTTAGCTAGTTCTATCCAGTCCACCTCATTACACCCTATCTATATCTTGAGCTAGTTCTATCCAGTCCACCTCATTACACTCTATCCCTATCTTGAGATAGTTCTATCCAGTCCCCCTCATTACATCCTATCTCTATCTTTAGCTAGTTCTATCCAGTCCACCTCATTACACCCTATCTATATCTTGAGCTAGTTCTATCTAGTCCACCTCATTACACCCTATCTCTTTCAGGTCCATTCTATCCCTCTATCTCCTACTAGGTCTTCCCAATGGTTTCCTCCCCACAATGTTCTAGAATATCCCAGTATTCGCGCTGCATGTCTTGCCCAACGTATTCTACGAGACTTGATTACAACCCTAACAATGTCTGGCGATGAATACAGGGTACGTAGCTCATCATTACGTAACCTCCTCAGTAACTTGATCCCTTTTTGAACCCAATATATTCTCAGGCAGGTAAGAGACCACGTTTCACACCCCTGCATAAATTAACAAATTAACACACGCGTATCGATATTGATCAGGGTTTACATTGAGCCAGTCAGGATACGAACACGGCACGTTCGGTTGGAATAGGTCATGCGCAGTTTGGGTAGCGGGAAAGTGAAATAAGTGACAGTGGGGTAGGCCACAAGTCATCAATAATATTTAAAAAAAACTGATGTGGTCAGTGACTTGAAACTATCAGGAAAATCATGGAAATGTCATAGATGTTTGTAACCGATCAAGGAAAATTGTATTTTGGATTATCCTTGGAGGAGAAAGGTATTGACTGCGTCCAATTCCTACGGCCAGATCCGACCCACCCCCTATTATTGACAAGGGGAGAGGGGGGGTAAATGAGTTTCGTGATAGAATCATGGAATTATTTTTTCAGTATTCATAAAGCATTGTTAATGTGATGCAGCCAGGCCTCTTCGTTTGCGTAATGTCCAGTAGGTAACTATAATGTCAAAATAAGTGGAAAAGAGAAAAAATTGACTGAATTTACATATTTTATGAACAGTGGAGTGTGGAATATTTGGTTATTATTATTATTATTATTATTATTATTATTATTATTATTATTATTATTATTATCACTACCCGTTCGGATTATAGACACTTACGCTAGGTGATTGTGAGATGAAATGAAGGACCTACAGTTTAATGTGAAATCCAAACCACGGTGGAGGCCTGGCATTCCCCACATTCACAAGTTGTGATTAATACACGCGTTGTCAGGGGTGAAGGAAAGGTTTGTCAATTAGATAAATATGTGCCGGGACCGAGGCTTGAACCCCGGACCTCAGCAGTTTACCCCTAGAACACCAGGTCACCATTTTGTTATTCAATTAAAGTTTCAAGCAAATGTTCCAACTGTTAAATGACTAGGCTTTGCAAACATATTGTTACGTTATGGGGTACACTAACTTTGAGCCACCCTCTCCCCCCCCCCCCCCCCAAAAAAGTTATTTTAAATGGTTTTGTACAACATTTTCAAATACAATAGTTTATTCAAATTATGTTTACTGCATTTGTTATTAATTATTAACTTGATATTTTAAAAATATTTTAAAATAACTTTCAATAACTTTCAAGGGTTTTAATTTTTCTTCAATTGCTATATGTCAGGATGGCCGAGCGGTCGAAGGCGCCAGACTCAAGGTCAATCCTTGCTCAATTCATGAGCTCAGAGTATTCTGGTCCTCTATTGAGGGCGTGGGTTCGAATCCCACTTCTGACAGTATTTTATTTATTATTAAATCGACCATTTCCATTGAAAGGGATATTAGAATTTATTTTAAACAGCTCATAATAAATTTACGTCCAAGTCGATATCTTATTTACCTTATTAAAATTCCATACTTTTCAATTACTTCCCAAAAGCTATTGGAATACAATTATATTATTTATTTTGTTAGTAAAAATTGTGTACAATTTAATTTATTTCTTGTAGTCCCTATATAAGTACATAATATCCTTGATGTTGCCTCTTGGCCTTCAAAGCCTAAGGTATTTACAATCCGGCCCTTCTCGCAAAACATTTGCCAACCTGGTATTATCTTGGTTGTTCAGCTGTACCATAATATAAACTATAAAGTTTGTTTGGAGGCGTGGTGTTTTCATTTAGAGCAGAGCTTGTTTAAACTGAAACTGTCACTGTTTTCTAATCAACCAATAGAACACTCATTGGTCAGGTATCAATGAGAATGTGAGGTGTGTAGAGCATAACCTACGTATGATTGGTCAAATGAGGACATAGCTGATTCGGACAGTTTTAACAAGCTCTGCTTACTCTGTCAACACTCCACGACGCGCTACTGTGTGCTTGCTACAAAAATAATATGTTAAATAAAATAATTTAATCTTATTTTAAGAAACATTTATTAGGTGCTGTCATTAAAAGTACGTTACTGATCCTAATTAAGTCTTGCCACATGTCAGTTCCGAGCCACGTGATTTTCAAAGATAAATGTTGACTAAAATATGAACTCTCTTAAAAACTTAATTTCAACGTTTCACGATCCAAACACGGGAAGCGCTGAGCGCTAAGCGATTGATCACGCGATTGGACTAATGGACCAAATAAATCTTCCAACCATGACGTGTTTAGACGATGTATTGAAGGAGGAAAAAAACAGTTCACTAGAGAGATTGTTGTGTTTAGTAATTTAAATAATATATAATATAATTAATCAATTAAATTACTTCTATTATTAAAATGTATTATTGACAAGTTTACGTTTCAAGACCTCAAACATTGCACATCTTTCAACAATGTCCGGTTTGAAATGTGTGTCGACACAATGAATCAAATTGAAAGCGTTGAACGTTGAGAGTTATAACGGATACAGATTTTAATGATTTGATTTGTAGCCATCTGTAGCTCTTTCTCCTTGATATATGCTGCGAGCGACTAGAAATCTGTAAAAACAATTGTTCTTTCCCAGCGTGTGATATTATTGTTAGGTCCCCTGTATGTAGACTTTTAGCCTCTCTGGGCGCACAGGGTATTGCCCAGGATACACCAGGTACACAGGGTACGCCAGTGCCAGGTACAGCAGGGACAGTTGTACCTAGGGTGATGGATGATATGAATGGAGGTATGGACCAGTAGAGTCTTAACCTAACTCAGGTTACCTACGTTTAACTACTAATTACGCTAATGGGTTTAGAAAATGAATATAAAAGGAGTTAACCCGCATTTTCGTGAGGTAATGGGAAAATCGTTCAATAAAACCACCCCCAGGTCACCCGAGTGAGATTCGAACCTCGGTCTCCCCGTCTTTGGCAGTCTAGCTCAAAACGAAACTAGCGTGTTAGATAACTACGCCACGAGGCGAGTCCCCTTAAGAGGGAAGATACCCAAGGTGCCAGCCGGGAATCGAGTCTGGGACCCCTGGGTTCGTAGACAGGTGCGATTACCACCAAGAGGGACGGATGTAGAAACCGACAACTATATGGTGTGTTTTGTGTTGACGGTAAACGAAGGGAAAATCCACGCACTTTAACACACACACACACACACACACACACACAACGCCGCCCCCCACACCACACACACCCCTACCCACCGGAACGTAAACACGTACAAGCGAGTCGACCAATGAGAAAGCAGAGGCTCTAAATGTTCGGAGTTAATTAAGTGTCGGAGAGGTTTTGCTTTTAATCTTTCCACATCATGTTTGTATTATGTTTCTTACCCGATTCGGTGTCTGCATGGTCTAAGGCGCTACTCCCGCAAGACTGATGATAACGGGAGAAACGTGGTTTAATCCCAGTCGGGTGTAGTAGAAGTGGTTTTACTTAAATGGTTACTCACTCACTCTCTCTCCACACAAATGCGGGTACACTTCATCTAAATTAAATCGTCCTCATCTTATACCCTCTAGCGTAATTACTATATAGACATACATACAACCCATATGGGTAGTAAGACGTGGAGTTAGAAAACAAACAAAAAATGTGTATTCTATTTACTTGTTTAATTGTAAAATACACATCCCTGGTGAGACTGCACCTAGGCTGGAGAGGTTGTGTTGGGAGGAGGTAGTATTACTTCTGAAGCAGGTATTACACATCCTGGTGAGACTGCAACTAGACTGGAGAGGTTATGTGGAGGGTAGCTATTACTTCTGAAGCAGGTATTACACACTCTTGGTGAGAATGCAACTAGCTGGAGAAGGTTGTGTTGGGAGGGGTAGCTATTACTTCTGAAGCAGGTATTACTCATCCTGGTGAGACTGCAACTGACTGGAGAGGTTATGTTGGGAGGGGTAGCTATTACTTCTGAAGCAGGTATTACACATCTGGTGAAATGCAACTAGGCTGGAGAGGGGTATATATTACTTCTGAAGCAGGTATTACACATTCCTGGTGAGACTGTAACTAGACTGGATAGGGTTATGTTGGGAGGGGGTAGCTATTACTTCTGAAGCAGGTATTACACATTCCTGGTGAGACTGTAACTAGACTGGAGAGGGTTATGTTGGGAGGGGGTAGCTATTACTTATGAAGCAGGTATTACACATTCCTGGTGAGACTGTAACTAGACTGGATAGGGTTATGTTGGGAGGGGGTAGCTATTACTTCTGAAGCAGGTATTACACATTCCTGGTGAGACTGTAACTAGACTGGAGAGGGTTATGTTGGGAGGGGGTAGATATTACTTCTGAAGCAGATATTACACATTCCTGGTGAGACTGTAACTAGACTGGAGAGGGTTATGTTGGGAGGGGGTAGCTATTACTTCTGAAGCAGGTATTACACATTCCTGGTGAGACTGCAACTAGGCTGGAGGGGGTAGCTATTACTTCTGAAGCAGGTATTACACATTCCTGGTGAGACTGCAACTAGGCTGGAGAAGGTAGCTATTACTTCTGAAGCAGGTATTACACATTCCTGGTGAGACTGCAACTAGGCTGGAGGGGGTAGCTATTACTTCTGAAGCAGGTATTACACATTCCTGGTGAGACTGCAACTAGGCTGGAGGGGGTAGCTATTACTTCTGAAGCAGGTATTACACATTCCTGGTGAGACTGCAACTAGGCTGGAGAAGGTAGCTATTACTTCTGAAGCAGGTATTACACATTCCTGGTGAGACTGCAACTAGGCTAGAGAGGGTTGTGTTGGGAGGGGGTAGCTATTACTTCTGAAGCAGGTATTACACATTCCTGGTGAGACTGTAACTAGACTGGAGAGGGTTATGTTGGGAGGGGGTAGCTATTACTTATGAAGCAGGTATTACACATTCCTGGTGAGACTGTAACTAGACTGGATAGGGTTATGTTGGGAGGGGGTAGCTATTACTTCTGAAGCAGGTATTACACATTCCTGGTGAGACTGCAACTAGGCTGGAGGGGGTAGCTATTACTTCTGAAGCAGGTATTACACATTCCTGGTGAGACTGCAACTAGGCTGGAGGGGGTAGCTATTACTTCTGAAGCAGGTATTACACATTCCTGGTGAGACTGTAACTAGACTGGAGAGGGTTGTGTTGGGAGGGGGTAGCTATTACTTCTGAAGCAGGTATTACACATTCCTGGTGAGACTGTAACTAGACTGGATAGGGTTATGTTGGGAGGGGGTAGCTATTACTTCTGAAGCAGGTATTACACATTCCTGGTGAGACTGCAACTAGGCTGGAGGGGGTAGCTATTACTTCTGAAGCAGGTATTACACATTCCTGGTGAGACTGCAACTAGGCTGGAGGGGGTAGCTATTACTTCTGAAGCAGGTATTACACATTCCTGGTGATACTGTAACTAGACTGGAGAGGGGTGTGTAAGGAGGAGGTAGCTATTACTTCTGAAGCAGGTATTACACATTCCTGGTGAGACTGTAACTAGACTGGAGAGGGTTATGTTGGAGGGGGGTAGCTATTACTTCTGAAGCAGGTATTACACATTCCTGGTGAGACTGCAACTAGGCTGGAGGGGGTAGCTATTACTTCTGAAGCAGGTATTACACATTCCTGGTGAGACTGCAACTAGGCTGGAGGGGGTAGCTATTACTTCTGAAGCAGGTATTACACATTCCTGGTGAGACTGTAACTAGACTGGAGAGGGTTGTGTTGGGAGGGGGTAGCTATTACTTCTGAAGCAGGTATTACACATTCCTGGTGAGACTGCAACTAGACTGGAGGGGGTAGCTATTACTTCTGAAGCAGGTATTACACATTCCTGGTGAGACTGCAACTATGTTGGAGAGGGTTGTGTTGGGAGGGGGTAGCTATTACTTCTGAAACAGGTATTACATATTCCTGGTGAGACTGCAACTAGACTGGAGGGGGTAGCTATTACTTATGAAGCAGGTATTATACATTCCTGGTGAGACTGCAACTAGGCTGGAGGGGGTAGCTATTACTTCTGAAGCAGGTATTACACATTAATGGTGAGACTGCTACTAGACTGGAGAGGGTTGTGTTGGGAGGGGGTAGCTATTACTTCTGAAGCAGGTATTACATATTCCTGGTGAGACTGCAACTAGACTGGAGGGGGTAGCTATTACTTATGAAGCAGGTATTACACACTCTTGGTGAGACTGCAACTAGGCTGGAGGGGGTAGCTATTACTTATGAAGCAGGTATTACACACTCTTGGTGAGACTGCAACTAGGCTGGAGGGGGTAGCTATTACTTCTGAAGCAGGTATTACACATTCCTGGTGAGACTGCAACTAGGCTGGAGGGGGTAGCTATTACTTCTGAAGCAGGTATTACACATTCCTGGTGAGACTGTAACTAGACTGGAGAGGGTTGTGTTGGGAGGGGGTAGCTATTACTTCTGAAGCAGGTATTACACATTCCTGGTGAGACTGCAACTAGACTGGAGGGGGTAGCTATTACTTCTGAAGCAGGTATTACACATTCCTGGTGAGACTGCAACTATGTTGGAGAGGGTTGTGTTGGGAGGGGGTAGCTATTACTTCTGAAGCAGGTATTACATATTCCTGGTGAGACTGCAACTAGACTGGAGGGGGTAGCTATTACTTATGAAGCAGGTATTATACATTCCTGGTGAGACTGCAACTAGGCTGGAGGGGGTAGCTATTACTTCTGAAGCAGGTATTACACATTAATGGTGAGACTGCAACTAGACTGGAGAGGGTTGTGTTGGGAGGGGGTAGCTATTACTTCTGAAGCAGGTATTACATATTCCTGGTGAGACTGCAACTAGACTGGAGGGGGTAGCTATTACTTATGAAGCAGGTATTACACACTCTTGGTGAGACTGCAACTAGGCTGGAGGGGGTAGCTATTACTTATGAAGCAGGTATTACACACTCTTGGTGAGACTGCAACTAGGCTGGAGGGGGTAGCTATTACTTCTGAAGCAGGTATTACACATTCGTATATTCATAATAATACAATACCTTAGTTTAAGTGTATTAATAAAATTGCGAGTTTTTGTTCATCTTTCAAGGTAATTTTCTTAGACATTTTAAGTCATTTTTGATAAAGTTTAAGTAAATTTTTGGTCATATTCAGGCATCAAAGTTTGGACCCTTATCATGAGCTTTGAACATTTTTAATGGTTCATCGTGTTGTTTGTTCGTTCTTAAAATAATTTAAATGTTACCATTGATTTCTACTTGCGATATGGAAAAAAATAGTTTACTTGCAATTTAAAAATAAACCCTCAATACCAAAAATTTACTCAAGGCTTGGTGAGAGAACAAATAAATCTCTGTTCAACTTAATTGAGAAGCACACGCCACGGTGGCTGAATGGTCTAAGGCGCCATTCTCGTGTTAGACTGGCTTGCTGATGGCGCGGATATCGGGGTTCAACTCCCAGTTGGGTATACTAACGGTGTTTTTTCCTAAATGGTTTCTGACTCTCTTTCCACGCAAATGCGGGTAAATTACCTCTAAAATCCTTTCTTCCTCTCCCCTACCTAATTAGAGTAGTTATCATATATGTGTATAACCTGGACAGGTGGTAAGAAGTGGTGATAAAAAAGTTAGAGCTAGGCAATGATAAGTCCTACGTCCTGTTATCTAGCACAGTAAAACCCCGCTGATCCAAAATTCCAGATTATCCGAATACAATTTTCAGAAAATGAGGAGAAATACATAAACTAAGTCAAATGAAATCCATTCTATTGATAACAAAGTCCTAGTTTAACGGAGAGTGTTGTAAGAAAGGTGATAATAAATTCTAAATATTTACATATTGTAAAATAGTTATAGTACTATAAGAAATATACATGGTAAATGTAAAACTACAGTGTAATGTTACGTGCTAGACATCACTTACATGAATGTAAATTAGTTCATAAAAATAATTCAACAATAATTTAAAATATGTGAAAGTAAACCACCTCTCTGTTGACATTTTCGTATTTTCCCGATTTATCCGAATTTTTGATAATTTATTAAAGCTTCGGTCCCGATTAGTCCGGATTATCGAGGTTCTATTGTTTTACATTTGTTTACTTGTTATATCGCGTTCTGTCAGTCAAGTTACCGGTGGAAATTAGTTAGTCAGGAAATTACTCATTTAGTAAGTTGTTGACATCTCGCCCGCTGTAAAGAATGTAAAACTCACAATATACACAACAATAATTTCACTATTTGTTCTCTAAGGGTGTGAAACGTGGTCTCTTACCTTACACGACGAAAACAAATTTAGGGGGTATGAAAGTGATTATTTAGGAAAATATTGGGTCAAAAGAGAGACTTAGATAATGGAGAGGGTAAGAGGTTACATAATGATGAACTACATACTCATCACAAGACATCGTTAGGATAATCAAGTCTCTCAGATTACAGAGGACAGGACATGCAACGCGACTAGAAGAAACTAGAACCGTGTTCAGGGCATTCTGGGAAAATCTAATATATAATATAATGGGAGGAGGAACATTAGAATGGAGCTGAAAGAGATAGTTCTATCCAGTCCACACTCATTACACACTATCTCAATATAGGGATAGTGTGTAATGAAGTGGACTGGATAGAACTAGCTCAAGATAGAGATAGGGTGTAATGAGGTGGACTGGATAGAACTAGCTCAAGATAGGAATAGGATGTAATGAGGTGGACTGTATAGAGCTAGCTCAAGATAGAGATAGGGTGTAATGAGGTGGACTGGATAGAACTAGCTCAAGATAGGAATAGGATGTAATGAGGTGGACTGTATAGAGCTAGCTCAAGATAGAGATAGGGTGTAATGAGTTGGACTGGATAGAACTAGCTCAAGATAGAGATAGGGTGTAATGAGGTGGACTGGATAGAACTAGCTCAAGATAGGAATAGGATGTAATGAGGTGGACTGTATAGAACTAGCTCAAGATAGGAATAGGGTGTAATGAGGTGGACTGTATAGAGCTAGCTCAAGATAGAGATAGGGTGTAATGAGGTGGACTGGATAGAACTAGCTCAAGATAGGAATAGGATGTAATGAGGTGGACTGGATATAACTAGCTCAATATAGGGATAGTGTGTAATGAGGTGGACTGGATATAACTAGCTCAATATAGGGATAGGGTGTAATGAGGTGGACTGGATAGAACTAGCTCAAGATAGAGATAGTGTGTAATGAGGTGGACTGGATAGAACTATCTCAATATAGGGATAGGATATAATGAGATGGACTGGATAGAACTAGCTCAAGATAGAGATAGAATGTAATAAGATGGACTGGATAGAACTATATCAATATAGGGATAGTGTGTAATGTGGACTGGATAGAACTATCTCAATATAGGGATAGTGTGTAATGAGGTGGACTGGATAGAACTAGCTCAATATAGGGATAATGTGTAATGAGGTGGACTGGATGGATCTAGTTCAATATAGAAATAGGGTGTAATGAGGTGGACTGGATAGAACTAGCTCAAGATAGAGATAGGGTGTAATGAGTTGGACTGGATAGAACTAGCTCAAGATAGAGATAGGGTGTAATGAGTTGGACTGGATAGAACTAGCTCAAGATAGAGATAGGGTGTAGTGAGGTGGACTGGTTAGAACTAGCTCAATATAGGAATAGGATGTAATGAGGTGGACTGGATATAACTAGCTCAATATAGGGATAGGGTGTAATGAAGTGGACTGGATATAACTAGCTCAATATAGGGATAGGGTGTAATGAGGTGGACTGGATAGAACTAGCTCAATATAGGGATAGGGTGTAATGAGGTGGACTGGATAGAACTAGCTCAATATAGGGATAGGGTGTAATGAAGTGGACTGGATATAACTAGCTCAATATAGGGATAGGGTGTAATGAGGTGGACTGGATAGAACTAGCTCAAGATAGAGATAGGGTGTAATGAGTTAGACTGGATAGAACTAGCTCAATATAGGGATAGGGTGTAATGAGGTGGACTGGATATAACTAGCTCAATATAGGGATAGGGTGTAATGAGGTGGACTGGATATAACTAGCTCAATATAGGGATAGGGTGTAATGAAGTGGACTGGATATAACTAGCTCAATATAGGAATAGGGTGTAATGAAGTGGACTGGATAGAACTAGCTCAATATAGGGATAGGCGGTGCACTTTTGTAAGTGCGGCAATCAACTTTAATGTTATTTGTGTCCTAGAGTAAGAGTAATATATTTCCTCTCATTGCCAACCTTAGCTTTCTTCAACTAACTTTACCGTACAGAATGATGAAGGCATACTTTGTTAATAATGTTAGTGTCTGAATCTGATGTTTACACAGCTGAGATGGAATATGTTGATCCCATATAATGTAGTTTTAACAGTTTGTGACCCTCGAGAATAACCATACTCCGGTCGTCCTTTCTAGGATAGATATCAGCTGAGACAACTTTCTTGATTGTCAAAATCACGGCGTCTTTGTACAGTCATACCTTAGTTTAGTCGTTAAGTGATTTTTTGTGAAAATGCACAATTCAAGACCTTATTATTTGATACTTTATCCATTTCTCTTTATGATATCGGGAACCAACCCTGTCATAACATCATTCTTATATTCATCGATTATACAACGTGTATCTAAAACATTGCATCAAACTTTGGCAGGCTATTCCTTGGGTTAAAATAGAATAATTCACATCAGCAACCTAGGGTTCATCTTGAATATTAAGGGTGGTATACACCCCTAAACATAGAGCTAAAAACGACTATTGTGTGAAATATTATGAAAACTGATTAAGGTATTACAACGAATCTTTGTATACTACTTATTGAAACCTTGATCATTAATAAACTAAATGTGCTGTTGCTGTTACCCATGTAAAAAAGGGGGGGTTGTAACACTTTTTTCTGCAATAAAATATGTCAGAGTAAGTATTACTAATTTTGACTTAAGATTACAAAACAAGGATTAAAAATTAACAAAAAAAAAAGGTGCCTTGGAGAAACTGTCTAGCTTTTTCGGTTTTCGAGATAATCACACAAGTTTGAGCTCAGAGACAAGTGTAAATGCCTGCCAGGTAGGCAACCAGAATAACAGTGTTACTTCGCACTGCAGTCGTTTAACAATTTTTACCGGCACGTGTGACTGTATCTCGTACATTTGGTAAACAAGGCTGGTTTGTGTGTAATGAAGGAGATACTCTGATACTTTTCCTTCTTCATAAGCTCCGATGTGTTGCTATTCATCACATTAGTAAGTTATGCTTACACAGTTCACACTTGGGTGGGATTTTAATTATTACACTCACTGGAGTATTGAAAGCTAAATTAAGAAATACTAACCGTAGTTCTTGTATGTTTTAATTCCTAGCATCAAAAGCAGATTCATAGCAAGTGTTCAAAATAGTGGCCCCTAACGTCATTGCAATAATTGAGGTGGCGTATCAATGACTAGCGTAATCTATCGAAAACACGTGGTGTTTCTTGAACCATATCACATGCAGCACCTATCCTGGCTAACAGGTCTTCCTCGGATTCAATGGCTGTCTCATACACCAAAGCTTTGAAAAAGACCCACAGAAAGAAGTCTAACGGATTAAGGTAAGGAGATCGTGGTGGCTACGCAACAGCTATACTGGTTGCCTACCTGGCAGGAATTAACACTTCTCTTTGAAATCAAACATGCATGATTATCTCGGAAACGGAGAGAGATAGACAGTTTCTCCAAGACACCTTTTTTGTTTATTTTTACTTCATGTTTTGTAATCTTAAGTCAAAATTAGTAATACTTACTCTGTCATATTTTATTGCAGAAAAAAGTGTTACAACCCCCCTTTTTTACATGATGGGGTGGGTAACGGTAACAGTACACTTAGTTTATTAATGATCAAGGTTTCAATACACTTAGTTTATTAATGATCAAGGTTTCAATACACTTAGTTTATTAATGATCAAGGTTTCAATAAGTATTATACAAAGATTCGTTGTAATACCTTAATCAGTTTTCATAATATTTCACACAATAGTGGTTTTTAGCTCTATGTTTAGGGGTGTTTACCACCCTTAATATTCAAGATGGACCCTAGGCTGCTGATGTGAATTATTCTATTTTCACCCAAGGAATAGCCTGCCAAAGTTTGATGCAATGTTTTAGATACACGTTGTATATGTATATACATACAAATAAATATAAATATGTATATACATATTTATATATATACACAGACACACACCGACTTTCTTATTAATGGACATAACTGACATATTTAAAAAGTTATTAGAACAAGTTACACGTATTCATACGTCAAGTAATGAAACCCGCAGCTGTCACTTTAAATACATATGTTATCAATACCTATAAAATAATATTAATTAAAGAGCCAAGCTATTATAGTCGCTAATTACTGGCTGCGTTGTCTGATAGCACGCGATCATTCGATCACCCATCGTTGTAGTTGACGATCTACATACTCTGACGTCCGATTGAAGAATGACCCTGGGCAAGGGACGACTTCTGGATAGCTCAATGTTTAAAGAATTGTGTACTAAGCCAAGGATACAGGGTTCGAGTCCACTATCCAGGTGTCATTTTTCAAAAGTGTTATTAATTTTTTTTTTTTTTAATTTCAGCAACAAAATATGTTTTTTGATTACTAAAAGTGCTTAGAATGTCAATTCGTAATGAAATCAAGATACTTTTGTCTAAATTCAGTTCGAGAAAACTGTACCCTGAGGCATTGTTGTGTTAAATCCTTGTGACGAAAGAAGGTACCCCTGTCATATTTCTCGTCTGACAATCGAAAGTTTCTTCCATCGGACATCATATCCAAGTTACTTACAAAACATATTGTGATGAACTGTCTTCTAATGTCCTTGTACTATGTAATCATGTATATTAGAGTCCCGCAGGAGATTCTGTGATGTTATTGAAATAATTAGTATGAGTAACCCAACAAACAAACAATAAGAAGCAGAAAAGTCATTGTTGAACTATCGTCATTCAAAATGTCGCGCGTCTTAGAAAACCAGTATAAAAGATGAGACAAACTATCAGTTACTCTCACTGCTATTTATTTACATGTAAGCCTAAAGATCTATATAGATACATAGATACATAGATAGCCAAATAAGGATTTTTGTTGTTAGGCGACATTTGTTTAGTATTGTGGGATTTAATATATGTTTTGTTTAGGTGAGCTATGCACAATGTCTGTTGTTTTATGAAAACGCCATTTGGTAAATATTCCTTTACAGTGAAGTACTAAGTTATTTCGACAGATGGCTCTGATATAGTATTGCCAACCTTAAAATAAATAAGGGAATTTTCTCATTAGTTCCAATTAATAAAGCTGCCCCAAATTATCTTTACATATTTTATGCCCCCAAAATCTATTTGAAGTTTTTTTTATGGTAACTGGGATGGAGAATATAAAGAATATGTCAATAACCTTTTATGGATTATGCCTGAATAGCACTTTTACAAAAAAAAAACTTTAAAATCTATTCTCTTCAACAGGCAGCATAATTATGTGCAAAATAAATAGTGGCGCATCTATGCTCTAAATTGTAACATGGAAGAAAATAAATAGATATTCAATTGAAAAGATGGGGTATTTTGCATCTTTAACGCCTTTTTCTTGGGGTGGGGGATGACAAGCACTAAGGAATGGTTGCGGGGGGGAAAAAGGTAACAACTCTACTTTGATATCTCCGTTTTGATTACATTCTTTTACTCAGGAAATTATAAATCTGGAAGGGCCGTTTTGCTTCAAGCTCAAAAGGTTGACCTTGTATTAGTATTTGATAATCTACCAACCACGAGTTACTTAACACTTCATTCATCCTGAAAGATATGTCTAGTTACGGGCATAGTGTAATCAAACAAGGTATCTTTCAGAGTAGGCAGAAGGTACTGTACGACATATTTACTTTTTGGTGACTTTTGTAGATGCATAACTTGAAAACCAGACAACATACATTTATTCAAATATTGTCTTGCTCGATACATCATTTGAATTTAGTGTTCTTGTAATGAATGAGAAACTATAGTGGAATATATTAGTCATAACAATTTTTGTTTCAAAATAACATCCACTACCAGGAAGATATACCAAAATATAGAGCTGAGTGCTCCCTCCCTCCCCCCTAAATAATAGGCACCCCTCGATTACCCTTGTTGGAAGCAAGCATACCTTTCTCTGGTCCACTATGGTCTAGCTTATAAGAAAGAGCCATAGTCTAACTAGTCAAGGTAGAGCTGATACAGCCCTTGGTACCACTATGGTGTGGGTTATAAGATGGAGCCATAGTGTAACTAGTCAAGGTAGAGCTGATACAACCCTTGGTACCACTATGGTGTGGCTTATAAGATGGAGCCATAGTGTAACTAGTCAAGGTAGAGCTGATACAGCCCTTGGTACCACTATGGTGTGGCTTATAAGATGGAGCCATAGTGTAACTAGTCAAGGTAAGAGTGTGACGGAGTATACCTTCATCTTCACCATCTGAAGGAGTATTCAGACAAGGCCTGAGGGTCGAGAGCAACTCACCTTGCAGTCATCGCACTGGAACACGACGGAGTAATTCTGCTCGCAGTCGTACCTCAACAACACCTCCGTGAACTTACACGAAAGGCTCCCCACCAACGCGTCCAGATCGGACAGAGCGTTCAGCACCTCGGCGCACTGAGGACGTCCATCCTCATCCTCTCTCAACACGGCGTCCCTCTCGCTGGCGCCGAGCGCCTCGAGTACCGACCGCTCGCAACAGTGCCGCAGTCGCAACCCGCGGAGTTTGTCCCACTTTTGTCGGCGGGACAGTGTCCCGCGCCCACACAACGAAGCTTTGTGCGATGCATCCAAATAAGAAAGGCACTGATGAGGAGTAGTAGTGGTATTGGAGGAGGAGCGACAGGCCGGCACACGCGAACACGGCGAGGTACTCTCCTCCGGGGGCCCGGGGCCCTCACTGATGTTTCCGGTTATCCTCCAACGAGGGTACGTACCACTTCTCCACCGGCTGGTCGTCGAGTTGTTACTGTGGTGGGCAGGTCCCCTCATGGTGTTGAAGCTGCAGGTTCCTTGCAGATCGGGAGACTTGAAAGGATCAGCCAGATCACACGCGGACAGCCAAGGGTTCACCACCTGCAGCAACGAAGAGTACGTGTCATTGCCATTGCTTCCGTCGACGGGGTTTGACCCAACAGCCATCAGGACAGCGACGAGGATGTACAGGAGGGCGAGCAAGAGACGAGGGATATCATCGGGCCACGTTCGCAGTGATGATGTGGTGAGCAGGGCCGCTGAAGACGGGCAGCCCAGGGGCATTGTCCGCCGCCTACCGCCGCGACGACCGTGCTGATGTTGGCGATGACGAGAGACGACGATTCAACAGAAAGAGGAGCTAAGAGTTGTCGGAGCGGCCGTGTGAAGGGCATTGCGTCTGCAGGAGGGCGGTCCTGCTCTGGGAACACGGGCGACGACGTCCGTCTGAAACCGTTGGGGCTGCTTCTGCCACTTTGAACCGGTGTCTTCAATGACATCCGCTGCCCTGAGGAGGAGAAACGACACGGCGCCGGGTAAGGCAACGCCTCCCGGAGCCTGACGATGGCGTTGATGCTCGTCTGGACGTATCGCCGCGACGCACCGGGTCACTGAGGGCGTCGTCGCCTGGGAAGTAGGAACTTCATAGGACGCCCCCTCGTGGACCCGACGCTCGAACCCCGCACTAGAGCCAACCAAACGAACAGATAACAACAACAATGTCGACAGTGATAACAATACGGAAGAGGAAGCAGTACGTTCCGGTCGGACCCCGTTCAACTCCTGTCGATCATCAGAGGTCGCGCGGTTCCCCAACGGGCAGTGAGAATGTGACGACAGTTTCTCTCGTGGCGTTGCTCCGAAACCGTCACAAACTTTTCTCATGCTGGCCCTCGGCCGGGCATTCGCGAAAAATAACAGATAACTAAAAAAAAAAAGCACTTGTTTAACACACGCACCGCACGACAGAAGCCATGCAGAATCCTGGCCGCAGGGAATTTCTGCACCTCGGCACTGCGCCGTTGGCGGAGAACACCTGCTCTAGAGATCGCGCACACAACTCGCTGCAGGCTCTCGGCATGGCTGCGACGCACAGACGAGACGATTAAGGCCGCACAACGCCGGACAAAGGACTTGCGAACGGGTGGTGAAACGGAGTCTGGATCAGCGGACAGTCCCGAGCAATGTCCGCCATCTTGGTGACTGAGAGGGTGGAGGGGGTGGTAGACTGCAGAGTTGCGTGTAGGTAGCCCGGCCCGATCCAGGCAAGCCCCAGCTCGGACTTTCTCACCAGACAGCAGCACTGTAGCTGACCTGCGTATCGCACGCTCTCCGTTGGATCGATAGTTCCAGCTCCTCCCCGCGCGCAACCAGGACATGTGGAGAGCTCTAGCGGCTGGTCTTGGCAGTCGTGCTCGCGGCTGGTTGTCGACGTTACATCCAGCCAAAGATAGTCATGCATTACAGTGGAACTCTTATGGCTGTGTTTATCTTTAGCCAGGAACAACCGATTCTACCCCCTTTGGGTGTCGATTTTTCAATATCAGGTTAATGTACGATTTAACCTAATAATTAAGATTTAAAATAACTTCAAATTAAAGTTTTAGTTTTGTTGAATCACTTGAATGTTTCAATATATTTTATAATAGAGGTTATTTGACTTGGCGTTTACAATGAATATGTTTGGGTTTACAAACAATATATCTAAATGTTTGATTTAATTATTCTTTTTAGATAGATGTGAAAACCAACAAGGGCACACAAAGTAAATTTAAATGCAGAAGCTTAAGTTTATTTTTATACATTAATATAATAATAATAATAATAATAATAATAATAATAATAATAATAAATTTTACCCTAAGATAATTATTTTTTGTTTGTTAAATATAATTGCTGGTTTTGAATTCAATGTATTGTATTGATTTTAAATCTGAGCTAGCCCATTAATATTTCATCATATATTTTATTTTCTACTTCTTTAATGGCGACACTAGGCTTAAAGTTAAAATAGTGTATTTTTTTGATACCCCCTTTTAAACCTACATTTTTTCTACACTATTGGCTAAGTTACAGACAGCCCGAGTATGGTTGTCTCTGTGCTTTTAAACAGGAAGTGGGATATAGTTGGCATTGAGAGTAACTTAGGCGAGTGTCTAACTTTGGCCCATAGACTTGTTTAAGCTAAAGTCAGATTATAACTGTCACTAAGCCTGGTATCAAAACATAGACCCTAATGATGGTTTAAATGCATATTGATGAGTACACAGTGGAGAAATGCATCATTCTTTATTATTTGGCAGTCAGCTTTGTTTGCATCCGAGATATGTTCTATAGAATGTTTTAGTAAATAGTCTTTTTGCAATCAGCTTTGTTTGCATCCGGGTATGTTCTATAGAATGTTTTAGTAAATAGTCTTTTTGCAATCAGTTTTGTTTGCATCCGAGATATGTTCTATAGAATGTTTTAGTAAATACTCTTTTTGCAATCAGTTTTGTTTGCATCCGAGATATGTTCTTATAAATGTTTTAGTAAATAGTCTTTTTGCAATCAGTTTTGTTTGCATCCGAGATATGTTCTATAGAATGTTTTAGTAAATACTCTTTTTGCAATCAGTTTTGTTTGCATCCGAGATATGTTCTATATAATGTTTTAGTAAATAGTCTTTTTGCAATCAGTTTTGTTTGCATCCGAGATATGTTCTATAGAATGTTTTAGTAAATAGTCTTTTTGCAATCAGTTTTGTTTGCATCCAAGATATGTTCTATATAATGTTTTAGTAAATAGTCTTTTGCAATCAGTTTTGTTTGCATCCGAGATATGTTCTATAGAATGTTTTAGTAAATACTCATTTTGCAATCAGTTTTGTTTCCATCCGAGATATGTTCTATAGAATGTTTTAGTAAATACTCTTTTTGCAATCAGTTTTGTTTGCATCCGGGATATGTTCTATAGAATGTTTAGTAAATATTATTTAAAAGGTGACATTATGAGACTGAAGGATGTCTAAAATTTTCTCGCTATTAATAAATTTAATTTAAAATAAAGATTATTATTTGTTTCATAGTGTTACATCGGTAAAATCGACTTTTCCTCCATCGATTGTATTTCCGAGTCCACTGAAGTCCAATGGTGGTGGAACTTTAAAACTGCGTGGAGGCGGGGAGTAATATAAACTAATGCTTATGACCTAACCAGCAGGACTCTTAAAATGTACCAGCCACGTTTAAAAATATCCTAGCTAATAATAATATCGGCGTGTTGAAGCATTAAAAATTATTATTATTTTATTAACTGATTATTATATAAATTAATTATGTAGTATGTTTGTTAATATATGTAGTATGTATGTTTGAAAATTAAATTTTTACCTAGGCTATTTTAAAAACTCTACATTTAAATATTTCATCTATTGAAATTATTTATATATATATATAAATTATGATATCTAAAAAGTTGTGAAATAATTTAATTTGCTAAATGAATAATTGCAGGTCAAACAATTTAATAGGACATCTTTTAAAAGTATTACTTTTTCAGCTCGGTGTAGGGAATAATGCGTATGTGTACAATGTATCATGAAATAAAATAGGATATTGATTTTTATTTGCTATTAAGCTAAGACTTGATATTTAAATAAATCAAAACTATGTTGCTTGTGAAGTTCAGATAATCCTGCTGCCTTAGAGTTTAAAGAAAGGATTGTATAATTTAGTTTCTTGTTCAAAACTCATTCATGCGTACAGCATACGGTTATTACTGTAGTTAGACCCAGAGGTTTTGAATCAACATAAATAGAATGAATTTTATATTACATACAAAAGTCATCTGCGTTAATTTTGCCTACAGTCATCGAGATGGTGACTTCATGTGTTCCTGTTTATTCCTTTTCTTACTCTTAGTTCACATTATTTCCACCAACATTTTAACCTGGCTGGGTGGCGCTGCAGTCGGTGACTCTACATGTTACCCCATATATCCTGATTTCGGATACTTTGAATATGCATTCTTTCTGTAAGCAAAGTTAATGTAGCTGGTAGTACATCAGGGCTATGAGCAACTACTAATTTTATTTGTGATAAAACTTAACGTTAGAATGTTGTATTAAAAATCTCATTTAGATAAAATGGTTGAGTATTAGAATAAACACTCATCATCATCATCATCATCATCATATCCATAAACAGCTATTTACAGCCAATGGTTGGGTCAGTTTAGTAAAATGTTTCTATCTTCCTCTATTATTTCATAATTCTTCCATCATTTAATCGCTTCCAATTTTCCTCCTCTAACTGCACACTTTCTGTTATATGCTCCTCTCCCATCTTTCTTGGTCTCCCTTGTGGTATTTTCCCTATATACTTTATCTCCATCATTCTCTTGTTATTATGTACTTTCCAATCATTATATACCCTTTATCCGGACACCCCAGAGATATCCTGCTCATAATCAAAACATTTTTGACATTCTTGAAAAGTTCATCTAAGTAACTTACATTGTAAGTTCAGCCCTGTACTGCATACATCCGCTGAACATAATCATTGCTCAAGAATATATATTGTACACTAATTACATATACAGATCTATTAATGTATGTCTCCATGTGCTACATACCACGCCTCGGAAAACATCGCTGAACAAGAACGGCGCCATCAGAAGTGTTACCCACTTACGTAGTTCTGCTAGCACTGCACTTGACTCGTCGAAGCTATCAAAACAACTGACTGGAGTTCAGGGTGGGCGGCCTGCGCATAGTTTGGTGCGGCTGGTGCCTACGTGATTTTTCCAACGTAGAGGGGTGTCTCCAGGCCTGATGTTTATACCTAGTTAGGTTTAGGTTTGCAATACTCATGTTTTGTATGTTATTTAAACTTGTGTTGTCCACCAGTTTGCGGTGCTCAACCTGTTGGTCATTTCTGTTCATCTGACATGGCTCACGTTATGTATGTTATTTAACTTATGTTACTCAACTTGTGGGTTTTTTCTGCCCCCTTGACACGGCCCGCATCAAACTAACTTTCATGTTCAATTACCGTTTGATGCCCTCTTTATTTATTGCAAGCCCTGCATGGTCATTCTTTTAATGCTTCTGGCTTAGACCAGTTAGTTGTGCACCAGCCCATGTTAAGTCAAGGCCTAGAACCCTGAATTGAAACTTTCCTTATATATTTTAGGCCGGTTTATTTATGACCGGAGCTGACAGACAACTGTCTGATATCTTTGTAACCTAACCTTTTAGGATCTAGCTGGCTTCACTGGCGCGAATAGCCCTCATCTCTTATCATAGGATTGTTCTTGCTAGGTTCTGAGCAGGTTCCGTTAGAGTACATCTCGTAAGTCTTTTGTTGCAACAAATTACCTGTTGTTACCTTAATGTATAGGAGGTCTTGAACACCCTCTACAAAGGCTCATACGTAATTATTATTATTATCATCTCCTGCTAGCACAGCAGTACCTTTTAAGAGGAGGACTGGTGTAACACGAGTTAAGCATAAGTTTAACCTGTCGTGCAAAATCATTGACGCTTCTCGCCCAATACTCTGTTTTGGAGAGTATTAATTATTCAACTACCTCTCTTGTCAATTATCCTGGTAATCTCTATGGACCGTTTGAGGAAATATTGAATTGTGTTATGATGTTACTCTGTGTATCTACTCAGCCTTTGTTACATTAAACTTATTTGTCAACATGCATTTTTATCTACTTCTTTCAAGTTCTCTGGTTTTTTGTCCATTTGCCTTGTTTACGTAATCGGCGTCTATAGTGTTAACCAGAGCGCCGTTATAACATCTCTTGATGTTGAAACTTTGCATCAATTAAAAGGAATTTGTGAAGCGTATAATGAAGTCCAAATGATATAATAAGGATTTCTGTGTTCTCAATACAAGTACTCAAAAATATTGATTCGCTACCGTTAGTATTGTAAGGAATGTCTTAGGGGATGATAAAGTTGGGAGGACAATGCTCTTTAAAAATAAAACCACCCCAGTTCAGGAAATTATTATTAAAACCCGCGGATCTAAATATTACAAAGGGCATCTGTGCTTAGAAACTTTGTTCGTCTTACCAATCATGTGAGCTCTAGACATATTTAGTTCTTTTATAACTTTCTTACTGTTGACTGAAGATAACTGTTGGAAGATGCCAATGTAAATGGGAATAGAACTCAGAATCTTACATCAGTGACTCATCATCATGCCGGGAACACGATCAGATTTTAACGGTGACGTAACATAAAGAAACAGTGTGCGATTAAGATCCACACAACGTAACAACTCTGGCAAAACACGAGGCAATGCATTTTGGTTGTTTGATATAAATTTTTTTTGCTAAAATGGAACCAGAGAACTTGGAAAGGTTCTTCCCATGGTGATTTTAGCCAATATTTGTTTTACTTCGAAAAAGATCCTTCTTAGGTAATCTCACTATAGTGAATGGCGACATGGAAATGGAACTCACACATAACTGACAAGAAATTTAGGGTTTTGACAGAATTTGAAATGTTTTTAATTGCTTTGTTCAACCAAATTTGATTGTCTCTTAACTTAGTTTAAGGGGGTTGATGAGAATATTTAGGGAGCAACAACACATAGTCTCATCTATGTTGAAAATCGAACTTACAAAGCCTTGGTGCGGGGATCAGCCACTGGTCGGTTTAACAACAACTTTCAGTCGATCGCGTAAGAAATCTTCTTCGTCTTTAAAGGTCGATCTTTGTGTCAAGTGACCAAAATGACCTTGATCGGTAGTAAGCGAAAATGAAATACTTTAATATGAATATGTAGTGTACATTATATTTATTTTCTTAAAATGGTGGGGACATACATATGAGGAAGGTTGAATTTAAAGAATAAATATGAAATAGAGAGTATGAGGGGAAATGGTGGGTTATCGCGGGACTCAGGGCCCCCCTTAGTGGTGTGCAAACGGTACGGCCACACAGGGCCCCACGCTAGTAGAGTTGGCTCCCTGTACAGACGAAAATATTCTCAAGAGTGTAAACACAAATAAAAACAATCATGTGATTTGATTTATTAAAGAGTGAAATGAGTTCAGTTTTAACTCCACCGATTTGCATTTTTTTTCTGCTTCTCTGTGGTGAATGTCTTATTGTCTCACGTTAACTTTTGAACGAACCAACCGATTTAATTCAAACTTGGCACAGAAGTTCTTTAGTACCTTTAAACAGATCATGTGTGTGGAAGAAGATAATCTAACTAAGGGTTGGGAATAAATCATCCCTTATATGTATAAAAACACGACTTCTAGTATTAATGATTACATTTATTTACCTTTTAGGGCATTTCTTGGTACGTCTGGGAATTGGTGTATAGGTGCAAACTAGTGTAATAACATTTACAAAATGGGGAGGGGGGGAGGGGCAGATAACTGGCTGAGCCTGCAAACGAAGATTACCCCTGGTCCTATGTCTATTAGAGGCACCCTGGAGGAGCCTTTGATAAGTTTATGAGTTAATAGGGCCCAAAAAGGCTTCAGACTCATGCTTTAGAACATGTCTGATATTTACTGCCTATAAATAAAACAAACCTAAGGAGAATTTGAAGGAAGCACAAATATAACTAATAATAATTACTCACACAACTTTGATATTATTGTTTATTCTTTTTAAATTATTCACATAGAATAAACATAATTCATAAACATTTTATAAAATAGTTTTACATAAATATACAAATAGTTTTGGTATACACACAGCAACTGGGAATGAGAAAAATCACAATAGCTTTGAAAATATATCGTTCTGTTTCAATTCCTAGTTATTTTTATCGTCGAACAGTTTCCTGCCCAGCCTTACTCTAGGGGCGAACCGTCAATTAAGGAAGATAAGTTGATAATAATTGGATGTCTGAGAAACTGCTCGGCTGTTGAACATATGGGCCGAATAAAACTCTCGAAATCCAAGACACGACATTGCCGCAAACCCTTATCAAAAAAAGGGGGCGGGGGTTAAACTATAGCTATAACACGATCTTGCGGGGGAGTGTTTTCTGTCCAGTCAAACGAATCAGACTGACCCCGGTTGAGCAGTTAATTAATTTGATCTTGTATGATTCTGAATTCTAACAAATTTATTTTGTACTTGTTTTGACAGCTACCAATCTACAGACAGTAATTACATCTTATACAAACTATAAGGAATCAAGTGAAATATTCAAACAATGGTTACCTACAAACAGGCTAATAAAATAATAATGCAGGCGTTCAATTTTATTTATCCGGGCAAGAACTACCAAAATATGTTATTACATAGTTATATGTTGAATATACTTTGCTTTTATTCTTAAGGAATGTGTTAATTTTAAAATAGATTAAAAAAAACTAGCAAGAAACATAAATTAAGTCTAGATATAACTAACATTTGTCTACAAACTCGCTAGTTTCAAATTATTTCAAGAACGGTTTCAAAAGTTAATCAAATTGTATTATTCAGTGAAGGTCTATTGTCGTACACATATTTTTACCCCTACAAATAATCAATTTTTAATAATTTGGTATTGTCAATAAAAACTACTCCATAAAGGTTTTAATAATGTAATCGTGTTAGTTCACCAAACTATAAATTTTCTTCACAACAACAAAACAACAGTTTTAGCAATATTGTGCAAAGTCCGATGAAAAATTCAATCTCTAATGTTTTCAAAGGCGGTAAATAGTTTTAATAATGTCGGGTTGCGACATCAAATGTTATCGCAGCGTTGTAAACTTTAGTTTTGGTAACTAGTTTAATCTGAGCGTTGGACCATTCTTTAAAGGGGGGGGGGGATTTCGTTAAGTACCAACACATAGCATTAAGAAACATAAAGTTGACTTTTTATGGCGTGACAATGTTTGATAGCATGTTAAAAAGATCCTGTTCAGTGAGATTGTACTGTACATGAGCATCCTTAAATCAATACAAATTAATAAACTATCAGATAAATAGTTTCAAAAATTTGGGCTGATATGGGTGACGTCATGTTTCAAATGATATTAACTAGTTAATTCATTGATGAATATATTACGGTGTGTTACTATATAATTATTAATTATATTCTACTTATGTACATTTTTAGACATTTCAGATTTTTTTTTAAATCTCAAATAAATCCGAATGTTTTGCCCACTTATACTGGTTTCTCTCGAGTATTTCTCGGTTATAGGAAGTTGTAGTTGGCATCTCTAAGAGTCCTCCATTTTGATTTTAGATTAATTCAGGTCGATGTAAATAAGTAGTAATTTGCCATGAACCTGCGCCTGTTAGTAAGTCTGACACGAAGTGTATCGAGCTAGCAGTCGAGTAGAATCTAGTTTTACCGTCGAGGCCAACTTTCAGCCTAAATGACGATACCTGTCCCTTTGATTGGTTAAAACAAAACTCTGCTTCAGCAGCAAGAAGTAGTGGTGAACGCTTTTAACCAAATTATCTCTATCCTAGCTACTGGAAAAAAATAACCGCTTGCTTGAACGATAGACTTTATGACAAGGTTACGTCTGTATTTTCCTAGCAAACTTAATTAGTGTCAACAATTTTTTTAACCCAATTTAGTAGTTTTTTAAACGCTTCTTACTTTTCCGAGATGAAGAAAGGCCAAGAACTTTCCCTGAGTGTCCCTAAAACGTCCACACGCGTCACAGCGCGGCTAAAAACCGATTTGACGATTATTATAAAAATGAAATGTTTAACTTCCTGTGAATTTCAATCAAAATGTGGGTCTTGATTTGTGAAACTGTTAAAATAAAAAGTGTGTTAGCTAATCGTTAGTTGTAAATATAAATTGTTTGTTAAAATTAAGCTTAATCCCCAAAATTGAATTTAAAAGCGGGATTTTTTTGGCATTGAAAGTAAATGATATTTACGAAGAGTTGGTTCAGCTCTATTTCCAACAATTGGAAAGAGAACTGGAACATTACATGTTTATTTTAAATTGTGCAAATATAAATTAAATATAGTGAATTAGTTGGTGACAAATTTATTACTTGTGAATTAAAAGAAGCAAGGCTAATTTCCCAAAATATTAGTAAAACTTGATAAATCTATTATTTTTTTCAAGGCAATTAGTCGATAGCGGTTGTATACTTTTTTTTAATATGTATCTTCCACAACCTTGATTACTGATCCACTTTGTCGGAACCAGCTTAATAAGACAATATTTCAACATTTTCGAAACACAGACGTTCAAGTTTATCTGAAAATCAAACTTTAAAAAAATAATATATTATCGATGTTACGTTATGGTCAAGAAAACATTAAACAAGGAACACTACCGCAACCATGTCAAATTTCCAAAAATTAAAAATATAAATTCCTTAAATTCACAATTTCACAACAACAAAAATAGTCACGTTTACCGTTATAAAGTTTGAACAGCGGTCACAAACAGATCCATCTCGGGACCAATCCACTCTGTGCCAACAATGGCGGATTGATTTAAGGCACGACCGCCAAGACGCGCACAATCCACTACAATCCAGATAAAAACATGTTTCTTTATCGGTTGGATCACTCAAGTCTTCAAAATAAATTATTATTACTAAACACTTAACTCTCATAGAGGCAATACGTTCAGCCATCAAAACAATAATGAGGTTATGTTGAACAAAGAATTGGTTTTATAAACAATGTAAATGCTTGCTCCCCCGGCCAAGTAGGAAGTAACACAAAATGGCCGCAATCAAATCATTCGAGTCCTTTTTAATTATGAATCCAGAACTTAATAAGAGAATAGCCAAATTAAAACACGACGTTCTACAGTTAACAATGAATTTGTAACAGTCGAGTAAAGATTTACTTGCTGTGGAACTAGCAACAAACAAACAAACAAACAATAATTGAAAGAGAAACAAAACACAATTCTTTGTTCTAAACAAAATATCACGATATTATTTATTTTGGAACTTTTTTTAGTTTTCATCGTAAAACGAGAATTTAAAAAAAAAAAACGTCAGAATCCATCACTTCGTGTTCCAAGGACGGAATCGACCCGCCTCACACACAGCTTTGATGTGCGTTGCCGCTCCACGCCACCAGGAGCGCGCGAGTGTCTACGTCCACCGCCGCAGTGCTGCCAGTGCGGCGAGACTCGCCACTAAGAGCTGCGCGAAGACCGGACGGCTTCTGTACGAGTTGCTGGCAAGACTTCTCTGGTCTCGTGGAATGTCTGAGATTTGCTCGTCACCTTTTGGTTTCAAAATGGGCAACAATGATGTTTAAAAAAAACAAAACAATAATAAATCACAAAACAGGACGCAGGGAAGATCCTCTCTCTCTCTCTCTTTCGTTTTGTTACTAGTATCACCCTCTGATGGTTTTATTTTTCTGTCACACTCACGCCACTGGGGAGAGACAGTCTTTCTTCCGCAAGTTCTCAGCCGGGACTTGTGTGTTTAGTGTGTCGTATTGTCTGTCAGTCTGTGAATGATGGGTAACTGTAGTGACTGTGCTGACCGCTAGTGTATCTGGGAGCGCCTGGATCAGTGTTAAACATGGAATGGTTAGTTGAAACAGACAACTGTCGAGAAAAGAAACTATTTGTGCGTTCAGCCAATGTTTGATCACGATGCAGGTGGGATACAGGCATTATTGTGCGTTTGGACAAATAATGGATTGTACTATACACCCCAACATTTAAAAAACAACCAAATAGTATGTTTTGAATATGATTAAACCTTAAAAGCATTAATTGCTCAGTTTAAAAGCTTTAGAGACGAGTAAGTGCACCCACAATAGCGTAAGGAGAGTTTGAGAAAACAACGGTTAAAAATCACCCCCAACATGCCTAATCGAGATTCGAGTTTCGATCTCCCTGAAAAGAACAATCTAGTATATTTTTAGCCTGAAGCCTTAAACTAGATGACCAACAGTATAAATAAAAGTGTTTTTCAAACATTAAAAAAAAATTATTAGTAAAAATGTATGAATGTTATCATTATAAATTGCAATTTTTTTCAATTTATTTTTGATACATTTTTAATAAATTAATTTTTGAAAATAAAAAGGTGTTTGAATTATTTAGAAAATTTAACTTTTGTAGGTAAAGAATATTATGTACTTTTTTGTTTTAAACTAAATATTAATGTAGAGCGTGTACATTGTATTTGTATTTTAATTGATATACAAAAGGTATTATTGTACTTATTAAAGTTTTAGTGATTTCGTACAAAAACATGTTTTGCCTCTCAATAAATGAAAATAGATACATTCAGGTTATTTTTATAACAATGAAAATGTTAAGCAAGAAGAAATGTTTATTTTAGAACAATTTCGTTAATCAAAAGAATACGAGTGGCGTACAAACAAAAGAATAAAATGTTTAAAATAATTTAAAACTCGCTTTGACAATTCTATTGGAAATACAATAATAATTTCACCAAAAACTACCCTGATATGTTCCATAAATAAAATTAAGTTCAGTTTAAATGATTTTGTCCTTGAAACAATATATTTAAATATACAGGCTATTCGAGAAGTTGAGAAACTATAGAACTAAACATTCGACTGTTTAAAAAAAAGAAGTTAATTTGTTTTATAGTTCTATTACTACTTATTGGTGGTTCAGTCCCAACGTAGTTATAGGATAAACCCAAAAACCAGAACCCATACCATTAATTTAACATTTAACTGAATTATTACTATATAATGAATGCATTATAACACAAAATTTTAACATTAATTTCTATTTCCATTTACATTCATCATTTTTCCAAAATTCGGGATTCGTTTTTTCAAAAGAAAATTGGCTCTTTAAATGATTAATTATCTTGAATTATCTGTCCAAAAACACCAAAAAGAGTATAAAACATAACATAGTTGTGCTCGGTTGTAAGGATGTGTGACTGTTAAGTTGGTATTAAAACACTTGAGTGTGTCAACAATACCAACCGAAACTACTGGTGTGGTTGTAAATGAAGGTTAGGTGCGTGAGTGAACAAGGATAGTCTTAACATTTGTCCATCCAACATGCTATTGGGTCAAACAATCTGTGAGTTGGGTGTGTGTGCGTCTAAACATTCACTGTCCACGAGGGGCAACATAACCTCAACCTTAACATCTCACTTTGACATAGACCACTCTTACTCCTGGGTCTGTGATGTGAGCCTTTAATATCTGTGAGGTGAATTGACATATCACAATGCAACAGTGGTATATGTCATTATCGTGGTTTTGGAGGTGAATTTAGGGATGGTATCAAATATATATCGATACCAAAAAAATTGATTTATTTGGTATCAATATATATATCGATACAAAAAATGATTTATTTATATTAATGTTTTAGTAAATGATACATCAATCAATTTATAGATATAGTTCATGTATAATTTAGGGCTTGTGAATCAAAATTTATTTAATATTTTGTTTCCTTATTTTTATTAACTGAGTCAATTTTTTCTCTATTTTTAATTAAACTTGTCTGCTATTCTCAACAGCTAAATAAAACATTAAAAAAGTGAAAAGCCTGTGAAGAATATCTTTACAAAACAGCAGCCATCTTATTACCGCCATTTCGATTCGCACAGACCAATGGATGTGAATATATCGAAAACAACCGATATATAGATATATAGTAGCTTTCGATACAGATAATGATAAAAAATATTGATATATTGAATAACTTGCTATCCCTAGAGGTGACACAGCAAGAAGTATTTGAAAAATACTTCACAACACTATTATGATATCACCTGTAGATCATATTAAGACTGTTAATGGCCGCCATTTCCGTGGACAGTGAACCGTGTATCTAACATTATATCCAGCATTCAAACAAAACAAAAAAACAACAATCGTGAGAGTGAGGTTCAACAAATACTAATGTAACAACACTACAGAGATAGAGGAACATTCTCAAGGTGGGTTAAAACACACACAACAGTACCAGACGGGACCCTTCAGAAGGTTACATAATTAGAAAGAAAATTACCAAAACTTAAGTGACGATAGTTTGTCTTATGAATACCCACAGGAGAAAACTTCGGCCTACTTGGTTAGCAAAAAAAAAAAAAAACTGACTTTACATAAACAAAATCCCGAAATTTTAAGTCAAGACTTTACAAACTTGAGGTGGAGATTGCAATTATTGTCTCTTATCTAAGTTCTAGTTGTTGTTTTTTTAAATTATGTAACCAGTTTAACTCCTGATTGGTCGCCGTCTGAGAGACTACAACATAAACTAAATTGTAGCAGGCGCTGTCTAACCAGTCAACACTTGTGGCGCCACGGTGGCTGTGCGCTACAACTCAATGACTCGCTGCTGGTCTACACAAACAAGATCGCAGGAGCCCGTTTTAACAAGACTCGCGGTAATTAACCTTTTATTAATAGCAAAATAATTTTGCTGGAAAGCTTTGTTTTTAAAAAAAAAAAGCATTTCCAAATTAGGTCTGTGAGTAGAACAGCCCCCCTTTTCAAGCACAAGATGTGGGAGTGGGGGAGAAGGTTTTCAAAATGTTGGTCACTCGTGAATAATTTAAAATAAATAGCGCGTGTGGGTAGCCGTGGATTAATCAACCATTTCAAGGAAATAAGTCTAATTTTTGTTATTATTATTATTTCAGAAAGGGTTCAACACCTTATCTCAATCGGTAGCGTGCTTGCTCACTGAGTGAAGACTATTAGGTTTGATTCCCTACTGGTTCTAATTTATAATTTGTGAAATAAGCTATGTCTTTCCCTTTTCACAGTAAGAACAAACGGCCGGGGGTCTGGGTGTTGTGTCTGCTTTAGATTTAAGTTAGTTTATAAGTCGTGTGCTGATACAATCAGCCGGTTCAGAAGTTGCATGTTAAATACTTCAAATAATGTAAATTTAAAATTAGAAAAAACTTATCATGAATTTTCGCTATGGCTGCGGAAATTTTAACACTGGTGTTTTTTTTTCCTCTAAGAGTTTCGTTCGACTTTGTTAAAAGCGGGCTCCAAAGCTATTTTCAAGAAAATAACTCGGTTCGTGGGCTCTGTGCAGGCATTTAAACCCTTATTAAGGCTGCGTCTAAAACTTTTGTTTCTAAGTCTAAAGTTAACAAATTATGTATGTTTTGTGATAAAATTTCTGTGATTTCTGAAACTTCTGGCTCATAGTTCTAAAAAGAATACTGTTAGAAATCACCTAAGTTATTTTCATGGTTGTATCAACCACTGTGGCATTTTTATTGAAGTTTTTCTGTCGAAACCCTAAAACTTCAATAAATGTGTTTAAACTTGTTTATGTAACAACGCAAATTTTGTGGTAAGTTCCTGACAATATTTTTTTTTAACTATGGACTTTTAGTTTTAAAAAAAACTAGAGTATTTTATTACAAAAAAAAATGCTAAAAACAATTCAAAAGTTGTTGACGCATTCTTAACACCTGCGCCGACTCATGGGTTGTTCCCAGGGCAAGCTAGACTTGACGAACTGTACCAGTATAATGTTCTTCCCATTCAGCACCTATGTGGCCAACCACACACACAATAATACAATAAGTAAATGTGTTTATAGTATTTAAAGGGCCAGTTAGGAGGAAACAACTGGTACAGTCCCATCAAGACTTGATTGCCCTGGTAACAATCCACAAGTCAAGACTAATATTTTTTTAAGAGTGACGTCATATTTTTGCCATTTTATGGAACGTGCAAGGTAAACCATTTGTATTTTTATTTAAGATAGCCATGGGTTGAATAGATTATCATCAAAAATTATTTAAATAAAAATATAAAGTTCTAGCCTTTTCAAATATGTTTTTGATTGCAATTAATAATTCTTGGTTACTAATAATATACACAACTAATATAAAAGTTCCATGTCTCATGCTCTGAAACTCGTCATGCAGATAAGTGACATTCCAAGCCATGCAGACAAATTAATGTCACTAATTAACTAATCTAATGATTAACACATAACTAAACTATACTTATGATCACACTTCATTCGTTTATAAGCCGAATCGTTCAGATAATAAAATATTTACAGAAGTTGTATCTGATATTAAGATGCGGCTGATAATCGAACAAGCTCTAGTTGACTCAAGCGAGGAAGAAAGAGCCGGGCTGGAACCGAACCACTGTCCGTTGGTTAGAAGACTTCATGCGTCGAGGTTAGGCCTGTGTTAGTTGCGCAGACAGATCATCATCAATTGGTTAGGTCTGGTTAGTCATGGAGACAAGTCATCATTAGGTTAGGTCATTAGTCGAGCCTTGAAGGACTCGGTAACCACAATTTGATTTACTTAAGAACAGCTTTGATTAACCTAATATCTCATGATTGTATGCATAACAAATATATTATAATTGTTTGCTAGTTTTTTGTTGCTTTTTTTACAATAAGGGATACATTTTGTTTAGAAATAATATAACTATTGAATTTATTTACTTTTCAAATTTGAGGTGGGAACAAAATTTTATAAATCAAATTATAAAATATTCCGATTGATTGCGGATTTTTTTTCATCAGCTACCAGTGGTGCTTAACACTCAACAACACCTGACAACTTAACTCCCTGACAACTGAAAATGTACTAAGAAGTTCCCGCTTACTAATATAAGTTAAATAAATGTTTATACAATTAACTGTGAAAAACCTCGTCATATTCTTGTAAACTTGTTCAGTGTAGTTTTTTTGTTCGACCTATTTGACGCCGCGAGGCTTTCAGCACCTGAAACCTATCGGTCAAAGTAGAATTCAACTAATTACCGATACGGTATTATCCGCTCGGGTTGTACGGTTATCTACTAACTACGCTAATGTGCTATAATTCCTCTAACCACTCACCGGAATGTTTCTCTGGATGTTCGGCCTAATGTCGGCGTCCCGAGACAAGCCGCAAGCTATCCGGCTTCATTTGAGTTAGGTTAAGTTCAGTTTCCTAGAGGAGTGCGCTCACTTGGGCCAAATAACACGAGCGCCTCGTCTGCACACTCACCCCCTGGCTCACTCGCCGAATGTGTAGAGTAGTCATTAGGGATGATGAAGGTTGTAACTTGGAAGAAGTGTACCAACATTTGCGTAGATCAAGAATGGAAAACCACCGCCGGTATAGCTAACCGGAATCCTAGCCTCAAACTCCCCCGTCATCGTCTGTACAGTCTATTGCGAGAATAACGCACTAGACAGTTTGACCACCGGAGCTGGTAGAGCCCTCATAGCTTGGCTGATGAATCAATCAATAAGGAGGGGGTTACCAGCGCTTAGGAGTGACGCCTTGGTGCTCTCACCCATCAGGGACGTAACCGAAACAAATCATATTTAGGGGATATGACTTGTTTTATTAAACATTTAAAATAACGGTTGAAAATCGGAATAAAAATGCCACGCTATTAAAACTTTATAACCAGTATTCATTATTGCAAGCACCGCTATTCGCCTGGAGAGAAGGGTGGTAACACATCGTGGGTAAATAACCCATAGGCACCCTCGTTTTGTATTTCCGGGTTTGAAGAATCAAAACCATTAACGTCCTCCCAACCTTTCCTTGTTCCAAAACGTTCCGAACAACTGTCCTCATTTCCAGCATCGTCAAGTTCTAGTTCCTATTTAAGCTCCATGTTAGTGCCTAGTTCTCCTTAGTTCCCCTAGTGGTGGTTACCGAATCATCCCTGGCCAGTAGCATGCTCGGTCTTGACCCACTCATTGAATATTTCCCTCTTTCAGACACGTCTTCAAGGTCACCAGATTAGAATTAGGAAAAAATACCGCGCATTATTGCGGCTATTAAACATTTATTAGGAAAAAAATTAAAATTATAGAAATGGGGTTTGAATTAAAGAGTTATATTCGAAAGGATCGATATCTTAAATCTCAAATCAAATATTTTTAACTTTAAAACAATCGTTGGAATCACTTGTATGACTGAGACAACAGGACAGTTAAACTTTCTTTATTTAAAAAAAAAAAAATTGCTCAAAATTTATAGTAATTAATTTCCTTAAAAGGTTTCCCCCTTGCTTTCCATTGCGTAAAAAATGGAAAATGAATATTAAAATTAGTATTAATTTTAATATCAACGAAACTTTTATCAAAAATTAATTTCGTGCTAGGTGCTTATTTACTGCTAAGTGTTGATTTTCTTAATTTTTTTTTTTGTACATAAATGTAAGGTACATTTTTAAAGACTCGAGAGTAAAGATTAGAATTGGATTCGAGAAAAATAAAATTCGATCCGTCTCTTTAAACAAAACAAAATGTGAATATTGGTCGTGAACCAGTGAGAGAAAGAATTCAATGAGTGCTCCCCCGATCTGGCGCTATTTACAAAGAACAACACAGTATTAAGAGCAAGTTAGGTTAAGAAGGCGTTATCCCCTTGCGTTGCATGCATCCCATCTGTTCCAGAACAGCTGATGACAAAAGAGAGAAAGTGTTTGTCTGTGGTCACCTCCAAAAGATGGTTATATCAAAGTAACACTCAAAGTATGATATTTAACTATTTGACTAACATCCCTTTACTACGCCGAGTTAAAATTATGAACCCATTGAAAGATCAAAAAAATGTCCTCAGAAAAATCCTTCCCAAGGTATAGGACCGAGATTTTTCCAAAGAGATGTATAGCTTATGATCACCTAACGTGGGTCGGATTAGCCCTTTAACCACCTCAATTGGTTTCTATTTAAAAATAACCAGATCCCATTTCTCCCGACCTTTGGTGCGGAGGTAACCGCAGAGAGTTGTAAGATGTACAACATGACTTTGGAAGGATGCCCGTTTTGGTAGGCCATATTTCGTGCCAGAATACTTCTTTTTAATAGTATTTTGTTTGGTGGAGGTCTTCTAAAGCAGACTTTCTACTACCACAATGGAAGGCCTTTTATCCTACAAAAATACTACTATACGGTAGGATTTTAGTACTAAATAGGGCCTCCGGGTAATACCATCCATGCCGAAATTATCTACAGTCAAGACTTCAAAATGACCGCAATGGGATATTTCACAATTTGTTATAGGAACTGGACCAAAGTGACCTTATGTCTGGGGGCATAAACCCCTCCACGATAAGTCCTGCTCTGCTACCTACATCAAGTCCTAGACAGGCCACTATCTAGATTGTCCGCAGATCTTGTTTTGAATTGAGCTATGGCCTGATAGTTTGGGTGTCTATAGGGCCCCATGATCCCATTTATTGCTCCCATCAAATCCTTCAGTTTAGTTCAGAAGACTCAATCACTTTCCCAAACTCTGAGATATGACGGTTTAGGTGTTGATAGAAGTTGGGCTCCCCACCAACTGTACCAGGGTGATCTGGAGCCAGACTTCTGGCATTCCCTGACACCCACAGAGAATTGACCTGGCAGAGATGTGTGTTATTCCCTCGACAAGAACGAGAGGCTCCTAGAAGATTGACCTGGCAGAGATGTGTGTTATTCCCTCGACAAGAACGAGAGGCTCCTAGAAGATTAACCTGGCAGAGATGTGTGTTATTCCCTCGACAAGAACGAGAGGCTCCTAGAAGATTGACCTGGCAGAGATGTGTGTTATTCCCTCGACAAGAACGAGAGGCTCCTAAAAGATTAACCTGGCAGAGATGTGTGTTATTCCCTCAACAAGAACGAGAGGCTCCTAGAAGATTAACCTGGCAGAGATGTGTGTTATTCCCTCGACAAGAACGAGAGGCTTCTAGAAGATTAACCTGACAGAGATGTGTGTTATTCCCTCGACAAGAACGAGAGGCCCCTAGAAGATTAACCTGGCAGAGATGTGTGTTATTCCCTCGACAAGAACGAGAGGCTCCTAGAAGATTAACCTGGCAGAGATGTGTGTTATTCCCTCGACAAGAACGAGAGGCTCCTAGAAGATTGACCTGGCAGAGATGTGTGTTATTCCCTCGACAAGAACGAGAGGCTCCTAAAAGATTAACCTGGCAGAGATGTGTGTTATTCCCTCAACAAGAACGAGAGGCTCCTAGAAGATTAACCTGGCAGAGATGTGTGTTATTCCCTCGACAAGAACGAGAGGCTCCTAGAAGATTGACCTGGCAGAGATGTGTGTTATTCCCTCGACAAGAACGAGAGGCTTCTAGAAGATTAACCTGACAGAGATGTGTGTTATTCCCTCGACAAGAACGAGAGGCTCCTAGAAGATTGACCTGGCAGAGATGTGTGTTATTCCCTCGACAAGAACGAGAGGCTCCTAGAAGATTGACCTGGCAGAGATGTGTGTTATTCCCTCGACAAGAACGAGAGGCTCCTAGAAGATTAACCTGGCAGAGATGTGTGTTATTCCCTCGACAAGAACGAGAGGCTTCTAGAAGATTAACGTGGCAGAGATGTGTGTTATTCCCTCGACAAGAACGAGAGGCTTCTAGAAGATTAACCTGACAGAGATGTGTGTTATTCCCTCGACAAGAACGAGAGGCTCCTAGAAGATTGACCTGGCAGAGATGTGTGTTATTCCCTAGACAAGAACGAGAGGCTTCTAGAAGATTAACCTGGCAGAGATGTGTGTTATTCCCTCGACAAGAACGAGAGGCTCCTAGAAGATTGACCTGGCAGAGATGTGTGTTATTCCCTAGACAAGAACGAGAGGCTCCTAGAAGATTGACGTGGACAACGAGTGGAGGCATTATCCTCTCATCAGGAAACCAAAGGTGGGGAGAAGTGATCCCCCCTGTGACTATCGGAGGTATGTTATCCCCACACCGGGTACCTAGGTAGAGAGACGACGTGATCCCCCAGTGACTATCGGAGGTATGTTATCCCCACACCGGGTACCTAGGTAGTGAGACGTGATCCCCCCAGCGACTATCGGAGGTATGTTATCCCCACACCGGGTACCTAGGGACAGGGCCGAACAGATATCGCCTCCTCTGACCCTGAGGAAGGTGGTGTTGTTTGCAAAGCAGCCAGTAGGGGTTCGAGACAGCGGCGCCGTGGCTCGTCCTACCTGCGTCTAATATCAGATCGTCCACGTCAGAGTCATGCGAGTCGGCGCGGTCTCTTTGTTCGTTGTTGTCGACAGCCGCGGCTCCTTCGTCCTCACCGGAGTGAGTGTACCAACTGAAGCCTGGGCGGTTACCGGGCTTGTAGGTGCCGGAGGTCTGAGTGGTGCATCCGAACCACCAGTGGCCCGCGGAGCGAGGGAAGGCAGGGTCCGCCGTGTCCACCTGTTGACAAACACATACTATTATTCAGAAGTTTCCAGAAGAATAAAACTATATATCATACAGAAGAGCTAGATATATCACACAGAAGAGCTATCTATATCACACAGAAGAGCTAGCTATATCACACAGAAGAGCTAGCTATATCACACAGAAGAGCTAGCTATATCACACAGAAGAGCTAGATATATCACACAGAAGAGCTAGCTATATCACACAGAAGAGCTATCTATATCACACAGAAGAGCTAGCTATATCACACAGAAGAGCTAGATATATCACACAGAAGAGCTAGATATATCACGCAGAAGAGCTATATATATCACACAGAAGAGCTAGCTATATCACACAGAAGAGCTATCTATATCACACAGAAGAGCTATATATATCACACAGAAGAGCTAGATATATCACACAGAAGAGCTAGATATATCACACAGAAGAGCTAGATATATCACACAGAAGAGCTAGCTATATCACACAGAAGAGCTAGCTATATCACACAGAAGAGCTAGCTATATCACACAGAAGAGCTAGATATATCACACAGAAGAGCTATCTATATCACACAGAAGAGCTAGATATATCACACAGAAGAGCTATCTATATCACACAGAAGAGCTAGCTATATCACACAGAAGAGCTAGATATATCACACAGAAGAGCTAGATATATCACGCAGAAGAGCTATATATATCACACAGAAGAGCTAGCTATGTCACACAGAAGAGCTATCTATATCACACAGAAGAGCTAGCTATATATCACACAGAAGAGCTAGATATATCACACAGAAGAGCTAGATATATCACGCAGAAGAGCTATATATATCACACAGAAGAGCTAGCTATATCACACAGAAGAGCTATCTATATCACACAGAAGAGCTATATATATCACACAGAAGAGCTAGATATATCACACAGAAGAGCTAGATATATCACACAGAAGAGCTAGATATATCACACAGAAGAGCTATCTATATCACACAGAAGAGCTATCTATATCACACAGAAGAGCTATATATATCACACAGAAGAGCTAGATATATCACACAGAAGAGCTATATATATCACACAGAAGAGCTAGATATATCACACAGAAGCTAGATATATCACACAGAAGAGCTATCTATATCACACAGAAGAGCTATCTATATCACACAGAAGAGCTATATATATCACACAGAAGAGCTAGATATATCACACAGAAGAGCTAGATATATCACACAGAAGAGCTAGATATATCACACAGAAGAGCTAGCTATATCACACAGAAGAGCTAGCTATATCACACAGAAGAGCTAGATATATCACACAGAAGAGCTAGATATATCACACAGAAGAGCTAGATATATCACACAGAAGGATCCAACTCACCGCGAAGGTCCTGTCGTTGAAGCGGTAGTACGCGTTGCCCTTGAAGAAGTAGGTGTAGCCGTTGGTGTACTGCAGCGCCGCGTCAACGTTGTCGGGGATCCCTTCCCAGTTGCTTATGGGTTTGGGGTACGTGCTCTTGACCGGGGGTCGCTGAGAGGGGTCGAACCTCCAGAACTTGCTCCCTGAAAGACAAGACACAGGGTCAGGAGATAAGACACACGAAACACCAAACCAGTGACAAATACCTAACACTCAAACTAATAGTGCACAGTGCACAGTTCATCGTTAAGGCAAAAACTGGTTCTGATTTTAATTTTTACTATTTTGATTAATATTCTGGTAGCTCTACTTCTCTAACATAATCGAAAATGTAACATTTCCCTTTTATTTTCAATCATATTTACAATCGTAGTCATTGACGCTAAAACAAATAAGTTCGTTAGTAAAAATTAAGTATGGCTACACAAGGTATTTTCCGCCTGTTGTGTATAATGGCTTTTAATTGGCTAGAGCCTCTCCTCGCATTCTCATTGGCTTATTATGTCCAAGGTTCATCAATGCTCAACTACACGGATAATATATAAAAAGTGTAATCAAGTGATATGTTCCCTAGTCATTATGCATCAATTATGAACGCTATAATTGAAGATAATGACCTTTAATTTCTTGCGCATTATGTGCTATTAGTTATGAATTAATAAAGATCCATCCATGTCAAATCACCAGTGGCAGCTCTCTCAGCGACCTTGAGTGCTCTTCAAGAGCAAGTTCTAGTAATCTGTCGACCCTGACTCCACCCCGCTGCAAGACTATCTAGAACCAATACGTCTCCTATGCGATACGGAATATCCTTCAGCTGATACGGCCATTCGGCATTTAAAACGTAACCTTTGATGAAGGTGTGGCCCGATTATATCACCGGCAGATTAGATTGGGGTCCCAGCCCGCCCTGTGTCAATAGCAGCTCAGTTCAAACAAGAGTGACGCGGGCCAGGAAGGGATCGCGACAAACTCCGCCCGATAGGACAAGATCCTGACTGACTGGACAGGGGCTGCTCTCAGACAAACCTCGACTCACCCTTGTAGAAGTAGATCTTGCCGTTCCCACCCCACACCATCGCCGCGTCCAGGTTGTCGGGGATCCCGGTGAACCCCTCGGAGATGGGTTTGGGGTATTCCCCGTCCATCTTCTTGCCGATGTACCTCCAGTACTGGTCACCCTTGAAGAAGTACGTCTTGCCGTTCCTGTAGGTGAACGCGGCGTCCATATTACCCGGCAGCCCCTTCCAGCTGCGGGTGATGAGTCGCGGGTAGTTGGCGGCCACCCCGTCAGCTGTCAGCTTCCAGTAGTTGTCCCCTGGAACGACAAGAACACGTCACATCTCTGGTCGGATTAGAAGTGCACTATGGTTGCGGTCCATAACCCACTTTGTGTTGAGCCTGCGACTAAAGGCGTTAGTATCGTCTTGCCTGATTTGCCGGTCAACTGTACAGAGAAGTTTTTGATTTCCCTGAAATTTTCCCTACTCTCTGTCTCTTTTCCTCTCCACGCAAATGCGGGTACACTGTCTCTGAGTTCTAACTTCCTCATCTCTAAATATGCAGATAGCCCCGTGGGGGTAGTAAGGCGTGAATCACGGGAATAAAACTCAACTAAACCAATATTTCCATCTCAACTCTATTTGGTTTTGTATTGTATCGGCCTGTTATTATGAAATCAGTTAAATACTTTGGACGGTTAATAACTCATCAGCACGCGGGACCTCCTGACTACAGTGAAGCCCAATCCACTGCCCTTGAAGCACATTTCCAAGCGAAGCCCTGGAAATACCTATCGACGTGCACTTTGAGGTGTCAGTACCAAGTTTTGGTACAAGCGCATTAATTAGTTCAAATGTTATGCAGAGTCACGTAAGGGTACCCAGAATTCTATGCGAGGTGACGTCATACAGGGAGCTCCTAACTCTAACCTTGAACAGAGGAAACGATTCCTACCACGTGATCAGACGTATTCGCTTGACGTGCAATCTTAAAGACAGCAGATCATTGTTTTTACAAACGAGAATAGCGGAGGGGGGGGGTTATTAGCACCTGGTGAGGCACTTTTAGTGAACTCCGAATCATCCGTATCCAGCTCGCCTGAGCGACAAGTGGTCACCAATAACTGTCGACCTAATCGGGGTATGAACAACCAGTGTTCCGCGACGGCGAACTGGATGTTCCGGGAGCCAGTCGTGATTTATCAGCATTTCTTACTTTTACTTACTAATATCTGATACACTTTCGACAAAACCAATCAAAATCTTTCGCGGGAAGTTATAGGGAGCTAACGTCTACCCAAATTACTAGTGGTTTGAACCAAAGGTTTCCAAATGTAAAAGAAGCGGAAACAGAAAAAGAACTTCAAACTTTAATAATGAAATGTTTAAAGTTAATTTAGGCAAAAAATTACTCAATACTTTCCAAATTCTGATTTACTGACCAACCGTTAGACTGGGTGCGTTATCCATTCTCTGCTGCCGGATCCAAAACCAGGCGGCATGCTGCGAGATATTTAGCATTTTTAATTGTCCCGTGAAGTTAAAAAAGGTTTGTGGAACACTGATCTAGACTATTTATCCCGAGGACACAAAGAGTCCGTAAGATTCAGAACCATTGCTTCTGCAACCGCGAAGATCCGACGGTAGGTTTGCGTGTTCCTCGCCCGATTCCAAATAGAACGCTAGGATAAGGTGTCGCCGGTATCGAACGTGCGACTCACCCTTGAAGACGTAGGTGACGCCCTCCGCAGAGTTGAACATGGTGTCGACAGATCCGTCCTTGCACAGGATGGGGTCCTCCTCCGAGTTGACTCCTTCTCCGTCCCTTCCCGACTGCTCCGTGGTGGAGGAGGTGGTATGGTCATCCGAGCCTCCCTTGGACTTTTTGCCGTACAGAGCCTGGAACAGAGGGACAGCCTCCAGATCATCTGGTCTCGAGCGGGTAGTAAGACCCACTGCTAAAAACAACAGTCTTAGTGTTCGCCAGAACAGAGACGTAATCACGTGACGAGCTCTTAACCAATCACAACATTTCAGCCTCTTCGGCGTTGTCCGCTCGGCACGACTTGAGATAACTTCAGCTTCCCTTTTTTCTGCGCGACAACATCTACTTGGGAGATCCAATCAAATATCTAAGCCAACCGACTCAGTCAGTGCACATGCGCCCACAAAGTGAGATACAAGCATACAGCCTCGTCTATTGTTGTGAAATTAATTGTTAAATGGTAAGCGTGTTTGTAGTTCTTGTTCTAATTTATTTTACTACACCACACAATTATTATAAAACATCCATTGTGGTATTAATATAAAAGATCTATTTATTCAAAAGAATATTACATAATATATTGATAGTCAGGTGTTTCTAGTTTGTGTTGCAAAGCATCATGGGTCAACATATATTGCTGCGACCCTCCAGAATATTCTGCTCTCTGTTCTCGGAGCACGTGTGATCAAGCCTTGTCTCCTCGAGTTCTCGTGAGAGAGGTGTGAGATGTGACGTAGGCCGTGACGTCAACGAGGCCGCTATAAACCTGTTGCTTACTCCCCGGAGACCTGAACACGCGAGGAGAACACGAGCTTTGGACGGCCGACCAGAGCGCTCCTGGCGTCAGTGTTGTGTAGCTCCATGTTGTGACGTCATCTAACCGAGGCCGGCGACTGTTAGAACTCTCCAGGGCTAGGTGTGAGTCTGGGACTCATGTAAGACCATTCCCCCCGCCCCACCCAGGGATATCTCCAATAGCCTGATTCTTTTATTAAACTTTATCAAACAAATAACTGTATACATTTCTAGCTTTACTAAATAAATAATTATTTCAAATTATTGGATATTAAATAAAATTAATTTAAAATTAAACTAATAAAAACTGTACAACAATAAATTATAACATCTTTATACTCCAATGCCACGGAGACAATGTGTCTCATGTATGGCGGGTAGTCTATCATTGTGTGTTAGTATTCCTACTAAAAGTTATGGATGATACCGCTAGGCAGCAGCAGTGTATGTCGAAACAAAATGGCGGTTCAACATTCCAATGTTTTGGCAATAATCTGGCGGGTAGTCTATCATTGTGTGTTAGTATTCCTACTAAAAGTTATGGATTATACCGCTAGGCAGCAGTGTATGTCGAAACAAAATGGCGGTTCAACATTCCAATGTTTTGGCAATAATCTGGCGAGTAGTCTATCATTGTGTATCAGATTTACTACTAAAAGTTATGGATGATACCGCTAGGCAGCAGTGTATGTCGAAACAAAATGGCGGTTCAACATTACAATGTTTGGCAATAATCTGGCGAGTAGTCTATTATTGTGTCAGATTTACTACTAAAGTTATGGATGATACCGCTAGCAGCAGTGTATGTCGAAACAAAATGGCGGCACAATATTCCAATGTGTTTCGTGTATGGCAGGTAGTCTATCTCTGTGGCCAGTGTTCCTACCTGTATTCCCTGGACGTCGTCTTGATCCAACTTGAAGATGGGCTCGTACCCGCGGTAAAAGGGCGCCATGAGGGCCGATTTGACGTCAGAGTGCGAGAGACCCAGGGAGTGTCCAAACTCGTGGGCCGCCACTTGGAACAGGTTAGTGCCTGTGAGAGAGAGAGAGAGAGAGAACTTGTGTTATGATCACACTCTCTAAGAACATGTTCGTCATCTTGCTCTGATAAAAATAAGGTATCATTGACTAAAGTTAACTTCTTTATCTCAAAATTGGCGCAGATACAGCGAAAGATCACGTGGAACTTCCGTATAACCCGCATCGGGGTCGAACGGTCTAAGGTGTCACTCTCGTAATAGACCTGCTACCGAAGACGGGGAGATCAGGGTTCGAGTCTCGGTCGGATGTACTGAGGGTGGTTTTTCCTAAATGGTTTCCCACTCTCTCCACGAAAATGCGGATGCAAGTCCTCTTGATCCAACCTTCACGTGATTAATACATTTGCGTACAACCCGAACGGGTAATGATACGGCAGTGACAAAAAACTTGCCGTATAAAGCGTGAGAGCTTTTCAGAGCGTCAAATAAGATTAGGCTTATTCTTATTGTGATCAGGTTTTTATTAAAGTCGCTTGACACTGGCGGGTTATTAGCACCTGGGACTGGTGGTAGAGGAACCGCGGGGGGGGAGGGTATAGGCCCATCCAAATAGTTTCTAGGGGCATCCAGATTTCAAAAAATGTTTATGGGGGAAGACCATTCAAAATAGCTTCTAGAGGAGTCAAATTTTCAAGAATAATTTCAGTTGAGTGTAATTCTAAATATTGTTTAGGGGCATGTGATTTTCAAACATTAGCCGCGGGAAGGTTCCCTGATCCGCTTTTGGTTTGAAGGTCGAAGCCCCTTTAAAAAAACTCTCAGGTGTGGATCCTGGTCATCATCCGACGGACAAACACGCTCACGACAAAAGCCGAGGCCTACCTCTGTAAGACTGGATGGTCCACGTCTCCGCGTCGTCGAAGTGGGCGTCCCCCCCATACACGGGGAAGTAGGCGTGGGCCAAGGTCCCTCCGGGACCGTCGAAAGGGTCCCCATCCCCGTGCTCTCCTTTCTCGAAACGGATCTCGATGTGGACCTGACCTGAGTCCTTCTGTGTGAAGCTGAGGTCCGTCACACCGGCCCAGACGTTGAACGCGTTGTTCAACTCCTTGTCAACGTCTTCCTTGTTGAGTCTGGAGGTGCTGGGGTACTTGGAGATGCGGTAGGTGAGGGCCTTCACCCGCCATCTGCTGCCTGGGCAACAGAACAACACGGTGAGCAACCGAGGAGTGTTGCCTACAGCCAGTGTAGTGCTTTACTTGAAACTGGTCAATTTATAACACAATCCTACTAATAGATTCCTGAAAGTCCTTTTTTCCTACCAGAACCCTGCTATAAGCTTGGAGTTCTGAGAGAGAAAAGGCTTCCAGATGGTTATTCGCAATAAGATCTGGCTATGCTGAACTTCCTTTGGAACTGGTAGTTACTGTCACCGCGAGTTAAGACGGGATGTACGTCACCAAGAGTCATCGACAATGTTAGAGTCTAAGCAATCATCATTTGACACAGATGTTAGATCGGTGTGATCCAGGAATCTTGGCACAAAATACAGTCTGTAAGTTCAAGGTCAAGCAGTCATCGCGTGGCGTTCGGTCGAACTCGATGACACAGTCATTCACACTCAACCAAGTTCGTCCTTCAGAGGAACTTGTTTTCACTTTCTTTTTGAGAATAGTTTGATTGTGTTGTGTTGCGGATGTGTGTGTGTGTGTGTGTGTGTGTGTGTGTGTGTGTGGTTAGACGCCTGCTTACCTCCCGGTTGATGGAGACCGCGAGTATGTAGTGGAGTGTTCATTCCCCGGATAACACAATTCTTGGTTCTGGAGTCGGATGTTTAGTATCAAGTGTTGTGGTCTTAGGTTAGATTAGTGTGGAGGTCATGTGTGGATTTAACTTATTACTACCCGCCTCGGTGGTGCATGGTCTAAGGCGTTACTTTCGCAATAGACTGGACTGCCTATGACGGTGAGATTGGTGTTCGAATCTTGGCCGGGTGTACTAAGGGTACAATTCCCCTAAACTCAACCTTCTAATCCCTAATATATTATACATAATTAGAACACACGCGTACAGCCCGAGTGGGTGGTAAAAAACAAAGCTAAAAAACAAAACAAAAAAAAATAATGATATTAAAAACTATCTATTTATTTGTACAAACATCAATAAAGTTATATCGATGTTTATTTAGTATCCGATCTTTCGGACTTTCGTTTAAGGCTTGTGGGCGACCTGGCGGTCTAGGGTAAGGTGTCGTACTTCTGTGTTGGGGGTTCCTGGTTCAATCCCCGGCACAGGTTTATCTAATTGCCAAACCCTTCCTTCACCTCTGACAAGACGTGTATTAATCACAACTTGTGAATGTGGGAATGCCAGGTCTCTACCTGGTTCGGATCCCACGTTAAACTGTAGGTCCTCCATTTCATCTCACAATCACCATTACACATTAGAGTAAGAGTGTATAACTCGAACGGATAGTAAGACGCGGTGATAATAATAATAGTTTAAGGCTTGTAAATACAATAAATTGACAGATCAACCCCCAGATCCCACCTATTTTTACTGAGTCAATCTTTCCTATTTTTATTAAACCTTTCTGCTATTTTAAACAGCAAAATGAAATATTAAAAAAAGAAGTGAAAATAGGTTTATTTAAAAAATTAAGTATTAAGTATATTTAAATTTTACATAATTTAAAAAAATAAAAATAAGTCAGTCACATTAATATTTCCCTAAAGTCCCCGATGTTAACCTAGTTGTTGACAACATATGGTCGGTAAGGGTACCGGGGAGCCTATTTAGCAACACTAGCGCCGCGTCTTACCACATCGGTCAGCTTACACACTAGGGTTGATTACATTACCGAGTTAGGGATTAGGAAGATTATATTTAAAGAAGGTATGTCCACATTTGCGTGAAGGGAGAGTGGAAAACCGCCTTCAGTCCACCCGACCGGTATCAAGCCCCGATCTCCACGTCTTCGGCAGTCTAGTCCGACACGAGAGTAGCGCGTTATTATTTCAAAGCCATAGCTCACTTTAGTACTGTGGTAGTAGGCCAACTGGCCTGGCACTCATTGTTGTCCGACATTGATAACATTTTACTACATTATTATTGTTATTGTTAATATAATAAATCGAAAGTGACGTCTGCAGACAGACCCATTGGGTGCTCAAACCAGTCCCGGTACCGGGAACCCCCCCCCCCCCCCCTTTCCAACAAAGTAGGAGGGTTTTTATAAAATAATGTAACAATAAATGTTTAATTCTGAGCTATAATTTACCCGTACCGGTGGGCACGTTGGATAAGGCGTCAATCTCGCCTGGACTGGTTTGCCGGTTAGGGTCGGGGTTTAAAGTCCGGTTGAGTCTATGGAGGATTTTTTTTTACTTTAGTTGTTTCCACTCTTCCTCCACACAAATGCGGGTACAATTCCTTTTGAACTCTCCCTGCCCCATTATGGATAACCACAGAGACTCGACGACGGGAGTTTTCCTCGCTGCGGCTCTTGTTGGCAGCCCTGAGTGGGATCACCTCCTTAACCTCGCCTCCACGTCGGCCAATCATCTCATTGTGAGACTATTACAACCACAGAGCGGCCAACAAGACACACGACTTACAAACTAGATCAATTCTAGAACAGACACACCACTGTTGCGTCTTACTACCCGCATGTATACATTAATGCGGTAGGGAGGAGGAAGATATAATTCAAAGTAAATGTACCCACAAAGTGAAATTTGGGAAATTATTTTTGGAAGAAAAATAAACTTAATTCACCAGACCGGGATTCTAGCCCTAATCTCTCCGTCATCAGCAGTCCAGTCTTCCGCGAGGGTGACGTCTTAGACCATGTGGCCACAAGCGGGTAATTTTTTTTTTTTTTTTTTTTTTTTTTTTTGTGTGTTTCAATCCCAGTCGGTTGTAATCAGAGTGATTTTTCCCAAACGAATTATTTTCCCAAACGAATTATTTTCCCAAACGATTTTCCACTCTGCCTTCACTCAAATGTGGGTACACTTCCTCTAAATTCAACCTTCCTCATCCTTAAGACATTATCGTGATAGGTGTATACCGAGCGGGTAGTAAGACGAGATGATAGCAACAACAACCTGATCTCGACGGAACGCAATGAATGAAAGGGGGGGGGGAGGCTGTATTAAGTGTTTCTCCATTATCAATCAAGGCGAATGCCGCTGGAGCTACTTAAAATCCAACATTATACGACGGCCTTTGAGTGATGTAGGGTCGCCAAAAGTAGGTAAAGCACGTTACATTAATTAGTCTGCGTGGCCCGACACCTTAAATCAATCAGTAGCGTATCCACCTAAGGGTCCTGGATCCATTCCTGGCATGGTCGAAAAATTAACATCGATAAGATGTAGGTTTCCCAGCCGAGGGGCTGGGTTTTGTGTTTTTTAATTTAAGTTAGTTTGTAAGTCGTGTGCTGATATAATCAGCCGGTTAAGAAGGTTCACGTTAAATACCTCGAATAAATAAAAACTGTACTTATGCCATCGTTCTCCCCTGGAACTAACCTTTGTTACGAGGGAAATGAAGGCGCTGTGCCCGGTTCTGATTGGTCGTTATATCTGGTATAAAACAATATGTATAAAGCTGTCGACGAATAGGACGGGAAGTGTGGTCCGATGCCGCCGATGTACTAGGCTCGGTATTAACTTCCGGACGCTGACCGGAAGTCACTTCCACGAGGGAGGCTTGGTGGGGGGATAAATGCATTGACAGAACAATTACCGAGAATAAAGGTCCGACCGGTATTTGACGCCGCAGCGATGGGCAGATAGATCCAACAGCTGTGTCGGTACAGTTTCCTAGAAAGTATGGACATATTGCACCTACGTCATTTTATAGCAAGGTCGATCATTTGACCAGTCGCCACAATTCGCAGCGGAGAAGAATAGCAAATATATTACTACTGTATTTTCAAATCCTAATATAAAAAAGAGGGGGAATGTACCAGAACTGTGATTACCTTTATAGACCTGGTGGTCTAGGGGTAAGGTGTCAGACTTCTGTGCTGGGGTCCGGGGTTCAATCCTCGGTCACGGCACAGATTTATCTGATTGCCAAACCCTTCCTTTACCTCTGACAAGAAGTGTATTAATCACAACTTGTGAACGTGTGAAATACCAGGTCTCCACCGTGGTTCGGATCCCACGTTAAACTGTAGGTCCTCCATTTCATCTCACAATCACCCTACCATTCATTACACATTAGCGTAAGTGGTTATAACCCGAACGGTAGTAAGACGCGGTGCTAATAATAATAATAATAACCTTTCTATGTCGTTGTAAATGGAAACATTTGAATACTTCTATCCCTTGATTTCGAACCTGCTCTGGAAGGTGTTTTATCCTACCAAAACACGACTATACCGTAGAATTCTGGTACGAAACAAGGCCTTAAAGAACGAGCTTCCTACCATAATCAAGGTTTATAATACATTCTACTGATATATTGACATTAGTTGTTGTCTGTCTTCTTAGCTCAGTCGGTGGCGTGTCTGTGTAAGGGTCCCAGGTTCGATTTCCGCCATGGCCGAACATTTATCTTTGATGACAAATATGTGTTTACCCTATCACAGTGATGAATTAACGGTCGGGGACTGGATGTTGTGCCTCCCCTAGTCTTAAGTTATATTATAAGTTATATGAAGCTACGACAGGCCTAGCCAGCCGGTGGTGGGAAATATGACTAATAAAAAACTGACCACAGGCTGTAAACAGTAGTGGATGTAAAAAGTTGCTGTCTGTTGTTATGTCACGTAAAAACCACTGCACCGATTGTGCTAAAATTTCGCATGCACTGAGATCGAGTGTTCAGTTAACATAAACATAAGTTAACTAAAATTCACGTCCGCCATTTTGTTTCCAAAATAGTTTCTCTCCCTTAGCCACCGGCTTTGAACCTTGATTTGACCTTTACTGAGTCATTATTTTCCCATCATCTTCCCGACATCTGTACCTACCCTACAGCAGGTGTTCTTAAACTGGGGTCCGTGGACCAAAGACAAAATATTACAAATTGTAGATCGAAGTTTGTATTCAGTTACAAAGTTTCCTATTTCTTCAACAGGTATCTGTTCATCATTTGGTGCCATCAAAAAAATAATAATAGAAATAGATTGAATGCCAAAGATGGCGTGCGCTGCACTGTTGAAGACTGCTCCACAATTTCAACTTATTATTCAAGAAAAACAACATTGATTTTACTTTTGAATAGTTACTGAAGATCACTTTGAAGTTACACAATTTGAATTTAGTTCACTTTTCTTCATGAAGTTACCAATAATTTTTTGCATAAAAAGGAAAAGTGAGATAAATTATTGGTTGTTAAAATTGTTTTAATATTATGCCCATGTGTATGTAATAAATTTAAACTGCAATAAAGTAACCTAGCAAATTACGCTATAATTAAGTAAACCCCTTTTCGACTTCCAGCAAAAAAAAATTGTATATTTTTTAATTTAGATTTTTGATAAAAAAATTAAAAACGACTTCCAGCTTAAAAATTAAATTCCAATTTTATTAACAGTTGCACATCTTAAAGTCATCGCATTGCTATTAAATTCCTCATCTGTAAAATTGTGACCAGTAAAAAAAGGTCGATATTGTGTTTAAAAGGGTAGACACTTTTTTATTAATAGATAGTAAGCAACATTTTCTGCGTGTGTATTTACGTCCATGGCCTTTGTCAGATTCTCACAAAGGTCCGTGACTCGAAACAAGTCAAGAACCACAGCCCGAACCTTCAGATTCTAACGAATAGCATGAGTCTCAGTTATGAACATGTGTTGCGGGAGAGTATAACTGTCAGGAAGTGTTGTCATGAGTTCATCACGTGTGTGGTAGCAGAGCGTTGTTGAGGGAGAGTATAACTGCCGGGGATTGTTGTCGTGAGTTCATTCATCACGTGTGTGGTAGCAGAGCGTTGTTACGGGAGAGTATAACTGCCGGGATTGTTGTCGTGAGTTCATTCATCACGTGTGTGGTAGCAGAGCGTTGTTAGGGAGAGTATAACTGCCAGGGATTGTTGTAGTGAGTTCATTCATCACGTGTGTGGTAGCAGAGTGTTGTTACGGGAGAGTATAACTGCCAGGGATTGTTGTAGTGAGTTCATTCATCACGTGTGTGGTAGCAGAGCGTTGTTAAGGGAGAGTATAACTGCCAGGGGTAGTCTCACCTTGCAGAGCGTATCTCTTGCTACGCGAATCTGTGCCGTATCCGACCTTGTCTTTGACCCCACACCTGGGAAGGCTCATCGTGTGCGCTGTCTCGTGGTCGATCTCCCCTGAAACAAAACACAAGTCAGTCGTTACTGTCAACCTTTGAACCCCACAGTCCCGGACCTTGGATACACGTTAGGAAGACAAAATCAAACACCTCTGATAGGTTGAGTGAATTATTAAAAATAAACAAACCATTTAAAAGATAAATACGAACGTTTCGATAGGCCACACTCACAACTTCGAGCCAAATTAATTTACCAAACGTAGTGAGATCTTATTTTAACGTGACCCTTTTGAATTTTGCTTGTTATTACAAACTAATCTTTGTCTCGCGATAACTGCGAAATGCGTGGATCAATTTCACCCAAATTTGGCAGGAACATTATTTTAACCTAACCCTTAAGATGTGTGAACAATTTTTTTTTCAAGCTGGCTATCTATTTCAATATGATGGCCAATATATTCTATGTCATACGCTTGGTTCTTTTTTTTTAGTTAGTAATATTTAGAGTCATTTCCCTTCTTTGCAGCGGAGAGAGCAACTGGAGAATGTTGTTTGTATATCATTACAATACTCCTGCCAACAATCTACAAGTTTAATTAATCTTTTAGAAGCTAAATTTGGTTATTTTCGAGATGGAAAATTGTTCGATATTCACGCGGAGTATACAGAATGCCCCTATCGGTTTCCCCGCGAGGGATATGACGGAGGGGAGGTAAGGTCGGGTTTAGTCGCGGTCCTTCCTGCGCTATAGTCACTCATAATCAGGCCGGTATCCCATAGATTCGTCCCGTCAACGAAACAATGGCCGGCAGGCGGTATTCTGCCATCAAAACAGGCGTAGCCACATTTGTTTCACCTGCCCAAAAAACCAAACGCACTTACCACTACTTGGAACTAATGACACGGCCGGCACTAATGTGATCATTAGTGCAGAAAGCACAAAGTACCCATCGCGCCAATCTTTCTCTCTCCCTCTGGCTTTAGGAGGGGGTTCCCCTCATGTCTTCGTTACATTCCAACCGGATAGCGACAGGGTCAGTGTAGTGGCTCGTACTTCTGCCGGAGAGGCCTTGGGTTCGGTAACGACTGAGTGCACTGAGGCCGGTTGGCCATCCGCTCCAGACAAATTAACTCCCATCTATTCGCCTAGGTACGAGCGAGAGGTCCTTAAGGATACTTTCTATAGTCAAGACCAGTCAATCCCCGTTCGGCCTGGACTGATTGTTATTCCTCACACCAGGATATCGGTTCGACTCCCCCAATACTAGACTATAAATACGGCCCTTGGTGAGTCGCAGCCTCGACCTATCCATCGTGTCCAGTCACATCCCCTCTACCCCCGGTTCCCTGTTTTGTACGAGGGTGCTTATAGCCTTCCTAGTTAATAAAACTATTAACGTAGTTAGTACATCAGTGTATACCTCGAACGGGCAGCAGGCCGTTACCTCGTGGGGTAGGCAAGAAACTGTGAGTATAGCTCAAACAACAACTCTGTACTTAATTCATCCTCACTAACTTTCTCCACTCTTCCTTATCCTCACTCCCTTCGCTTCAACAATCCTTACACCGAGTCACACATGCTCTCTTCTCTTCAACAACATCCCTACACCGAGTCATACATGCTCCTTCTCTTCAACAACATCCATACACCGAGTCATACATGCTCTCTTCTCTTCAACAACATCCATACACCTAGTCATACATACTCCCTTCTCTTCAACAACATCCCTACACCGAGTCATACATGCTCTCTTCTCTTCAACAACATCCCTACACCGAGTCACACATGCTCTCTTCGCTTCAACAACATCCTTACACCGATTCACACATGCTCTCTTCTCTTCAACAACATCCCTACACCGAGTCACACATGCTCTCTTCTCTTCAACAACATCCCTACACCGAGTCACACATGCTCTCTTCTCTTCAACAACATCCCTACACAGAGTCATACATGCTCCCTTCTCTTCAACAACATCCATACACCGAGTAATACATGCTCCCTTCTCTTCAACAACATCCTTACACCGAGTCACACATGCTCTCTTCTCTTCAACAACATCCTTACACCGAGTCACACATGCTCTCTTCTCTTCAACAACATCCCTACACCGAGTAATACATGCTCCCTTCTCTTCAACAACATCCTTACACCGAGTCATACATGCTCTCTTCTCTTCAACAACATCCCTACACAGAGTCATACATGCTCCCTTCTCTTCAACAACATCCATACACCGAGTAATACATGCTCCCTTCTCTTCAACAACATCCATACATCGAGTCATACATGCTCCCTTCTCTTCAACAACATCCCTACACCGAGTAATACATGCTCTCTTATCTTCAACAACATCCATACACCGAGTCATACATGCTCTCTTCTCTTCAACAACATCCCTACACCGAGTAATACATGCTCTCTTATCTTCAACAACATCCCTACACCGAGTCATACATGCTCCCTTCTCTTCAACAACATCCATACACCGAGTCATACATGCTCTCTTCTCTTCAACAACATCCATACACCTAGTCATACATACTCCCTTCTCTTCAACAACATCCTACACCGAGTCATACATGCTCTCTTCTCTTCAACAACATCCCTACACCGAGTCATACATGCTCTCTTCTCTTCAACAACATCCCTACACAGAGTCATACATGCTCCCTTCTCTTCAACAACATCCATACACCGAGTAATACATGCTCTCTTCTCTTCAACAACATCCATACACCGAGTCATACATGCTCTCTTCTCTTCAACAACATCCATACACCGAGTCATACATGCTCTCTTCTCTTCAACAACATCCTTACACCGAGTAATACATGCTCTCTTCTCTTCAACAACATCCATACATCGAGTCATACATACTCCCTTCTCTTCAACAACATCCCTACACTGAGTAATACATGCTCTCTTCTCTTCAACAACATCCATACACCTAGTCATACATGCTCCCTTCTCTTCAACAACATCCATACACCTAGTCATACATGCTCTCTTCTCTTCAACAACATCCATACACTGAGTAATACATGCTCTCTTCTCTTCAACAACATCCATACACCGAGTCATACATGCTCTCTTCTCTTCAACAACATCCATACACCGAGTCATACATGCTCTCTTCTCTTCAACAACATCCATACACAGAGTAATACATGCTCTCTTCTCTTCAACAACATCCATACACCGAGTCATACATGCTCTCTTCTCTTCAACAACATCCATACACAGAGTCATATCTGCTCTTTTATTCTTTAAAGTATTAATGTTTCTCTTTTTCACACAATCATCCACTGCATTTATCCACGTCTTATATCGCCTACCCCTTCCGTTTGATCCATACACTCTACCTTCATATATTTGCTTCATCACTCGATCCACACTCATCCTTTCAAAACGCCCACACTTCTTTCCATTGACCTATTGCGTTCCTTTTCAAACCGCACTCCTTCAGCACCCATTCATTACTGACTCTGTCCATACGAGTATTTCCACGTACATTTCTTAGCTATCTCGTTCCAACCGCATTCTCCTTGCTCTTGTGTTTCTCTGGACAAACCCACGCTTCACATTCATAGAATAATGTTGGCGTTAGCACACTTTATATACAGCCATCTTTGCCCCGTTCAATACTATGAAACATACAGTTTTAAAACTTGTTACGTCGTGTAAACGGACCTTTAGATATGTAATGGATAGACAACATGTAGAGCACCTTTCGTTGTGATAAGGTAATAGATTTGTGCCATGTAAACCCAAATAACGTTTCATTATTTACCCTAACTTATCACTGAAAGACAAAATTGCCTCTATCTTTGTGTGGGCTGGTTTTAGGACTTAGCCTTACTGATACTTTTTACTCATTTAATGAGCACTACAAGATCCTAAAATTGTGAACCATTTTATTTAATCACCCTCAACGGTGATATAAAGGAATGCTATTTCATTTGTCATATTATTGACCCGTGTAAAGTCATGCTATCGGTCTTTAGAATCGAATGGTTTGACCTTGAGGTAGACATTTATTCAGTTGCTTGTCAAACTATTGTTTCTGGGTGAAATAAAGGCTGGGAGAAAAAGGTAGGAGGGGTAAAATAGGCGTTTTAATCGGCATGTTTGGTTTTTCAGTTCACCTTTTCTTCCATACAAACGCCTACTATTTAAATCTTGCAGTTAAATGACCCAGATTCACCAATATTCCACGAAAAATGTCCTATAATTTCCCGATGCTCAGAAGCCCTGTCACTATTACTACACAAGTGTAAATATGCGAATAGTTCAGTGGTTCGGTCACCAGGTGATGACGTCACGTTTTCTCTTCTCAAGGTCCAACCGGTTTAATCGACAGTAAGGAAACGTTCTTCGGTTGTTGTTTTTTAGAATTAGCGCACGAATACCTTTTATAAATTAATTCTTGCAAACTCAGAAATAAATTAAAAATTATTTTAAAAAAATTACGTAAAAAAATGATCGTAGATAAATTGGTTTCTCACAGTTACAAGACAATTCGTGTTTCCCAAGTTCCGGTCTTAACTAAATGCCCAATGGTGCGTGGTAAGTTATATAATTATTCAATAACTAGTGCATCGAGTGATTTCCCGGCATTCCTCTGTCGGACTGGAGCAGAGGTTCTAAGCAAAAGGCCCACGAACCATGGCCAGCTCGAATATTAACGAGGTATTAATGGAACTTATCTAGGCGTTAACTTGCAAAATTTTGTTGGAAAAGAACTAATGCTTTTGGTCTAAATTACTGACAAAATTTGACCACCTTTTCATTTTAATTTAAAAAGTGTTTATTGATAAATTCAGAATATACAAAACGATAGTTCCACTGGTTGTTCTCTTCGGGTGTGAAATATGGTATCTTACATTACATGGCGAGAAGAAAGTGCTTGGGAAAATATTTCATCCAAAAAGGAATACAGAAAATGGAGAATGTAGGAGGTTACATAATGAAGAGTTATATACTCTGTACCCATCACCAGACATGGTTAGGGTTATAACATCTCACAGGTTACGGCGGACAACGCTCCTAGCGAGAATTTGAGAATTTAGAAGCCGATGGGAGGATAACATTAAAATGAAGTTGAAGAGAGAGGGGTGTAATGAGGTGGACTGGACAGCACAAGATGAGGATAGGTGGCGTTCGTTTGTAGGTACAGAAATGAACTTTAAAAGTTCCTGATGACGTGATACCTGGTACTTTTTTTTGTACCTAAGAGTGTGGTTTATTAGTTCAGAGTTAATGAAGATCATGACATACACATACATACGTCAAGTTGTGTACAAGGCTATCTTTCAGCTTCTTACCCCACGCTCTAGCCAATCACAACCCAGCTTGCACCCTCTGTAGGATTGCCAAGAGGTGAGGATATGAACCTCTCAAACAACATACGTCAAGTTGTGTACAAGGCTATCTTTTAGCTTCTTACCCCACGCTCTAGCCAATCACAACCCAGCTTGCACCCTCTGTAGGGTTGCCATTTAGGTGAGGATATGAACCTCTCAAACAACATACGTCATTGTTTCAGTCTCGTTTATTACTTATTAGTTTTAACCACAGCTCCCCACAATGCAAAGGTAATCACTAACATAGCCGAGGATGTTGACTGCGCAGTTAAATGCCTCTGATAGAATATTGTCTGCCCTCAAGACTGAGGTGTCAGAGCCCCCACCCCTGACAAATAACTTGTACAAAGAGACACATGTCCCCCTGACAAATAACTTGTACAAACAGAGACATGTCCCCCTGACAAATAACTTGTACAAACAGAGACATGTCCCCCTGACAAATAACTTGTACAAAGAGACACATGTCCCCTGACAAATAACTTGTACAAAGAGACACATGTCCCCCTGACAAATAACTTGTACAAACAGAGACATGTCCCCCTGACAAATAACTTGTACAAACAGAGACATGTCCCCCTGACAAATAATTTGTACAAAGAGAGACATGTCCCCCTGATAAATAACTTGTACAAAGAGACACATGTCCCCCTGCCCAAATAACTTGTACAAACAGAGACATGTCCCCCTGACAAATAACTTGTACAAACAGAGACATGTCCCCCTGACAAATAACTTGTACAAAGAGACACATGTCCCCCTGACAAATAACTTGTACAAAGAGACACATGTCCCCCTGACAAATAACTTGTACAAACAGAGACATGTCCCCCTGACAAATAACTTGTACAAAGAGACACATGTCCCCCTGACAAATAACTTGTACAAAGAGACACATGTCCCCCTGACAAATAACTTGTACAAAGAGACACATGTCCGCCTGACAAATAACTTGTACAAACAGAGACATGTCCCCTGACAAATAACTTGTACAAAGAGACACATGTCCCCCTGACAAATAACTTGTACAAAGAGACACATGTCCCCCTGACAAATAACTTGTACAAACAGAGACATGTCCCCTGACAAATAACTTGTACAAAGAGACACATGTCCCCCTGACAAATAACTTGTACAAAGAGACACATGTCCCCCTGACAAATAACTTGTACAAAGAGACACTTGGCCCCCTGACAAATAACTTGTACAAAGAGACACATGTCCCCCTGACAAATAACTTGTACAAAGAGACACATGTCCCCCTGACAAATAACTTGTACAAACAGAGACATGTCCCCCTGACAAATAACTTGTACAAAGAGACACATGTCCCCCTGACAAATAACTTGTACAAAGAGACACATGTCCCCCTGACAAATAACTTGTACAAAGAGACACATGTCCCCCTGACAAATAACTTGTACAAAGAGACACTTGGCCCCCTGACAAATAACTTGTACAAAGAGACACATGTCCCCCTGACAAATAACTTGTACAAAGAGACACATGTCCCCCTGACAAATAACTTGTACAAAGAGACACATCTCCCTCCCCCCAATGTCTCTGTTTGCAGCCCGAGACAACAACAGTCAACAACCCGGCACTTGGACAAACTTGCGTCATTTATAAAGAAACGGCCTCAATTAGCCGCCAAAACTAAGCGGGGGGCCATTGGTCCGTGTAATATAGGTCGATAACTTTTTGTTGGGGGGGAAGGGGTGTTCTTACATAACACGCTTACCGCCAAAACACGCTCATGTTTGTAGGAACTTGGATCTTTCCCTTGTTCCCAGTTTAATATCCGGCCGGTGTACAAGGAGTGACTGAGTGACTCCACCCGGGTACCACGGGGGTAGTTTGGTTCCTCGTAGTGTGCTTTCTATTATCTTGTAAACCTGTTTCGATGGTCGAATGGTCCAGGGCGCTATTCTCACAATATACTGTAATGACGGGATGGAATTCACGTCACCCCATTCTTGAAATATCCACTGCGCGGGCGGGCCTACAGAACCTTGGTTTCCCTGAGTCAAGCTTGTAAACAATACACCTAGGTTGGAAAGTAAATACCTAGGTCCTATTAAAGTACCTGCTATCTCTGGGGATATCAGGGTTATATCTCGGTTGGGTGTACTGAGGGAAGTTTGCCCTTTAAATAGTTTTTCACTCTCCTTCCACGTAAATGCTGGTGAACTTGATCTAAATTCAACCTTCATAATCCATAACATATTATTGCAGTCATTAGTACACAGGCGTATAACATGAACGGGTAGTAAGACGCGGTGCTAAGATAGAAATACACTAGTGGGGTTGAGATGAATAAGGTGGACATTAGAGCAAATATGCACACATTTTATGTAATTAGGTAAAAAAAAAAGTATTTTAGTTGTGAGTTTATAAACAAAATTTATTTATTTAAAAAAAAAGGCTGCGTTATGGCCCTCGCTACAGATCACACGAGAGACCACGAGGTCTGGGACAGTTTTTATATTTCATTCGAGGTATATAACGAGCACTTTCAGAACCGACTGATTGTATCAACACACGAGAATTTCTACGAGCCAGAGAAAGAACCTACCAATTTTTACGGGAAAGGTATTTTCACATACCTTCCAGGGTTCTTTTACCTACCACAATTGACATGGGACTGAAGGATTTACTTCCTCCCCCACCCCGAAGGAAGTTGTGCTACGGATTTTTATCACTCTGGATTTTAACCTACGAATATCGAGAACGACGTCTAGAATATTGGTTAGGCCTACTTAGTTGTTTTTTTAGCACCACGTCTTACCACCCATTCTGTTGATAGCTCTATGTTCTAATAATCATAATGTTATGTTAGGCAGTAAGACGGTTTTAATTCAGAGGAAGTGCACCCGTATTTGCGTGGAGGAAGTGTAAAACCATTTAAGGGAGAAAATACCCAGTACACCCAATCGTGATTCGAACCCAGGTATCCCCGTCATCGGCAGTCGAGTCTATTGTAAAAGTGACGCCTTCAGGGCTGCCACTATTTTCGTAAAACCAAATTCCCTGTATTTTCTCTGTTCTTCAGATGCGTGGCAGCCTGTGCCTTGGACAATTCTACCACCAAATCGTGTTTCATTCTAATTATCCCGGATAGTCGAGGGTTCTCTTATTACCCCGGATAGTCGAGAGTTTATTCTTATTGTCCCGGATAGTCTATAGTTTACTCTAATTGTCCCGGATATTCGAGAGTTCACTCTAATTGTCCCGGATAGTAAAGAGTTTACTCTAATTGTCCCGGATAGTCGAGAGTTCACTAATTGTCCCGGATAGTCGAGAGTTGAAGAGAACGTCACAAGGAAGTCTCCTAACACTTCTCTGGAATGTCTTGTTTAATCTCCGCTCTTATCACGAATAATCTCCCAGCGACGCATGCAATACAGAGATAGCAGGTACTTTAATCGAACCTAGGTATTTACTTTCCAGCCTAGGTGTATTGTTTACAAGTTTGACTCAGGGAAACCAAGGTTTTGTAGGTCCGCCCGCGCAGTGGATATTTCAAGAAGGGGTTGACGTGAATTCCATCCCGTCATTACCAAAAGTGATGTAAATTCGATCCGTATTTAATTTTGTTTTAACCCAGCTCCTTCGTCTGTCTAAAACGAGTAATGACTTCTTGGTACAGAGTGTTCCCAAATGAATGCGGCTTGTTTCCTCAATATGCCGAGGCGATGACATTTGGGTTGAGTATTCATCGTCCGCGAACCGCACAATACATTCTTATAATTTCACTCGAAACTGAATAGGCTCGTACATGCACCCCAACCCGATGTCTACATATTTGTGGAGTGTTGAAAGACATACAGGGCAACCCGCCAAACAAATTGAAGGTGAAAGTGACAATTTCTTGGCCGATAAAATTAGAAATATCCATCCGAACAACTCTACCCTCGACATACCTGTGATGTTAAGTCCCGCGAAGGCCTGGAATTCAGCGACGGCCTTCTTCATGGTGTCTTCAGACATGATGGTTCCCCTGTTCCTGACGGTGGGAGGCAGGTATCCGAACTGCGACAGGTATATCTGCAACCACAAAGATATACCAGAGGGTTAGTTCCAGTGGCTACCGACTCAGGGCAGGGAATATGGGCGACGTATTTGAAGACTCGGCTCTGACTCAAAACATCGCTACAGACGAACGACTTCGTGGTTGTTTATACCTACAAACATATTAAGGAGAGTAAAAGCGTGTGGGCTGAGGAGGGGTGATCATATGGTGCGTGTGGGCTGAGGAGGGTGATCATATGGTGCGTGTGGGCTGAGGAGGGGTGATCATATGGCGCGTGTGGGCTGAGGAGGGGTGATCATATGGCGCGTGTGGGCTGAGGAGGGGTGATCATATGGCGCGTGTAGACTGAGGAGGGGTGATCATATGGCGCGTGTGGGTGATGACGGATCTGTAAACAAAATATTAGTAGGGAAACCTGAAAAACATTATCTCTTGGTGGATCAAGACGTCGATGGGAGTATAATGGGAGAAGTTATTTAAAAGGGTATGGATGTCAGTTTATAGAGACTGTATGGAGTTGTCCCAGGATAGGGTTGAATGGAGAGCTTAGGTTCTGGTGGCCTTGAACTCTCCAGTTCCTTAAGACCAGAGTTAGTTGTCTCAGGATAAGGTTGAATGGAGATCTTATATTCTGGCACTCATGAACTGAATTCAGGTAACAGAGTTAAATGCACCTCTTACTCAAATAGATACATTCTCACACTAGAGTATTTCTTATGAGCATGGCAGCTCGGCTCTCTCGCTTCAGAGCCACAAAAACAATTCTTATGTTATCTCAAAACATTTTTGTGATATGCTGATTTTTTTTTTGGCGGAACACACACACACACACATGATGTTTCAATACTTCAACATGCCCGGCCTTTAAAATGAACTAATTTTACATTTTTATGCAACTTGTTAAACTAACTTAAAGTGTAGGGTTTACAAATCTATAAGAACCTGTCACCTCCATTTTAACGTGATCCATATTTTTAAATGACCAACTATTTTTAACAGAATTTCTCTAACGACTACATTGGATTTTAGTGCTCCGGTAGACAGTCCCCTTAAGGTGGGCTGGTAGGCAACGCGAAATAAGGGCAGTTCTCGTGCAGTTTTTAGAGCAAAGATTTTTTGGCCAAACTAAATCAAACACTGCTTCAATATAAAAATTTAGATTAACTTTATAAATATGGTCATCTCTACAGTTGTTGAATATCTCTCAAGGGTGTCCAAGAATTTAATGACAACTTTTTCTCTGCGTCTAACAAGTTTCCATCTAATTCTATTATTCTCATGGCAAATATTCAACCAATCTGTGAGATTACTGTGTGTAGTAAATTAAGCTCATTATGATTCTACTGGAGAAAAATTGCATTTATATTAACTTAAAAATCGCTAACCTTAGCTCCCAATCCCATCCATACCACCAACTTTTACGTTGGACTGTGACACAACAGTTTGCAGAGGTGCAACGGATGACAATCGAGACTTACCAAACCAGTTAGCTGCGGCTGCTCTACTTGACGCGCCTTGTTAAGCCTGTTTGACTGTACAGCCTCCAGTACCAAGAACAGCAATCAATTCGCTTGTCCGATACTCGCTTTCAAGAATCTTAACATTTGTAGCTGAGCTACAGTAGCCCCGTGGCTTCTTTGGTGCTGACTGACAGTCAACCTTTAGGTATATACAGTAGCCCCGTGGCTTCTTTGGTGCTGACTGACAGTTCACAGCTAACTTCTGACAGTCAACATTTAGGCATATACAGTAGCCTCATGGCTTCTTTGGTGCTAACTGACAGCTCACAGCTGACTTCTGACAGTCAACATTTAGGTATATACAGTAGCCCCATGGCTTCTTTGGAGCTGACTGACAGCTCACAGCTGACTTCTGACAGTCAACATTTAGGTATATACCTAAATGTTGACTGTGAAAAGTGACAGCTGCTAAACACATGCTTTTGCAGATCATATGTTTCGACGTAGGGATAAGTAATTTGGTCTGGTAACTTTTCAAAGCTGTGAGCTGTCAGTCAGGACCAAAGAAGCCACGGGGCTACTGTAGTAGGCCTTACCCTACTCAATTAATGCACGGAGAAGTTCCTTTGAAGCGGTTATTATCTCTCGCCTCGGTGTTTAATGGACTTGAGTGTGAGTAGTCACTTCTGACAGCTGACTCCGAGTCTTATTTATTGACTGATAAAACACTTTTCATCTATTGGTGCAAATAGCTTCACATGCTTGTTGGCACAAGATAGCTTCACAAATATCCACCCTATGCCTGTTGTCACAAGATAGCTTCACAGATATCCACCCTATGTCTGTTGGCACAAGATAGCTTCACAAATATCCACCCTATGTATGTTGTCACAAGATAGCTTCACAGATATCCACCCTATGCCTGTTGTCACAAGATAGCTTCACAAATATCCACCCTATGTATGTTGTCACAAAATAGCTTCACAGATATCCACCCTATGCCTGTTGTCACAAGATAGCTTCACAAATATCCACCCTATGCCTGTTGGCACAAGATAGCTTCACAGATATCCACCCTATGCCTGTTGGCACAAGATAGCTTCACAGATATCCACCCTATGTCTGTTGGCACAAGATAGCTTCACAAATATCCACCCTATGTCTGTTGGCACAAGATAGCTTCACAGATATCCACCCTATGTATGTTGTCACAAGATAGCTTCACAAATATCCACCCTATGTATGTTGGCACAAGATAGCTTCACAGATATCCACCCTATGTATGTTGGCACAAGATAGCTTCACAGATATCCACCCTATGCCTGTTGGCACAAGATAGCTTCACAGATATCCACCCTATGTCTGTTGGCACACGATATCTTCACAGATATCCACCCTATGTCTGTTGTCACAAGATAGCTTCACAAATATCCACCCTATGCCTGTTGGCACAAGATAGCTTCACAGATATCCACCCTATGTCTGTTGGCACACGATATCTTCACAAATATCAACCCTATGTATGTTGTCACAAGATAGCTTCACAGATATCCACCCTATGTCTATTGGCACAAGATAGCTTCACAGATATCCACCCTATGTCTGTTGGCACAAGATAGCTTCACAGATATCCACCCTATGCCTGTTGTCACAAGATAGCTTCACAGATATCTATTATATGTATGTTGGCACAAGATAGCTTCACAGATATCCACAGATACTACGTTGAAGCTCAGTAAAAACAAAACTGGAGTGAGAACTTTAAAGCTTGAGATATCTCGAGTGAATTATTTGTTCCCATCTTTTTTTAAATGAAGGGCTACAGCCGCGGCACGTTGCTATCACACACGAGGGGGCACAGCCGCGGCACGTTGCTATCACACACGAGGGGGCACAGCCGCGGCACGTTGCTATCACACACGAGGGGGCACAGCCGCGGCACGTTGCTATCACACACGAGGGGGCACAGCCGCGGCACCTTGCTATCACACACGAGGGGGCACAGCCGCGGCACCTTGCTATCACACACGAGGGGGCACAGCCGCGGCACGTTGCTATCACACACGAGGGGTTGTCATGAGATGTATGTTCAGGCTGCGAGCCCTGTACTGCACGCAGTGAGGTCCTCTCAGGGTATGCAGAACTTGTTTCAACTTTACCTGCGAATTGAAATCATTCCTCATTATATCACGATTTTAGATATTGTTGGCAGAATGGAACCTATGTATGATTGGTCAAATGGAGTAGAACATATCACAGAGACAGGCCACGTCAGTGGTTCAAACGTATGGTCATACCACCAATTATTGGCACATAACTAACAGTTGTTACAATTAATTTGTCGATAAGTCAAGGAGAGGATTCTGAAGAAGTCCATTTTGCCATTTGTAGATCTAAATCCAGAACATGTTGGGTATTCACACATCTTGCAAGTGTGTCGAGCTATTCTGATACCAGTGTATTAAACAGCATGCGTTCAGTTAAACATCGACCTGTGTGGTCTACACACATGTCACGTGTGTGTTCCACACATGCGGAGCCTGAACATGGAATACACTCCTTCGTTCTCTGCAAGGCGGGTTGTTGAATTACAGGGATGAATGCTAGCTCTGAACATGGAATACACTCCTTTGTTCTCTGCAAGGCGGGTTGCTGAATTCCAGGGATGAATGCTAGCTCTGAACATGGAATACACTCCTTTGTTCTCTGCAAGGCGGGTTGTTGAATTACAGGGATGAATGCTAGCTCTGAACATGGAATACACTCCTTCGTTCTCTGCAAGGCGGGTTGTTGAATTCCAGGGATGAATGCTAGCTCTGAACATGGAATACACTCCTTTGTTCTCTGCAAGGCGGGTTGTTGAATTCCAGGGATGAATACTAGCTCTGAACATGGAATACACTCCTTTGTTCTCTGCAAGGCGGGTTGCTGAATTCCAGGGATGAATGCTAGCTCTGAACATGGAATATACTCCTTCGTTCTCTGCAAGGCGGGTTGTTGAATTACAGGGATGAATGCTAGCTCTGAACATGGAATATACTCCTTTGTTCTCTGCAAGGCGGGTTGCTGAATTCCAGGATGAATACTAGCTCTGAACATGGAATACACTCCTTTGTTCTCTGCAAGGCGGGTTGCTGAATTCCAGGGATGAATGCTAGCTCTGAACATGGAATATACTCCTTCGTTCTCTGCAAGGCGGGTTGTTGAATTACAGGGATGAATACTAGCTCTGAACATGGAATACACTCCTTTGTTCTCTGCAAGGCGGGTTGCTGAATTCCAGGGATGAATACTAGCTCTGAACATGGAATACACTCCTTTGTTCTCTGCAAGGCGGGTTGTTGAATTACAGGGATGAATGCTAGCTCTGAACATGGAATACACTCCTTTGTTCTCTGCAAGGCGGGTTGCTGAATTCCAGGGATGAATGCTAGCTCTGAACATGGAATACACTCCTTTGTTCTCTGCAAGGCGGGTTGTTGAATTACAGGGATGAATGCTAGCTCTGAACATGGAATACACTCCTTCGTTCTCTGCAAGGCGGGTTGTTGAATTCAGGGATGAATCTAGCTCTGAACATGGAATACACTCCTTTGTTCTCTGCAAGGCGGGTTGTTGAATTCCAGGGATGAATACTAGCTCTGAACATGGAATACACTCCTTTGTTCTCTGCAAGGCGGGTTGCTGAATTCCAGGGATGAATGCTAGCTCTGAACATGGAATACACTCCTTTGTTCTCTGCAAGGCGGGTTGCTGAATTCCAGGGATGAATGCTAGCTCTGAACATGGAATATACTCCTTTGTTCTCTGCAAGGCGGGTTGCTGAATTCCAGGGATGAATGCTAGCTCTGAACATGGAATACACTCCTTTGTTCTCTGCAAGGCGGGTTGCTGAATTCCAGGGATGAATGCTAGCTCTGAACATGGAATACACTCCTGTTACCCCAGCAAATCGTGTTGATGAACATCAGGGATTAGCCATACATGTGAACCCGCCCTTGGAATTCCCTCTTGTTTCCTTCTTTGTTGTGAACCAACCTTGACAGCTCATAGTTTGTTAATTACTTTATCTAATCATTGAGTGCGATAAGATCGGCCCACATTCCTATCCAGGTTCAGGTCAACACAGTCAGGACAGACTTACCTTGGTACAGGACTAGCAACTCGTGGTCCCAGCCCTTACCAGAGGGCTCTGCCCTCACGGCCCCCACCCGAACGGGTTAAATATTAATTAACATGTGCACACACCCATTGATGATTCGTGAGAGCAACTGTGGAGTTTATCAAAGCTCATAATATGAAAAAGGTAATGTTTATATTGTATCTTCAGCGCCAGTCACTTCTCTAAGCTCCCAAAACGAACCAGATAAACCTGAGGGAGTGAGAGATGAGAGAATACAGCTCAGTCCCTCTCACTCAGTGCAAGCGAATCATCTCGACACTGTTACAATGAGATGACGTAGTTTGGTTTAGCTATTTCCGGGTTTATCCCCCCAGGGTGTTGGCTTGACTCATCGGATTCTTAGAACTCGACGATAACATCGCGGGAACAGATTTGTACTGGACTAGAGCTGAACCCTGGACCTTTTACCTAATGCACCATTACCATACCAACTGAACTGCCCAGGTTCGTGTCGAGATTGTAGCATTCTAGCAAGAATCCAAGCTCATGGTATTAGATATTCAGTCAATATACAAGACCGACTTCTCAACTTTCCTAGCAGGACTTTACATGCATTGAATTACAAGAGAATAATGCTAGAATATTCACTGATGTGGAGCCAAACTACAATGTGTGTGGCCCTCAGCTGGTCGAATGGGGGTACCAGCTCATTCATACAGCCTTTAACAATCGAGGGTCCATGGTTTGAACCTCCATCCAGATCAATCAATATATCCTGAAAAACTATCAAAAGATGTCAGAATCAGCCTTATTGCTATTGATTTTAAGGAACCCACTTGAGTGCTCATGCGGTTTAAGGTGTCATTCTCGTGTTAGACTGGCCTGCTGATGACGGGGATATCGGAGTTCAAGTCCCGTTCGAGTCTACTGAGAGTGGTTTTATCTAGATGTTTTCCCACTCTCCCTCCACGCAAATTAAGGTGTATTACCTCTAAAATGCTTCCTTCCTAATCCCTACCTCATTAGAATAATGATTATGTGTGCGTGTAACCTGAACAGGTAGTAAGACTCGGAGATAATAACTACCAAAAGTGTCTGCTGAAGATCGCATGACATGACGTATTAAGAAAGCAGTTCTTGTATAGTTTTTAACAGAGGCGTGTCGTGGAGTGTTGCCAGAGTAAGTAGAGTTATTGTGAGCTGTACCTTTGGCCTGTCCTCTCTCCTGAATCTGTAACCCTCCTTGGCCAGGTATTCCCCATGTGGAGTATGGAGAGCAACGTATATGTTTTCTTGGTGAAAAAAGGACCGAGTCGGAGGGATAATATCACAAGCACAATCATGAAGATCACAAATAAAATTGATGGACGATCACAAACAAGGAAAGAAGATGAAGTGCCAGGACATAAAAACGGAATCTGCTGATAGGACTCAATCTGGACAAGGTAGCGGACCTGTCCAAAGACAGAACACCTAATAAAGGAAAGTTGCTCCATAGCCGAGATAGCCGACCGTCTTGTGCCTCCTGCGGTCGCCCTGGGGACGGAAGTTCGAGGTGTTTGTTGTGGAAATGTCCCGAATGAAAACAACAATCGCTTACGTCACAGTGATAAGGATTGTCCGAGGCGGTAAGAGTCTTCCTTTGGGTCCTTGAAACACACTCCACCTTATCAGGAGAGGCTCTTCCTGTCGTGAGCTACCATCCTTTCCTGACTCTCGCACCGGCTGAATCATGTTATAGGAGTACCTACACCAGACTCGGGTCAGCCAGATGTCTGCCTCTTGTCAGCAATCAGAGGTGCACTGACAGGGCCCGAGCGGCCCTTAACTTACATTCAAAATATCACTGAAGCTATGTTTTAGTGTAAGCTCAAGAGCTGAGGGGAAGTATTTATATTGTTATCGTTAGTAGATATAATCCCGAGGCCATTTCACCTATATTATTGATTATTACGTTACCATTCAGTTCACTTAAATCATCTCAGTTTCTACTTTCTTCTGATATAAGCAAAATTGTTTCTAAAAAAAGACAGGCGTAATACATACATACATACATACACTACATACATACATACACATACATACATACATACATACCTAATCACGCAGTTCCCTTACGGGATAGGCAAGAAACGGTGCTTATAGCTCAAAAAGCCACTTTGTACTTAATCCATCCTCACTAACTTCCTCCACACTTCCTTATCCTTGAATACTCCCTTCACTTCAACAACATTCTTACACCGAGTCACACATGCTCTTTTATTATTAAAACTCTTAATATTTCTCTTTTCAACCCATTCTTCTACAACATTTAGCCAAGTCTTAGATAGCCTGCCCTTTTTGATCCATACACTCTACCTTCATATATTAGCTTCATCACTCGATCCACACTCATCCTCTCAACATGCCCAAACCAACGTAAGACACTTTTTTAACATTGACCTGTTGGATTCCCTTTCAGACCTCACCTCTTCAGCACCCATTCATTAGTGATTCTGTTCAAATCGTTATACAATAACTGGGAGTTTATTTTTTAAATGGATCGTAAGTTTGTAAAATGATCCTCCGCCCGCTTTGTGAGTAGATTACCAAGCTAGTAGCAGTCAGTATTCATAAACAATTAATGCTCTTTGTTTGTTTGGTTTAAAAACAACCAGAAACATCAGACGAGACGGTGTCACATTTAATGTCATTGCCATCTTATAGCGTCACAAATAATGTGTCATGGGGCACCTTCGGACTTGCTCACTCACATTTTGGATCAAAATTCAAGAATGTTATAAAATTTAAAATTGAACGGCTAGCTTTATTTTAGTTTAAATTAGTTGTGGTTGTGACAAATCAAATAAACCAGCCCACTGGAATATCTCCTACTATCCCACCGCCCAGTTCCCCCCGGTCAGCAGTCTTCACTGATTCAATAGCCTAGCTCAAGACCAATTAACCGGGATATTACATATACGTTTAACAGGGAGATTAGGTATACCCTATCTACGCTAGGAGAGGTGAGAAGGAACAGATAACAGAAGGTTATTTATTGCAAACATTTGCTGAAAGCAGCCAATGACAACCTGTTCGAAATAATTATTTTTCTTGTAATACTATATTATCAAACTCTTCCAATAATACTCCCTTAAGGATTACTGTATAGGTGGTTCATTCGCAACTAATTGAATGAATTGGTTTTCGGTGATTTTATAGTACATGAAATAATAAATTAAAAATGATTATATTAACACTTACAACTTCTTATAACGGCCACAAATATAACTTAGTGATAAAGCCATACAACATATTAGTTTCAAAATAAAACGTTTTTATTTTGTAAACAGCGCATGAACAATACCGAAGACGTTTCCACCTTTACTTCTGCTGGTTCGCCATCTTAATTTATGAAGAGAAGGCACAATTCTAAAAGCTTGTTTAAAGCTTTTTTAATTGAGCCACAGACGCGTTGAGTGATTACGAGCTTTAGCACTTGGATCAACAGGTTGCCGTGGTATAAATAATAGCTAGGATGACTACTGGGTGTGAATCAAGTGAGCTGTGCGATTGTCTGACGGTCCTCACTTCATATTACTCAACACTGAGGTAAGAGAGGCCTCTGACTAGAACAGGTAGTTTCCTTCCTAGAACCAGACTCACTCATCAATGGAGAGATGTTTGAATGAAGGTGTAAATGAGTAACCACCGTATAAGAAACAAATCCAGAGAGCACAGCGTACTATCTCCCCTACAGAGCCACCGTGGTTATATTGGTGAAATGATCGTAGCGGAGGGTTATTGCTGGACTTAGGGCCTTGTTTAGTCTCAGATTCCCTCGTATGGTAGTATTGTTAGGTTAAAAGACCTTCCAGAACGTTAGTTGGAAGTCCGTTCTGGAAGGTCTTTAACCCTTTCAAAATACTACTGTACATTAGGATTTTGGTACGAAACAAGGTATTCCAGAACGTTAGTTGGAAGTACGATCTGGAAGGTCTTTAACCCTTTCAAAATACTATTGTACTTTAGGATTTTGGTACGAAACAAGGTATTCTAGAACGGGTCTCCTACCAATCCAAGTTATGAGAAAGCTCCCCTCGGGAGCGCTCGTGGAATTCCAACCAGTTCTCAACCATTGAAAGTGAATCTCGGAGGCCGGCGGCGTTGTGTCCTTGTTGCATTCCGGAACCTGTGACTCAGTCGAGTTGACCTCGGGGCCCTTGCTACGGCCCCCACTGACTCACACACGAGTAGCTCAGTGGTATCTTAGCTTCCTGTTCCAAGTCGAGAGGCCCCTGCTTCGAGCCCAGCCGGACAACCAAATGGCGTTGTGCTAGTTACAGGAACAGTCCTGGTCCCTGTTAAGTGAATTCTGAACTATTTTGCGAAGCGGGTTGCATCTTAACTTGACGGGCCTAAGCAGTCTAAGCACAGTCACACTTAGACGCCAATGTACAAAATAGAAAGAGAGGGATTAAAATTAGCAGTTCATCCTTCAAAGCTTCATGTTTATTGACTGATAACACATCCCCTCTTCCGCTGACTAGTATACACACTCGCTATATTTGTGCCAAAATAAAATATTTTCCTTGTTTCCTATTCTAGATAGACATGACATGCTTCGACGGACTTTTTAATCTAGGCTACACCCTGGCAGGAATATTCCTGCAGGACATTTCCGTGAATAAATCAAATTACATGAGTTGTTGACAATTAAAAACAAACATTTGTAATAAACACCTTAAGATCAATAAATAGTGTTGTGAAAATGTCAGACTAGTTTTAGGCTTATTTAAAGAATGTTTGGCTTTTATTTCCATGTTAGATGGTTAAATCCCGCCAAATATAACATAAATCCATTTACATATGAAATCCCAATTATCCGTGACGTCATATATCCGCAACGTCCTAATGAGCAACACCTCCCTATAGATACGAAGCATTATCAGATAGAAATTATTGTGACCTTGAAAAAATACATCAACATATGGATGAACAGGCAGGATAATAAAAAACGTTACTTATGATGAAGAGCCCAGTGGTTTGCATGCATTCCCAAACATATTGATGATAATCAAGGCGCGTAGGATGAGGTGGTACTTATGTAACACGCATGGGTTATGACATGTGTGTACACAACATTTTAGTTGGGAAACCTGAAGATACAAGACCACTTGGTGAGCGGACATGTCGATGAGAGAATATTGTTAGAATGTATTTGAAGGAGGCTTTGTCTTAGTTAGGGTTGAATGGAGAGTTTACGTTCTGGTGCCTTGAACTCTCCAGTTCCTTAAGACAGAGAGTTAATTGTGTCAGGATAGGTTGAATGGAGAGTTTACGTTCTGGTGACCTTGAACTCTCCAGTTTCTTAAGACCAGAGAGTTAGTTGTGTCCGGATAGGGTTGAATGGAGAGTTTACGTTCTGGTGACCTTGAACTCTCCAGTTCCTTAAGACCAGAGAGTTAGTTGTGTCCGGATAGGGTTGAATGGAGAGTTTACGTTCTGGTGACCTTGAACTCTCCAGTTTCTTAAGACCAGAGAGTTAGTTGTGTCAGGATAGGGTTGAATGGAGAGTTTACGTTCTGGTGACCTTGAACTCTCCCAGTTCCTTAAGACCAGAGAGTTAGTTGTGTCAGGATAGGGTTGAATGGAGCGCTTACGTTCTGGTGGCCTTGAACTCCCCAGTTCCTTAAGACCAGAGAGTTAGTTGTGTCAGGTTAGGGTTGAATGGAGACTTACGTTCTGGTGACCTTGAACTTTCCTGTTCCGAAGTATTTTTCAGTAAATGATATATGAAAGAAAAAATATTTAAATGATGGGTTCTTTACCTAAAGTAACAAACAACAAATACCAAAATGGCTTCGAAGATTTTGATTGAATTTGACTAATTTGGTACAGAATAATGCTTAATAGATATTGTGCCCCCAAAAATATCACAATGGCGCCTATTTCGCTAACGCTGCTCTACCTGGCCACAATCCACGCCACGCCACTACCCAGACATCCCGTAGCTGGTACGCTGGACGACACTGACGTCTTTGTCCGCGTGTCCACCGCGAGTCAGGATGTATTTTTTTTAATTTGGACAGAACCTCTGTTGAGCATTATGTAATAGTAATAATAGTAATAGTAGTAGTTTGATTATCAACAGTGAGTAACCCTGAAACAGTTCAGCTGCTGTCGCATGACACATTGACACTTGACAGGCGCCAAGTGTCAAGAACCCGGCCTTGATTCACTTCTCGCGCCCTCAAAGAACAAGTATCTCTCAAGTCCACGATCTCCCCTAAGGCTCAATTTGTCGTTCTGTCGAAGGTGTCCGTGGACCTTATCGAAGTTGGACTTGGGCCGTTATTGTCTCAACCGCGCCGTGGATCGCTTCATTCATGAGTCAAGGATAAGTTAATCTCCTCGATGTGATGTGTTTGTATTTTAACACAGCCTTTGAAGGTTTTTAGTTTGATGCGCAGCCGCAGACTATTGTACACTCTTTCCTTAATAATATAGACCCTTTGAAAACAGGAGAGTATGCGCCAGTAATAAGTTAGGGAGCTAGTCGTCAACCTACCAGTTGTTGTTTTGTGTCACTGTTTTAAGGTGGGATCGTAGGGGACGCGAGAAAAGCTAAGTGTTTTTCCAGTTTTCATAGCAAAACTTTTTTTTTACCAAAATAAATCAAATAGTTCTCAAATAGAAACACAGAATTTAATTAGTTTAATTCTCTTCGTCATTTGATATCAACAACTCTTGAATATCTGTAAAGGTTGTGCTGGAATTTAAAGACAATATTTTTCTCTTCATTTAAAAAGTGTATCTTCAAAAACTAATCATGCTCCCTGACAGATATTCAATAAGGGTTTTGGCCCCCAAAGCCAATGAGCGATCCAGAGATCTTATACCAGAAATTTGTTCAAAATTGAATACTCCTAGAAGTTATTCATAGTGGTCCTCTCCAGAACAAACTTTTCAAATTTGGATCACACTAAAAGTTATTTAGAGTGGTCTTCCTCTGACATTCTTTCAAGAATAGATTCTTCTAGAAGCATTTTGGAGTGGTCTTTTGCCTGAAAATTTTGAAAATTAAATGGCTATAGAAGCTGTTTGGAGTTTGATGTAAGGTTATCTTTCAATGTCATATTAGAGAATATCAGAAGAAAGTGAAATCCCCAGATTCCACCATTAATTAACACGACAGTCAGATTTCTTATCGTTAATTTATCATTTATTGAACAAGGAGTAGGCAGTCTAATACGGGATCTCTTAGCTGTGTCTGCCTGCATAATGATCTGTTGGTAATGACTAATGACTGTTTACGAATCAGTCCCGAGGCGCCCCTCGCTAGTGTTTTGTTTCTTCTCCCGGGGCAAGTAAAGTTGAGTCATTGAGAGGCCAAGTGTGAGTCATGTCTCAGCGAAGTGGACTCCAAGTGAGGGCGCGTGAGATTAGAGCGTATGAGTCACCCTCTACAAGTTGGTGTTTTTTTATCACCGAGTTACTACTAATACTAAGAGCGGCGGCCAGGAAGATGACACTCTCTCATCCAATACCGGATGTTGTTCGGCCCACTTCCGGGGGACGCGACGGTCCCCTTTGACTCACTGCTGCGATGGTCCAGCGGTCAACTGCAGCTCTAGAGCGTCTCGACGCTGGTTCTTGTTCCATTAAGTAGTTCCTAGAGGTCAACTGCAGCTCTAGAGCGTCTCGACGCTGGTTCTTGTTCCATTAAGTAGTTCCTAGAGGTCGACTGCAGCTCTAGAGCGTCTCGACGCTGGTTCTTGTTCCATTAGGTAGTTCCTAGAGGTCGACTGTAGCTCTAGAGCGTCTCGACGCTGGTTCTTGTTCCATTAAGTAGTTACTAGAGGTCGACTGCAGCTCTAGAGCGTCTCGACGCTGGTTCTTGTTCCATTAAGTAGTTTCTAGTGTTATAACTCCTCCGCTTGCGGAGAGTTTAACTTATTTCGCTGGTGTTATCAGTTGTGGCGGTGGCGGGGAGGTGTTTCCCTCACGAGTGCACTAGAGCTAACTTAATCATACTTAATCCTAATGTTAAGCACTTTGTTTCTAACCTGTGGGTCGCGACTCATTTGGGACATCGCAACTTGTTGAGATTATAACTTTTTATTTGATGTTTTAAGTAATCACGATGACTAAAGGAAGGTGCGAAATCAAATAGATGTAAGCGGCTATCAAGTTACTGCTTGAGTTACTTTTGGTTACTCAACTCTTGCTTGCCGACTTAACTTTCCAGGCGAGTGGAGCTGCTAGCATCGCTTGCAAAACACCCGCCGGTCCCGAAAAAACGCGCGTTTGGTCTGTCGGTGACGAGGAGAACCGGATTCGAATTCCGGCCATTTGTACTAATGGTGAGTTTTTTTTTTATTAAACGGTTCCCCCCTTTCCCACCACGCAAATAAGGGTACATTTCCTCTAGATCCTATCAATCCCACCAGTGTAGTTAAACGAGGATAGATATGGGTGCTTACCAGGATTTGAACGAGTGTTGGTTTTTCTCGAAAGTAACGGTAGAATGTGTCTCTTATTAGTTGCCCGTGCCACTGAGCTACGGCGATGTCTCACCGTCTCTGATAACCGCACGAGTAGCACAATCCGTCTTGCGGTGATACGGCAGCCGCGGTGAGTAACGACCCCCTCAAGACACTTGACCTGGCGGGGAATAGAATCAATGACCTCACAGTATCGGCACCAAATGGCGCACGTTTGGCGATACAAACATGGAGGTCGGACAGGAAAATGTTACAAGAATTGATAACAGATTGTTGTACATAATTCATCACCGCCTGCTAACATTTCCTAATTCAGAATAGTGTCAGAAATTACTGAACGCTAGAAACAGAGTGGGTGTACAGCGTTCCTAGGACAAGAGGGTCTGTCCGGAAGTAGGAGAACTAACAGGAGAGGAGAGAAATACAAATTATCCCCCTATAAAATGACATCATTCTACTCACAAAGATCCATTCTACGCTCCTATAACAGTTAACTTTCGTTTCCCGGACATTTAGCTCTCAATGATCAACAGAAATGTGGATTTTTGTACTTTCCAGAGGAAAAATGTCAACTTTTAAACTATGTTTACAAGTCTATGTAAGTATAGGTTCATAGAATACAGTTTTGTGTTAATTTCATTAAATAACAAACTCGTGTACTGTTAAAGATTCTGTCAATATTTAACCTAAGTGCAACATATGATTGGCGATATATAAACTACCGTAACACTGACAGGCCCACACAATCACAGCTCAACTATCATGACCCCTCTGTAAGATGCTGTGAGAGCCCGCCATTGTTTACTAGCGATGGACCACGCCTGTAATCTTCTAGCAGACTAAAGGCTCCATTTACATTTCTCAGAGACTGCCCTAGATCTAGGTTACTGCCCCCGCCATCATTTCAATACAGCCAGAACATGGAACACATGAACAATGGGTGACGGAACACTCATCAACCAAAACTACTGGAAATGTACTCAGACATTTTGACTAGTACAGGGTTGCCAATAATTTCATCCCATAAAATTCCCTGTATTTTTAAACAAGTATACCAGAAGAACTTGTCATTTTGCCAGACAATTTGGATTGAAATATGGAGGAATAAGCTTCCATTTTTCATAAAATTGACTAGAATGAAGTCATTTGGTTGGTGTTTAGTGAAGTCATATGGTCGGTGTTTAGTGAAGTCATATGGTCGGTGTTTAGTGAAGTCGTATGGTCGGTGTTTAATGAAGTCATATGATCGGGGTTTAGTGAAGTCATATGATCGGGGTTTAGTGAAGTCATATGGTCGTGTTTAGTGAAGTCATATGGTCGGTGTTTAGTGAAGTCATATGGTCGGGTTTAGTGAAGTCATATGGTCGGTGTTTAGTGAAGTCATATGGTCGGTGTTTAGTGAAGTCATATGGTCGGTGTTTAGTGAAGTCATATGATCGGGGTTTAGTGAAGTCATTTGGTTGGTGTTTAGTGAAGTCATATGGTCGGTGTTTTGAACAGGAATGTTTGAATTTGATGAGGAAATATATGAAGTCGTGCCTTCGTCCATTTTATCTACCATAATTTAATTCCACAACCCTTGGCGATGCCAGACGACGGGAAGATTAAATCGCGTGTCGGGAAATCCAACAAATATTTTAGCCCTGTCCAGTATTGCCTGCAGCTGAGCTCCCATACCCGAATTGGGAGGACCAAATGCGATCTTAGTTTACTGCACTAATAGTTATTTCTTCTATAATAATTATGTTTCTTCTATTTAGGATAGCGTAGGTGAATTATCTTAAATTTATATTTAACATCTTATCTTCTTATATCGCTTATAGCCAGGGGCAAAATTTATGGGTAAAAAATTACTAAATTATGTCTTATAATATGAGTATTTCTATTTTAATTAATGTTACATAGTTTTATTAATTTACATTTTAAGAAAGCATGAGTTTTTATTCCACTGTCCCAGCACAGAATTATCTGATTACCAAACCCTTCCTTCACCTCTGACAAGACGTGTATTAATCTCAACTTGTGAATGTGTGGAATGCCAGGCCTCCACCGCGGTTCGGATCCCACGTTAAACTGTAAGTCCTCCATTTCATCTCACAATCACCCTACTATTACACATTAGCGTAAGTGCGTATAACCCGAACGGGTAGTAAGACGCGGTGCTAGTAATAATGTATTCTACTACCGCCACTGTTTGAGTGGCGTACTGGGCCAATAAAGCCTGTACACGTACATATGTGTGTGGAGAGGGGGGGGAGGGGGGGTTGCAATAACATGGAATGGGACAAAGCAGAATATTTGCCGTATATTTATCGTATTGAATGACTTCGCTAATTTTGAAATTATTCATATTTTAAATAAATGTTTATCTTTGTTTAAATGTGACATAAATGAGTGTCATAAAAATAAAATCAGAGTTTGACACCGATTATGTTTTAATATATTAATTGCTCTATCATGTTCCTTCTTCCCCCTGAGGAATATTTGTCCTATTCCCTCCGCTCTTTTGATATACCGTGTTTTTAATCATGCGTTCTCTCGTCCTCTACACAGATGATGATGTCCTCTCACTCTCTCTACACAGATGATGATGTCCTCTCACTCCCTCCACACAGATGATGATGTCCTCTCACTCCCTCCACACAGATGATGATGTCCTCCCACTCCCTCCACACAGATGATGATGTCCTCTCTCGTCCTCCACACAGATGATGATGTCCTCTCACTCTCTCTACACAGATGATGATGTCCTCTCACTCCCTCCACACAGATGATGATGTCCTCCCACTCCCTCCACACAGATGATGATGTCCTCTCACTCTCTCTACACAGATGATGATGTCCTCTCACTCCCTCCACACAGATGATGATGTCCTCTCACTCCCTCCACACAGATGATGATGTCCTCCCACTCCCTCCACACAGATGATGATGTCCTCCCACTCCCTCCACACAGATGATGATGTCCTCTCACTCCCTCCACACAGATGATGATGTCCTCCCACTCCCTCCACACAGATGATGATGTCCTATCACTCACTCCACACAGATGATGTCCTCTCACTCCCTCCACACAGATGATGATGTCCTCTCACTCCCTCCACACAGATGATGATGTCCTCTCACTCCCTCTACACAGATGATGATGTCCTATCACTCACTCCACACAGATGATGTCCTCTCACTCCCTCCACACAGATGATGATGTCCTCCCACTCCCTCCACACAGATGATGATGTCCTCCCACTCCCTCCACACAGATGATGATGTCCTCTCTCGTCCTCCACACAGATGATGATGTCCTCTCACTCCCTCCACACAGATGATGATGTCCTCCCACTCCCTCCACACAGATGATGATGTCCTCTCACTCCCTCCACACAGATGATGATGTCCTCCCACTCCCTCCACACAGATGATGATGTCCTATCACTCACTCCACACAGATGATGTCCTCTCACTCCCTCCACACAGATGATGATGTCCTCTCACTCCCTCCACACAGATGATGATGTCCTATCACTCACTCCACACAGATGATGTCCTCTCTCGTCCTCCACACAGATGATGATGTCCTCTCACTCCCTCCACACAGATGATGATGTCCTCCCACTCCCTCCACACAGATGATGATGTCCTCTCACTCCCTCCACACAGATGATGATGTCCTCTCACTCCCTGACGCCCTTGACGGAGGAAACTGTGGCCCGTTCCACCACACTTCCACTGACTGCCAAGAAGTCAGCTGGTCAATCCTCCACCGCTGCCAACTTCCGCCTTCTGACACGATGGACACTGCTCGCCAGAGTCACATTCTCGATGACTGATTGTCTAAGAACACCTTGATCCTGACTACCTTGACGGAACTTACCCAAAAGACGAGATACCACTAAAATGGTAGACACGTTACATTCTGTGAGAATATCTCGACCTTCCCTTGATAGCATCCCTCAACATGAATAATGTTCTGTCTTCCTCGAATAGGGAAAATACATTAAATTATGGTATTGCCTATTTTGATAACACATTCACTATTTCTCATGATTCTTTTTCGTAAGACCAACCATCTTTTAAGGTCATTATGACCGCTCATAAAGCTCGAGATTTGGTTAAGAGTTGGCTTGAAATTGTAAATTTACTCGAAAACTATTGTACGTGGATCATTTCTGACTAAACATTAATGGGGATACAAAGTAAATGGAAGTTTATAATACTGAACATTGTTGAAATATTAAATTATATTTGGATACACACTGTCTTGTGAAGGCCGTTTTTGACCATTTTATAACGGCTTCACTGCTAAGCGCTGTGCTCAGATCTTTATTCTGTCATAATAGAGACACACTGTAGTTATTAATGAGAAACTTTGTCGCTTTGTTCCCCATCGTCACCGTAGAAAATGTCGAGTGATCATTCAAATACGAATGTACTGCACACATTTCTGGCCTATCTTGGTATTTTCTGTTCTCTCTAGATTCCAAACCTCGCGTGAGCCGAGTTGGGTCTGCTATGATGCACAAGCTCTTTAAGAGACTGACATATTTTCTAGGTAATGTCATGTATATCCCTTAAGTTATATTATAAGACATATGAAGCTACGACGAAGCCGGTAGTGTAAAACATATGGCTTGAATAAAACAATGACCAGGCCAGAGGCGGGAAACAATAGTGGATGTAAGGTAAAAAGTGAATATTTTAAGATATTTATGTATGCAGAGGATGTTATTATCCTATAACAGCCAGTCTTGCTTTGTTTTCCTATTTTTTGAATTGATTCCCGAGGCCATTTCATTTCAAAATTGCGACACAATAACTGGTATTCTATTATTTTTAATAGTTTGTAAGTTTGTAAAATGACCTTCGACTCGTTATTCGTGTAAATTACCAAGCTAGTGACAGTATTCACTAAACAAATGTTTGTTTGAAACGTGGTCGCTTACTTTACTTGACGAAAATAAATCCAGGGTGTTCGAAAAAAAAAGTGGTTAGGAAGATATTTTATCCAAATGAGATGAGGATACTAGAGAATAGAGGAGGTTACATAATTATAAGTTACATACCCTGTGCACAATACATTGTTAAGTTAGTCAAATCTTACAGATTACGGCAAGCAGGACATGCAGCGCGAATAGAAATATCTAGAACCGTGTTCGTAACTAGCTCGAGATAGGGATAGGGTGTAGTGAGGTGGACTGGATATAACTAGCTCAAGATAAACATAGGTGTACTGAGGTGACTGGATATAACTAGCTCAGATAGAGATAGGGTGTAATGAGGTGGACTGGATAGAACTAGCTCAAGATAGAGATAGGGTGTAATGAGGTGGACTGGATAGAACTAGCTCAAGATAGAGATAGGGTGTAATGAGGTGGACTGGCTAGAATTAGCTCAAGATAGGGACAAGTGACGTACTATTGTCAGTGCGGCAATGAACTCTCGGGTCCCTACTGCCATAGAATAAGTAAGTTAAATCTCCGATGCTCGTATCTATGAGTCTCCGAGGTGTTACTAATTAGACCCAACGCGTTATTTCTGTTAGAGACACGACTCTTGCTCAGGTGAGGTAATTATCATTCCGACAGCGCGCGAGAGCCAGGGAAGTATTCTTGCGGTCGTCACGTTTTACAACCTGTTGTTGATGTCTCGCCCAGCTGAGCAGCTCAAGGTGGAGGACGTGGTTTACACCCTGATACTCTAGTAGGCACTATCCACCTGCTGGACAGGTACGTCCTAATAAACTAGTGCGCGTTTGTTTTCTGCCTCCACGTCTTACTACCCGTCCGGTCTAAACGCATGCGAACTAATTATGCTAATGTGGAGGAGGAAGTTTATCAGAACTTGTGTGGAGAGAGAAAAGTGGACAAACACTAGCCATTGTCAGTACATCCGACAGGGATTCGAACCTCGATCTCTTAGTCATCGACAGTACAGTCTATTATGTGAGTGACACTTTAGGGCTTAGACCATTAGACCATTCTCCCACCGAAATGGGTATCTATATACCCCAATTTTATCAAGAATTGACATATTTGACAGCTATTAAAAATTATGATATCTACAGTTACGTATTCCTCCGTCAAATCATGTGATCCACAGCTGTCACTTTTGATATATATGTTCCTTTAAAACATATATAGTAAAATGTTATCAATGTTGACTGCAAAAAATTGTATTTATTAAAAGGTGCTCAAGTATCCATAGTAAAAAAAATAATAATCGGGGAATAGTTCACGTCAAACCGCAGTCCTCTAAATTATATCCATTGAAAATTAAACTATATAATTATTATAATTACATTTAATTGCTGTCAAAGAACATATAGCACCCCAAATAAATACGTAGCGTCCGTATGAAATGTAAAGGTGGCCTATTACCACAATCGCACTTAACAAGTGCGTACCTTGATCAAGTGCGCTGTCTAAAGTGCGCGAGAGAGTCTTGGGACGTTTTGCCCGTGTTTGGTTATCTCTTAGACAGGGGACCATGAAGAGGAGGCATAAAATTGATGAATGACCTCAAACAAGGAAACAAGATGAAGTTTCAGGATACAAAGACGGAAGCTGCTGATTGGACATGTTGGAGGACTATTTGGACAAGGAAATTGACCTGTCGGAAGACAGAACACTTAATAATAATAATAATAATAATAATAATACTTCCCTGACCTCTGATAAGTATGATATAGGAACTACAAATATCAAGTTAAAATGTGAAGACAAAATTATGTAAATAATTTCCAGCCCCAAACAGTCTTCTATAGAACTGCCCCTGTTATATTGAGGAGCGCTGGTGGATCTAGGTATATTATTCACAGCAGAGTCTTCAGATCAATATCTTCTATAGAACTGCACCCTGTTATATTGAGGAGCGCTGGTGGATCTAGGTATATTATTCACAGCAGAGTCTTCAGTTCAATATCTTCTATAGAACTGCACCCTGTTATATTGAGGAGCGCTGGTGGATCTAGGTATATTATTCACAGCAGAGTCTTCAGATCAATATCTTCTATAGAACTGCACCCTGTTATATTGAGGAGCGCTGGTGGATCTAGGTATATTATTCACAGCAGAGTCTTCAGATCAATATCTTCTATAGAACTGCACCCTGTTATATTGAGGAGCGCTGGTGGATCTAGGTATATTATTCACAGCAGAGTCTTCAGTTCAATATCTTCTATAGAACTGCCCCTGTTATATTGAGGAGTGCTGGTGGATCAGGTATATTATTCACAGCAGAGTCTTCGTTCAATATCTTCTATGAACTGCCCCTGTTATATTGAGGAGTGCTGGTGGATCTAGGTATATTATTCACAGCAGAGTCTTCAGTTCAATATCTTCTATAGAACTGCCCCTGTTATATTGAGGAGTGCTGGTGGATCTAGGTATATTATTCACAGCAGAGTCTTCAGATCAATATCTTCTATAGAACTGCACCCTGTTATATTGAGGAGCGCTGGTGGATCTAGGTATATTATTCACAGCAGAGTCTTCAGTTCAATATCTCTATGAACTGCCCTGTTATTGAGGAGTGTGGTGATCTAGTATATTATTCACAGCAGAGTCTTCAGATCAATATCTTCTATAGAACTGCCCCTGTTATATTTAGGAGCGCTGGTGGATCTAGTATATTATTCACAGCAAGTCTTCAGTTCAATATCTTCTATAGAACTGCACCTGTTATATTGAGGAGCGCTGGTGGATCTAGGTATATATTCACAGCAGAGTCTTCAGTTCAATATCGTCTATAGAACTGCACCCTGTTATATTGAGGAGCGCTGGTGGATCTAGGTATATTATTCACAGCAGAGTCTTCAGTTCAATATCTTCTATAGAACTGCACCCTGTTATATTGAGGAGTGCTAGTGGATCTAGGTATATTATTCACAGCAGAGTCTTCAGTTCAATGTCTGTTTGTAGCTCCATGGTTTGGGAGGAAGTCATCGGACATCCTGGCCGGAAGTGCGCTCTGTCGAGCTCCGACATCATTAACCTTGTGATTGGTCCATTTGGTCGCTGGTTACTTCAGTTAGATAGATGGACATTCACTAGCGAGATTCCAGCCTCTCTTCTGGGCGATACCAAACTAGCGCTCTCACAGGATAGTAATAATCAGGCAGGATCTGTTGTCACTAACGGGAGCAGATAGATGGACTTGTGCGAATTGTAAAAACTCGCGTAGGTCGTGTTCACTAGGCCTATCAGCGTAGTTTGAGAGCGAATTTATTTACACCCACTCAAGAGTCTAATAATAATACTGGGTGACCTGGCGGTCTAGGGTAAGATGTCGGACTTCTGTGCTGGAGTCCGCGGTTCAATCCTCGGTCCGGCACGATTTAATGATTGCAAACCTTCCTTCACTCTGACAGACATCTTGTGAATGTGGGAATGCCAGGCCTCCACGTGGTTCGGATCCCACGTTAAACTGTAGGTCCTCCATTTAATCTCACAATCACCCTACCATTACACATTAGCGTGCGTATAACCCGAACAGGTAGTAAGACGCGGTGTTAGTATTAATAATAACAATACTACCCGTAGTCGAGATAATAGCCAGTACTAATGTACCGTCGGCCAAGGGAAAGCCCAAATGTACCAATCGCACCTCCTTTCCGGGAAGGCTCTTTCCATATCAGATGAGATTATGATGATGGTGATAGTGTGTATGACATAAGCCTAACCAACCAAACCCTGAGTAACTGTTGGGGTAACTCCCCTTTCGGGGAAAATAATAGCCAAGTTAACAGCCGAGAATTGAACCCGGAACCCCTAAGCTCGTAGCCAGGTGCACTGACCGCTACACCACGGAGCCGGTCCACTCAAGTTTAAGTGCAACTTTTAAATCATGTCACTTCAACCAATTAAAATGGCGGCATATTATCTTGATTCCTCTGAATACACTTGTTTAACTGTACTACAGCTAAAGATAGAGGAATTAAAATGGTAGACTTCAAGCAAGCACACAGTATGTTCCTATTTAGAGATAATATAGTGTTTTTAGCACTTTGTATTACTACCCGTCCGGGTTATACTCCTATGTACTAATTACGCTGATGGTTTAAGGGATTATAAAAGTTATATTTAGAAGAAATTTGCCCACATTTGAGGGAAGGGAGCTTGGAAAACAACCCAGAAAAAAATATCTCAGTGCACCGGGTTGAAACTCCAACCCCCCCCCCTCCTCCATGCCTACTGTTACGGGTAATAAAGAGAGAAAGTTTTGATAAAATTCCAGGACACCCTTGACAGATATTAAGATCTGTTGATATTAGCATGTGCAGAAAACTAAACTCTATGTTGATACTGGAAATATTGGATTTATTTTAAGCTAAAAAAGTGTAATGCATAAAACTGTAAAAATACTCGCGCTCCCTTCTGACGCACCTTCATTTGTTTTGGTTTTCTGTTGTTTCACATGTATTTATCCGCCGCATCAGAACTATATCAAACTCCTGACTCCACGTGATCACTGTGTGCTGAAACTGACCACCCACACCCCACCCCCATATCGGAAATAAATATTATTGTTTTAAGCATTTCTGAGGTTTACAACACTTAGGTAACACTTGAGATATTTCAGCTTTGTACCTTACCGGGAAATTCGAGAGAAACTCTAGAAGGATTAGTTCGGACACCAGATGGTTTTTATTATATCTGTCCAATAATCGTTGGTCAATTCGACCTTTGTCACGAGATCTTCAAGACAGGGACACTGCCCGCCGCGAGTTCGTGATGCCAGGACTTCCTCACCTGAATCCTCAAGTGGTCGACTCAAGGATTGTTCGCTCATTTCCTGTGTCCTTGCGTAGGAAGAGAGAGACAACGGCCTCTGGTAGTGCCGTCCTTACAAATAGGAGTCGGGTGGATTCATTGCTACTTCAGGTCATGATAATTATCCATCGAGGACAGTCCTACGTGTATCCAATATGTGTGCGAATTTATGTCTTAGTGAGGTGGAAGTGAATCGAGAAAAAGCCAGTGATTTTACAGTTTTTATAGCAAAACATTTCTTTATCTAAAATAAATAAAATATGGTTGTTAGTTTAATTTTCTTGACGAGGGGAATATCTTTCAAGGGTGTCCTGGCATTAATGACAACTTTTTATCTTCATTTAAAAAGTTTTTCATCTAATACCGTCGCTATGCTTATGACAGATATTCAACAACTGTTGATATTAAACGTTGCTACTGGAACAATATTTGATTTATTTTGACCAAAAAATGTTTTTTTAACTGCAAAAACACTTATACCTTTTCTACTGTCCCCTAGATCCACACTTTAAGGCATCTGAATAGTGTCTCTCAGAAATTCCTAAACGCCAGAAAACAAGTGGGATTATAGCGTTCTTGGGTAAAAGTGTCCTTCAGTAGGAGAACTAACAGGGGAGGAAAAAATACAAATGACAACACAATGTGTGTTGTGACCCTCCTATAAAATGACATCATTCTATTCCCAAAGATCCATTCTACGTTCCTATAACATGTTACCTTTTCGTTTTCCAGACATTTAGCTATCAAGTGCATTTCAACAGAAAAGAATTGTGATTGTTGTACTTTTCAGAGGAAAATGTCAACTTTTAAACTATGTTGTATGGGGTTTTAGAAAATAGTTTTTTACTAATTCTGGTACTATGTACTATTGCCAGTTTGATTGATATTTAACCTAGAGCAACATCTGACCTGGAGAGTGTTTACCAAGAGACAACTGAACAGAACAAACTTCATTTACGTTGAGTTTTTTTTTCTCATCTGATGAATTTAAATTGAATGAGGTAATATACCTTACCTCAGTCGTTAGTGTGTCTGCCTACTGAGCCAAGGATCCTGGGTTCCATTCCCCGTATGGCCACAAAAATTCATCATTGGTGAAATGTGCCTTTATCCTTTCACAATGATGTATTAATGGCCTGGGGGCTGGGTGGTGTGTAAGTTATAGATTTAAGTTAGTTTATAAATCGTGCGTTGATATAATTAGTCGGTTCAGAGAGTTACGATGAATACCTAAAAATATAACCCAATCAAAATTGTATATACATCTATTTCAGAAAGTTATAAAGCTCAACTGTTTGATCATTTGGGATCATTTTACTGACGCAGATCCCCCAGAATGTTGTGAGCTAGAATAAAGCACACCCAGCTTTAAAGGTGTGGGGGTGTGCAATACATATTTAGGCCCTTTACAAAATCAACATAGTTCGATGATATTACAACCAAATATTCTGATAAATATTTTTGGCTATTTGCAAACCATTCCCTCGTTTGACGACTGGCGACTCCATTTTTGGCCGAGCCTTTATTTCCGTCCTTAGATATCGTGCGCGCGCATCCTGGCGTGCCGGTCGGTCAGTCAGTCCCAGGTCCAAGGTCCCCAGTAGAGGCCAGTAATTATATAACTAGTTACCTACCATAAATCTGCCCTTGGAAGGAACATATTAATACAATGTATTGTATTGGCGCTTTGTTCGGCAAGTTACTTCCTAGTTCCTACTCGCGCGCAATAAATAGTTCCTTGGCGCAACTCCATATTGGTTGATTCAGGTGTTGGACACATAGTTCCTAGTTTCCTAGTTCCTACTTGAAAACATGACTTTTTCGACAGCAGTAGGACTGATAAAATTTTATTATTTGTGTTATTTTATAGGTATTGATAATTATTATTATTATATTATTATTATTTTATTATTATTATTATTATTATTATTAATTATTATTATTATTATTAAGCACCACGTCTTACTACCCATTCGGGTTATACGCACTTACGCTAATGTGTAATGGTAGGGTGATTGTTGATTGTGAGATGAAATGGAGGACCTACAGTTTAACGTGGTATCCGAACCATGGTGGAGGCCTGACCTTCAACACATTCACAAGTTGTGATTAATACACGTCTTGTCTGAGGTGAAGGAAGGGTTTGGCAATCAGATAAATCTGTGCCGGGACCGAGAATTGAACCCCGGACCCCATCACATAAGTCTGACACCTTACTCCTAGACCACCAGGTCACCTTATTGATAATATGTATCGAAAGTGACAGCTGCAGATAACATGATATGACGTATGAATATGTAAAAGTAGATCTAGTAGCTTTTTCCAGTTGTCAGATGATAATAATATCCTTACCATTAAGATTGGAGCTACGTCATGCGTTGTTTCCTAGTATTGAGTTCAGACGAACCCGTTCTGTTTTAATACCCAACCTATTTAGATGAAAGGGCTGATGTAAGATCCGCCAATCAAAGTGGGTTGTTGATTCACGGATTGTTAAAGGAACTGGACCTATTGTTCCGGCCCGGAACTATTGTGTAAATATCCTCCTCGTCCTGGGAGATGGTCGAACTGTCTGGAAGCTAAACCCGCGCCCTCTTCCTGTGCCGATATCGTGTCAATAGGATCTGACGCAGGTCACCATCCCAACTGAGACATATCTTGGTTTCATTACGAATACACATCAGGAACACCTTTGAGAAAATACACACACGCAAGTTTGCTGCCAACGTTGATAACATTTTAGTTTTGTGTTCTAGTTGAAGTACCCGGCGTTGCCCAGGAGAAATGTTTTTATTAAGTGGAAGGTAAATTTAAAGTTAGTGCCTTTAAGGCAGCCAACACGGTCAGCGAGAAAGAAGGGCCTGTCGATCATTCTCAAGCCAAACGGCTAAAAATACAATGGTCTGTATCGTTTTTTGGAACTATTTATCTATTATCTATAAGCTTATACTCCCTTTCGTCCTTCAACTATAACCATTCCTTGTTATGTCAATAAGAAAGAAGGGAAAGAAAACTATGAAAATTCTTGTCTCAAGGTAAAGAGGAAAGCTCGCTGCTAGTTCTCAAATATCTTAACTTTTTCTGTTGTGAAACTATCAAATAATTTCTGTATTTGTTAGAGGAAGGTTAAATATAAGTCCCTTTTTCATCAAGTCTAGTCTCATAGCTCAGAAAATATGATTAAATAAAGTCATTGGAAATAAGAAAAAAAAAATCACATGTTCTTCTATTTATAAAACTTAATCAATAGGATGGTTAAAGAAAAAAGAATCCTGTCGGAATCCTTCAACTTTATTTTGGCGCGAACCACGTTTTGAAATAATAAACCGTAGAATTAAATATTGCTTTAGAGCTGAACGTCTGAGCGGAAATTTATCGCTTACCGAAGCGGCCCCCTTAAGCTTCCAATTTCCCAGGGCCCGACCCGGACGTAATTAATTTTTTTAAATCTAATCAAAATTGTAAAATTTCTACTTCGAGGTGCACAATTTCGTGGACAGGGGCTACCAATGTTTAAAATGGCAGCCCTCCGCGTGCAGCGGATCTCACGTAAAGCTTATGATAGACAAAGTCTTATTTTATTAATATACTCTAGATATACCGGTATATCCTTAGGGTTCGGCCAGATTGACAAGCGAGCTACTGGGCGACAGCGTGCAGATGGCGAGCGAGCTACTGGCGCAGCGTGGCCAACTGCGAGCGAGCACGTGATTATCAGGTAGATCTCGATAGTTGTTGACGAGAGGCAAAGGTTCGAATCTTGTTTCAGTGAACTGAAGGTGGTTTTTTACAAGTGATTTATTGTTGTGGTTTTCCCGTCCTCTCTCCTGGCTAGTAGTGATTCTTATTTATAAAGGCCTGCATTGATTATATTATTAGAGTATTTTAACATATCAGTTTTACTCACACATATATATATAGCTAAATAGATAGATAGATAGAGGTATGGCTTATGGTCTTACCAATTAAATTAGGCCGTTAATATCAAGTGCTGAGCCTATCGATAATTATAAAAAGTCAAATATTATGTTAAACTGAGAAGTTTTCCTGACACGCACCGGACCAACATAACACCAACTGCCCAGCGCCTGTAAACTAGACTGTTCCGGCTCGAGCGCTCGCTCCAGTTTGGCCACCTCTCATTACAACCAATGTGTTCTATTTTATTCTTTAGTCGCTCGCGCGCCCAGTCTAGCCATCCCATTATTTGGTAGGAAACCCGTTCTCGAAAATTGTTATCCCGCCAAAATAATAATTGACAGTTCATACGGCGCATGAGTGGTGGTAACTGAAAGCCGGGGGAAAAATGGTGTTGCAAACATTGGTCAAAAGTCACACATGTCAATCTATATGCTTGTTATGAAAGTGTTGACTGCCAAAAGTCACACATGTCAATCTATATGCTTGTTATGAAAGTGTTGACTGCCAAAAGTCACACATGTCAATCTATATGCTTGTAATGAAAGTGTTGACTGCCAAAAGTCACACATGTCAATCTATATGCTTGTTATGAAAGTGTTGACTGCCAAAAGTCACACATGTCAATCTATATGCTTGTTATGAAAGTGTTGACTGCCAAAAGTCACACATGTCAATCTATATGCTTGTAATGAAAGTGTTGACTGCCAAAAGTCACACATGTCAATCTATATGCTTGTTATGAAAGTGTTGACTGCCAAAAGTCACACATGTCAATCTATATGCTTGTTATGAAAGTGTTGACTGCCAAAAGTCACACATGTCAATCTATATGCTTGTAATGAAAGTGTTGACTGCCAAAAGTCACACATGTCAATCTATATGCTTGTTATGAAAGTGTTGACTGCCAAAAGTCACACATGTCAATCTATATGCTTGTTATGAAAGTGTTTACTGCCAAAAGTCACACATGTCAATCTATATGCTTGTTATGAAAGTGTTGACTGCCAAAAGTCACACATGTCAATCTATATGCTTGTTATGAAAGTGTTGACTGCCAAAAGTCACACATGTCAATCTATATGCTTGTTATGAAAGTGTTGACTGCCAAAAGTGACAGCAGCTCAACATAATGATCAAAATGGACAAAAGGCATTCCAGAACAAACTCACAGGGTAGCCTAGGATCTCTAAACGAACAGCTGCAGATCACATGACTTGACGTATGAATAGGTGAATGTAGATCTAGTAGATTTTCCACCTGTCCATTCGTAGGAATTATTGGGGTACACAGTCAGATTTCGTTAGGAAGGTACGTTTATAACAGCTATAAGAGTTACTAAATCAATATCTATCTTTGATAATCGCCCGTTCGAGTTATACATATTAGTTTTAAATTAATCTAATGTGTTACGGATAATTAAGGTTGACATTTAGAAGAAGTGTACCCAAATTTGCGTGGAGAGAGAATTGAAAACCATTTAGTAAGATCCACCCTCAGTCCGATCATCTCTAGGTTCTAAACCTGATGTCTCCGTCTACGGAAGTCTAGTATATAGCGAGATTGAAATTTGAATCATTCGACCGTTCATTTGTTCATACGTCAATTCATGTTGCGACTATCACTTTCATAGATCATAAGGATGTATCTATGAAATAACACGAATGATAAAAGTGGAATATTGTCAATTTTGACAAAACGTGTGATGTTTTTTTAAAAGGTGTTCAATATGTCTATTAGTAAGAAGATCCAGATATAGCCTGTGAACAAAAGGCAAGGTCAGGCGAGTTAACAAGAAGACAGTGCAGCTCTTTCTTGACTCAACACATTACATAAGGAGTTATTAGGGATGGCGCAACATTCTGTTGTTTTGGTACTTATTCATTAAGGGGAGTTGATTCAGAACAAGGCTTACTAGCAGTTCTGTGAACAGTAGACCTCTCTCAATGTTATTATCGTTACTACAATCCTACTAGTAGTTATGTGAACAGTAGACATCTCTCCATGTTATTATCTTTACTACAGTCTTACTAGTAGTTCTGTGAACAGTAGACATCTCTCCATGTTATTATCTTTACTACAGTCTTACTAGTAGTTATGTGAACAGTAGACATCTCTCCATGTTATTATCTTTACTACAGTCTTACTAGTAGTTCTGTGATTAGTAGACATCTCTCCATGTTACTATCGTTACTACAGTCTTACTAGTAGTTCTGTGAACAGTAGACCTCCCTCCATGTTACTATCGTTACTACAGTCTTACTAGTAGTTCTGTGATTAGTAGACATCTCTCCATGTTATTATCTTTACTACAGTCTTACTAGTAGTTCTGTGATTAGTAGACATCTCTCCATGTTATTATCTTTACTACAGTCTTACTAGTAGTTCTGTGAACAGTAGACATCTCTCCATGTTATTATCTTTACTACAGTCTTACTAGTAGTTCTGTGAACAGTAGACCTCCCTCCATGTTACTATCGTTACTACAGTCTTACTAGTAGTTCTGTGAACAGTAGACATCTCTCCATGTTACTATCGTTACTACAGTCTTACTAGTAGTTCTGTGAACAGTAGACCTCCCTCCATGTTACTATCGTTACTACAGTCTTACTAGTAGTTCTGTGAACAGTAGACCTCCCTCCATGTTACTATCGTTACTACAGTCTTACTAGTAGTTCTGTGATTAGTAGACATCTCTCCATGTTATTATCTTTACTACAGTCTTACTAGTAGTTCTGTGAACAGTAGACCTCTCTCAATGTTATTATCGTTACTACAATCCTACTAGTAGTTATGTGAACAGTAAACCTCCCTCCTTGTTATGATCGTTACTACAGTCTTACTAGTAGTTCTGTGAACAGTAGACCTCCCTCCATGTTACTATCGTTACTACAGTCTTACTAGTAGTTCTGTGAACAGTAGACATCTCTCCATGTTACTATTGTTACTACAGTCTTACTAGTAGTTCTGTGAACAGTAGACCTCCCTCCATGTTACTATCGTTACTACAGTCTTACTAGTAGTTCTGTGAACAGTAGACATCCCTCCATGTTACTATTGTTACTACAGTCTTACTAGTAGTTCTGTGAACAGTAGACATCTCTCCATGTTATTATCTTTACTACAGTCTTACTAGTAGTTCTGTGATTAGTAGACATCTCTCCATGTTACTATCGTTACTACAGTCTTACTAGTAGTTCTGTGAACAGTAGACATCTCTCCATGTTATTATCTTTACTACAGTCTTACTAGTAGTTCTGTGAACAGTAGACATCTCTCCATGTTATTATCTTTACTACAGTCTTACTAGTAGTTCTGTGAACAGTAGACCTCCCTCCATGTTACTATCGTTACTACAGTCTTACTAGTAGTTCTGTGAACAGTAGACATCTCTCCATGTTATTATCTTTACTACAGTCTTACTAGTAGTTCTGTGATTAGTAGACATCTCTCCATGTTACTATCGTTACTACAGTCTTACTAGTAGTTCTGTGAACAGTAGACATCTCTCCATGTTATTATCTTTACTACAGTCTTACTAGTAGTTCTATGAACAGTAGACATCTCTCCATGTTATTATCTTTACTACAGTCTTACTAGTAGTTCTGTGAACAGTAGACCTCCCTCCATGTTACTATCGTTACTACAGTCTTACTAGTAGTTCTGTGATTAGTAGACATCTCTCCATGTTATTATCTTTACTACAGTCTTACTAGTAGTTCTGTGATTAGTAGACATCTCTCCATGTTACTATCGTAACTACAGTCTTACTAGTAGTTCTGTGAACAGTAGACATCTCTCCATGTTATTATCTTTACTACAGTCTTACTAGTAGTTCTGTGATTAGTAGACATCTCTCCATGATACTATCGTTACTACAGTCTTACTAGTAGTTCTGTGAACAGTAGACCTCCCTCCTTGTTATGATCGTTACTACAGTCTTACTAGTAGTTCTATGAACAGTAGACCTCTCTCAATGTTATTATCGTTACTACAATCCTACTAGTAGTTATGTGAACAGTAAACCTCCCTCCTTGTAATTATCGTTACTACAGTCTTACTAGTAGTTCTGTGAACAGTAGACCTCACTCCATGTTCGTATTTGTATTACAGTCTGAAGATTAATCTTTGGATTTCAAGTAGAAATATTTCCTATGATTTCTCCTTGGCGTTGAAGTTGATATTTTGCCTTGTTGATCAAGTTGTACAGAAAACTAATCCGTACTATTAAATAGTAGGCTTACACTAGATCCATCAGAAATGAACGTTTTTCACACGGTTTAATACGTATTTCTGTCAACAAATATAAAAATAAAATACATACGTAGTTCGGACACGGTTCAAAGAACCTCCCTGCCAAATTTTGATAAAATTTGTCCACGCATTTTACAGTTAGGCCCTATAGCAGAACAAACATCAGACATACGATATACAAAATGGTCCAGTTAAAACAGGATTTCGCTAATTCGGGCAACAAATTATATTCTTGTAAACATAACGCTCGAGTTAGAGTTTCTTGAAATATTAATTTTGAACCTTTCATTGATACACGGTATATGGCGTCAGTATCACAATATAACCTAGTGCCAGGTTACGAGAAGGCCGAGGTTCGAATCTCATCTGGATACACTGGTCTTTCGCCCCCCACCCCACTTTACGTTTTCCTGTGCCCTTTCCAAACTAGTGCGGGTGCATTTGCTCTGAACTTCTTCACTCATCCCAACCAAACTTGGTAGCCGCAACGCTGGATACACGGACTAGATGTCAGTCTCGTCTGTTAGATAGAGGTTCTTTCTTTGGCGATCTTACTATACATATCAGTGACATTCATCTCTTCTGACATCACACATTTAAACTTCTTCAGTTGTAGCTTCACAAAATAATACTTTAAAAAAACTTCTTATTGTTTTTTATCCGATGTTTAAAGTTTAGTGCGTTTTATTTGTCGTGCTTGTCAAAGGTGTCGCAAACTACCATATCTCCCATCTCTGAGGATGAACGGAAGAATAAGAATTGGTTGAATTGTTCTCTCATTTCTTGACGACGTTGCCTACTTCCAGGAGATTCCGAAGCTATTTTGCGAAGCGGGTTGCATCTTAGCTTGACACACTTAAGCACTCTTAAGTACTATCACACTTAGACACCAATATATACAAAAAAGAAAGAGAGGGAATAAAATTAGTGGTTCAACCTGGAGGGCTCTTGTTTATGTGCTGATAGCCCTTTCCCTCTTCCTCTGACGAGTTAAAACAGTCACTTTAATATTTGCGCTTTGAAATTATTGACTTGCTTTTAATATTACCTTTTTCTTGTTTCCTGTTCTAGATAGACAAATGTTTCCACGAATTTTTTTAATCTACATCCTGGCAAGGAGACTCTTAATCAATCTTCGTGACTAAGCCAAATAACTTAAATTGTATAGGATTTATAAAAAAAAAACAGTTTACAAAAAACTACTTCAAGATTTGGACATTGTAGGACTCTTCTTAGAATTATTTAATAATGTATGTTTTTTGTTTTAACGTTATATCTTTAAAAATCGTTGAATGAAACCTAAATTCATTAACATTGGAAATCCTATCCAGACCTACTGTGACGTCACAGGTAGACAACATCTTTTAACCAACAAGAGGCCGGTCTCTTGGTCGAGCGGTCAGCGTTCCTGTTTACGAATCTAGAGTTCCGGTTTGAGTACCGCCGGTACCATATACGTTTTTTTTTTTTTTTTTTTTTACAGAAGGGAATTGTTTCTTTGGTCGTCATGGTCTGGTTAATTAGGTTTAATTTAGGTACTTAAGACATTTACTGCCACCATCTAATCATCATCATCTCATAGAGGCGCAGTAATCGCACCTACATGGAGCCTCACCTCAGAAGACAGTTACAGACCGCAATTGTCAGTAGAAGCTAGTTACAGAACCGCAACTGTCAGTAGAAGATAGTTACAGAACCGCAACTGTCAGTAGAAGATAGTTACAGACCCGCAACTGTCAGTAGAAGATAGTTACAGAACCGCAACTGTCAGTAGAAGATAGTTACAGACCCGCAACTGTCAGTAGAAGATAGTTACAGAACCGCAACTGTCAGTAGAAGATAGTTACAGAACCGCAACTGTCAGTAGAAGCTAGTTACAGAACCGCAACTGTCAGTAGAAGATAGTTACAGAACCGCAACTGTCAGTAGAAGATAGTTACAGACCCGCAACTGTCAGTAGAAGATAGTTACAGAACCGCAACTGTCAGTAGAAGATAGTTACAGAACCGCAACTGTCAGTAGAAGCTAGTTACAGAACCGCAACTGTCAGTAGAAGATAGTTACAGAACCGCAACTGTCAGTAGAAGATAGTTACAGACCCGCAACTGTCAGTAGAAGATAGATACAGAACCGCAACTGTCAGTAGAAGATAGTTACAGAACCGCAACTGTCAGTAGAAGCTAGTTACAGAACCGCAACTGTCAGTAGAAGATAGTTACAGAACCGCAACTGTCAGTAGAAGCTAGTTACAGAACAGCAACTGTCAGTAGAAGCTAGTTACAGAACCGCAACTGTCAGTAGAAGCTAGTTACAGAACCGCAACTGTCAGTAGAAGCTAGTTACAGAACAGCAACTGTCAGTAGAAGATAGTTACAGACCCGCAACTGTCAGTAGAAGATAGTTACAGAACCGCAACTGTCAGTAGAAGATAGTTACAGACCCGCAACTGTCAGTAGAAGATAGTTACAAGAACCGCAACTGTCAGTAGAAGATAGTTACAGACCCGCAACTGTCAGTAGAAGATAGTTACAGAACCGCAACTGTCAGTAGAAGATAGTTACAGACCCGCAACTGTCAGTAGAAGATAGTTACAGAACCGCAACTGTCAGTAGAAGATAGTTACAGACCCGCAACTGTCAGTAGAAGATAGTTTTACAGACCCGCAACTGTCAGTAGAAGATAGTTACAGAACCGCAACTGTCAGTAGAAGATAGTTACAGAACCGCAACTGTCAGTAGAAGATAGTTACAGAACCGCAACTGTCAGTAGAAGATAGTTTTACAGACCCGCAACTGTCAGTAGAAGATAGTTACAGAACCGCAACTGTCAGTAGAAGATAGTTACAGAACCGCAACTGTCAGTAGAAGATAGTTACAGAACCGCAACTGTCAGTAGAAGCTAGTTACAGAACAGCAACTGTCAGTAGAAGCTAGTTACAGAACCGCAACTGTCAGTAGAAGCTAGTTACAGAACCGCAACTGTCAGTAGAAGCTAGTTACAGAACAGCAACTGTCAGTAGAAGCTAGTTACAGAACCGCAACTGTCAGTAGAAGACAGTTACAGAACCGCAACTGTCAGTAGAAGACCAGAAACGTGCCTCAAGTATTCCTAAGTTCGATTCTCAAACAAATAACTTTAAAAAGGGGAGAGGTAAATTAGACCGGAAAAGTTCGTTATCAGGAAGCCCAATGCGCTAATGACACAAGACACACAAACCGGTGGACAAATGGTCCATGGTATTGCACTTAGTAACCTTTATAGTGGATCACACGGTTCGAATCCCAGTTAGGTTCACAACCAGAGAATGGGATTTCTCAATCCTCTCTCCACGCTAATGGAGATGAATTTCCGGGGAAAGTACACAAAGAGGGCGGGATTCTTGAAATTTTTCTCGGTCATATTAAAGTAAATACATATTAGAGTATCAAGCCTATATATTTTCAAAACTAGCCTAAAAATTGTATATAATGGGTGTAACCACAGAATAATGTGAATATGTAATTGTCACAATATGGCATCAGAAGTGTTCTAATATGCTATAGGCCTAGTTATTATTATTATTATTATTATTATAAAATATCCCAACCTAACAAAACCTAACCTTCCATGTGTCAACATGTTTTTACTGAAATATCTCGCCTAAAACACTCTATTGATGAACATGTAATTTTTATCCATTGTCCTCTTTTGATTCCTATTCTATTATCTTGGTCTTATTCCTTGTCATGAAAATAGTTTAAAGATATACAAATTAGGCTTAGTTTATTTTAACAATAATAACGATTAGGCTACAAGTGTATCGAAAATTTAACTTAATGACGCATGAAAAGTTGGGTTGTTTTTTGGGATTGTTTTATTTATAAACATATTAATTATTGTGAGCCTATTTATATAAAATTGTGTGATTAAATATCACCGAGACAATTGAAATATAGGCTATTATAGTTGCGAGGTCTTAGTTGTCTTCTTTTTTTTTTTTTTAAGAAGGAATGGTACACCGTGACCCATGACCGAAAGTGTTCACGTGATTTAGGTGAGATTTGTTTTAATTTTAAAATTATATACAATTTTATTGCAATATCTACTATTTTATTACTGGAAACTTTATAATCTTGCTGTGTGTACTGATGATTTAAAAGAATAGTATTTTTACTACAATATGACAAATAAAACGCGTAAATAATACCACCCTCTTAAGGTGCTATCCCCATATTTTCTCATCTTTATATCCTGAATTAAATTGTTAGTAATAATTTTATTGACCCTAAACAATGAGACTTTTAAATACACCTGATAAAAAGAACAGCCTAAAAAGTTTTATAGGGAATGCTACTCACCATGGCCTGAGTGTCGGACTCGACGGGCGTCGCCTCTGACGTCACGACGCCCACGAGGACTCCAATCACCACCGTCCTCAGAAGTAGGAACAACATGGCTAACCGTCGCTGCCTGTCGACACTTCCACACGGACAGAACATCGCGAGTAATTCGATTAAATTGTCCAAGCCGTAACGGGGTTCGTCTATTGTCGCACCGAACAGTTTATATCGAGATCACGCGGTTATAATGCCCGTACGTGTCTCTCTAGATTCCAACAATGTGCTGATAAGGAACCTTATATGGACTACCAGATAACGACACAGATAACGAGATAACTTAGAAACTGTGAGTCAAACTCTCTACTACGATCCTAGATTGTACACAACAATTAAAAAAATTAACTACTCGTAATAAGAACGTAAACAATACTTTAGATCAAAATGAAGTTGTTTCATCATTGTTGACTGATTCGAACAAAACTAATCACTGTGAAATACTTTTTAATCGCTGTGTTACTTCGTCGTGATTGGAACACGGAAATCTTCCCTAATATATGCTTGAATTTTAACACATATAATAATAAAGCTAAAGCTACCGTGCTCCAACACACACTCAATCACACGCGACCGCTCGCAATCACAGCTGATGAGCGACTGGATTCGCTCTCTAGCTAACCCCCGCGCTTTATATCTCCCTCCCACCATTATGACAGTTGAGCGGCGCGGCCGGTTTGAATTTTCGAGCGTTTCTCAAGGAGAAGCAAGAGGAAAGCAACAATCGTTATTACGTATTCACAGCAGATTGTGTGTGAAGTATGATTGAATGGGGGGAGGGGGGAATTTCGAGTGACACATCAGAACAAAAGGTAAACTCACGCATCAGGTTTTCATCAGTTTAGCGGGAAATCAATAGGAAAGGTTTGATACATCTAATAATCATAAACAAAGTTTGTGAGGGAAGTACGCACATTGTGAGTTACACAACAATCTAATAGATCGATGAATGACACAATACACTTAAAATAAAAAACAAAACATCCATGCATCATTACATTTAAGAAGAATCAATCACGGGTTTTAGGGACCAATTGTTGATTTCTTTTGAACGTTTAATTCATTTGGTGTTTCGTTATTTGGTTGACTAAGTAATATTTGGTAACTAAACTGCAAACTGCCTCCAAAAGTTCTAATGCCGATATATTTTACCGGTGAGTTCTTAGATTTTTTTTTTTTTTTAGGAAACGTAGAAGACAATTTGTGCTTTTGGATGTGTTTTATGTTGTTCTGTTATAACAATTGAACAAATTGATGGATTTCATCAAAAAAGTTGATGAAGTAGTAGAGCTACTACTAAGAACCCTAGAGGTACATATTTAAGCTAACAACCCTACTATTTTTGACGTATCAAAAATGTCTTAATCTTCTTTCCTCATTATGATATCAAGATGTATTCTTTTTATTTTCTCGCAAACCCTCGGGTAGAGAAAGTATTCTGATCGTCAAACAATCTGAATTCGAGAATTTGATGGATTTCGATGTTTCATCACCAACCCCATTAACTAAAAAAAGAAAATTCGTGATACATTCTGTGTGTCTCTCTCAGCCTAAGATAAAACCATTTTATCGATCGGGCTAAATCTTGGTATCTAGAGCTTTCATAATATGGTCCCCCCGAGAGTTTTTGGAATAATTAGATATCTAAACATAAAATTAAGGGTAGCTTCTTTTGGGAGAAAAGAGAAAACTTAAATTTTCTCAAAAATCGGCTTTATTGATTTCTATCAAAAATCGTATCTAGACATTGTTGAACATTGCAAACAAATTGGCGCATCTCATATTACCGTTAAAATTGTTAAAATTATTTGAGTTTACTCTACATTATGCGGAAATTTCCAATTTTGATAATATCTCTGCACTCTTCAAGGTACAATATAATTTATATTTTCAAAGTTATGTGAATTTTTAAAATAAACAACCTTTATTTAAAATAATATTTCATAAAGTTAAATAGAGCTTTGGGAAATAGGGAGTTGAATATCCACAGAACAAATAATATTTCTCTGACAGTGTATAATATTAATGTATGCTCTTTGGATAAATGCAATGTTTATTTTATCCTATGATGTTACTGTAACAATGTATATTACCTCCTTTCACATTTCACGAGTTATAAGAACAAATTAGAGAGAAAAAAAAGGAACTAGAAATTCTTTGAGGTGCAACGTACCATTTATTCGAAACAACAATAGAAACATTTTTTGAACACATTATTTTATTTATTTAATGAACGATAAATTCGAATCATGGCGTTTTGAACTTGGTTTGATTTGGATCTCGGTGGATTCGAAATTAATTTCTGTGTGTTGTCATTAATTTTGAATCTAATATAATTGCGTACCCATCCGCTAGTCTCGCCACTTGTGTTTTTCTTAATACAAAGAACTAGAAACGAGAGTAGTATCCATCAGGACAAAATACAATCAATTTCAGGTACGTGTGAATTCATTTAAAACTATTATCGATCCTTCCTGGTGACGATTATACTATCATTCATGTTATATTTGAATAACGTTATCAACTCTCCTATGTTAGAGTTACCTACTTTTTACTATTATTATTATTATTATTATTATATGAATTCCAGATGCAGAGGATGTAAACATCCTATATCAGCCAGTTCCTGCGTCAAACTGGAACAGACCTGCACTATTATTATTATTATTATTATTATTAATTCCAGATGCAGAGGATGTAAACATCCTATATCAGCCAGTTCCTGCGTCAAACTGGAACAGACCTGCACTATTATTATTATTATTATTATTATTATTATTATTATTATAAGAATTTATGTGATATTTACACTCACATGAATAAAAATGTGCAAAATAATAATAGTTAATAGAAATTAAAATGCTACTCGTACTGCTTAAAATGAAGGTGATGCCTCTTAAGGGTGTTAAAATGGACTTACAAACTACGAGGGGTGTTAAAATGGACGTAAAGACTACGAGGGGTGTTAAAATGGACGTAAAGACTACGAGGGGTGTACAAATGAACGCGATGCCTGTGAGGTACGCAAGTAAGAACGGTTTGTCGTAAGACCAGAGCGAGTCGGCGGCCCTATCCACTGAGCTACTGTGATGACAGCGCCGCTATCGGACCGGGAAGTCGGTAGCTAATGGAATGTTTGCGTTTCAAGGGAAACCTGAGTTCGACTCTTGGGGAAGTGGCCAGTGACTAATACACATCGTAACTTCCGTCTCTTGAATCGTGAGTGAGACGTTATCTGGGGGGGGGGGGGTAACAATATACTGGACAACGGGTGGTGTGGAGGGGAACACCATCACACCCACGACCGGCCCCCTGGTGTAGTGGTCAGAAGCGTCCCTTGTCATGGGCACCCGTGAGTGGATCTTAAGGGGTCTTCAGCCCCATTTATCACTCTGTTTTATATATATATTTGTTAACAACTTCCAACCATCAATATCCGAGCTAACAGATAAAAATGATAACACGTAGCTTTCCTCCCATTCCATCTTCATCAGCTTTCTTTTTAATTTTTTCTGTAAAATAAACTTTGAAAAACTATAAGGTTTATTTTCAATGGGCTCAGCTACAACTACATTTTATTTTTTGTTGAGTTTTCAGAAACTTTTGTTGTTGTTGTTGTTGTTGTTGCGAAAACAGGCTCTTGAAACTCATAATTATGTTCAGATTCTCTAAAATTCCCTCCCACAAGAATAAATTCCTGAAACTTTCTTTCGAGGAGGAGGGGGGGCACACCCCCATCAAATAGTACTCCAATCCACCCACCATTTGAAAAACCCCCATTGGTGCTCCTACCCCTAGTTACTGATCTAGAGCTCACTGGTTCGATTCCCGGCTGGTACTATGGGTATTTTCCCCGAAAGGGGAATTATCCCAGAGGTCATCGGGTTTGGTTAATTGGGCTTAAGTTAGGTTTAAGAAAACTTCACACCTTCACAATCACTGTCTTCACACCTTCACAATCACTGTCTTCACACCTTCACAATCACTGTCTTCACACCTTCACAATCACTGTCTTCACACCTTCACAATCACTGTCTTCACACCTTCACAATCACTGTCTTCACACCTTCACAATCACTGTCATCACACCTTCACAATCACTGTCTACACCTTCACAATCACTGTCTTCACACCTTCACAATCACTGTCTTCACACCTTCACAATCACTGTCTTCACACCTTCACAATCACTGTCTTCACACCTTCACAATCACTGTCTCACACCTTCACAATCACTGTCTTCACAACCTTCAATCACTGTCTTCACACCTTCACAATCACTGTCTCACACCTTCACAATCACTGTCTTCACACCTTCACAATCACTGTCTTCACACCTTCACAATCACTATGTCTTCACACCTTCACAATCACTGTCTTCACACCTTCACAATCACTGTCTTCACACCTTCACAATCACTGTCTTCACACCTTCACAATCACTGTCTTCACACCTTCACAATCACTGTCTTCACACCTTCACAATCACTTCGCTTCACACCTTCACAATCACTGTCTTCACACCTTCACAATCACTGTCTTCACACCTTCACAATCACTGTCTTCACACCTTCACAATCACTGTCTTCACACCTTCACAATCACTGTCTTCACACCTTCACAATCACTGTCTTCACACCTTCACAATCACTGTCTTCACACCTTCACAATCACTGTCTTCACACCTTCACAATCACTGTCTTCACACCTTCACAATCACTGTCTTCACACCTTCACAATCACTGTCTTCACACCTTCACAATCACTGTCTTCACACCTTCACAATCACTGTCTTCACACCTTCACAATCACTGTCTTCACACCTTCAATCAATCACAATCCTGTCTTCACACCTTCACAATCACTGTCTTCACACCTTCACAATCACTGTCTTCACACCTTCACAATCACTGTCTTCACACCTTCACAATCACTGTCTTCACACCTTCACAATCACTGTCATTCACACCTTCACAATCACTGTCATTCACAACCTTCACAATCACTGTCTTCACACCTTCACAATCACTGTCTTCACACCTTCACAATCACTGTCTTCACACCTTCACAATCACTGTCACTTCACACCTTCACATCACTGTCTTCACATCTTCACACTTCACAATCACTGTCTTCACACCTTCACAATCACTGTCTTCACACCTTCACAATCACTGTCTTCACACACTTCACAATCACAATCACTGTCTTCACACCTTCACAATCACTGTCTTCACACCTTCACAATCACTGTCTTCACACCTTCACAATCACTGTCTTCACACCTTCACAATCACTGTCTTCACACCTTCACAATCACAATCACTGTCTTCACACCTTCACAATCACAATCACTGTCTTCACACCTTCACAATCACTGTCTTCACACCTTCACAATCACTGTCTTCACACCTTCACAATCACTGTCTTCACACCTTCACAATCACTATCTTCACACCTTCACAATCACTGTCTTCACACCTTCACAATCACTGTCTTCACACCTTCACAATCACTGTCTTCACACCTTCACAATCACTGTCTTCACACCTTCACAATCACTGTCTTCACACCTTCACAATCACTGTCTTCACACCTTCACAATCACTGTCTTCACACTTTCACAATCACTGTCATCACACCTTCACAATCACTGTCTTCACACCTTCACAATCACTGTCATCACATCATTGCGGGTACGAGATGTAGATGACCTCCATAGGTGTACCCTGGACAACACTCTGCTCCCATTGAGCGGATAAAAATCTACATACACGAGGACCGAACTAGGTACTGTGTCTCAGAAACCTTTCAAACTTGTGGCTAACAGGATCAGAATGTTGGCTACTGGACCTTAGTTCCTTTTCTATGAGAGAATATCGGAGAATATCACCGGACAGACACTCCTCTCTACCTCTCTCTATATCTATCTATCTATCTCTTTTTAAAAATAATTTTACCTATATTCACCTGATTCGATGGCAGCAAGTTTTACCGCGCTACTCTCGTGTTGGATTAGGCTGCCGATGACAGGAAGATCGGGGCTCGAATCTCGGTCGGATGTACTGAGATTATTCTCCCCCTTTCTCCCAAATGATTTTCCACGCTTCCTCCACGCAAATGGGGGTACATTTGCTATAAATTCCACCTTAATCCTCCCTCACTCATTAGCTTATTTAGAACGTACATATATTTACGTATAACCTGAACAGGTAGTAAGGCGGGGCGCTAAAATAAAATATATTTCTTTATATATTAATATTAATTTAATTATTGTTTACTTAACTAGATGTCTCTTGTATTAATTCATTATTATTTAATATAACTATACAATTTTTCTGTCTACCGCCTATTTAAACTCTATTTGTGTTTGTTAGGTTGGTACATTTGCGTACTGGCGGCCGGGGTTCAATCCTTGGTCCCGGCACAGATTTATCTGATTACCAAACCCTTCCTACACCTCTGACAAGACATCTTGTGAACGTGGGGAATGCCAGGCCTCCACCGTGGTTCGGATTCCACGTTAAACTGTAGGTCCTCCATTTCATCTTACATTGACCCTACCATTACACATTAGCGTAAGTGCGTATAACCCGAACGGGTAGTAAGACGCGGTGCTAATAATAATACATTTGCGTTATTGTGTTTTTACGCGGGTTTTTATCTACAATTCTTTGAATGAGCTCGTGTTACCGCCTCCCTAAGCCCATTTTAATAACCCATTTTTGTCTGACTGAACTCCATCTTTGCTCGTGAAGTGCAAAACAACAATACGTGTGAAGATATTCCAACAATGCGTCGCAACACCCAGACAGGCTTACTGGGGAAACACCGGGTAGAGTCGCAACACACGTCTGTTTTACTAACGACGTTGCCTACTTCCGGGAGATTTTGAAGCTATTTTACAAAGCGGGTTTCATTTTAACTTGACGCACTTAAGCGCTATCACAAACAGACACTAATGTACGAGATAGTAAGGGAAGGAAGAAAATGATCAGTTCACCCTGCGAGGCCTCTTGTTTATCTACAGATATCACTTTACCTCTTCCTCTGACGAGTTCACACACTCACTCTACTATTTGCGCCTCTTTAAAACATTGACTTGCTTTTTAAATTTTCCTTTTTCTTGTTTCCTATTATAGGTAGACACTTGCTACCACTGACATTTTTAATCTACATTCCGGCAGGAAGATTCCTACAAGCCATTTTTGTAAGTAAGCCAAATAATCTAAGTTGTAGATGATTTATAAAAAAAATCGTTTACAATAAAACTATTTCAAGATAAAAATAATAATTTTTGAGCCTGTAGGACTATTTTTAGAATTATTTAAGAATTTATAGGTTTAGTTTCAACGCTATATCTTTAAGACTCGCTGAATTAAACGTAAATTCATGAACATGGGAAATCTTATCTTGACCTGCCATTTTGTCACAGGTAGACAACATCTTTAAAGAATCATTTATTGTCAATATTTTTCTATCCTTCTCCTTTTAGCCCTGAACAATGGTTTTTATAATGTTAGTTATTATACTCTTTACCAGATATTGCCATTTTTGGCATTTGTATTAAGTGTTGCAGTACAAAGATTAGTTAGTTTGTAAGTTATGTCCTGATATATTCCTGTGTTTAGAAAGTTTATGTGAAATTATAGTAGTAAATTAACCAAAATGACATCAAAAACCCCAGATAGCTCGTGGTTAATCCTATAACTCAATATAGTACTGGAAATTAATCGTCTATCAATATTCTGGTTGTAGTGGAGTGTTGTATCTTGCACTTGACGTCTCCACCAGGATTCAAACCATAACCACTCAACTCTGCGGTGAGTGAATGTGACATGATAGCAGTTAGTATTGCTGAAATGTTTTTCGGTCTCCATCTTGCAAAGGAGACATTTCTCAACCCTTGTCCTTCCAAATCAGTTGTGGTCCGATCAGTCGCGGCAATGAATCCGTCAACCACTTTTGGTCTACCTCCTCTACGGTAAGAATGGGGGAAACTACTGACCCGCTCAACAAGGTCACATGGACCTACACTAGCCGAGTTTCATCACCACTGGTTAGTATTTGGGACTGCAGGAGGGAAACTTAATACAGCGATTAATAAAATATCTTCTTTAACCGTTAAAATATACTAACATTGTTTTTTTATGATTTTAATAAATGGTTTTATTTTCACGCAGAGTAAATACATAACAATAGCTTTGAGAGTTAACATAACCTTAAAACACTCAAACGTTTCACAATAGACGTACCTTGGACCTAGCTAGTCTATAAAAAATAAGCAGTAGACGTACCTTGGACCTAGCTAGCCTATAAATAAAATAATCAGTAGACGTACCTTGGATCTAGCTAGCCTATAAAGAAAATAAGCAGTAGACGTGCCTTGGACCTAGCTAACCTATAAAGAAAATAAGCAGTAAACGTACCTTGTACCTAGATAGCCACTAGAAAGAATAAACAGTAGACGCACCTTGAACTATGATAGCCATTACATCCATCAGAAATAGACTATCTAGGACCAGTATAACCACTAAAGACTCTATGAAGTAGACGTACCTTGGACCAGACACTAAAACAGAAAGCAGTGGACGTACCTTGGATCAGAAAAACGAGAGGCCACTCACTGAAAATATTTTGTTTTGAAATGGATGCAGAAGAAGTTTCAATATTTGAAACTAAACTGATTAGTCACGTGAGTCCATCGGCCATTAAATATCAAATAGTTTATTTACTGTTCTCCCAATATGTGTGGATCTTTGGTAATGTTGTGGATACATGACCTTGGCAGCTGCTAGAGGACAGGAGGTGTGGAGACACGCCAGGGAAAGCTGCTGCGGTCACAGGTTCGATTCTTGTTCACGGTCTTTTGCCCCCAGCCGTTTGTTAAGAGTGTGTCTCAGAAGGATTAGGAAACACTCCTTACTCGCATCCTTGGGGGGAAACTGCTGCGAGGAAAACATGGGTTTCGTTTTCACGCTTGGAAGATTAGAAAACAAGCAAAAAACAAAACAAGTGGCATTTAATCGCGTGCTCCATTTTGTATACAGCCTGCCCGAGATATCCACATATATCCACTAATACGGAGGGAGGGGTGTTACTATCCACATACATCCTCTAATATGGAGGGAGAGGGTGTTACTATCCACATACATCCTCTATTATGGAGGGAGGGGTGTTACTATCCACATACATCCTCTAATATGGAGGGAGAGGGTGTTACTATCCACATACATCCTCTAATATGGAGGGAGAGGGTGTTACTATCCACATACATCCTCTAATATGGAGGGAGAGGGTGTTACTATCCACATACATCCTCTATTATGGAGGGAGAGGGTGTTACTATCCACATACATCCTCTAATATGGAGGGAAGAGGGTGTTACTATCCACATATATCCACTAATATAGAGGGAGGGGGTGTTACTATCCACATACATCCTCTAATATGGAGGGAAGAGGGTGTTACTATCCACATATATCCACTAATATGGAGGGAGGGGTGTTACTATCCACATACATCCTCTATTATGGAGGGAGGGTGTTACTATCCACATACATCCTCTATTATGGAGGGAGGGGTGTTACTATCCACATATATCCACTAATATAGAGGGAGGGGGTGTTTACTATCCACATACATCCTCTAATATGGAGGGAAGAGGGTGTTACTATCCACATATATCCACTAATATAGAGGGAGGGGGTGTTACTATCCACATACATCCACTAATATGGAGGGAGGGGTGTTACTATCCACATACATCCTCTATTATGGAGGGAGGGGTGTTACTATCCACATACATCCTCTATTATGGAGGGAGGGGTGTTACTATCCACATATATCCTCTAATATGGAGGGAGGGGGTGTTACTATCCACATACATCCACTAATATGGAGGGAGGGGTGTTACTATCCACATACATCCTCTATTATGGAGGGAGGGGTGTTACTATCCACATATATCCTCTAATATGGAGGGAAGAGGGTGTTACTATCCACATATATCCACTAATATGGAGGAAAGAGGGTTGTTACTATCCACATACATCCACTAATATGGAGGGAGGGGTGTTACTATCCACATATATCCTCTAATATGGAGGGAAGAGGGTGTTACTATCCACATATATCCACTAATATGGAGGGAAGAGGGTGTTACTATCCACATATATCCACTAATATAGAGGAAAGAGGGTGTAATTATCCGCAGATATCCACTAATAGAAAAGGCTGCTAGAATACAATGGCAAGGGGTAGAGGGTGGTAACAGTAAAAGCCAAAGTGGTTTCTATTCATCCTATCCCGGCAAATGTTTAAAAAGAAAGATTATCAAACGTTATCATACACATTGAGACACTTTATTTGTATTTTTCTTTATTTGGCTCTTGAAATATGAAGTTATTTCAAAACATTGAGTAACGTTGGAGATTTAACTTTTTTTTTTACAATTTGTAGGAGTTAGAAGTGGTGTAAATAGTAAGTTGAACAATATATTGACGAATCTAATAAGCTTATACACATTTTCTATTGCGGCATGAGTAAGTCTTAACTTAATTACTGTATGAAATTCAAGTAAAGTAAACGTAACAAAATCCATCAAGAAAATGTAATTAAAACCATTATTTAAAATAAACCAAAATTATTCTTTTCTAAATGTGGTTGATAGAAATTGATTAAAGGACAGTCAGAAACTGAAATACACGTAGCTCACGCATGACGTCATTACCAGCTCCTCAACTAATTGACGTGCTCATCTAGTCCTAGAAGAGAGAATGCCCCATGTTATCCATCTGTAAGCTATGATGAGGGCTGTGTTTTAATTAGACATAGTGTACATTACATAAAGAGGCAAAACACGAGACAATTAGAGGGGGGGGGAGATATTTTCAACAACGAAATATATACAGGTTGTAACGTAGCATGTGGGACCCAATTCAGCGGTGGACATGATAACAGTTCATCTAAACATGTGCCCCATTTGACTCCGAGTTACAGTAATGTTTGTAATCCAGTTAATATGGAGCTGCTTAACATTATAACAGGTCCCAGTCAGTTTATCTGGCTACGAGCCTAGAGGTATCGCGTTCGATTCCAGGCTTGTACCATCGGTATTTTTCCCGAAACGGGAATTACCCTAACGGTCATCAGGATTAGGTTAGGTTAGGTTAGGTTAGTTAGACGTTGGTTCCACACCCTCATACTATCACCATCACCATCACCTCGTCTCATCGGGACATGAAAAAAGCCTCCACGGAAAGGATGTAAGATCAGTACATTCGTCCTCCGGGCAACGATACTTTAGTACTGACTCAACTACTGGGCTACGAGTGATGTGACCCAGATGAGCAATATTAATACAGGGTGACCCAAAAGTCACTCGATACAAAGAAAAAACTTATATTTTGTGCCATCAATTCGAAATATGTTGATTTATTCAGCGCGCGTGATTCTGGAAAACTACGCACAAAGATTGTTGGCATTCAATGTACGAGTTGGCTTAAAATAATGTTCCAAAATGAATACTCACTCTGCTCGTGAAAAACTCATCTCACTCTTTCAAATGCTCTAACTCAACTGGATAGACCTAGTGTATGTCTCAAGGTCACGTGGCCTGCACAACACCCGGCCAACATTAATGTTGCCATATATACAACAACATGTTCATTTTCCATGTTCTTCTGCGAGAAATATCCTTGGAAAAAGAGGGTTGCGTGACTTTTGGACCACTCTGTATTATCACTATAGGAAGTGCTTAAAATGATCATCTTCGTCCTGAATGTGTGTCTGCAGTCGTTTCTATAATATAGCAGGTGTCTGTCGGATTCGTTGGCCAGTGTTTTTGCAGTTCTAAGGAAAAACTTTTTTGGCCCAAAAAAAATATTGGTCCAAAACAAAGATAGTTTAATTTTCTTCACACAGTGATATCAACCGTTCCTGAATATCTGTCAAGAGCATAGCGGCATTAGATGATAACTTTTACACTAAGTTAATAAAATGTATCATTAAATTCCAGGAAACCCTTGACAGATATTCAACAACTGTTGATATCACCAGGTGAAGGAAATTAAACTCTATGTTTGTACTGGAGAAATATTTGATTTATTTTGTCCAAAGAGAGTTTTGCTATAAAAATGGCGAAAACGGCGTTTTTTCTCTGTTGTCCGCGTCCCTCCCCTCACGGAATGAGCAGGTCTTACACGACCTATCCGGCAAAACAGGTCGAGAGATACAGGTATGTTAACCAATAACTTAGATCAGTGTTTCTCAAATTGTGGTACGCACACCCTTAGGACCACGAGAATTATTTCAGGGGGTACGCAATACACATCAGAGTTTAAATGACCATTAATAATAGCGAGCCTGCCAAACAAATTAGCGAATATTTTGACAATATGTTATGAACTTAACCAGCCTTTCTTTCCTCCTGTCGCGACTTTTTTACTTATCACAAAAATTTAATATACAATTTTGAGTGACCGCTTATGTATCGGTGACCTGGCGGTCTATGGGTAAGGTGTCGGACTTATCTGCTGGGAATTCGGGGTTCAGTCCTCGGTCCCGGCACAGATTTATCCGATTCCAAACCCTTCCTTCACCTCTGACAAACTGTAAATCACAACTTGTGAATGTGGAGAATGCCAGGCCTCCACCGTGGTTCGGATTCCACGTTAAACTGTAGGTCCTCCATTTCATCTCACAATCACCCTACCATTACACATTAGCGTAAGTGCGTATAACCCGAACGGGTAGTAAGACGCGGTGCTAATAATAATAAATTTATGAATCCACAATGTAGTTTTATTAAATTTTGTAAATACCGTTATTGATACTGACTGCAAGATAGCAGGTAATTTTTAATTATTTGTTTTTATTGTGAAGAGCTAAAAGGGGTACCTTAGATAGGCATTGGCCCCAAAAGGGGTACGTGACTGGTGAGAGTTTGAGGAACACAGGTTCAGTGGAATCATTTATCTGTGACTCGGAAGCAAGGTCAAACGGGGCACATAAACTTGTCTCACTGTTTTTGTGGCTCCTGTCCACCAGTGAAGTGGGTCTGCCATGTTAGGTACACCCTGTATATCTCCATAGAACACCCTGTATATCTCCATAGAACACCCTGTATATCTCCATAGAACATCCTGTATATCTCATAGAACATCCTGTATATCTCCATAGAACACCCTGTATATCTCCATAGAACACCCTGTATATCTCCATAGAACACCCTGTATATCTCCATAGAACACCCTGTATATCTCCATAGAACACCCTGTATACTATACCCCTATCCATAGAACACCCTGTATATCTCCATAGAACACCCTGTATATCTCCATAAACAACCTGGTGATCGCGGTGGTTATTTTTTATCGGTTAAAGCAATACTCACATTAAGAAAAATGGTGAGCTAGTAAAAACAAGAGGTTGAGTTGAAGGAAATTTGGTCAACACAAACCAGGAATAATGTTAATGCGGAAAAAGAACTTTTTTGTTGCTGGAGCCGGACAAGTTTTAACAAAAGTGTTATTCAACGTATTAGTCGAAAGGGTTAGGGTGAGGAGGGTGATTTAATGGAATGCCTTTGAATTAATGTGGAAAAGGGAACGGAAAAATACCAGCGCTGTTTTGTTTGAGGTATTAAACGTGGACTTTCTGAACCGACTGACGGTATCAGCACACGACTTATAAACTAACTTAAATCTACAAAGGACACAACATCCAGCCTCCCGGCCGTTAATTTATCACTGTGAAAGGGAGAAACCCACATTTAACCAATAACAATTTTACGTTCATGCCAGGAATCGAACACCGGAGGCCTTAGCCCAGTAGGTGGACACGCTAACGACCGAGATAAGGTGACGGATAAAACAAGTGTTAAATATCATGCGGAAAGCACCGGTGAGCACGCGGACTAGATGTCAGGCTCGTTTAGTGTGCTTTGCCGATGAGGTCATAATTCCGGGTACCATTTTGATTTACTAAATGTCTTTCCAACTCTCCTTCCGCACAAATGTGGTTACATTTACTCCACAATTTACCTTCCTTACTCCTACCCAGAGATGAGAAATGGAACATTTTACGTTTAGGAAAATTTTTAAAAAATCCGGGAAATGTTCTTATTTGTGTTTCCACCTCAGTTAATTTCCCCCGAGGACGTCAACACCAGAAACATTATCAAATGAGTTAAAATAAAGTAATAACAGATTACTCTCACACTCACGTATAGACTACAGCGCTTGGTGGTTGAATGTGGCACTAACGTTGTCTGTCAGGGATATATAGCCTGCTTTTGAGTGATATTGAGCCTGTGTATCAGTGGTATATAGCCTGTATATCAAGGAGGGATATTGAGCCTGTATATCAGTGATATTGAGCCTGTATATAAGTGGTATATAGCCTGTGTATCAGTGATATTGAGCCTGTGTATCAGTGATATTGAGCCTGTGTATCAGTGATATATAGCCTGTGTATCAGTGATATATAGCCTGTATATCAGTGATATTGATCTTGTATATCAGTGATATTGAGCCTGTGTATCAGTGATATTGAGCCTGTATATCAGTGATATTGAGCCTGTATATCAGTGATATTGAGCCTGTGTATCAGTGATATTGAGCCTGTATATCAGTGATATTGAGCCTGTATATCAGTGATATTGAGCCTGTGTATCAGTGATATTGAGCCTGTATATCAGTGATATTGAGCCTGTGTATCAGTGATATTGAGCCTGTATATCAGTGATATTGAGCCTGTATATCAGAAGCTGCTCCTGCCGATGATTCATCCGACCAATGACGGGATGACCATTACCAAGACACGAGACATCACTTCCTAGAACCGGGTCCACGGTTCCTGGGACTGCCTCTGAGTCAACATACACTTGTCTCAAGACTAAACTCTTCCATGGCGGCCGGGCTCCTAACTCGTGACCCGGCCACCAGGGGCGCGCGGCGTCTGACGGTCTTACGAGAGGAGTGAAGAGGGGAAAAGGGAGCAACGCATGCTCTCGTAACAAACAACTTTCACAAAATAGTTATAAATGTATATAGTGGTTTTTTATTTTCTATCAATTTTGATAATTTCGTATTTGTGGTCGCGTGGTCCAGCGCGTCACTCTCGTATTGGTTTGGAGAGTTGGTGACTGGGAGATCGGGGTTTGAATCCCGATTGGCCGAAAATAGGTTTTTTCTATACTAATGTTGGGAATATAATTTTCTTCACACGGTGATATAAACAGTTGTTGAATCTCTCTCATGAGCATAGCGGCATTAGATGAGAAACTTTTTAAATGGAGGGAAAAAAACTGTCCTTAGATTCCAGAACCCTCTTGATAGTCAAGAAACTTTGCACTGGAGCAATATTTGATTTATTTTGGCCCTCAAAAAAATGTTTGGTCATAAAAACCACAAAAACACTGGCTTTAACCTTCTGTCCCACCCTAACGTTCACACTTTATATAGGATACTGCCATCTTTGCCTCCTTGGATATCACTTCATTCTTTGCGATAGTCCGTCCACATACATCCAACTACTCTCAGAGATATATTCACCCTTCAATCGAGTTCACCAGCCATCCCTCCATTTTTACAGAACATCGTGCACAAATACACAGAATCGTTCGCTTGTTCTAACAGTTTTCCATTTATACTAAGCTGGCAATCATTTCTTGATCTGTTATTATCAACAAATATATTATTATTATCATTATTATTATCGGAGACGTTTAAACATAAACAATCGATTTGATTTATACAGAAAACTTTGAACACAATTTAATGGTATTAGCAAATTTTGGCGTACGACGCTGGGAGAGCAAAGCTGTTCAAGCATTCGTGTACAACAGGTTGCATAGGAGTTAGGTGCACGGAACTGCACGTGTAATGTTGGCAAGCACGTTCTGAGATGTAGGACCGTTAATAACGAACCTCAGAACATATTCTCATTTCTAGATGGACTGGAGTGTTGTTTACTATTAATTGTGGTATATTCTGCTGCCTTACTCCAAGATGTCGACGTGTGTAATGACGCGCGCCTAGCTCCTATGCAACCTGTTGTACACGCATGCTTAAACAGCTTTACTCTCCCGGCGCTGTATATCTAAACTTTGCTAATATCATTAAATTGTTTTCAAAGTATTCAGGATGTAAATGTATAGGGATTTTGGGTGACTTGGCGGTCTAGGGGTAAGGTGTCGGACTTCTGTACTAAGGGTCCGGGGTTCAATCCTTGGTCCCGGCACAGATTTATCTGATTACCAAACCCTTCCTATATATGCAGTTGTATATTTTGTGCAACTAAGAACATTTCAAAACCAATCTTAGGAATGCTGGGTCACAAATTATTATATAATTTATAATATAACTAGACACTGTCATAAAACAATAATTTTACTCGTTATCTGTGGTTGTGAAACGTCATCTCTTACCTTACATGAGCAAACAAATTTAGGGTTTTTCGAAAACAAGGTGATTAGGAAGATATTTGGTACAAAATAGAGATTAGGATACTGAGGTGTGGAGGAGGTTAGATAATGATGAGTTATATAGCCTGTACTAATCACAAGACAGTGTTAGGATAATCAAGTCTCGTAAATTACGATGGGCAGGACATGCAGCGCGAATGGAGATTCTAGAACATTGTTCAGGTACTTACTGGTAAACCCATTGGGAAGATCTAGACGCAGATGAGAAGGTAACATTGGAATGTACGTGAGAGAGATAAGATGTAATGAGGTGGACTGGTTAGAACTAGCTCAAGGTAGGGATAGGTGTAATGAGGTGGACTGGTTAGAACTAGCTCAAGATAAAGATAGGGTGTAATGAGGTGGACTGGTTAGAACTAGCTCAAGATAGAGATAGGGTGTAATGAGGTGGACTGGTTAGAACTAGCTCAAGATAGAGATAGGGTGTAATGAGGTGTACTGGTTAGAACTAGCTCAAGATAGGATAGGGTGTAATGAGGTGGACTGGTTAGAACTAGCTCAAGATAGGGATAGGGTGTAATGAGGTGGACTGGATATAACTAGTTCAAGATAGAGATAGGATGTAATGAGTGGACTGGATAGAACTAGCTCAAAATAGGGATAGGGTGTAATGAGGTGGACTGGTTAGAACTAGTTCAAGATAGGGATAGGGTGTAATGAGGTGGACTGGTTAGAACTAGCTCAAGATAGGGATAGGGTGTAATGAGGTGGACTGGTTAGAACTAGCTCAAGATAGGGATAGGGTGTAATGAGGTGGACTGGTTAGAACTAGCTCAAGATAGGGATAGGATGTAATGAGGTGGACTGGTTAGAACTAGCTCAAGATAGAGATAGGGTGTAATGAGGTGAACTGGATAGAACTAGCTCAAGATAGGGATAGGGTGTAATGAGGTGGACTGGTTAGAACTAGCTCAAGATAGGGATAGGGTGTAATGAGGTGGACTGGTTAGAACTAGCTCAAGATAGGGATAGGTGGCGTACTTTTTTAAGTGCGGCGATGAACCTAATGCTGTAGAGCAAGGAAGTATCCGACCAACAGGTGTAATTTTTGCCTTTTATAAACCATTGGATCAACCTTCCCAGGATCAATTCAATGCGCTCCATTTTCTCGCCTGGATCGATATGAATTGATCATCCTTAGATAATTCTTTCCTAGACAAACCTTAAGTTAAGCGAACTCTATGTACAATACATTATTTTGATATATTTCCAAAGTTGTTAATCTTGTCTTTGTAAAAACCCGAGCACTTTAATCAACTCCAAGGTCGTGAGATATTTCTTTCGGGAAACAGATGACCTTGAACAACAAAGTTACTCCCTGATTTCTGATCATGGGCGTGTGTACAGGTGTGCTGGGTGTGCCCAGGAACACCCAAATGTATAAAAAAATATATCTTTACGTCTTGATTTAATCACATATGTTTTTCAAATTTAAAACCCACAGATTGTAAGTATGACGCATCGAACGCCGAATTGAGTAATAAAGATTGTTCAGAGCTCTTACTGAGCTTGTAAAGAACAAACCACAGACGCGCTTCGGTCGCCACATGGTCTAGAGCGCTACTCTCACGATAGACTAGACTGCTCAAGGCGGGAGGATCTGGGTTTGATGCAGGTTTGTTTCTAATGAGGAGGGGGGGGGGGGGGGGTTCCCAAAATGGTTTTCCACTATCATTCCAAGTGAATGTGAGTACACGTCCTCTTGATTAAACCTTCCTAACCCCTAAATCATTAGTATAATTAGTATATAAGCGTATGGCCCGAACGGGTAGTATGACGTGGTGCTAAAAAGAACTACAGTCTGATTTTTATAGGAAGGTCGTTATTTGAAAATTGGAAATTCAGGTAGCTATAATGGCGGAGAGAAAATATAACAATTGTACTTGTCAGAGATGAAGGAAGGGTTTGGCAATCAGATAAATCTGTGCAGGAACCGAGGATTGAACCCCAGACCCCCAGCAGAGAGGTCCGACACCTTACCCCTAGATCACCAGGTCACCTAGTCAGCTAGTTAAGATGATGGGATTGAGAGATTGAAGTCAATAGCACCTGCAGGTGAGCGTCGTCTCATTATCTAGGACATTAAGATAAAGAAAGAAACCTTAATCTGGTTTGGTCACTTTCGGTTAGCTCGTTGTGTCTCATTGAAGTATCAACATATCTGGTCTACAGCAGACCCTATGTTAGTGCCACATCCAACCACCGAGCGCTGTAGTCTATACGTGACTGACTGTGATAGTAATCTCTGTTATTACTCTATTGTAACTCATTTGATAATGTTTCTGGTGTTAACGTCCTCGGGGGAAATTTAACCGAGGGGGGAACTTTGAAACTTGGGATATTTGGAGTGCATTATTTATTAGAACTAATTCAAATGGCTGGAATTAAAAAAAAAATTGAAAATGTTTCGTCCTACTTCTCTAATCAAATAAGAACCGGCCACAGGTATAGTGGTCGGAGCTCCTGGCTGCCGACCTAGAGCTCCTTGGTTCGATTACCGGCTGGTACCAGAGGATTTTTATCGGAAAGGGAATAATTCCCATGGTCACCAGGGTTTGGTTGGTTAGTTTTAAGTTGGGTTAAGACTTTAACCCCGTCGTATTCACTATATCATCATCACCTCATCTCATCCGGACATGAACAGAGGCTCCACGGAAAGGATGTACGATTAGTACATTCGGGAGTCCACTGGGCAACGGTACATTAGTACTGGATAGTCTTTCGGCAAAGTGAGCAACATAATGATGAAGCCCAGCCATGCCATTATTATTATTATTATTATTATTATTATATAACTCGCGGAAGCCCTCGTGGTTTCTGGAAGCAGACGTTCCATCTCGCCCTGACAATCTAGCGACCCCGGGACGTCCTGTGAAGTCAGCCATTTAGAAGAGGGCGCGTGCCTTGTATTCGATATCCGCAGCGGGACAATGGCCCCCTTTGTAAGGGTGGGAAAAACACTAGTTGTGTCACCGTTCACACAGAGGGCTCTTGCATCAAGACCGGCCGACTGTTAGATTCGGTTAATAGCGGGGAAATCACCAAACTAGGGCTGCTAGCGATGCACAACGGCGCTTGTGTGTTCCAACTTTCCTCGTGAACTAACACCAGGGTCGCATACTAAACTTGATTCACAAACACAGAGCAGAACCCGTGGTAACAATCCACACGATAGCACACTTGTATGTTTGAACCATAATGCTTTGCAACACAAACACTGATTAACGACATTTTCCAGTGGAGAAACACAAGAGCAAGGAGAATACAGTTGGAATTGATATATCTAAGAAATGTACGTGGAAAAACTCGTATGGACAGAATACGTAATGAATGGGTGCTGAAGGAGTTAGGTTTGAAAGGGAACACAACAGGTCAATGTGAAAAAAGTGTCTTACTTTGGTTTGGGCCTGTTGAGAGGATGAGTGTGGATCGAGTGACGAAGAAAATATATTAAGGTAGAGTGTGTGTGGATCAAAAGGAAATGGTAGGCCATTTAAGATGTGGTTAAATGTTGTAAATGAATGTGTGAAAAAGAGAAACATTAAGAGTTTTAATAATAAGAGATGTATGTCTCGTGTATGGATGTTGAAGTGAAGGGATATGCAAAGATAGGGAAGTGTGGAGAAAGTTTGAATTACAACAGGAACCCCCCCCCCCCCCACACTTTTCATTTAACAAGTTTTTTCAAATTATTTCACAACATTAGATGCAGCTGTCCGCTGGTATCTCACTTTGTAGGTACATGCGCACTAATTTGAGTCAGTTGGATTTGAAATTTGTTTTGGTCTTATAAGCTGATGTTGTCAGCAGAATTTAGGAAAGCTGAATTTATTTCAAGCAGTCGTGCCGAGCGAACAACGCCGCTGAGGTTGACATCTTGTGATTGGTTCAGAGCTCGCCACATGAACATATTAATGGTCTATTCTTGAGTCCACACTCCACAGTCTCTTGGCAAGGTCAGGAATAAAGAAGCCTTTTTTCATGCAATGTGCAGTTGGGAAAAATCAAGAGATGACGTCAGATAAATATTATGCAGAAGAAACTTGAATAGTACTTTCTAGAAAGGTGTCGAGTTTTTTGTTTGTGTGGGTTTTATAGGATTGGAATTTTTTCATGACTTTTATATTTGAAATCACTCTTCACCAGAATATACATAAATTATATGCAACATTCTAAGCAAGCAGTCACTCCAGCTGCTGTGTATCAGCTGCATCTGGCTATTTGCATCATCTGTGATGTCACAAATTAAACAGCGTGGACTTTTAAAAGCCGCAACCCGCAAGACGCAAGTTATTAAAATTCTCCCCCCCTTCCCTATCCAACAAATAAAAACCTTCATGTTTTTAAAAAAAAATATTGATTTTATTTTTGTGTTACGAGGTTTAATTTAGATTTTTTTTTACTAAAGATGTTGGTGACATTGGCATGTTTTTTTAAATGTGGTTCCCTTAGTATTTCTTACAATCAAATGAGTTTGACACACTTGCTCTAGTTGATAGAATAGTAAAACATTTCCGAGGATGTGGTTATGGCTTCCGTCTTTGGATCCCAGGGCCTGTAAGGGGTAATAGGCATCCTCGCTGACCATTCACACACTATACACTTGCCTACATCCTCGCTGACCATTCACACACTATACACTTGCCTACATCCTCGCTGACCATTCACACACTATACACTTGCCTACATCCTCGCTGACCATTCACACACTATATACTTGCCTACATCCTCGCTGACCATTCACACACTATACACTTGCCTACATCCTCGCTGACCATTCACACACTATACACTTGCCTACATCTCGCTGCCATTCACACACTATACACTTGCTACATCCTTGCGACCATTCACACACTATACACTTGCCTACATCCTCGCTGACCATTCACACACTATACACTTGCCTACATCCTTGCTGACCATTCACACACTATACACTTGCCTACATCCTCGCTGACCATTCACACACTATACACTTGCCTACATCCTCGCTGACCATTCACACACTATACACTTGCCTACATCCTTACCCATGCAAATGACAAGGTTACATGTCAAGGCTATGACACAGGAGTAGGGAATTAAGATGCACTTGTGTTTGAATGCTATATGCCCCAAAGAGTTCAGAGAGAACGTTACAAGGCCCTCATTGAGTTCATGGAAAAAAAACCACTCAACCGCATGTGGGACTTGTTAACATGCCTTCAAAGAGGAATTAGCTAAGGTCCTCTGAGATGATATTTATCTCTGATAATCTACTCCTGGAAGGAAATGTGAGATATTCAAGGTCAAAGCTACAGTTACATAAAGGTTTAGTTAATTTGTTATCAATGGCGTTGCCTACTTGGGGAATTCAAAGCTATTTTGAGAAGAGGGTTGCATCTTAACTTGACCACTTAAGCACTATTGCACTAACACGCCATTGTATGAAATAGAAAGAGAGGGAAAATGAACAGTTCACCCTGAGAGGCTTCTTGTTTATCTACTGATAGCACTCTACCTCTTCCTCTGACGAGTTTACACACTCACTCTGCTATTAGCACAACAGAATTTACTTACATTTAAAAATAACCTTTTCCTTGTTTCCTATTATAGATAGATATTTGTTTCCACACTCTCTTTTAATCTACCTCCTGGCAGGAAGACTCTTACAGGACATTTTCAGGAATAAACTAAACAACCCAAATTGTAGCCGATTGAAATAAAAATATGTTTATAAAAAATAGTTATGTCAAGATAAGAGAAAACCTAGTTTAGTGACAATGGTAAGGCTATTTTTTAGAATTATTTGACAATCTACAGCATGTTAACAGATCATAAACCACTGTCTCAGTCTAGATATGTTATCGTAAACTATGTATCGTCCTATTAGTAGCAAACATGTGTTTCTGCATCTGTCAATTATAAATTTTGAGTACACATTCTTATGTATATTGGCCACCTTATGGCTATAAAATAAAAAATATATATACATACACACTAACGTTTAAAAGCGCTAACCCGATATAGGGGACATTTGATATAGAGAATGAATTGGGTCCAAGTTTGCTGTCCTGTATTATAATAATTAAAAAAGGGATAATGTCTTAGTTTAGAAATTAAAATTTCTAGTATTTTATAGTTTTTTTCTTTTAAGTAGATAAACAGTTTTTTGCTAGATATTTCACACGTAGATTTTAATAAAAGCCCGACTATTACTTTATATATACATGATAATTCCCGACACGTGGAATTTAGAACACAGATTAGATGTCAAACTCCACATACACGGCTCCTCGTCAGGAAGGAAAGTGAAGAGATGCGTACCCTGAAGGGGTATATCAAGCGACATTTCCTTCTTGAACCTCGGCGTCTTGGAAAAAAAAAAGGTGTGGTCATCCAGATGCGTTTCTGTCCACAAAACTGAGTTATCTTTTTAAACAGAGACGTAGGAGGATGTCGCCAAACCTTGCAACATAACAGCTTAACATAAATATATCTTACTACCCGCTCTCATTTAAAATATCGTAATTTTGAATAAAGATGTGAATAATAAATTATTGAGATGTATAATTCCATATCATTAAAACACACAATCAAATATATATATATATATATATATTATATACACACATCATCTAGATCCCATAGTATATTAATTTATCAAAATGTCATAAATTATTGAAATATTACAAGGTCAATTATATAAAATAATAAAAATAAAATAAGGTATTCAACTGAAGAAACTGATAAAATGCTAAAGTTGGAGCAGAAACTTGGACTTTCAGGAAGACGGAAAATAAATATTTGGAGAGCTTTGAAATGTGTTGGAGAAGACTTGAGAAGATCAGGTGGACAGACGAAGAGTGAGCAAGAAGAGATCCATTTCAGATGTGATTCTTCGGCGCAAAGTAAAGTGGATTGTACACATCCTTATGAGGAACTGTCTTCTGTACGATGTCATAGAAGTAAAAGTTGAGGGAAAGAGGAGCTTAGGAAGGAGGAGGATTTAAATATTGGATGACTTGAAAAGAAAGAAGAACAGTCTGGGAGCTAAAGGAGACAGAGGACAGGGTACATTGGAGGTCTAAGTTGACTGACAAAAGGAATGGACCTGTCGTGAGACAGAACACATAATAATAATAATATAATAATAATAATAACAAAGTATTCAAGCCAAATATGGTTTTAATTTATTATTAAACTCTTTGATAATGAACAAGGATATAATTTTTTAACAAACAGTTTTGCACAATTATAAAGTCCCCCGCCATCTATTGGCAAGTGTATTGAAAGCCTGCCAAGAGGAATGTTCGAACATGGCGGCTTGGTATGGTCAGTACAAGCGACAATATAAAGTATGGAAATATGGAGTTTGTAGAGAAACGTTTAGTTGAAAGATTTCTCTATGGTTATATTAAGTAAAATATATTGTTTAAGAGTAAAGCAAACGGCCATTAAAATCCACAATCACGCTTGAACCATAAGTTTCACAGACATGTAGTTTTATACAATGTCATTTGACAAGAGCAAAATTTGGATCAATGAAAGTCAAATAATTATTTCAAATTGTTTTTAAACACCATGGCTCTCAATTACACTGTGTTTTGTTTCTATTGACGAGTTGACGACAGTGAAACGTATGTTTGGAGCTGTATTATGATCTAGTTATTTATCGCCACGTCTTACCACCCATTCAGGTTATACACTTACATACTAATTACACTAATAGTTTTAAGGATTAGGGAAGTTACCCGCATTTGCACGGAGAGGGAGAGTGGATAACAATTTTCGAAAAACCACCCTGAGTACACCTGAGCAAGATTCCAACCTTGATCTCCTCATCATCGGCAGTCTAGTCCAACACGAGAGTAGCGCGTTAAGCCACGTATTATCTAGTTAGTTATATATTATCCGTGGAGCGAGAAGGGCTCTTGAATGATATGCACTATATATACCGCGAGACTAATCTATCCTTAATAAAGAGCATTCCAACCAAAACAAACAACTCTTAGCTTGACATTCATATTATGACCCGTTTTGGTGGTCATGTGGTTTGAGGCGTCACTCTCGCAGCACACTGGACTGACCGCTGACAGAGAGACCGAGGTTAGAATCTCTGGTGGTGTACTAGGTGGTTTTCCACTCTCCCTCCATGCGAATGTGAGTACACTACCTATAAATATAGCCTTCCTCATCCCTAAATCCATTACGACTAGGAGCTAAAAAAACCCTTTAATATTGTAGAAAAACTAAAATAACTTAAAATGTATATTGTTAGCTAAATTTAAAAAAACCTGCATATTCTTCTAGAAAGATCAATTTATATAAATGAAGGGTACATGGGAACCCCAAGGACAGAATTTATATCTTATACAGACACAAAATATAACTTTTTAATATAACTATATAACTATAATCTAAAGTGGAGTTGAAAGGTCTCATGATTGTCTAACAGATGGCAGCACTTACTCTGCGTTAGTTAAGATGGGACCTTCCTCCATTCTCCTACGTACTCTTAATACTTGGCAAAGATTCTTTCTTGTCCTGGCACACAGATTTGACCTCAATCTGCTAATTACACAATCAAGTAATTAAATCTTTTAGATGCTAAACAATGAACTATGAACATATTCACTTAGTCTAAAAAGAAAATGTTTTAATCCAACACTCATTATAGCCACCCTCCCAAACAACCTAGCATAAATAGGTTATAAATTTTAAATTGACATCAAAACTAAATATTTAGATTCCAACTAAAAGTAACTGAGGACAGAACAGCCAAAAGTAAGTGCTAGGGCCTGCACTTTGATAACATAAAATTTGTTTTGAAAAAATGACCTAAGAATATGAACAAAGCCACATAACGAATGAATACGACTAAATTAAAATCACAATTTATAAATGGAAACTAAAAAAACATACAAGTGTTCCAAAACCCTTGTACTCTGCTAAATAAACAATGATTTACAAATAACCTCCTATCAGTAAGATGTAATAGCTTAACACCCCTCCAATACAACCCTCTCAGCAGTCTAGTTGCAGTCTCACCAGGAGTGTAATGTTAATATCCCCTGCTATCAGCAAAATTAATAAGATTACCCCTCCCAACACAACCCTCTCCAGCTAGTTGCAGTCTCACCGGAAGTGTAATACTGCTTCAGAAGTAATCTACCCCTCCAACACAACCCTCTCCAGCCTAGTTGCAGTCTCACCAGGAATGTGTAATACCTGCTTCAGAAGTAATAGCTACCCCTCCCAACCCTCTCAGTGTTACAGTCTCACCAGGAATGTGTAATACCTGCTTCAGAAGTAATAGCTACCCCTCCCAACCAACCCTCTCCAGTCTAGTTACAGTCTCACCAGGAATGTGTAATACCTGCTTCAGAAGTAATAGCTACCCCTCCCAACACAACCCTCTCCAGCCTAGTTGCAGTCTCACCAGGAATGTGTAATACCTGCTTCAGAAGTAATAGCTACCTCCTCCCAACACAACCCTCTCCAGTCTAGTTGCAGTCTCACCAGGAATGTGTAATACCTGCTTCAGAAGTAATAGCTACCCCCTCCCAACACAACCCTCTCCAGCCTAGTTGCAGTCTCACCAGGAATGTGTAATACCTGCTTCAGAAGTAATAGCTACCTCCTCCCAACACAACCCTCTCCAGCCTAGTTGCAGTCTCACCAGGAATGTGTAATACCTGCTTCAGAAGTAATAGCTACCCCCTCCCAACACAACCCTCTCCAGTCTAGTTGCAGTCTCACCAGGAATGTGTAATACCTGCTTCAGAAGTAATAGCTACCCCTCCCAACACAACCCTCTCCAGTCTAGTTACAGTCTCACCAGGAATGTGTAATACCTGCTTCAGAAGTAATAGCTACCCCTCCCAACACAACCCTCTCCAGCCTAGTTCAGTCTCACAGGAATGTGTAATACCTGCTTCAGAAGTAATAGCTACCCCTCCCAACACAACCCTCTCCAGCTAGTTCAGTCTCACCAGGAATGTGTAATACCTGCTTCAGAAGTAATAGCTACCCCCTCCCAACACAACCCTCTCCAGCCTAGTTACAGTCTCACCAGGAATGTGTAATACCTGCTTCAGAAGTAATAGATACCCCCTCCCAACACAACCCTCTCCAGCCTAGTTACAGTCTCACCAGGAATGTGTAATACCTGCTTCAGAAGTAATAGCTACCTCCTCCCAACACAACCCTCTCCAGCCTAGTTACAGTCTCACCAGGAATGTGTAATACCTGCTTCAGAAGTAATAGCTACCCCCTCCCAACACAACCCTCTCCAGCCTAGTTACAGTCTCACAGGAATGTGTAATACCTGCTTCAGAAGTAATAGTACCCCTCCCAACACAACCCTCTCCAGCTAGTTACAGTCTCACCAGGAATGTGTATTATACCTGCTTCAGAAGTAATCAGCTACCCCCTCCCAACACAACCCTCTCCAGTCTAGTTGCAGTCTCACCAGGAATGTGTAATAACTGCTTCAGAAGTAATAGCTACCTCCTCCCAACACAACCCTCTCCAGCCTAGTTACAGTCTCATGAGGAATGTGTAATACCTGCTTCAGAAGTAATAGCTACCTCCTCCAACTAAATTCTCATTCCCACAACTGTGTGATGAAACATTTGTTTGAGTATTTATAGATTCATGAAATATTGATATTTAAAACATATACTCACTAAACATAAATGACTTAAAGGTGACTTAAAAATGAGTAAAATTGAATCCAACAAAGAAAACATGACATAATAATCCAAAATGACAAAAATATCACCAATAAAACCATATGTTCACAACCAGATCATTAACAGAATTTAAGTACACATGATAATTGTGTGAAATGCACCAAAAACAAGATAACATGTCATCAACGTTCAAGCCCTGATAAATGACACATTCAATGAAGTTTGACTAGGAAATAACCTATTACTTCCCATTGATGATTCCACACATGTGTGACAACTACAACGATACCAACATAAAACAAAGTTTGACTAGAAATACACTATTACAAGTTTGACTAGGAAATAACACTATTACAAGTTTGACTAGGAAATAACACTCTTACACAACTATCTTACAAGTTTGACTAGTAATAACACTCTTACACAACTATCTTACAAGTTGACTAGGAAATAACACTCTTACACAACTATTTACAAGTTTGCTAGAAATAACACTACTAGTTTTACTAGGAAAAACTCTTACACAAATGCTTACAAGTTTGACTAAGAAATAACACTCTTACACAACTATTTACAAGTTTGACTAGGAAATAACTCTTTACACACTAGCTTACAAGTTGATAGAAATAACATGAGATGAATTTTAAATTTTTGATTATATTTTTTAATGTATTAAAAGCTCGGTCAGTAGAACACAATGCAGATATTTTTTTCTATCTGTTGAACCAAATAAAAGCAATGCTTGTGATAGTGGCACAATTTTCTGTGTATCCTACTTCTGCTAGTATGCCTATAACATTTTTATTCTAACCAACTTCATCTTGATGTAGAAAGCCATCAAATAATTTTGCCCTGTGGGGTTGCCCCTGTGTTTGTATATTAAAACTCTACAGGTCGCAAATCACAACTAATTGACACCAATCTTTTTGTATTCGTTGCATCTAATAACAGAATATAGCTATAGTGTAATTAATTACTGATATCCTGGTTGTTTGGTTGCTATAATCAATTTTTTTCGTGTTTATTAACATATTTGGGTGATTTTATGCCACAAATATTCTTTTGACATCTATCTCTAATGTCAATTAATTATTTCAAAGATATGATTTGTTTTATTTGGACTTTAATACTTTAAATAGAACCACAAAACATGATATACAACAAACTTTGCTGTCAAAAGTGAGCTGATATTATCCGCAGCGAGATAGTGATACAAAAATATTGGCACAATTTAATACAATAAAGTATTAAGCTTTTAAAAGTTCAACTTTGCTTCAGATATTTTTAATTTCAACTTTGATAAAAAATTTAAAAAATGGCTTCACCAATAAAACTGTTTTCAGACAAAATAAACATTTATGTTTAATCATTTTCATTTTTTGTTGCTATGTGCATAACCAAAATATGTAGTAATTGAATAACATTTTGTAATAGTAACTCGATTTATCAACTTTGAACAAAAATTTGAACATTTTTGCCATTTTTATGTAAAAATGTTTCTAGAGCTATTTTAATATGCACAATATATTTATGGATAAACTGATTTTTCTTAAAAATACTCAAAATTCGATTTGGGTTCAGCGATATTTCAAATATTTGATTCGACTTTGCTTTGAACTTAAAAACTGGACTTGTCACACTCCTATATTTTGCTCTGCTATATTGGTAACATTGAACACATGTGGGGACTGGCCCGCAAGTAAAGAAGTTCTTCAAGTATTACATTACATTACATTACATACCCCCACAAATAATACAATTTAACAGTAAAAAAGCTAAAACTACAACAGCATTACTCTTAATCATGATTAACAAGAACAAATTAAAAGTTAATCAATCTAATCTAGCACTAGAATATATCTATCACAATGGTCGACACACAAAATTCCCATAACAACTAACTTTAGGAATCAATTTGAAAATTATGTTATTAAAAATTTTAATAATTCATGTATAGATTTTTTTCAAGATGAACTTAATTCTAACCATAAAAATTATTTCTTTTTGGCACTAAATTGTTTAAATAAAATGTTCATAATATTTTGTGTGCTTAAATTTCTATTTATTTTTAAATATAAGAAATAACATCATCATCATCATCATCATCATCATTATTTCTAGCCCGTGGCCGGGTCAGGTTAGTAAAATACCTTCATCTCTCTATTCTTCCACCATTTTTCCTCCTTTAATTTTTCCCATTCTTCTCTGCTCATATAATAATAATGTAAGACATAGGTAGAAATTTAACATATAACAATAATCAAAGAAAAACTTCAATAAAAGGTCTATTCCAAATAAAAATAAATTCCTAGGATTTTTGCAAGCAACTAAGACTATTTTTTAATTTAAAAGACGTTGGAATGTAAAGGACATTTCGAAAAACCAAGAACATTCAAAAGTTCAAACTTTGAAATGAAATAAAGACAATATTACATATTTGTCCAAACAGTTATTTTTAGCTCTGACACACTAAGGACATGTGCTAATGGTGTTTATCCAACACACACTCAGCCACCTCCTTCCAATACATATGTTCCTGTTAGTTTATCAGTGAAACACTCAAATGGGAAAGTAGTCTTTAGCAGCCTGTGATGATCACCAGACATTATGTACAATGTGCGTGAATTAAGTTGGCGTGTGAGTGATTAAAACTCATCTGATATATATATGCTGTACCACTCTCAACTCATCTTATATATGCTGTACCACTCTCAACTCATCTTATATGTGCTGTACCACTCTCAACTCATCTTATATGTGCTGTACCACTCTCAACTCATCTTATATGTGCTGTACCACTCTCAACTCATCTGATATACACTGTACCACTCTCAACTAATCTTATATGCGCTGTACCACTCTCAACTCATCTGATATATATATCTCTACCACTCTCAACTCATCTTATATATGCTGTACCACTCTCAACTCATCTTATATGTGCTGTACCACTCTCAACTCATCTTATATGTGCTGTACCACTCTCAACTCATCTGATATACACTGTACCACTCTCAACTAATCTTATATGCGCTGTACCACTCTCAACTCATCTGATATACTCTGTACCACTCTCAACTAATCTTATATATGCTATGCCACTCTCAACTCATCTGATATACTTTGTACCACTCTCAACATATTTTACACACAATACATCAAGTCCTAGCAGCTCAAGGCGTCGTATCCCGGCACGCGCACATACCCCTGGCTGAACACGGCTGCATCATCAGCGACGTTGAGGGCGAGCGTGAGGAGCTTCTCCGCGGCGAGCGGGTGCCACACCCCGAACGTGCAGGATGAGTCCTCAGTCACGTCCCAGTAGTGACAGCGCTTGGTGAGTCTCAGGGAGGGGACGTACTCCACCAAATCCACTGAGCGGCAGTGCGGGAGAGTGAGCGCCAGACCTGGTACACGGTACAGATTGTGTTAGTAGAGTCCAGGGGGCCTTGGTTCCATCCTTATCTCGCTCTCTCAGGCCACGAGGCTTAAAATACAATGACCTGTGTCTTTTCTAGAACTACTTCTATATTCTGTCTAAGCTTATACTCCCTTTCAGCATTCACCTACAGCCATCTTTTGGCATGTTAACAAGAAAGAAGTGTGAGAAAACTATGAAACGTCTGATCTCAAGGTAAAAAGAAAAGCTCGCTGCTAGTTCTCAAATATCTGAACATTTTCTGTTGTGAGCCTATCAAAGAATTACTGTATTTGTTAAAGAAAGGCTAAATCTGGAGCCCTTTTTCATCAAGCCTAGGCTCGTGGTTTCGCAAATATGACTAAAAGTGCTTTGAAAATAAGCTAATATTCACACATTTGTTTCTATTAATAAAACTCAGACAATAGGGTGGGTGGTTAAGGATAAAGAACCCCTTTTGGAATCTTTCGACTTTATTTTGGCTTGAACCATATTTTAAAATAACACATCGATGAATTAAATATTGCGTTAGAGATGAACGTCTACGCAGCATTTCTCACATATCGAAGCCACCCCCTTAACTGTATAGACACAAATGTACAGTCAAACTCGGTTATAACGTCAGCCCAGAAACCTGAGAGATTATGTTGTTTTCATTTATATATTATAAAAACATTATATATATATATTACTTTATTTATATAACAAAAATGTTAAATATAATCTAAAATACATGTTTTATAAAAAATATATAATAAAAACGTTAAATGATCATCAATATAATGGTTTCCAGCCACTGGCAGTGTCAGTTTGGAACATAAGCCTCTCAAATATCTTTCCCCCCACTACCTCTCCTCTCTCCTTCACCCTTCAGTCCCCTCTCCCTTGATCTTCCTTGTTATTTTATATATATAATAAAAACAAAATAATTTCTCACATTCCTTGAATGCATTATAACCAGGTTTGACTGTGTATTTAAATGTCACCCTGTCTAGCTACCTGTTTGGATTACAAACTTATGTACTAATTACACTAATGTCTTAAGGATGAGGATGGTTAAATTTAGAGGAAGTGTACCTAAATTTGTGTGGAAAAAGTTAGGAAAACCATTTAGGAATAATCCCCCTAAGAACACCCGGCCAGGATTCGAAACCCGGTATACTGGTCATCTATAGTGGTCTATTGCGAGAGGGACACCTTAGACCATGCGACCACAGAGCGGGTCTCATCTAATGTGGATAGCCCGGACTAGGTTTAGCACGCGGTGCACCAAAATAATAAGACATGGTATTTGTCTTTTTACCGCAATATTTTTCGATGCAATGTTTTAGCCATTAAAACAATAAATGTTGTCCTTCAGGCTAGGTAAGGTTAGGTCAAGTTTACACATTTTGGAAAGAGTTGTTGCAGAAGTATTGATTGAATGGACACACATTGCACTTGTTCCCCCATGACAGGGGACTGGGGTTTGAATGCCAGCAGAGTTAAATGGGTTATTTCTTATAAGTTATTCTACTTGTAGTTACGTCTTGGATTAAGTCACTAGCAAGGCCCAGAATTTGATGACCTAAAAATTATAAGAGACTTAAAAGTTACAAAAATTTTTTATTTAACATCATTAATAAAAACTCATAATGAATGCACACGACTAAACCAAACAAGCGATTTACAAATAAAAACTAAATCATATATATGTTATGACCTTAACAAATGAACTCTTACATTGCTTGAATATAGCATTGATTTACCAAATAACTGCTTCAGAAGTAATAGCTACCCCTTCCCAACACAACCCTCTCCAGTCTAGATGAGGTCTCACCAGGAATGTGTAATACCTGCTTCAGAAGTAATAGCTACCCCCTCCCAACACAACCCTCTCCAGTATAGTTACAGTATCACCAGGAATGTGTAATACCTGCTTCAGAAGTAATAGCTACCCCTCCAACACAACCCTCTCCAGTCTAGATGAGGTCTCACCAGAATGTGTAATACCTGCTTCAGAAGTAATAGCTACCCCTCCAACACAACCCTCTCCAGTATAGTTACAGTATCCCAGGAATGTGTAATACCTGCTTCAGAAGTAATAGCTACCTCCTCCCAACACAACCCTCTCCTCTTAATAAAGTACTTATAACAAAATTGTATTTTTTATTGGTAGAATGTTTCAAATTTGACTGCCAAAAAATGTATTAATCTCCCAAAAATGTATATGCATGCACACACACTTTCATAAAACAACCTAGCATTATAAATAAATATAAATAAATATGTATACATATTGTTATTAATCAAATAAATGTATATCAAAATGCAATCATAACTATTTAAATTCAATCATTAGATATTTCACATCTTCCACTGAGGGTTTCTACTCAATTTTCCTATAGGATACTGTGAGGGCTACATTTACAGTGAGCTTGGGCCGCATTTGGCCCGCGGGCCCCCATTTGTTGGACCACACTGGCCTACATTATCTTCTCACTCAGACAACTGTGTTGAAAACATCTATGTTTGACTACTATACCTTTATAAATTTATAATATGTTTAAAAATTTATAATATATGATTGATATAATTCAAACCAAGATAATTTTAACTAAAAATGACCAAAATATGACCTGTAGAAAAATGTTTCCACAACAAGAGAAAATTAATGTAATTTATGTGCAAATGAACATTATCTGTGACGTATCAAAAACAAGATGACATGTCATCAAAATCTGGTCCTTGGTCACTAATAACCATTGTATTAAATGTATTCGTTCATAAAATTGATAGTCAAATTATATGCATCAATAATTTATATAGGAATTTCATCACTTAGTCTACGTAAGGTCAAACAAAGTATTCCACACCAAGGAAGCCGGAGGATGGCGGATTCTTGCGTATCCTGATCGGGATATGAGACTGGATATACTCCCACAGAGTCCAGAGCGCGCGAGGGTCCAGGAGGTGGAATACACCGCTCGAATGACGGACTCGATGTTCAAAGTACGGGCTGAACAAATCAAAATCCGGGTTCTTGTACCACTGGAAATTACAGGGTTTTGTTTTATTAGATACTGGCTCAGATGTGTTAAGAACTTTGTTTTTGCAAGGGGTAGAGGTAAAATGAACCTGCGACACCCTTAGAAATGAGAATTGCCCCTTTAATAATCTAAACTACACAACAAGATTGCTGGTGACCTGGTGGTCTAGGGGTAAGGTGTCAGACTTCTATACTGGCGGCCAGGGTTCAATCCTCGGTCCCGGCACAGATTTATCTGATTACCAAACCCTTCCTTCACCTCTGACAAGACATCTTGTGAATGTGTGAAATACCAGGCCTCCCCCGTGGTTCGGATTCCACGTTAAACTGTAGGTCCTTCATTTCATCTCACAATCACCCTACCATTACATATTAGCTTAAGTGCGTATAACCCGAATGGGTAGTAAGACGCGGTGCTAATAATAATAATAATAATAATAATAATAATAATAATAACAAGATTTCTGCTACAAATACTGGTGAAAATTAATTTGATTTGAAACTATTTTCATCTAGAACAAGACTCGGCGACCAGTGATCCCGCAACAAATTTCAGTCAATCACATAACAAAAACTATACTTTCATTAAAAGAGTTGATCTTCAGCTCTTCTTGGTTTGCAAATACAGGTTGTTCAGAAACTCAACGGCCAAACCGCACAGATACCTTGTTTGAACCAAAAGTAATACAAAATTCCTATACACTTACATCCGGAAAACTATGCTAATATCATTAAATTGTTTTCAAAGTTTCGGCAAACAGCGCTGGGAAAGCAAAGCTGTACAAGCATGCTTGTACAACAGGTTGCATAGGAGTCAAGCGTGCATCATTGTACATGTAATAATGGTAAACCCTTTTTGTGTGTTGTTAATGATGACCCTTAAAACATATTCAATTTCTAAATGGACTGGTGTGCAGTTTACTATTAATTGTGGTATGCTCTGCTGCCTTACTCCAAGATGTCGAGGTGTGCAGTGACGTGATCCCAACTCCTATGCAACCTGTTGTACACGTATGCTTGCACAGTTTTGCTCTCCCGGCGCTGTACACCAAAGCTTTGAACACAATTTAATGGTCTTAGCATAGTGTTCTAGATGTGTATATGGAGTTTGTATTACTTTTGGTTCAAACAAACTATATGTGCAGTTTGGGCATCGAGTTTATGAACACCCTGTATATTAAGTACATTTAAATAATATTTTAGTGTAATCCAAATAACCTTGAACTATCAGAGTCGGTAATTTTATAAGAAAATCCAATAGTTAAATATATGATAATGTACATTTTAATTAGTTTATAGATTTTTCTATAAAAGTGAGGACATAAGTATTTGAGGGAAGGTTGATTTCCAGGAATAGATTTAAGATGTATGAACAAAAAATAATAAAAAATAAATACAAAAGTCAATTGTAGAAATGATGGTTGATTACAGAACCTCTGGTAAGATTATAAGTTGATCAGGGCCCCCAAAGGTTGCTGAGCCCTGGCCTAAACTCAAGAATCACCGATTGTGCCAAAGCAGATACATTTGTCGCCAATCTCAAGTTTTAGCTGGCCACCCCTCCCCTAATTCCTGAGCCCCTGGATAGTATATCTGTGTAACCAGGGTAGCACACAGGTGTTCACCTCATCCAGAGTCGCAGAGTAGTTGCTGGGGTCCCAGGCCAGCAACATCACACCTCGATACAGCGGGGAGTCGAGGAACCCAAACACTGGTTTGGACACCACCTGCGAGTTGAGGATCCTAAGAGAAGTCTTGGATCCTACATCTGAGGCGTAGCCCTCTGTCGGGGCATGGTTGAACCGCACCACTACTTCGTGGCTGTCTGTGGAGAGAAAACGCCAAGCGGTGGAATATTTCGACAAGTCACAATGAACCTGCTTTTCTTGGCTACTACCAAGCTGTTCTTTTCGTCCTCGCGTCTCACAACTCGTTCGAGTTATATCTACATATTAACTGACTACACTAATTTGTAATGAGTGAGGAAGGTTGAATTTAGAGGAAGTGTATCCGCATTTATGTGGAGTTTTTTTTTAGTATATGGCATTACTGGCCAGGAGGGACATGACATCTAGTTCAGTCGCCTGTATTTATGGGTGTATATAGGTAAAATTATTTTTAAAAAGAGATAGGTATATAGATAGATAGATATAGAGAAAGGTAGAGAGGAGTGTCTGTCCGGTGATATTCTCCGATATTCTCTCGTAGCAAAGGAACTAAGGTCCAGTAGCCAACATTCTTATCCTGTTAGCGAAAGTTTGAAAGGTTTCTGAGACACAGTACCTAGTTCGGTCCTCGTGTATGTAGATTTTTATCCGCTCAATGGGAACAGAATGTTGTCCAAGGTACACCTATGGAGGTCATCTACATCTCGTACCCGCAATGATGTGATGACAGTGATTGTGAAGGTGTGAAGACAGTGATTGTGAAGGTGTGAAGACAGTGATTGTGAAGGTGTGAAGACAGTGATTGTGAAGGTGTGAAGACAGTGATTGTGAAGGTGTGAAGATAGTGATTGTGAAGGTGTGATGACAGTGATTGTGAAGGTGTGAAGACAGTGATTGTGAAGGTGTGAAGACAGTGATTGTGAAGATGTGAAGACAGTGATTGTGAAGGTGTGAAGACAGTGATTGTGAAGGTGTGAAGACAGTGATTGTGAAGGTGTGAAGATAGTGATTGTGAAGGTGTGAAGACAGTGATTGTGAAGGTGTGAAGACAGTGATTGTGAAGGTGTGGTGATAGTGATTGTGAAGGTGTGAAGACAGTGATTGTGAAGGTGTGAAGACAGTGATTGTGAAGGTGTGAAGACAGTGATTGTGAAGGTGTGATGATAGTGATTGTGAAGGTGTGAAGACAGTGATTGTGAAGGTGTGAAGACAGTGATTGTGAAGGTGTGAAGACAGTGATTGTGAAGGTGTGAAGACAGTGATTGTGAAGGTGTGGTGATAGTGATTGTGAAGGTGTGAAGACAGTGATTGTGAAGGTGTGGTGATAGTGATTGTGAAGGTGTGAAGACAGTGATTGTGAAGGTGTGAAGACAGTGATTGTGAAGGTGTGGTGATAGTGATTGTGAAGGTGTGAAGACAGTGATTGTGAAGGTGTGAAGACAGTGATTGTGAAGGTGTGGTGATAGTGATTGTGAAGGTGTGAAGACAGTGATTGTGAAGGTGTGAAGACAGTGATTGTGAAGGTGTGAAGACAGTGATTGTGAAGGTGTGGTGATAGTGATTGTGAAGGTGTGAAGACAGTGATTGTGAAGGTGTGGTGATAGTGATTGTGAAGGTGTGAAGACAGTGATTGTGAAGGTGTGAAGACAGTGATTGTGAAGGTGTGATGACAGTGATTGTGAAGGTGTGAAGACAGTGATTGTGAAGGTGTGAAGACAGTGATTGTGAAGGTGTGGTGATAGTGATTGTGAAGGTGTGAAGACAGTGATTGTGAAGGTGTGAAGACAGTGATTGTGAAGGTGTGAAGACAGTGATTGTGAAGGTGTGGTGATAGTGATTGTGAAGGTGTGAAGACAGTGATTGTGAAGGTGTGAAGACAGTGATTGTGAAGGTGTGAAGACAGTGATTGTGAAGGTGTGATGATAGTGATTGTGAAGGTGTGAAGACAGTGATTGTGAAGGTGTGAAGACAGTGATTGTGAAGGTGTGAAGACAGTGATTGTGAAGGTGTGAAGACAGTGATTGTGAAGGTGTGGTGATAGTGATTGTGAAGGTGTGAAGACAGTGATTGTGAAGGTGTGGTGATAGTGATTGTGAAGGTGTGAAGACAGTGATTGTGAAGGTGTGAAGACAGTGATTGTGAAGGTGTGGTGATAGTGATTGTGAAGGTGTGAAGACAGTGATTGTGAAGGTGTGAAGACAGTGATTGTGAAGGTGTGAAGACAGTGATTGTGAAGGTGTGATGATAGTGATTGTGAAGGTGTGAAGTGATCTTAAACCTAACTTAAGTCTAATTAACCAAAATCTATTGACCGTTGAGATAACTACTCTTAAGAGAAAAATACCCAAAGTACCAGCTGGGAATCAAAACCAGGAGACTTAGGTTTGTAGCCAGGTGCAGTGACCAATACACCACAGGGCCGGTTAAAAAACACAATACAAAGTTTAACAGAGCCTGAATATTTCTAAAACAGACTTTGTTTGAAAAATTGAGATTTTTTTTTTTTAAGGATTTGCATCTTGAATCGGAAATTTTCTCGAGACCTCAAATCTCCTTAAGGATTTGAGATATTCAAAGGATTCAAGGACCCATCTCTAAAATCTACAAATACAATGCTTTTTATAATAACAATATTGACTTTCTGGGGATAGTTTTACAGAAGGCTGTTTTTCTTATATGTTTACCACTTTACCTCTAAACAAAAGCAGGTACATTTCCTCTAAAGTCTACCTCCCCCCTCCCCCATGAATCATTAGTGTAAATATGCAAATAGCGCAGATGGATATAAAGACAATGCTAAATATAAAAATATATTTTGAGTCCCTGATGACTGGGATATTGACGTAAAGTGTTGCCGCTAGTAAAATTAAAATTATTGGGAGATTTGAGATATCAGGTCTGACACTTTAGCTCAGTCAGTAACGTGACTGTCAACCGAGTTAAGAGTCTTGGGTTCGATTCCTGGCATGGCAGTAATGCCACGGTGATGAATTAACAGCCGGGGATTGCATCTTGTGTTTGTCCTAGTCTTACGTTATACTACTATAAGGCATATGAAGCTACGACAGGCCTACCAAGCCGGTAGTGGGAAATATATGGCTTGAATAAAAATACTGAACCAGGCCAGAAACAGTAATGGATGTAAAAAGTTTATAAGTCGTGTTCTGATATAATCAGTCGGTTCAGAAAGTACATGTTAAATAACCCTACCTCAAATAATAATAAAACAAGAGATGAACATTTTACTTTAAAAAAAACAACACAGCCATTTATGGGACTAAGGTTTTTAATGCCCGAGTAGAAACTTTGACAGAAGCCCACCGGGAATGGGTTTATTTTTCTGTGTCGAATTATTAGAAATTTAATGATTTTCAGCACTTATACACACAACAATTACAACATAAGCAAATTTCTGATTTTACAAAACAAATATTTTTTAGTGCACAATATTAGTAAAATAGGCCTAATGTAAAAAAAAATCCCAACTAGACTTAGCCTAACTTTTCATGTGTGAATAAATAAAAAATTCAATCAACTATTGTTTTTATAATATTTCTATTTAGAAGAGATAGAGGGATCAAGACAGCCTGGGAGAATAAGCCTCGATAGGGCCGTGCTTCAAAATAGCGTCTTTGTGAATACATTACAACGTTCCTATGTGAATTACCTAGATGAGTTTTCTAATAGGCCTACTAATATACTTTTTTTTTCACAATATATGTTTAACTATAGTTGGAAATTTACTTATGTTGTTGGTGACCTGGTGGTCTAAGGGTAAGGTGTCGAACTTATGTGCTGGAGTTGCAGGGTTCAATCCTCGGTCCCGGCACAGATTTATCTGATTGCCAAACCCTTCCTTCACCTGACAAGGCGTGTATTAATCACAAATTGTGAGTGTGGGGAATGCTAGGCCTCCACCGTGGTTCGGATCCCACGTTAAACTGTAGGTCCTCCATTTCATCTCCATTCCATCACATATTAGCATAAGTGTGTATAACCCAAATGGGTAGTAAGACGTGGTAATAATAATAATACTTATATTGTTGTGTGTCTACAGTAGCCCCATGGATTCTTTGGTGCTGACTGACAGCTCACAGCTCACTTCTCACAGTCAACATTTAGGTATGTACCTAAATTTTGACTGTCAGAAGTGACAGCTGCTAAACACATGTTTTTGCAGATCATACAGTTCAGCGTAGGGATACATAATTTGGTCTGGTAACTTTTCAAAGCCATCAGCTGTGAGCTGTTACTCAGTACCAAAGAAGCTGTGGAGCTACTGTAAATGCTCAAAAACATTAAATTGCTAATAATTTGATAGAGGAAAAAATACAGAATCCCGCCGTCAGTGCGACCATTCCAAGCTTACCTATGAACGTTCCCAGACCAGATTTGTACAAAGATCCAGCATTGCTGACTATGGCACAAGTGTTATAACACCTCCTCTCATCAAACAAAGGAGCATCAGGGAAGCTCTCTGCAAGCCCAAGACTCCTGAACGGCTCATCCTCCTTGGAAAGGGTCCTCATGTCCACCCTTTGCTTAAGCTCGCACACCAACTGCTGAACGCTCTTCTCGGTGTACGTCCCTCTGGGCCCGGCGTACTGAACGTTGTACGGGTTGTTGCCGTCTCCTTTGGCCTTGAAAACGCTGCTCTCCTCCAGAAGTACCCTCCGCAGCTGCACCACCAACTGACTCTTGTGGGCGGACACCCTGGAGAGTAGTCTGTCTTTACCAATGTCCTCAAGAGACTGAGTTGCACAGTCAGAGACACATGTTGGTGTCCCGGGGCGGGGCTCGATCTCCATGCTGCGTAGCTTCGGGAACCTCGGTCGACTCCGACGCCTGACGACAGTGAAGGTCCTGTTCCACCTGTTGGGCAGGCGTCTGGGCGTCAGGCCCACCGTGTCGACCGTCGGGGACTCTAACCGACGCGGGTAGTAGAAGATCTGATTGTTGCTGTTGTAACTGTTGATGTTGACAATGTTGGCCATCTGCAGCTGCTGCCTCTCGACGTAGTTCCAGTACTGCGACCACAGCAGGTAGATGTACCCGCACATCCCCAGGAACACCAGGTTCATGAAGATCCACACAGACACGGCGACGGCCCTCATGATTTAGTTCCGTGGAGATTAGATTAGGCTCTTTTAGGTTATGTTGTCACTGGACACAATTTAAATTAGTGTACAACTAACATAGTGGCAGACTCTTAATAATTAGCTCTAACCATAAGACGCTAGTTGAACTTGAATACATATTCTGTTCTGTTTATGTTCGGAGCATATTGGTAAAAACGTAAATGTACTAAACCATTTAATATTCATAACATGTGCATTATGTTTAGGGATATTTTGTTTAAAATAATCTCTCGAAAACTGGACCTAACTACTCCACATCCAAAATAACCTAACCGATTTTAGCCAACACCATAGAAAAAAATTTAACTAGTATGAAAATAAGGTTAATATTTGAAACAGAGATGGCAGTAGGCGAGCAGGCACAAGGAGTAGTACAGAATTAACCAAGTTGCAAGTCTGCGCAACTCCAAAATAACCAGATTAAACGGTTATGAGGATGTGGAATAGTTCGGTCCCGTGAGGTATTCCACATCAACATAACCGTTTAATCTGGTTATTTTAGGGTGTTTCGCAGACTTGCAACATAATCTCTAAGTAACTAAATTTTTATTAGTTCAAATAATGGTCAAAAGAATGCTCTGTTAGTTAAAGTATAGACTCAAATCAAGTCTTGCATAAAAATCTATTCTCGAAAAATACTCAACAAAACCTCTAAAAAATTAGCGTCTGAGATCTATATCTTGATGAGGAATTATACCCGACATGAAAGATTGTGTACCACATCGAACTCCTTATGCGGACAGAAAAAGGATAATTGTTGGTCCATGGATCCTTCCTCCTTGACCGTTAACCTCTCAGATAACCTAATTCCCCACTGGATTTGTTCTCTTTGACCGCTCAGCAGCTCAAGAATTGTGACCTTACTGTAACAAAATGACCAACTTGTTAACACTGTTTTCGCTCTAATTGGCAATGTTACAAGTATTTGTGTGCTACCGATACTGAGTATTTTCAAGAGGATCAGCGTCCATGCGAGCCGTTACCGACCGACACAGCTGGTGCTGAGATTTTCTAATTGACGAATGTTTCACAGAGTGGCACCCAATGGGGTAACTGAGTTATGGGTGCACACCCGGTGAAAAGGCCAGGATTTGGACGAAAGCGTGGGAATTATTAATTTTATAAAATCACGACTCAGTCGGGTTTACCAAGGGTAGTTTTCCCTTAATGGTTTTCCACTATACCTGCACGAAAATGTGGCTACCCTTACCTTCCTTGTTCATAAATACAGACGTCTGATTTTTTTTTGTGATTAAAAATATGGCTAGCAATTTTGTTCAAATGTTATATCTAAAGTGTAATTCATATTGTTATTAAAATAATGCTTAGTTATAATATTTTAGGAAAACATTATAGGGTAGTTCTTTGATAACAGATTTTCAAACTGTAGTTACAACAATAAACAACACTTTGTCCAGTGATAGTTTACCTGCCCTCTGTGTTTCTCAACCGGGCTTGGGACCGGCTTATGGCCACATTACCCGAGTTCTTTGGGACCTTAAGATGATGACAAAAATCACGCCATCCTCAGAAAATCCAAAAGATAACAGTTCTTGTAGATCAGAAAAATAGCTAGTTACAGGGATAAAACCTGTAAACCACATAAATCCTCTTCTAAGTTGTAACATTCCCTATGTCTAATTATAACGCGTCATTTCTACATATTTTGTTATTATTTAGTTTTAAATACAATACTTTTTAATAGAATTAATTTTAAATTGGTCTTTAATTTGAAAAATCCTACCTGGACACGGGAATCGAATCCGGGGCCTTTGGATTAGTACGCCAATGCTCTAACTACTGAGCTGTCCAAGGTCATTCCTTACTCAAGTTTTGAGGAAGAGAGTTCCACACGTCCATCACAGACTGTCTTAAAATATGAGTGAAGGATTACCCCGGACACAGGTCGACTCCTGGATATATCAGTGGTTTAGAACATTGGAGTCTAAGCCCAAGGTCCGGGTTCGATTCGAGTGTCCAGATGTCATTTTTAAATTTTAGGGATATAATATTTACGTTAGGCTATAACCGTAATTATCAAATATAATAGCTTGATTATTATTAGCACCGCGTCTTACTACCCGTTCGGGTTATACGCACTCACGCTATTGTGTAATGGTAGGGTGATTGTGAGATGAAATGAAAGACCTACGTATGCATACAGCTTAACGTGAGATCCGAAACACGGTGGGCCTGGCATACCACAATACACAAGTTGTCATTAATACAAGTCTTGTCAGAGGTGAAGGAAAGTTGGTAATCGATAAATCTATGGCAGGACCGAGGATTGAACCTCGACCCCTAGCACAAAGTCATCCGATGACTATTTAATCCATCATTTCTATCAAAGTTAAACTAGTGTTTTAATAAATATCTAAACTCGGCTAATTACGATAAAATTGCTGTAACAAACATATGATTGTCCAAATAGACTTGATAGTTATTTAAAAACTGTATATAAACCACACTTGGCACTTTCGTGCACCTTGAAACCACCCTTTTTTATTTTTTCTTCAATTACAAGAACTCTATACTCAAAGAACTAAATTTCTCTGTGATGCATCAATAACATTTGCGCGCATACTACTCAAATAACACTACGTATGCATACTACTCAAATAACACTACGTATGCATACTACTCAAATAACACTACGTATGCATACTAGTCAAATAACACTACGTATGCATACTACTCAAATAACACTACGTATGCATACTACTCAAATAACACTACGTATGCATACTACTCAAATAACACTACGTATGCATACTACTCAAATAACACTACGTATGCATACTACTCAAATAACACTACGTATGCATACTAGTCAAATAACACTACGTATGCATACTAGTCAAATAACACTACGTATGCATACTAGTCAAATAACACTACGTATGCATACTAGTCAAATAACACTACGTATGCATACTAGTCAAATAACACTACGTATGCATACTACTCAAATAACACTACGTATGCATACTACTCAAATAACACTACGTATGCATACTACTCAAATAACACTACGTATGCATACTACTCAAATAACACTACGAATGCTTTAACTCGGCTAATTTCGATAAAATTGCTGTAACCCAAACATATGTATTGTCCAAATATGACTTGATAGTTATTTTAAAACTGTATAAACCACACTTGGGCACTTTCGTGCACCTTGAAAGCCCCCCTTTTTTTCTTTTTTTTTTCTTAACCTACGAGAAAACTCTCTCTAAGAACTAGATTTTCTCGGTGATGCATCACATAATTTCACGCGCATTCTAATTAAATACTACATCACTACCCATGCATACTACTTAAGTAACACGATGTAAGCATGCTAATTAACCAACATTATGGCCCTGCTACTTTCTTGTCACGTGTCCTCTCAAGTCTGAAAAGAAACATCTAGTAGACTCGACCTTGTTAGGACATTAGTGGCGTGGAAAAGTAATAAGAGCTAACAACAATATAAAAGTCTTTAACAAAACACAGAATTGTATTAAGACAGAAATAGTGGGATTGAGATTTATTTTATCCACTTCACCGGTAAAAAAATAAGCATGCAACCTAAATTAAAACATTGAATTGCTTTGGTAAATTTAGGGAAATACATCAGTTTATACTTTTCTAGAAAAATATCAACATAATAGGATGAAGTTAAAAATAAATAAAACATGTCATTAAATGATACAATATTAATATTTGCTGTTTTTCAAAAGTAGAGTTAGAATTCTCTTGCAATTAAGAAAACAAGTAATTGCAGAAATAAATTCAATGTTGAATAAAAATAATAATCAAAACAACACAACACAAGAACACATAATAAAAACAATATTATTAATCTCACATGTCAAAAGAAAATGTCAACAAATAAAACACACAGTTACAAATAATAGACAAAATTAAAATTAGAACCAAAAAGATTAACATTAAAATAAAACATAATAACACAATAATAAAAGCCAACAAACTTAAATTCTGTATTATGTTGAAAAAATAAGACAAACATAAGATTAGAATTGATAGTAAGATTTTTATAACAAATATTTAAAATACAAAAAATATAATTCAAATTAAAAATGGTTTTGGATAGAACAATTAAAGTAATTAAAAATAAATATACGAAATTATTAATTCACTATGTCAAACAAATTTAAATAAATTAAGCACCCTTCAACGAAATATTAGGTAGCCATTAAATATATAACAATTAATATATATATCACTAGAATAAAACATTACCACGTTTTAGAAAAACGCCAAGAACGCCATTAGATTAAGCAATTAAAATGAAAAAACTATTTTTTTCCTAAAATTGGAAGAAAATTAGTCTATATATGAAAACACTAATGTTCGTCAGAGGTTTAATTACAATGGTTGTATATTAGTCTAATCTGAAAAACTAATATTAGTCACACAGTGTAATTACAATGGTTGTATATTAGTCTCCATCTGAAAACTAATTATCCACAGTGTAATTACAATGGTTGTATATTAGTCTACATCTGAAAAACTAATATTAGTCACACAGGTGTAATTACAATGGTTGTATATTAGTCTAATCTGAAAGAAACTAATATTAGTCACACAGGTGTAATTACAATGGTTGTATATTAGTCTCATCTGAAAAAACTAATTTAGTCACACAGGTGTAATTACAATGGTTGTATATTAGTCTAATCTGAAAGAACTAATATTAGTCACACAGGTGTAATTACAATGGTTGTATATTATGTCATATCTGAAAGAACTAATATTAGTCACACAGGTGTAATTACAATGGTTGTATATTAGTCTACATCTGAAAGAACTAATTAGTCACACAGTGTAATTACAATGGTTGTATATTAGTCTATATCTGAAAGAAACTAATATTAGTCACACAGGTGTAATTACAATGGTTGTATATTAGTCTCATATATGAAAAACTATATTAGTCACACAGGTGTAATTACAATGGTTGTATATTAGTCTATATCTGAAAGAAACTAATATTAGTCACACAGGTGTAATGTACAATGGTTGTATATTAAACTACACCTTAAAGAAATTAATGTAGGTCACACAAGTGTAATTAACAATGGTTGTATATTAGTTAATCTGAAAGAAACTATATTGTGACAAGGTGTATGTACAATGTGTATATAAATCTAAAGAATAATTAGTCACACAGGGTAATGTACAATGGTTGTATATTAGTCTATATCTGAAAGAACCAATATTAGTCACACAGGTGTAATGTACAAGGTTGTATATTAGATCTATATCTGAAAGAGAATTAATATTAGTCACACAAGGGTAATGTACAATGGTTGTATATTATACTACTACCTTAAAGAAATTAATGTAGGTCACACAGGTGCAATTACAATAGTTGTATATTAGTCTATATCTGAAAGAAACTAATATTAGTAAACAGGTGTAATTACAACGGTTGTATATTAGTCCTATATGAAAAAACTAATATTAGTCACACAGGTGTAATTACAATGATTATAATTAGTCTAATACTGAAAGAAAATAATGTTAGTCACACAGGTGTAATTACAATAGTTTTATATTAGTCTAATATTGAAAGAATAATATTTGTCTATATCTGAAAGAAACTAATATTAGTCACAAAGGAATAATTACAATGGTGTATATTAGTCTATACATGAAAGAAAATAATGTTAGTCAAAAAGATTTATTAATTAGTAACATATTGGGTCTTCAATTCGACTATAAACTACTATCACAATATAATACAATAGTTGTATCTCGTTCACACTACACTGTCTTAAATTATAATACAATAGTTGTATATCGTTCAACCTACACTATCCCTCATTATAATACAATAGTTGTATCTCGTTCACACTACACTGTCTTAAATTATAATACAATAGTTGTATCTCGTTCAACCTACACTATCCTCATTATAATACATAGTTGTGTCTCGTTCAACTACACTATCCCTCATTATATACAATAGTTGTATCTCGTTCAACCTACACTATCCTCATTATAATTCATAGTTGTATCTCGTTCACCCTACACTGTCTTAAATTATACACAATAGTTGTATCTCTCAAACATACAATGTCTTAAATTATATACAATAGTGTATCTCGTTCACACTACACTATCCTTCATTATAATACAATAGTTGTATCTCGTTCAACCTACACTATATCTATTATAATACAATAGTTGTATCTCGTTCACCCTACACTATCCATCATTATAATACAATAGTTGTATCTAGTTCACCTACACTGTCTAAATTATAATACAATAGTTGTATCTCGTTCAACCACACTGTCTTAAATTATAATACAATAGTATATCTCGTTCACCCTACACTGTCTTAAATTATAATACAATTATGTATCTCGTTCAACCTACACTATCCCTCAATTATAATACAATAGTTGTATCTCGTTCAACTACACTATCCCTCATTATAATACAATAGTTGTATCTCGTTCAACCTAACTATCCCTCATTATAATACAATAGTTGTATCTCGTTCAACCTACACTATCCCTCATTATAATACAATAGTTGTATCTCGTTCACCCTACACTGTCTTAATTATAATACAATAGTTGTATCTCGTTAAACTAACTACATCGTCTTAATTTATAATAATACAATAGATGTATCTCGTTCAACCTACACTATCCTCTATATAATACAATAGTTGTATCTCGTTCAACCTACACTATCCCTCATTATAATACAATAGTTGTATCTCGTTCACCTACACTATCCTTCATTATAATACAATAGTTGTATCTCGTTCACCTACACTGTCTTAAATTATACAACAAGTATCGTTATCTCCGTTCACCATATACAATGTCTTAACATTATTAATATAACAATAGTTGTATCTCGTTCACCCTACACTGTCTTAAATTATAATACAATTGTGTATCTCGTTCAACCTACACTATCCTCATTATAATACAATAGTTGTATCTCGTTCAACCTATTACTATCCTCAAATTATATTACAATAGTTGTATCTCGTTCACCCTACACTATCTTACATATAATACAATAGTTGTATCTGTTCACCCTACACTGTCTTAATTATAATACAATAGTTGTATCTCGTTCACCCTACACTATCTTACATTATAATACATAAGTTATATCTCGTTCAACCTACACTGTCTTAAATATAATACAATAGTTGTATCTCGTTCACCTACACTATCTACATATAATACAATAGTTGTATCTCGTTCAACCTACACTATCCCTCATTAATAATACAAATATCGTTATATATACTTACGTTCCCACATCTAATACAATGTTGTATCTGTTAAACTACATGTCTTAAATATAAACAATTGTATCCTTAACCTACACTATCCTTAATTATAATACAATAGATGTATCTCGTTCACACTACACTGTCTTAAATTATAATACAATAGTTGTATCTCGTTCAACCTACACTATCCCTCATTATAATACAATAGTTGTATCTCAGTTCACACCTACACTGTCTTAAATTATAATACAATTAGTTGTATCTCGTTCACCCTACACTGCCTTAAATTATAATACAATAGTTGTATCTCGTTTATACTTACCTGTCTAATTATAATAATATTGTATAATACTATATAAACAATAGTTGTATCTCGTTCACCTTACTATCCCTAATATAATACAATAGTTGTATCTCGTTCACCCTTACACTTCTTAAATATATATATACAATAGTTGTATCTGTTCACCCTACACTATCTTACACTATAATACAATAATTGTATCTCGTTCACCTACACTATCTTACACTATAATACATTAGTTTATCTCGTTCAACCTACACTGTCTTAAAGTATAATACAATAGTTGTATCTCGTTAAACTACACGTCTTAAAGTATAATACAATAGTTGTATCTCGTTCAACTACACTATCCCTCATTATAATACAATAGTTTTATCTCGTTCACACTACACTGTCTTAAATTATAATACAATATTTTATCTCGTTCAACCTACACTATCCCTCATTATAATACAATAGATTATCTCGTTCACACTACACTGTCTAAATTATAATACAATAGTTGTATCTCGTTCAACTACACTATCCTCATTATAATACAATAGTTGTATCTAGTTCACACTACGCTGTCTTAAATTATAATACATTAGTTGTATCTCGTTCACCTACACTGCCTTAAAGTATAATACAATAGTTGTATCTCGTTTAACTTACACTGTCACAATCTCTAAATATTTCTTTACCTACATTTAACTATACATATTATTCTTCACTACACTTATAAACATTTATCTGTACACGCTAAATAATACAATAGTTATCGTACACTCTTATAATTTTCGTTACTCATCTAATAAATAATAGTTATTCGTCACTACTTCATTAATAAAGTATGTTCACTAACTTTATAAACAATGTTGTATTCTTAACTAATATCCCTTATAATACAATGTTGTATTCTACTAATAATTTATGTTACACACCTTATCATAGTTTATTCGTAATTCTATATATGTATTGTACTACATTTATAACATAGTGTTCTCGACTACACTTAATTAATAATGTTTTCACCCTACACTATCTCATATAATACAATAGTTGTATCTCGTTCACCTACACTATCTTACATATAATACAATAGTTGTATCTCGTTCACCCTACACTATCTTACATATAATACAATAGTTGTATCTCGTTCACCTACACTATCTATTACATACAATATTGTATCTCGTTCAACCTACACTATCCCTATATAATACAATAGTTGTATCTCGTTAAACCTACACTATCCTATTATAATACAATAGTTGTATCTCGTTCAACCTACACTGTCTTAAGTATAAATACAATAGTTGTATCTCGTCACCCTACACTATCCCATTATAATACAATAGTTGTATCTCGTTCAACCTACACTATCCCTTATTATAATACAATAGATGTATCTCGTTCAACCTACACTATCCCTCATTATAATACAATAGTTGTATCTCGTTCAACCTACATTGTCTTAAATTATAATACATTAGTTGTATCTCGTTCAACCTACACTGCCTTAAGTATAATACAATAGTTTTATCTCGTTCACCTTACACTATCTTAAAGTATAATACAATAGTTGTATCTCGTTCACCTTACACTATCTTAAAGTATAATACAATAGTTGTATCTCGTTCACCTTACACTGTTTTAAATTATAATACATTAGTTGTAGCTCGTTCATCCTACACTGCCTTAAAGTATAATACAATAGTTGTATCTCGTTCACCTACACTATCCTCATTATAATACAATAGATGTATCTCGTTCAACCTACACTGCCTTAAAGTATAATACAATAGTTGTATCTCGTTCACTTACACTATCCCTCATTATAATACATTAGTTGTATCTCGTTCACCCTACACTATCCTCATAATACAATAGTTGTATCTCGTTCAACCTACACTGCCTTAAAGTATAATACAATAGTTGTATCTCGTTTAAACTTACAATTATCCCTCATTATATAATACAATAGTTGTATCTCTTCTCACCCTACACTATTCCTCATTTATAATACAATAGTTGTATCTCGTTCACCTTACACTATCTTAAAGTATAATACAATAGTTGTATCTCGTTCACCTTACACTATCTTAAAGTATAATACAATAGTTGTATCTCGTTCACCTTACACTATCTTAAAGTATAATACAATAGTTGTATCTCGTTCACCCTACACTGCCTTAAAGTATAATACAATAGTTGTATCTCGTTCACCCTACACTATCTTACACTATAATACAATATTTGTATCTCGTTCACTCCTCACTATTTTAAACTAAAATATAGAATTATCTTTTTTTTCTACATTTTATTAAACTTTCCATTCTGTTCTAACGTTAGTATTAGTATACTTATAACTAATTGTTGGGTTTAAATATAATCTTTTCGGACTTTTTTTTAAAGTTATTTAGTGAAAATTAATTATTTTATAATATATCTATTTATTTAGTTGCCAGTTCTACTTTCTGGATTGATACATTTTGGATTGCATAAATTAATATCTACCGTTGTGTTTTAGTGTAGGCTCTAAGTGGTGGTAGTTTATATATTTACTATCAGTTAATTCAATCCAGAGGCCATTTCGGCCACGTTATCGATCACTTTATTCTTTCTTATGTCAAGAGTAAAAATGCTTAGCACAACAGCTGTGTGTCCTTATCGGCGTATTTAAGTCTTTAAATTTTTCCTCCACTCTTTATTTGTGTACAACACTAAATATTTGAGTCTACGCTCTTTTTATAAACACCCAGAAACATCAAATGGGCTAGTTTTAAATTTAATACCATCGTATGATGTTTTCTGGACACCTCTGACTTTGATCAAAATTAATAAACAGTAATTTATAATTGATTATTTTAGAGTAAAGTACCTGTATTTGATGTATCTCAAATCAAACCGAGGCAAAGGAATATCTCCCACCCATTCGCTAGGATTGTAAATCAATTGTGAAGTTACAAATAATACCTCTTTGATGAGTGTCCCAGAAACAAACGATATCTGATGTATTTCGGGAATTAATACTCACCGCCCCTTGCATGTTGGACATTTTATGTGTTGGCTTATTTTTACTTGATCATACATAGAAATTATGAAAGTTCTGGCCTCAAGATTATTAATTTATATTGCAGTTTTTGACTTTTTATTCGAAATGAAACATTAATACTATTTTATTTAAAGATGATGTGAAATACTAGACAGGTTTTCATTTTGAACAACATCTATTTTTTTTAATAATAATATAATATTTAAAAAAATTAGTTTTAAGTAAACTGGTCTCATTTATAAATAAACAAAAATATTTTGTTAGAGCCATAATTGAAAATCAATAGTAAACAATACTTTAGTTTATAAGGGCTTAGATAAAAATCAGATTTTTGAAAATGTTGCCCCACGAAACTTTACGATTGTCTCGTGGCATTTTTTTTAAGGGATTTTTTTTTGAGTCCACAACTTACAAGTTTTGGACTCAAAACAACATTTTAAACAATACACTTGTCAAATAATATCTTGCGCCTGCAGGAATCGACTACATAATAAAACTGTCTTACCTGGTTCAAATCCCGGAGCTGCCCGTGATGGTTTAATGGGGTTAATTTACATTACAACAACTTTTTAAAAAAATCAATAAAATGTGTACTGAGGGTGGTTTTCTACTAATCTTTTCCACTATCTCTCCTCGCAAATGTGAACACCCTTGCTCTAAATTATGCCTTTCTTATTCCTAACACATCAGCTTAATTAGTACGTGAGCGTACTAACCTAATGTGTGCTAATTAATTTGAGAAAAGGGTAGTATACTTGTGATTATAAAACTATTCAGAAGTAATATTTTACAAATGAAGGAATAGTTACAAATTATGAGTATCATATTAAAAAAGGAATATTTTAATTAAAGGAAAATAAGTAATTAATACCATCAAATTATATGAAAAAAATTAAATTGCCAAACTACCAGATGAAATTCTGTAAAATTAAATGTATTATATTGTACTTTACAATCTCTAAATAGGTTTAAAGATATTTTTATTATATATTTTAATAAAGTTAATAAGGTAAAAGGGGCAGCCCGGGGTAGTATCTCTTCCATCAGTGTAACAAAGTAACATGCAAACGTGCCACATGCAACAATGAGAATTTGCAAAAAACATAATAAATTAAAAAAACAAACAATAAAAACACTTCATTCATTGAGTAAACTATTCGTAAACACGCTGTATAACACATCCGTCCACAAACGAAACGAACCTTCGATTTGAAGTTGATGATTTAGTTTGTTTAGAATGGTATTCACGTGTTTAAAAATAGGTAAAACTCAATAAAATATTCGCACCATCTTTTTAGCTATAGAACAACAGTGTGACTTAACCTAATCCTGCCTAACATGTTAAAAGAAGGGGGGGGGACACTGATATTTATAGCTAAAAAAACAGGCGCATACACAATTAAGTCAAGAAACAATATTGAATAATTAAAAAAAAACTGAAACAGAAGAAAACATGTAACAATATTGAATAATAAAAAAAAATCCTGAAACAAAAGAAAACAGACATGGTATATTGCAACAATGCATTTCTAGTGAGGGGCCCCAACAATCGAGGGTAAGAAGGTTACCAGCTTCAATTGGTCTGATTGTTGGGGTGTCCCAACTAAATACACTACTAAATACATTACTAAATACACTACTAAATACACTATCTACCACACAAGGCATTGAAAGATTCTGTCATTTTGGTCTCAACAATCAAAATAATATTATATCATTGTTTCTTTTTATTTAAAATATTGTTTTACTAAGATAATAAAAATGAAAAAATTCAATTTGTTATTGGCATAATAATTAAACCTACTTTTTTATATACTGTGAATATAAGTATTGTTGAAAGTTTTATATATTATTGAACAATCTGCAAACTGTACTCCAAAATATATCACGAACAAAATTTTACTATATAATTTTAATAATTGAGTAACTATAATCTATAAGTACTGATTCAATTATTTCAAATCATTACAACTCGCGAGTTATAAGGGGCCAAACTATTTTACGTTTCTTGTGTTCCAATGTTATGGTCAAGTAATATGGCTGAAATCTAGTATAACTAGACATTCATGAGGTGTACAGAATGAAAAGTTTATAATATTAACATCATTATTGTTAATATGTATTATAAAAATAACATATATAATAATCATAAAAATATTTATTGGAATAATAATATTAAATAAATTATTAATATTATAAATATTTCATTGTGTATACCTCATTTGATTTTCTAGTTATATTAAATTTCAGCCCCATAAATGAATTACTTTATCACAATAATGGAACACAAAAAACGTAAAATACCAAGTTTGGATCTTCATTACTCGTGAACTGTAATGATATGAAATCATTGAATCAGTACTTATAAATTATATTATTATTATTATTAGCACCGCGTCTTACTACCCGTTCGGGTTATACGCACTTACGCTAGTGTGTAATGGTAGGGTGATTGTGAGATGAAATGAAGGACCTACAGTTTAACGTGGAATCCGAACCATGGTGAAGGCCTGGCATTCCCCACATTCACAAGATGTCTTGTCAGAGGTGAAGGAAGGGTTTGGCTTATAAATTATAGTTATACACTTGATAAAATTGGGCAATAAAATGTTTATGGTCAAAGGATCTTAAATGAGCAAATTTGATGTCAGTTAAATAGATTTTGTTTAAGTAAATTATTTCTGAATGTATTTTTATAACTTTACAAGTAATTTAATTGGAACTGTTCTTTTAAGATTATACGAATTCATGACATTTTGAATAAAGAACATACTACCACAAAGCAACAATACCTTGTGTTTTTACCACTGACTTAATTGTAAAGTCAATGGTAATATTGATTCCTGCAGGACAAATAATGTGTTGGTAAGTTAAAAACTTAATATTAAGCACTTATAAATTGCACTTTGTTGAGTTTTTAGCACCAAAATTAATTCTTTAAACACACGAACTTAACGCGTCCACACGGGGCAACTCCCAACAGTTTAATGAGAACCAAGTCAACCAACCAGGTAAGAGATGCGCCTCTGTCTCCCCCCACCTGGCCAAACACTACCATATTTTGAAAAAAATATTTCTTATAAATGTATCTAGATCTTTATGATTTAACCAATTGTGTGAGTAATTTATAAAGGCTAATTAAAGCCATTACTTTTATTAAATTAATGTAACAATATAGTGTTGCAGTAAAAGAAAGTATTAAAAATGATTAAATTATAAAATAGATATTATATTAATCGTTTCCTTTGTCATCATCATCGCCATTTTGTCTTGAAAAGTTTATTTAACTATTTTTAATCTAACATTTAAAAATAAGTATAATTTGTTCATAATTTTTAAGAATTAATAATGATCTACTTATCAAAATTTGGTAAATAATAAGTTGATATAGTACTTGAATAAAAATACACAACTTGTTAACATGGTTTCACCAATTAAATTAATTGTCAATGTTCTGAAGCCATTGATAGTGGAGAGAATAGGAAAGTGGAACGTTATGGAAATGTGCCCGCATTCAGATTCAGAAAGTGAACCACATGATTGATTATGTTTTCATTTATCTCACACTGACAATATTTTCTAGATCGCCATTACAGATAGAAAGGAAATATCCCCACCCCAAACTTGTTTTTTTTCCCCTCTTGTCATTCAAGCAAGCGTTAGGCCTTGGGTCAAGATTCGAACCTTTTGACCAACAATGCCTGTAAGTCACTCTATAAATTAATTTAAATATAACTGTTTTTATTATTTTTTTAAATGATGGTGTGTTTTACGTGAGACTTTTTCCTAAGAAAGTTTTAACAAATCTTATCTATAACAATTATTATTAGGTACAATATTTTAATTTTGGACACACGGTTGGTGACGAGTCTGCCTATTGAATCAAGTACTCAGGGTTCAATTCTTGCTCGAGACGTGAAAATGTCCCACCCCATACCCGTTGTCTGTAAAACGAAAGGTCAATTTAACACCTTGTGGTATAATGCATCATGGCTTAGACTAAGGGGAAAGGATTTATTATTCCATACGTGTCCGGGAATCATCACTCATAACCGGGTAGTGGAAATATGGGTGATATAGAGTATGAGGGTGATATAGAGTATGAGGGTGATATAGAGTATGAAGGTGATATAGAGTATAAGGGTGATATAGAGTATGAGGGTTATATAGAGTATGAAGGTGATATAGAGTATAAGGGTGATATAGAGTATGAGGGTTATATAGAGTATGAAGGTGATATAGAGTATGAGGGTGATATAGAGTATGAGGGTGATATAGAGTATGAGGGTGATATAGAGTATGAGGGTTATATAGAGTATGAAGGTGATATAGAGTATGAGGGTGATATAGAGTATGAGGGTTATATAGAGTATGAAGGTGATATAGAGTATGAGGGTGATATAGAGTATGAGGGTTATATAGAGTATGAAGGTGATATAGAGTATGAGGGTGATATAGAGTATGAAGGTGATATAGAGTATGAAGGTGATATAGAGTATAAAGGTGATATAGAGTATGAGGGTGATATAGAGTATGAGGGTTATATAGAGTATGAAGGTGATATAGAGTATAAGGGTGATATAGAGTATGAGGGTGATATAGAGTATGAGGGTGATATAGAGTATGAGGGTGATATAGAGTATGAAGGTGATATAGAGTATGAGGGTGATATAGAGTATGAAGGTGATATAGAGTATGAAGGTGATATAGAGTATGAGGGTGATATAGAGTATGAGGGTGATATAGAGTATGAGGGTGATATAGAGTATGAGGGTGATATAGAGTATGAGGGTGATATAGAGTATGAAGGTGATATAGAGTATGAAGGTGATATAGAGTATGAAGGTGATATAGAGTATGAGGGTGATATAGAGTATGAAGGTGATATAGAGTATGAGGGTGATATAGAGTATGAGGGTGATATAGAGTATGAGGGTGATATAGAGTATGAAGGTGATATAGAGTATGAGGGTGATATAGAGTATGAAGGTGATATAGAGTATGAGGGTGATATAGAGTATGAAGGTGATATAGAGTATAAGGGTGATATAGAGTATGAGGGTGATATAGAGTATGAAGGTGATATAGAGTATGAAGGTGATATAGAGTATGAGGGTGATAGTGAGTATGAGGGTGATTGTGATACCCTGGAACACAGAAAAGGGTTTGACTCTGAACGTATTATTTAAAAAATCGTAGGATCTGTTGCTGAGACGATTTGTAATCGCGCGTGTAAAATCTACCCGGCGTCATTTGACGTTATCAGCCGAGACGTGTCTCTTTCCCTCTCACACACAAAGACAGACAGTCCTGCCAACTCTATCCACCCCGCTGTGGTGGCCGTATGTTATAAGGTGCTAACTCAAGCAGTAAACTAGACTGCCTTTGATGTGGGAGATCGAGGTTGGAATCTCGGTCGGGCGTACTGAGGGGGGATTTTTCCAAAATGATTTTTCACTATCCCTCCACGAAAAAGCGGGTGCACTTCCTCTAAATTAAAGCTTCCTCATCAATAACTTTTTTAATTCAATGAAAATGAAAATGTAAATTCAAGATGATTGCATTATGACATCAAATACTGTATACAAAGAGGTATTGTAAATTGTAAATACGTTCACATTAATATAAACTTTCTTGGCCATTTTGTGTATACACCTCGCTGAGTATTTAATTTTAACAACCCAAAAAAAATAATATATATATATATATTTTTTTTAAAGTGGGGAGGGGGGGGGGGGGGTAGAGAGAGGTTGAATGTGCGAAAGTCTTGCAAGGGCTTACTGTTATGTATATTTAAATATTCATCTAGCTAGAAAGGTCCAATAGTCGAGCCTAACTTATACAAAAAAACACATTAATGTGGATTTTTAACTTTGATACGCGATTTTTTTTTATGAACAACATCTTACTACCCGCTCTAGTGAAATATAAGAATGAGGAAGGTAGAATTAACAGCAAATGTAGCCGATTTGGTGGGAAGAGAGGTAAAACCATTATGTAATACCCAAAGTACACCGAAAGGTATTCGAACCCCGACTCCCTGTCAACATCAGTCTAGTCTAGCACGACAGTGACGCCTCAGACCATGCGGTCATCAAGGATGAACAGATGATTATTGAGTGTGACCAAATTTATACCTTGATCAGCCATTATCGGTAATGTTATAAGAAAATTAAATAGTCATTAGGAGGAGATACATTTCATTATATATTACTCGCCTCGGTGGCGTAGTTGGCTAACGCACTAGTTTCGTGTTGAGATAGACTGCTGAAGATGGGAGGGGGGGGGGGAGATTGAGGTTCGAGTCACGGTCTGGTAAACTGGGGGTGGTTTTACCACTCTCCCTCCATGCAAATGTGGGTTCACTTCTTATAAATTCAACCTTCTAAATTCCTAGATCAGCGTAATTAGGTGTCGGGAAATTGTGTGTTGGGGGGTCCGGGGTTCAATCCTCGGTCCCGGCACAGATTTATCTGATTACCAAACCCTTCCTTCACCCCTGACAAGACATCTTGGGAATGTGTGGAATGCCAGGCCTCCACCGTGGTTCGGATCCCACGTTAAACTGTAGGTCCTCCATTTCATCTTACAATCACCCTACCATTACACATTAGCATAAGTTCATATAACCCGAACGGGTAGTAAAACGTGGTGCTAAATTAAATTAAATATTATATGTCTTATATATATTTCTATAAGGGTTGTGAGGTAAGGGTTGGGGAAGGGTGATTCAAATATATATAACATGTTGTGTGTGAACAAAGAAGGGATGTCGCGGTATCTTTGATAAGTTTATTTGCTGATCGGGCCATCTGGCTGGCACTGTCCTCTTCAAAAGGGATGATGATAAAGTCTACCAGAGCTGTTCGAGATAACGTTGTTGTCTCGTCCGGTCAACGTAGCCATTGTCTTAGGGTCTCTCAAGATGGCTGCAACAAAGATAGAAACCTTTCACAAGGGTGACTGCCATAAACCTTCCGAGGGTTTTCAGCTGTGACTTTGCTCTCTTTGTCCAAGGTCAAAAGAAAACAACTCAAAACACGTGGTCTTGCAGTTAGCTACGTCGTTCTTACTGATTACTGTATCATTTCTCGTTAAATAATTAGGTAAACGGGCTGAGAAAGTAAATTATACAATCTCGCAGTATAATAGACTGCCTTTGACAGGGAGGTCGAGGTTTGAATCTCTGTTGGATGTACTGAGGAGTTTATTTTTCCAAAATGGTTTTCCCACTCTCCCCCCACGTAAATGCGGATACACATTCTATAAATATAATAATTAGTACGAACGTGTAATAAGACGCGGTAATAAAAAACAAACAAGCAACTTTTAAATTTTAATGTGGTATGGATTCTTATAATTAATATAAAGTATCATTACAATTTTCGACTCATTACTAGAATATTTAATTTTCTGTAGTAACACGGAAATTTTAATTTGTTGTTAAATGTATTTATTTGGAATTAAGGGTTCGGGGGGTTGTAAGGGAGGGATGTAGATCATATAGGCCCACATACAGCTTGCTATAAATATTTTTAAATCCATGTTTTAACTTTTAAATAATCACTAAATAATCCGAAATGATTTACCAGGGATGGCCAGGACAACATTCGTTGCCCATTATCAAAAACAGGGTCGTACCGATAGGGACGGACATTGGTGTTGTTTTAGTTGGAGATAGTTTTTGAAAGATGTTTATTTGTATATACATGTAAAAGATTTTAAAAAAAAATCGTTATCTGATTGTTTTCTTGTATATGAATAATATACATAACCAGTTTATGAAATATTGTAATTGTTTTAGTTTAACTTGGTTTATTCTATAAGTTTATATTTTTAGGTTGAGTATTTATGAATAGAATTTTCTTAAGGGTTTATGATTTTAAAATCTTAAATTAATCTATTAAAAAATGCATTTCAGTTGCTTCGCTTTATATTTTAATATATTTTTTGGAAATACTCTGCAATTATTTTTTATTCGATGTCCATCTATAGACGGGACCGAACTATTCCACATCCTCATAATTTCTGGCACGTCCACAAAGAGTGGGTTTTATAACAAAAACAGTTCTCTTTCACCCCATATAAATAAAAGTATCCCTTTTCGTCCTTGTTTTCGAGATATAAGGCCTTAAATAGAGAAATGAATGGAATTATCATCTGAAAATGACTCACGTTTTAGGTTCTCCAGCGTCTATTCCAGAATTTCTGTCACGTCCACAAAGAGTGGGTTTTATACAAAAAACAGTTCTCTTTCACCCCTCGAAAACAAGGACGAGAAGGGATGAAGGGATACTTTAATTTATATGGGGTGAAAGAGAATTTTTTTTTTTAGTATAAAACCCACTCTTGTGGAAGTGACAGAAATTCTGGAATAGACTCTGGAGCACCTAAATCATAAGGCTTTTTCAGATGATAATTCCATTCATTTCCCTATTTAAGGCCTTATATCTCGAAAACAAGGACAAGAAGGGATACTTTTATTTATATGGGGTGAAAGAGAACTGTTTTTTGTATAAAAACCCACTCTTTGTGGACGTGACAGAAATTCTGGAATAGACGCTGGAGCACCTAATACTAAAGGCGTTTTTAGATGATAATTCCATACATTTTACTCTTTGTGGAAGTGACAAAAATTTTGAGCGGCTTAAACATAAGGGCCCATTAGATGAAATGAATACTTTTATCTATAATATCGATTATCAAACAATTTAATTAACAGAACATTCTTTGTATTATTCGTTGAACATTCTTTGTATTATTCGTTGAACATCAAACAATTTAATTAACAGAGCATTCTCTGTATTATTCGTTGAACTATTTATACGATATAATTTTTGGCGTATTCTATTGATCATTCTTTGAACTAATAAACTAGTTTAGTTACTCAGTTATTATGTTGCAAGTCTGCGCAACTCCCCAAAATAACCAGATTAAACGGTTATGAGGATGTGGAATAGTTCGGTCCCGTCTCTCGAAATAGACTTTAACGAATGTCTGTCTGTTTACGAACTGCCATAACAAATAATTCCTTCAAGCATCGAGTCAATAGTAGTATGGCCAACTTATATTATTAAATTCCCGTAACCAGTTATCAAATTGTATAAATCTCTGGTTAATGCTAAATGTTTTAATATCTTTTGTTTAAAAAAACAAAAACAAGAGAAACAAGATCTAACATCAAAGTCCATAAAATTGATATATTTTAAATCATAGTCAGTACATTCTCTAAATATAATGGTACTCAACTCTCTGACACATGATAAATATGTGGAAAATTAATATTATAAAACTTTAATCTTGAAAGAGAAATAATATTTCTAACATAGGTTGGGTTCATATTAATGCATAGCATTTAATTAATATAGATAATTCATAGAAGAAAGTGAGATATTCAAAAGAATAATACAGTGTCCTATAACTAAATGCTGTGTTTAAAGTTTTACTTATGCCCAGTGGTGGCTCGTGACTCTTTTTTATGGGAGAATACAAAATTGAAAATAAAAAAATGATAAAAATATTAAATTACTTATTATTTATATTTTGTAATGAAAGTTCGTCCTTTTTTCTGAAATAAAATTTGATGAATTCATTTGCGTCATTACTACCGTTTCATAAAATTGAAACATTGAATCCAAAAGTTCATTTTGTATGGTTTTGGAGGTATGTACCTTTAAATAAATTTAATTCTTTCAAATGTAAGGTAAGAGTGGAATCTAATTTGGCTGTAAAATAAATTAAACTTAATTAAACACACAATTATCAGAAGTAACTCTTTCACCATGATCACGTAAAGCTAATTCAAAGGTCCCACAAAATTTAACATACATAATCAAGCGACGTAACATGTATGTGTTGTTATCAACGTTTTAGTTGTGATTTTGTTTTTTTGTGTTTGCAAATGCGTACTACTTAATTGCTCCAGAATTTATATGTTTTAATGATAACTCAGGTTTCTTCGTGCTTTCTGATAAATGTTTTAATTTAGCAACACCACCTTAATCCACATAAAATATTCTTTCTTCGAAATCAAACAAAAGATGCAGAATAATTTATTAGTTAGTTCACAACCAAACACTCACTTCTATTAATCATAAATATTTTTATTAATGGATATGACAAGAAAAAGAGAAAAATTAACAATTTTAAGAATAAAAGAGCGTGTATGACTGTGTATGGATGTTGTTGAAACGAAGGGAGTGAGGATAAGGAAGTGTTGAGAAAGTTAGTGAGTATGGATTAAGTACAGAGTTTTTTTTAGTTATATGCATAGCTTCTGGCCTAACCTGTAAGGGAACAACATGTTTAAGTATGTATATAATAGGTACGTTATTTATTTGAATAATAACAGTTTATACTTAAATTTGGCAGTGGCCTACCTTTATTCTTAATTAAAAGCTTTTGATAAAATATTAGTATAATATTATAGTATATAGTATTAATATAAAATATTAATAATGTACTACACATAATTAATATCAGGATTTTTTTTAAACACAACAACAGTTGAACGAAGATAGCAACGGTAATCAAATGCCAATGTCGTTCTCGTAAGCAACTGGAGTCACAATTCACTACTAACTAGACGGCGGAGATAAAAAAAACCCACAGGGAATCCCCATAAAAAGACTTCGATTGAACTCTGAGGTGGGAAATCACCAGCAGGAATCTTACTTCTAAACAGCAGCAGAACCACTTATACACTTATACAAAGCTTAGTTTCATCTATAAAATGTCACACTTAGAGTCATACAGACACAAGATAAAAAAAAATTGAAGTAAATAATTACTAAGGTTTTCCACTAGAAAAAAAGCTAATATATAATTTTAAAAAGCTAAAAATCTCACTAACTAGATTGAGTTGACAACACTGAACTGGACTCCCCCCAACACACACACACACTCTCTCTCGTTGTACTATATAGGGCACATGTGATGTACCCCCTTTAATCTTGAGTCGAGTGTTCTGCACGTCAATGCCCCTCCTCTCCTCCCACAATTCCGCTGTGAACTTAGGGAACATTCAATATTATGCTCCGATCAGGAAGATATTTTTGTTTGAAGGTTTTCGATTAGTCATAATTTTTTTTTAAATCTAGAAAAAGTTTATTTTAATTTTATTATTTCTCTTGTTTATATAACTTAATATCATTATAGTTTATAATTATTTGCATGTGTAACGTGATGTTTGGGTGGGACTGTATGTGACCTTGTGTCCTTTAGGACAAACCACCACTGCTTATATCGATTCTCTCTTATTCATATAAAATAGCCTAATTTTTTTGCATTACAAAATAAGTACTCTAAAAATACGTATATAAAAGGGTTTACTTGAAGATCCACGTTTTAAACTATATCTGTTGAAACTCGAAACTAACCTAGGCTGTATCCGAATAGTCCGTCCCCTACGCACTTGTGCACTTTACTGCACGCTTTTATATAACACGTTTATGGCGCCCCTAAGTAGGCCTACATAGGGTCCATGGTAGTTTTTGGACAGCAAAGTACAGCTAGATCCATCTGGTGGATAATTCTGAAATATGCGTTTCCATGATAACGATATTGAATTTTGATAGTGTTTTGTCAATAGTGACATATTTAGATATATACGTATATTATACAAATTATATATATTGCCCTAATTAATTTACTTATATCTGTAAAGTATTATTCTCAAACAAATTTTACTGAAGATCTCATAACTCGCAAAAAAAAAAATCTTATTGAGAGAGATTTTCATACTAGAATGAGAAATTTAACCGTTTAACATCATGAATATAAACAAAGAACATACTATACTAGTTTTATTTAACAGCATGTGAATGTTTTATTTCATTTACACAAAATATATAATAATTTCATTGAATATAAAAAACTAGTTTAACTTAAATGCGGGATAAAGGGCAAGTCGTATGTGCCCCTTAGAATAGTGCGCAATAAGGGGTGCAATTGTACACTTTAAGATAATTCAGACACCATCAAAAATCACTTCCGGCCTTTAAGACGACGCTATTGCAACTTTAAAGTGCACTTGGCTTCCAAGGGCCCTTAGCCGGACTATTCAGATACAGCCCTAATTTAAGTTTTACCTGTACAGTTAAATACAATATGATTTTTATTTGCTTCTGATTTTATTATATAGATGAATGTTATGGTATATCTATTTCTCAGTAATAGAATAAACATTTAATATTACATCCTTCATTTCAATTATAATCGTTGTCGATTTTATTCTAGAACAAAGAAAATCCATTACTAATAAACCAGGATGGCTATTACAAGACATTTTAAATATTAACACAGAAGATAATTTTTGTCTGCTGTGTTTACTAGCATTTAATTGACTACAGCTTCAACTCACATTCTTATTGGCTGATACAAGGGCCATATATTGTTAAATCCATGTAGAACACGTCAAAAAATTAGATTTAAATTAATAGAGTTTAATTTGTGTTGTGCACAGTACAAGATGTATTGATTATAAGCGATATCATTGAAAGTAATTTGTTTCAACTTCTTGCGTACAATGTTTTATGCATTATTCTCTATAAACTAAGCGTTATGCATAGATATAAACCAAGGCCTAAGATGATAATTTGAGCGTTCATTTAAAGATATATAATCACCTACATTTATGGTGTGTTTGAGATTATCACTATTAAAGATCAGTTTTAAATAAGTTTCATTTGCATTTTGACGAGTTAGCTTAATATTTAATTTAAGAACGTCTTCAGAGATGAATATTAGAGTTTAATTACTATTATTATTTGAATATTATATTATGTATGCATTATTACTTGAAACTAAGGAAGTGATACGCTCAAACATCATACACCATAAATGTAGGTGACCATATCTATATCGCAAACTTATTAACGTTGACATCATCTGTCAAAAGCATTGATCTCTATAATACAATTGGATGGACATCTGCGACTAGAATTTTCGAGATGTCGTCTGTACACCATTATGTAATAGAGAAGGAATCTTTCGGGTATTTCTTTTTCTCTTACACGCATACAAGGCAGTGTGGCATTTCGACGTCATTCACTAATTTTTATGAATATAGGAGACATATTAGTTACACGAAATAAATGTATTAACAAAAGGTTTGATGAGCATAACTAAGTTCAATACTTGTGACTTGTTTCTTCAAACAAGTTGAGGTGGGCTAGTTTAGTAAAATTTCCTACAAACATAAAGTAAATAAAAATATAGATGCCCTTTTTAATTTTCTCACCTCTTTTCAATAAAATGCACTTCATTATTATTATGTAATAAAACTTTTTTACATGAAAAATAGTAATACTTCCTACAAGCTTACAACCTAAATAATAATTTGAATTTAAAACTATAGCACAAAGTTTGTAATTCAAACAAATGTAATTAAGTTTCGAGCTACCTTTTTTAATTTTAGTTATCAAACTTTGAATATAATATTATTTCTGAAACCAATATATAAGCTAATAACCCATTTTAAATTTATTGTAGTCTTGGCAGAATGTAAACAACATGGGTGATAGCTACATATTTTAATATATTAAATATTTTATTCTTATTTGTACAATATAACCTTTAAAACTGAATTGCATAGTCTTTAATGTAAATGTGTCTTCAGTCAAGTGGGTTATAATACTTCCTATTTTCAAACAATAATACTTTTACTCACCAGAAACACGTTTTTGCATAGGAACATTGAAAGAACCCGTTAAATCTGTCCCCTTGCTAACAAGCAGATGACAAACTTTAGCGTCACGATTTTGTCCGTTGCAAGGGGTGTGTTTATGGCCATCCAGATTAGTATGAAAATCACTGGTCAAAAGTCTTTATTTTAGGACACATGAGGTAACCCATGGAATACGTTTAAAAATAATTTAGTGACTTTTCAAACTGTCAGATAGTTTATATATATCTCTTTCTAACAAAAACACACACATTTATTAACATACATGTCAGCTCAAAAGGATAGTGAAAAGGTTGTTTTTAAAAATAATATGAATACAATTATTTATTAAAATGTAGAATTATCACGTTAAAAAAATAATTATTATAAGAAAATTGTTACAAACCAAACAACAAATTCTAGTCACAAGTCAGCACAAATAGAGCACAACAATAATGATTGAACATTGAAACAGTGATATTTTTGTTGGTAAATTGCATAGATTTAAGAAGTGGTAGATTGGCCATCGTGACTGAGTAGTATCTTGGAAATACAACAATCATCAATACATCTGATGAGGGGCCAGAAGTCCTTACCATCGGAAAAATGATTATTTTGGCCCCGCATGGTCAAATGGTAGCATAATTAGCCATTTACACAAGAAAACTGAAAAACAAAATCCGTTACAAATCACGCCTGTAAGATTGTTTTTAATTTCTTTTACCATATTTACTTTAAGTCATATTAAAAAAATTAATATCCTAAATGTTTAGTATTTTCTTTGAATGAAGACAAAAAACGTCATAAACAAGTAATTTTCACTAATTAATTCACATAAATTTGTTACTAAACATATAAATAACCTTTTTATCTTGCCACTAATCAGCTGATTTCACCATTGAATGTGGGCCTCAGTCACAGAAGCCAGAAATCGTTCTACCCTTTCTTTTGTAATGTAATAAATAATTGTAGTCACATGAGAATCAGCCTGAAATCAAACTGACATCCAAACAGTACATTATTTTCTTATTACCAGCGCTCGGACTTTGATGACCTAAAATTGATGTAAATATTCTAAAAAAAATACTAGATTTTTTAAAACAAAAACATGTAATGAATGCACCACACGACCAAATCAAACATTCACGTTACAAAATGGAGACTAAAATATATCTATGCAATGAAAAACCTTTGACGAATAAACTCTAGCAATCTGCTGAATATAATATTGATTTAAAATATCTGTTTCAGAAATAATAGCTAACCCTTCCCAACGCAACTCTTTACAGCCTAATTGCAGTCTCACCAGGGATGTGTACTTTACAATCATACAAGCAAAGAAGATACAAAGTTCCTGACCAGTATCGTTTTATCATTCTGACAACTTCGTGACTAAGAAATGTAGCTATTTTTAACTAGCCGAGACTATAAAGCTCATTCGAATGACCACAGTTCTTAGACACATAGATTAATACGTAATCCATAGGTTTTTACTTATAAAATTCTTGGCTTTGCTCATTACGTCTGGATACACGAAACTTTATAAGTAACGACATAATTACTTAATTCCTCCTGTTGAATGCTTGAGCGCAATTATTTTATTTTTCTTCCTTCCACCAGGAGACTTGTAAAAATATTGTTTCTTTATTTGTATTTGTGTGTCGATTTAAACATCTTAAAATACAGCTATTATTTCCTTCACGAACACTTTTTTTAGTTGATTCATTGTATCGAAATTTAATATTGTCAAATAAAGTTTAAATAAAACACTTGAATGTGCGTTTCAGTAATGACCTTACTTTTGTGTTGCAAGTTCCTACCACTACCAGCGTTGTAAGCATCGACGCTCGGTTATTTGTTAAGCGACTCAACTACCTATATTTATGGTCAGTTGGACTTATTACGTTAATTTTATAATATTAATCTGAAAATTGTAAAATGCCTCAATGAGAACCATGGGCTTCACACGTGCACTAGTCTTTGTTTGTTGATACGGATAAAACAATACGAGGACTGTATATATCACTTCCTGTTTCTGATCCTAAGCCAGATGTCTCCCTCCACAGATAATGTAACGGTCCTGGGATCCAGACGAATGGGTAGCGAGGTCTTCTTGCTCACGCTCAGCTCGTATTTAGACAACAGCGCCACAACAGCCACCTTGATTTCCAACAGAGCCAACCTCACACCTGAAAACATAACCAGAGTTTTGTGACCTGGCTGCTGTTCTGATACAAAGAGTGACACTATTCCCTGGCATTAGTCCAAAGATAAACTTAACTCAAACACAATTATCTGTACGGGCATTACAAGTCCTTCTCCAAATCTACTATTGCAAGTAGTAGTTCTGCCAACTAAAATTACTATTAAAAAAATGGGTGTGTGTACTTATGTACGCGCGTGAGAAGATATACTTCTTTGGCATCATTAAAAAATAGTTTTTAATTGCATTCAAATAATTAATTACAATAAAATGATAATATTTAGTATTAATTATGTTAAATAATAATATTTTAATTTATATCAATAAATAATACATACGGATAGTTAACCTCAATTATATTGGAGCACTTGAAAAAGTCTATAAGCACAATTTTTTTCACTAATATTTACGAATAGTAAATAATATTAATCAAAATATTCAATTTAAATCACTACTGAATATAATTTATTAGCACATATATAATTCGCACTTGTATGAAACTAAAACACGTTTTGTGAATGTAGAAACTAGAAACATGTGGATAAATATTATATATATGAAAACAGTGATCAGAGGCGACGAGCGTACCAACATGCGCGACTAACAGAGGTTCTATTTCTATTTTGTTGGTAGCTTCTTTTTTTTTCGAGACTTAATGAGCGGTTTAGCTTCAACCTGTTACTTTTGTGTTACAGTGATGCGCGCGCATCTTAAAATTTCACTCTCATCATTTTTTCATAACGCGCCTAAAGAAGTATAACTTCAATAGTCCTTTTGATTCTATAAAACATGATAGCTCAAAATAATCAGTTTGAGGTTATGATATGCCCGTGCACACTCACTTTAAACTGAAAGGGTATAAGATATAGCCGTAATGTAATGACAAAGTTAGAAGTGCTAAAATTCTGGGTAGATGGAATGTACTATTGTAAAGATAACTGCCTTGGTCCTGCAATAGCTAACCTAGTAAAGCCTGGATCACGGTCAACTTAAATCTCACATGATGTAATGTAACAGTTTTACTCGTGTTTTAAAATGGAAGTAATCAAAATGAACTTAACTTAACGTTCATTTAACGTAAACGTTGTCCAGGGGATAACTTTTATGTTACGACACGCTACATTCATTAAAGTGTATCCCGTGTTACTGCCAGCCAATCATGGTGCAAGCAACGTCAACACATACTTCATTAGTCGATATACTTCCTTTGTCCTCGTTTTTCGAAAAATAAAACAGCGTGGCGTGCACATAAATATTATTCTGTAGCTCCAATATGGATCTGTTGCAAATATTTAAAAACCTATTTGCTTGAATTCAATTTTAATGACCAATTAGTTTCCAAACACTCTGAATTCACTGTCTGTGTTTTATTTGAGTTGTTATGCTGCGTTAATCCTGATCACATACTATAAGTCTTTACGTTGCGTTAAAATTAAGTCAACCGTGATCCCGGAATGGCTACACTATTGATTGATATATCCACTTTAAAACTGTATTTTGCCTTTATTTATCGGAAATAAGCAAAATAAAAAGTTACGCGTGGTTGTTAAAATCACATATTTGGGGTAGAACATATTAAAATATAATAAATAAATAAATTTAAAAAAGCAGTGATACGTGTGGTCTGTTTTACCTTCTACAATGTTCATTATTTCACAATAAGAACCTATTTACATTGTTGCAAGTGTTATAATGTCAATATTGTGCTCCTCAAGAGCTGTATAAGCTCAGGGTAACCTGGCGGTATAGAGGTAAGGTGTCAGATCTCTGTGCTGGGGGTCCGGGGTTCAATCCTCGGTCCGGCACAGATTTATCTGATTACCAAACCCTTCCTTCATCTCTGACAAGACGTGTATTAATCACATCTTGTGAATGTGTGGAATGCCAGGCCTCCGCCGTGGTTCGGATCCCACGTTAAACTGTAGGTCCTCCATTTCATCTCACAATCCCCTACCATTATACAGTAGCTCCATGGCTTCTTTGGTGCTGAATGACAGCTCACAGCTGACTTCTGACAGTATACATTTAGGTAATACCTAAATTTTGACCGTCAAAAGTGACAGCTGCTAAACACATGTTTTGCAGATCATATGGTTCGGCGTAGGGATACAGAATGTGGTCTGGTAACTTTTCAAAGCTTTCAGCTGTCAGCTATGAGCTGTCAGTCAGCACCAAAGAAGCCATGGGGCTACTGTACATTAGCGTAAGTGCGTACATCCCGAACGGGTAATAAGACGCGGTGATAATAATAATAATAATAATAATAATAATAATAATAATAATAATAATAATAATAATAATAATAATAGTAATAATAATAATAATAATAATAATAAATGTATGAGCTCAGAACCATTTAAGTTTGGTTGACAATTAATTAGTTGATGGTGGTAGCATATACAGGTTGTTCGGAATTTTAATAGCCCAAACTACACAGATAGAGTGTTTGAACCAAAAGTAATATAAAATCCCTGTACAGTTACTTCCTACAAACTTTGCTAATATCATTAAATTGTGTTCAAAGTTTAAGCGTACAGGGCCGGAAGAGCAAAGCTGTTCAAGCATGCGTGTAGAGCAGGTTGCATAGAAGTTAGGCGTGCAGCACTACACACTCGACATCTTAGAGCAAGGCAGCAGAACATACCACAGTTAATAGTAAACAACACACCAGTCCATCTATAATTGAGAATACTTTCTGAGGGTCAACATTAACTGTCCTACATCACAGAAAGTGCTTGCCATTATTACATGTGCAATGACACACGCCTAGATCATATGCAACCTGTTGTACACACATGACTTTGCTCTTCCTGTGCCATACGCCGAAACTTTGAACACAATTTAATGGTATTAGCATAGTTTTCAGAATGTGGGTGTACAGGGGTTTTTGTATTACTCTTGGTTAAAACCAGTTGTATGTTCAGTTTGGGTTTGAGTTTCGAATACCTGTATAAATTATGTTAAAGGGACGAATACCATTCTAATACCTTGTTCACTACTTAAATAAGAAACAACATCTGGATCAGATGTAACAATCTCCTGCGACATGTCTGCGCTACCAACCTAAACACATTTTGGGGCCTTCCCCGAACGGCAAGTAGCAGGATTGGGGTCTGCAAGCCTTGATCTGTTCATTGAATCGTTCAGGATCGAACTTCTCCGGGTCGGGGTAGTATTTAGGGTCGTGATGCAGCGCATACACCGGGATTACTACTTGCACCCCTTTCTCTAGTAGCGTCTTCGTGCCTGGGATCATGTAGGACTTAGTGCACGTCCTGAATAATGTTCCCCGGCAGGATACATCCGCAAAGTTTCTAATTACAGAACATACATTTCAACACAATAATAAGATATGAGAACAATAAGACTAGTGAAAGCATGAAAAGTTAAAGTTTGAACGATTCGGAATTCTCCTTTTTGCTATTGTATTTAATCTAACTACCGATCTTCACATGTGATGTATTTCGTAAAAACGACCATTCTTTCACCTCTATTAACTCAGCAAACGAATTTATAACAATATTATTTTTACTGTTTATGAGCCGGCTCTCCATAGTTTAGGAGCTATAACGCTGTACGGACTAAAAGTAGCGTTATAGAGCCACCATTTTTTCTCACGACAGTTGTAATTTCTTATTTATAACTATATATCAAAACAAAATGGTGAACGTACATTTTAATTAGCCTATATGTTAACTGGACCTTCTAGCTATAATACATTCACGACCTTAGTTTACTTGGACGACAGCTCAGTTACTAGAAATAATCCCTAATATATCCCTACGTCAACAGCTGACATCTTTCACTTTGGAAAACTGTAATGAAAATGGATGGTAATGTATGAATTTGATAGTAAGCCACAGTAATTTTGGTCAATATTATTTATATATCTATTTGAGGTCGGGTAAAAAGCTTATTTATCGTTTTATTCCACTCTAAAAAATTATTATTAATACCACTTTCACAAAAACTTCTAACAAACATAGCTTCAAAATGGCAACCGACGAATTTAAACCGTGTGATTGAATGTGAAGGAAAAAAGTTCTTTACAATGATGCACCCACGCAGTGGATAAACATATTTTATTCAGTTGAATATTTCGAAATACGATAAACTAATGATAAATAATTTACTATCTATAAAAAAATTAGACGTATTTTTTTCTTTTCCAAGTAAATACGACGCCTGTATTAAAAGGTATTAGTGTATGCAATATATTACAGATCATAGATAACATTCCGAACGGAGAATAATTACGTTTAAAATATTGTTTCGGATTGGGTAAAACGAAATTATTAAAAGTTACAAAACAGTGTAAGAACACTTAAGTTTACGTTATTTTAAATGTAAATATAACATGTAGTTAAAAAAAAACTTTAGATTTATAACAAAACAGTGATCTTTTACAAGTTTACCAAACTAAAACCTAAACATATGATTTTTGAACCTATCATGGACAGACTTTATGTGCATGCGAGATTTCAGCACAATCGGTGCCGTGGTTTTTGAATGAAAGACTAACTTAGTGCATATGTTAGTAGGATTGTATTTCAAAGGCAACTGATATTAAAAACGAATTATAGCTAACCAGACAGGACCTTATCCAAGTACTCCATCTTGTGCACTGCCTCATACGTTATCTCTCCGCCGAACTCTTTGAGGAGCCTGTCGATCTCCTCCCTGAGGGTGTGTTGAATATCCGGGTTGACGGACAGCTCGTGGAGGCAGAACCCAATGGTCATAGACATGGTATCATAGCAGCCAAAAACAACTCCAGACAGTGGAGAACCAACTGTTCATACTTCTTGTCTGTAAGACCAATAGCAGGTTAGTTAGAATTGTAGTCCCAGGTGTGGTGGACACATGATCACCAACTGTTCATACTTCTTGTCTGTAAGACCAATAGCAGGTTAGTTAGAATTGTAGTCCCAGGTGTGGTGGACACATGATCACCAACTGTTCATACTTCTTGTCTGTAAGATAAACAGATGGTAAAAGGTTTCCAACAAACGACAAATGTTACCTTTAAGACACTAAATTTTTGTTTGAACTGTGAAATGTGCAGTACTCAAGCAATGAGAGGATTATTTTGTATAGCTCATTGATTAATTTTTTAAATAAATGCATAGTATTTTAAAATTATAGTTTGCTTACCCCTTAGTAGTGTTATTTAAAGCTACTTACCCATGTCAAATAAGCCCTTGGTAGCCTTCTGAGGGAAAGAATCTTCAATCAAATCGTCACTAACAATCTCGCCCTTTTCCCTTAACTTCATCAGAAATTGTAGGAGGTCATTCCTAAACCCAACCGTTCTTCTCGCGGTGCTCAATAGTCTCAGTCACAACTTTCTCAAAAAATTGTATCGGTTGACATCTACAATTCAAGGCCCTGTTTATAATTGTGAAAAAGGAAGCTATAATTTTAACGACCAGAGACCCTCCAGTCAACTCTTTAATTATTCTATGCCCCATCAGTCGAAACTCTGAGTCGGGGTTTTTCATACAATTTATTCTCTGTCCAAAAGCGAAAGAACACATCACATCTGTTGTGAAATCATATCCCAGAGCTTTAACTTCCAGATCTTCAGAACAGCGAACTTTCTCTTGAAGGAAGTCCATCATATCCTTGGCGGACTCGCTGAAAATATTAAACATGGCCTTGATCTTACTGGGGGTAACTGTTGGCGAAACACTTAGACGTAATTTTCTCCATTTAGGCCCAGCACTTAGGAATAAAGTTTTACTCAGAACTCCTCTTCCTGTTTCGGTATCTCTGAATCGATTATTAAAATGAACAAAATCTTTTACCAACACGTTTTTCACCAATTCAAGGTCACGGATTATAAATACTGGTTTTGTTAAATGGAAAAGTCCCCAAATTGATGTCCATCCAACTTATCATATATTTTCTGATATATCATGTTAGTTGAGAGGCGCCCCAGTAATAGGTCCCCTATGTTGCCACAAGGAAAGGATGGCGGAACGCAGGGAATTCCTCTAAGTTTCCAGTAATTAAATTTGATAGCAAACCACCATCTAATGGCCCCATAGATGATCGCTACGAGTAGGACAACCTCCAGGAGGAGGAATGGAATATCAGACCATGGTGAAAACTCTGTAACATTAAAAGAGTGCATAAGCTCATTTATCACTAACATTCTCCAAGAAGGAAAAACTGTAACATCGCATTCACACCGGCAACATTAATAAAACAATATGTATTATCTTAAGATGGGTCATCAGGTATTGATAATAATTAATGTACAAGAGACCATAATATATTTGCTGCCATCATGTAAGGTGGTTCTATTCTCTGATTGTTCTTTATCCTGAAATTATTTCACTGTGCACTAGGTTTAATTTAAGGGGCTAAATGGCTGAGATAATGCCTAAAGTGCAGGAGATTTTTAAAAAAACTATTATTATTGTTTATTCGACACTTATTAGTTGTATGGTTCTATAGCCATTAAAATAGGTGAAGTTTTGTAAATAATTGTTTAGTTAAAATTCCCTACATTGGACCATTTTTAATAAATAATTTTGAGCAGACTCGGTAAACTACCTATATTACCACTCGATACCTCTGCTATTAATATGAGTGTGAGAAACTTACCTCACATTCCCTTCTACAATTTTGAAACAAAGAAATCTCAGAGGTGAATATTGTCCAGACTATCCCCATGGGTGGGGTTACATTAGACACGGAAAGGAGATATTTTGGACGTATGGAAAAAATTATAATAATTTATCCAAACAATGTACCAATTTATTCGCATAGTCAAAAACGTAATTTGAAAAGTTTACAACATATGCTTAAATGTGAAACACGCAAAGCTTAGCAAAGTTCATGTACAACTAATGTAGGTCTATACACTTTGCAATGCAACCCTCTTTATTCCAGCTCCATCTTCTCAGGAGTGTTGGTAGCTATCATGCACCAATCTCGTTTCATAACACAGGTTAACTGTAGCCTAGGTCCCTTGGGGATGGGCCTAACACCTTCTGGTAAGACAGCACCTACCATCGCAGAGTCTGTTCAGAAATCAATGCAGAGCTTGGACCAAGAGTCAAAGGACTTTTTTAGCTGCTTGGGTGCTGGGTACATTCCTCATTGGAGGGTATTATCGACACTAAAGAAGACAAGAAGTCTTCATCAAAGATGTGTTCCTTGTCAAAGGGTATAATTCCCGCAGTACTAAAACCAGATTTTACACTTTCCGGAGGATTGTTCCTCGGTCCAAGGCAGAAGTGTATAATTTTGGGAGTGCGTTTATGTTTAGTGTACGTTTGGATTAAAATTCTACACGAGTTCTCAATTGCACTGAAGAATCTTTAACTGGACCAAATACACAATGATCCAATGGCTGCAGCTTGTAGGACGTGTGTGGGGAAAGTATCAGCACCAAATCCTATTTCCCTGGTAAAACTCCAAGGCCTGAACACTCAAGTGTTGCACATGATTGTCCATTATCAGGAACACAGGGCTCTCCTTAGTGCACCACACACTGCTTTAAGAAACTAAAGGAATTTGCAAATTTTTCTGACGTAATTCAGCCCAATTTGTGCACTAGGTCAAGAACACCAACTAGAGACTCAGACCTCATGCGACTTTCATCGAAGTGCACCTAAGGGAAAAGGCCACACTCGAGAAAGTGCGTTGCCATTGGCGCATATTATCCCTACCTGTGGGGAAGCTCCCCACGCTCCCGATAAGTGACCTGCCCACCTATTTGCACCTCTTCTACCCAAAACTATTTTCAGTTTGAGGAACTGTGCCCAATCCAGTTTCGCCTATATTGTATATCCTATTCGACAGGAAACGGTGCTTCTTCAGGACAGTTTCGAGCTTATCGAAGAATATTCGCACCGTGGATCTGTTGAAATCTGTCATCCTCACCAAACTTGTCACCTCCAGTGTGTGTATGGAAAGGCAAGGTTGCCTTTTAATATAAGCTGAGAACCAGTCTTTGCCAGGTTATTTCTTCTCACCCCAAGTAGCTGGAACTAATAAACTTTTTTTTGGCACATTGGTACACCAATTTTCTGGTTGTTTTTGGAGTTAATCCCTAGAAAATGTCCGAACACAGCAAGTAGTACTAATCAAAATCATTTCCGGAATTACTCGTCTATTTATGAAGTTAGTGCTGCATAACATGTTGGCAAAAAACACCTCTGGGGCTTTAAAAAAAACCTAGTTATCACCATCAGGACTTATTCATCTTGTATTGGGCTGTTTAAATACGCAATGACATCCTTCTCTGTTCACCTTTTCAACTGCAATTTTGTTGTCCCTTCTTTTGACTGCCTTCCCCCACTTTTTTGTTTATTTAAGGCCCTGCCTACCCATAAATGCACGGTTATAAAAAAAATTTTTTTAAAAAAATTTAATAATTCAACATTGTTCTTTTTTATTTATTTTAGTAACATATCTGGGCATCTTTCATAATTCTTATGGAATTTTCAAACCATGCTAAAATAGTTATTGAAATATTTTCATTAAAATGTTTCCATTTCAATGCATTTTAAATGGGAAAACAAAAATTATTAATGGATTTATTTATTTTCTTTGTACAATTAAGCTAGAGTGTTTGTTTATAACATATTATTTAATGAGTATTTCTTTTTCTTTTTAGACATATTTTTTAATTTGGGTTAGCTTCAATAATCACGACGATATTGAGCTCTAACGACTCCCAAGTCGACCCTCTAGTAAAAATACATGGTTTTAAATACAACTTTTCCTTCTGCAACTAGTTGTCTTAGCTGATAATAGGTGCCGTTAGTATGATCATTACCCATTTACAAGCTAGTATCATTTTGCAAGCGTTGGCTAACCTGCTGTATCGGAATGCAGGCGGCAATGGAGGGTTAAACTAATCTCTGTGACCTTCTTGAGTCAAAGAAACATTAATATCATGTACGTTAGGATAAGAAGGGCCAATGTCCAATTATGAAAATTTGCGTAATTAAATATAAACAATTAAACATCTTAATATATTCAGTAACTAAAATACTCACAAAGTCTTCCTGCTGTGTGAATAAATATAGTTGGTCCCTACTTACTTCAATGAGAGTATTGCTCTAGTAATACATTATTTTCAAAGAAAAAGCCACATGCTTTTCCATACACAAAGTTTTATGACATTAGCCCTTATTTAACTGAGGCAGTAAAACATGTAAAATTCTTCACTCTTATCTTATATGCTTTCTTGAGTTCTCTCATTCTTGAGCACTACACGTTGTAATAATAAGTGTTAATATTCAAAGTATAGGAAAACTACTGTACATTACTGGCTTCAGATCCTGAAGTCCCAAGTTCGATCCCCAGTGCCCCTAATTCTGTCTGTGAAGCAGTGTCTGAAACGGAACCAAAATCAACCTCGTGAGGACAAATGAGGAGATAATTGAATGAATAAGTAGCGCTTCAGTCTAGAAAACTGAAATAGAAGTCTGGAGGGCTCGTTGTGCTAACCACATGGCACCCTCAGCTTGAAAATGTTGGCCCTATCTTTGCCAACATACGGCAGCCTCTCGATTGGTATAGCCTGCTTGCAGGCTGACACCATGGAGATATTACTCAAGTTAAACTCTACCAATAGGATAAAAAATTATTGCCAAAAACATTTATTTCTGGAAAATTGTGTAAATCCTATAGATGTTTGAAAACTGTAAACACCGTATTAAATAACAGATACCCACTTCAGTGGCTGAGTGGTCTAAGGTGTCACTAGTGTTAAATTGGCCTGCTGATAGCGGAGCCCTTGGGGTGCAAATCCTGGTCGAGTCTATTGAGGGTAGTTTTTCCTAAATTGTTTCCCCATCTTCCAAAATAAAAATGCTGGTAGATAACCTCTCAAATGCTTCTTTCCTCATTACCACCCAATTAGATTATCATATATGCGTATAACATGAACAGGTAGTATGACGTGGTGATATCAGTAATAAAAATAACAGATATATTTATAGTCAAAATTGTTATAGTCTTCGAAATGAAACTGCTTTTAAAATATGTTATTGCCTCCTTAGCCTTTAAATTTTAAAAATTAGCCAAAGCACAGTGGCCAAATTTAGCACATTAAATTTTAGTTATTTTTTATTTTACCTGCTTACTAATAAACTCAAATAAATGGTACGAAAAAATCGTAAGCTACATACTCTCTCGTATAGGTTATTATAGTTAGTGACAAAATCTTCAAAAATAAGTTATCTCTAATTTTACCTTAAATAAATTTTTCTCTGATAAATAAGTGTACATTATTATTTATCACTACCCTCACCAGATATTTATTTGAAAAAATTTCAATAGTGGTACAACAGCATTAACCTGGAGTCACGTGACACTTTGATATGCTAATTACTCAAAATGGGTACGGGTACAAAACTTTCTCTTTGTGGTACAAAACGGTACAGAACTAGTACAAACTTTGGCATGAAAAAATTCAAAGTGGTACAACAGCATTAACCTGGAGTCACCACTTTGATATGCTAATTACTCAAAATGGGTACGGGTACAAAACTTTTTCTTTGTGGTACAAAACGATTCAAAACTAGTACAAAACTTTGGCATGAAAAAATTCAAAAGTGGCTCAACAGCATTAACCTGGAGTCACCACGTTGATATGCTAATTACTCAAAATGGGTACGGGTACAAAACTTTTTCTTTGTGGTACAAAACGATACAAAACTAGTACAAAACTTTGGCATCAAATAATTCAAAAGTGGTACAACAGCATTAACCTGGAGTCACCACTTTGATATGCTAATTACTCAAAATGGGTACGGGTACAAAACTTTGGCATCAAAAGAAGTTCAAAATTCAAAAGTGGTACAACTGCATTAACCTGGAGTCACCACTTTGATATGCTAATTACTCAAAATGGGTACGGGTACAAAATGGTACAAAACTAGTACAAAACTTTGGTATAAAAAAATTCAAAAGTGGTACAACAGCATTAAGCTGGAGTCACCACGTTGATATGCTAATTATTCAAAATGGGTACGGGTACAAAATGGTACAAAACTTTGGCATAAAAAAATTTCAAAAGTGGTACAACAGCATTAACCTGGAGTCACCACGTTGATATGCTAATTACTCAAAACGGGTACGGGTACAAAACGGTACAAAACTAGTACAAAACTTTGGCATCAAAAATGTTCTAAATTCAAAAGTGGTACTACAGGTTAATGGACGTCTAGCTGACTGAAATGGATAAGCTAATTTTTCTGCTCGAGAGTGTGATTGTATCTTGACGTTATGTCTCCTCCCCACGTTTAGTCAAACTTGGTCGCCTACACACTTTACGGTCTGCACTACACTTCTTATCTCTCAGTTCTTGGAAAAAGTTTGCTTGCTGCCTATACTGATTACCGGTCGTGGTCGCCAGTCTCCCAATTGTTTAAACAAACTAGTAATTCTGCCAACCTGATGGCTGGAATCCACCAGTTTGTATAACTTTAGCAACGCCATCTATTTTGATAGCTGAAAGCTCAACACACCGCCAGAGAGGGTAGGCAGGGCCTTAAGTTCGAACCATCTATAAATGAGCCATAAATCATACGTCTTAATCATTATCTATAATAATAATAGGAAGTGTTTGTCTGTCTATGTGTTTGTTTGTGTGCGATGTCCAGCCAAATCTAAGGCACGCAGAGGTTTTAAATTTTTAACATAGGGTCCGAATCCCCCTCGAAGCCAGATTTTAAAATCTTTAATTAGATTTTTAATTAAGCTATTTTAAACAAATTTTTAACGAAAATATTTTTAATCTGGTTTAGAATTACGTTTCAAAGATAACGTTTCAAAATGAAATCGAGCATCATTGGGCGGTGGGCGTAGGGTGGTCTTATATAATTCTTATACCACAGTGGGTCACGGGAAGCGCCTTTGCAGAATTGCTAGTTTATAAGTATTTGTAAACAAAGCAAAAGTGTGGACACATTGGACAGCTGTCCAAAGAACCCCCAAGTCTGTCCAATGTAACCCCTTGTGTTTAAGCAAAGCAAAGCAAAGCAAAGCAAAACAAAATAAATTATTTGTGCCATCCTTAAAAAAGGCTGATTTGATTTTTGCATAGCATTACTTTATTCTAAACACCTTCAGTAATGCATCAAATAAATTACAAAAAAAAAAGTAATAAAGTATCTAAATCAAAACAATAAGCGAATGAAAATATCGAACAGTAATATATAAACATTTATAAACTTGTCTCACCTCTTCAATTAGGAATGTGAGACGCCCCACTGTTTCGTGTAAAAATAAGCACAAAGTACATTAACAATGGTACCAGCCTCAGCAGTATGGCGGCCATTTTAAGAGTGTCCAATGTAACCCCATGTTAAGATTATCCCCGACCTCCCTTACATAATCTTTATTCGTGTCAAGCACATAACAAATATCACTAACATTAATTATATATATAAAACCTTATTTAGTTTAAAGTTTTACATTTCGGGGGGAGATCACAATGCACGTACTTACAGTTTTATAGAGTTGAGGCCATAGATAGAGACTAAAGGAAGAAACCCAATATGAGCAACCAGCCTGTCACGTAGATAACCCACTATGTCAGTATGTCTGTGGCCACAAGGAGGAATTGATTTTCCTCTCAAGTCTGTGTGTGTTTTTTTTAAATAATGAATCTATACGAGCTTCTAATAGAAGCAGCGAGAGAGTTTCCATTTATATTTGATGTCCCTGATCTCAGCTACGACGACAACAGGATGGACAACGCATGGCAACAAACATCAGAAAGTTTTGATGACTTGAAAGGTAATATTTTTTTTTACGGTTGACCATATTCCCTGCTCTTCTGAGATATGAAATGCACCCAGAACATGTGTTTAATGGCGCTTATTTTCAAGCTCCTCCTCCTCACAAACTGCACCCAATACCATGAACTCCTCTTAGGTTGAGCTGTCCATATTGGGTTTCCTCCTATTTAAGAATAGTTGCCGCCACTGCCCGATCAACGACTTTTCTCGGCGTGCTATCTCTCTCTCTCTCTTTCTTCAACAATTCCTTGTGTTACTTCAACCCTACAATTGTTAGTGGGGAATTGGCGGGAAAATGATCAAAATGGTAGGAGCCAAATTGCCTGCCTGTCCATCATGAATTACTCACATCTTAAACGCGGAAATTAAATTAAACTTATGTGAAAATTAATAAGTGACGACTAAAAGAAAATGGCGTGGCTTTAAAAGATGAATAAAATGGTAATATAAAAGGTTTGAATATTATTTACGTTAAAAGGTTTAATTTTAAACAAACATCGTGGAGAAAGAACGCCACCTCGTTTTATACCAATCAGTAGTTTCACCTAGGTTAGATAAATATTAATAAAACTGATAATAATACATAATTATGTTAGTAATTATTAGTATGAATAGAAAACTATTTTCCATGAACCTATACATAATATAGACTTGTAAACATAATTTAAAAACTGTATTTTCTACTCCTACAAATCCGCTTATTCAATTAATTTCAATTGAGTTTTATTTAATTTAATCGTAATCAAATTTTACCAAAACATACGTTATGACCATATTTAAATTTAATAGCTTCAACTAAGCTTGATTAACTCAACATATATTATCTCTAAACTAAATAAAGCGATTATTATTATTATTATATTTTCTCAAAGGAAAGTGTGTTGCGTTATATTAATATTTAAACACTATTATTTAAAAAAAATCTTGTGCTTATCACTAACCAAATTACTATTTATTTTAGACTCTTCTATTGGATCTAAGCAACAAATTTTATGATTTTCATTTTGTTCTAGTGCCGATTTAATGTATAATTTAAATCGTTTTGATATGTAATGTGTATTAAAGTAATTCCACTTACGATTTGATCTTTATTTCAAACAATCTTAAGGAACCAGTAGGAACCAAGTGGCTATCGACTTAGCACAAGCAATAGGAATAAAGTGAATACATTATTTTATATCGCACACACCGACCTACGAATGAGCAAAAAATGTAACTAAACTGAAAAAGATACAAGTGTAGATAAATTATATCTAATCCGTCCTAATTAATTTGGCTGGTTAACCTTTAGAGACCTGGATGAGGTGGACTGGATACAACTAACTCAAGGTTGGGAGGAACAAGTGTTGTATTTAAGTAAGTGCGACAGTTAACCTTCGAGTTTTTAATGTCAAAGTAAGAATGTACGCCTTTAAATAGATAAGCCCTGCGTGTAATTAGCCACGATAAGGAAACAAATTACTTACTACAGCTGAACCCAACTTTTGTGTCAACAATCAACTCTTGTATCAACAATCAACCCCTGTATAAACTATCAGCTGTGCCTATTGGTCATTTCCAGGCCCGGATTAAGGCATGAGTAGTGGTTGAAATGACAGTTCCAGGCCACTTTCTCCCATAAGGTTAACATTGATCCACCTCCCTGAATGAGGAGGATCACTTTCTCCCGGGGCAAACCCCGAGTCAAAACATTTTTCACCCCCTCAACTACCAACCCTCCCCTACAACTCCCTCTCCTACCACCTCCTCCCCCCTTCTCATCTCATTCTGGTGTATTTCCCTCGGTCTATAAGTTTCCCATATAATCTCAATGTTGTTGTTACATAATCACTTCTAAAACAGTTTATATTTTTCTCACAAAAGCCGATTTTGTTATGAAGAGTCTAAACAAAAGGTTTTATAATACACTCCCCGTGTTGTAAACGCATATGACCTTGCCAGGTTGGTAAGCTTGGTAAAAGATTTGAACAGTTCTTACATAGGAAGATCATTTTAACCAAATGTGTTTTATGAAAATCAACAGATGAAATATTAACTATAGAGCCGTGTTTTATGAGAATAAGTAAATAAAATCTTAATGATAGTTGACTTGAAAGATATTCACCAACATTTCTCTAGACGTGGAAGTCAAATTTCACACAAGAAAAAAAGAGAATTTGACTAAATCCTCCACAGAATACAACAAATGTTAAAGTCCTTATATCGAATTATAAACACTATTTATCTGTGAGTAATAAACTATGTGTGTGCACAATTATTTCACAACCAACAAACGACTTCTCTATTTTAGATTTGACTATTATATTTAGTATCACTATTATATTATATTTAACAGTTTCATTTTAGCTTTGTGCCGATTTAATGAATAACATGTTATTAGAGTTTAAGAAATTTCACCTACGATTAGTTTTATATTTCAATTAAACTTAACTACTTTACCTAAATATACAACAGATAAATCACCAGACTATCAACATACACAAGAAATAGAAATAAAGTAAGTTTTTTATTCTATAGCACATGTATATATTTATATGTGAGCTAAATTGGTAACTAGACTGGTATAGATATAAGTCTTATTAAGATAAAATCCAAACAATTTTAAATATTTAATTTGTTGGGTCTTTATCAAAATTGACCCTTCGTGCGTATTAGCATGATAAGCAAACATGTTGATTGTTTATAGCCTTGGATTCTTTCACGACCAACATAATCTACCTGTAAACTATGTCACCTTTGGGGCCCCTTAGCGACTCAAAAACCAATCAAAGTTACCTCAATCACCCTTTGTTTTTGGAATCTATTTTCACTTTCTCTCGACACTTCAGAGATAAAGTATTGTGATCGTAAAAATAAAAATCGAACTCAAGATTTTGATAAATTTCGACGTTTCATGACCCTTTGAAACAAAAATGCCGTCTGTCTGTACCTCGGGCCAGAGCCGAAACTACTTCACCGATTGGGCTAAAACTTGGTTTCTGGTGTTTCCATAGGGTCCCCACGAGGGGGCTTTAACATTAATATCTAACCCTAAATTTAAGGGTAGTTTACTGAAGGACAAAAAGAGAAACAAATCTATTTTCTCAAAATTCGCTTTAACGATTTTGATTAAATTTTATTTATAGACACGGTTTATTATTTTAAACATGATAAACATTCTCAATTTCTTATTTAAATGATTTTGAGGGTACTTAAACATAAAGGAAATTTTCAAATTTTCATCATTTCTCCGCAACTATTTGAGATACGAAATAATTTATTATTGAAAAGTTGTAGTTCTATTAAAGATAACAGTCTTTTATTTGAAATATATTTTTATAGAACTAATAATTTCTGAGCTATAAGCGTATATATATATATATATATATATATATATGTATATATATATATATGTATATATATATATATGTATATATATATATACATACATACATACATACATACATACATACATACATACATACATCTTTTAATTCATGTCTTTGAAAATTAATTTAATTCTTATGCTCTTCGGTTGACAAAGATGTTGATCTTTTCTCAATTTTTATGTATCAGTGTTCCTAGTTCCTAATGTCATGGAGTAGGCCTAAGTAACAATGTATATTGGGTGACCTGGCTGGGGGTCCGGGGATCAATCCTTGCTCCCGGCACAGATTTATCTTAATGCCAATCTTATTCCTTTTTAGTCGCACATTTAGCTCACATATATATGCGTTCTAAAATAAGTACATAATGTAAATCCCCCTCTTTTACACGGTGCACGATAACTATCGCTAACGACAACTCTACCGTGGCACAATCGGTAGTTATTGACTTGATAGACACCGAGGGGTGAGGGGTTGGAATCCTGGAGGATTGGGTGTTGCGTGGGAGTTACGAAGATAGTGGCGCTCCAAGTGAAATACAAGACTACCACTATTTATTGATGGATTGTCTAAGTATACAGTATTACAGCAAGGATTGAACAGCACACGACGTGGGAGTTTCGCGCTAAGGAAAGCGCGTGACCATGGCTTAACTTTCGAACAATCATCTCTTGATGGTTGTTTATAAGAGTCTTACTCCCTGTTTCTGAAAACACTTCCGTCAAAACTGTCGTGAAGCTCCGCCCCCGTTAATCCACAACCAATCAATTGACTAAGAGCCACTGGTTCCTAGTGAATTTTGTTGAGACGAGCAAGGTCCATTATTTCCACCGAGGCCAGATCGTCACAGGATGTAATAATATACCCTCGGCAGGATATCAACTCAAGACTCTGGCTCACAAGTTAAATGACCATCTGGTCAGAATAATAGCTAAAATAACATGTTATTGGTGTCAATTCTCGCCTCATGACCCGATTATCGTGGGTTTAAACCAAGCCGGGGTCGATGGATTTTTCTTGAGCGATACAAATCAGTAGCACAACTTCCTTCGGAGTGGAGGTTAAGCCGTTGGTCCCATGTTGATTGTGGCAAGTAAGAGAACCCTGGAAAGTATGTGAAAGTACGTTTCCTGAAATATTGGTAGGCTCTTTCATTATTGCTCACATAAATTCAGTATGGAGGGCAATAGGAAACTATCACACTTCCAGAAATCCCTTAGTACATGTGATTTATACCAGATGGTGCAGACAGCACTAACCAGTTGAAAAGCTGACTCCATGCCCAGCTCCAAATAGAAATAGCATCAAACCAACCTTCGGGTCGTTCACTTAAGGCGGGGTGCTAGTGAGCGCGAGTTTAGTGCATTAATTTTGCAGTTTTTATAGCACAAACATTTTTTGGCCAGAATAAATCAAATATTTCTTCTATAGAAACATAGAATTTATCTTTCTGCACATGCTAATATCAACAGTTGTTGAATATCTGTCATGAGTATTGCGGCATTTAGTGACAAACTTTTCTCTGTATTTAAAAAGTTTGTCACTAAATGCTGCCATGCTCATGACAGATATTCAGCAACTGTTGAGATTAGCATGTGCAGAAAACAAAACTCTATGTTTCTATAGAAGAAATATTTGATTTATTTTGGCCAAAAGATGTTTGTGCTATAAAAACTAAAAAATACTGCACTAAACTCGCGCTCACTAGCACCCCGCCTTAAGAAAAATATAATTTTAAAATTACTTACTTTAATTCCTATTGTTTGTTATATGTACATTGTACAGTCTAGTAGTTCCTCTAGTGTCTGCTTAGCTAAAATTTATTAAAATAAAGAACAAATTATGAGTAAAATTATTTTAATCCTCATTACATGTCAATTCAATCGGTACTAAGCTAAAATGAAACCATTAAATAAAAGAGTTAGATTTAATGGTATCGCTGGTTAACATTTGCCGGTTCTAAGTGGGTGGGACGCCATCATCCTTGTTCTCCCCTGGTAGAAATCTGTTGTATCATTGTGTAATCACGTATCACGTGACCAATTGATAGCAATCTCAACACAATTTCTCAGTCCTATCAACGGAGCTTCTAGTCTGCTCCAGCTGATCTTGACAAACATTGGCAGAGGGGAGGAAACAAACATTGTTCTTATATTTTAATTACTAGATCTGATGTCAACAAACTCACATGGTTAAGCAACACCAAAACTTTATCAAATTGGAACGTTAAATATCCGGCTGCCCGTTTGTTGATGTTTTCTCGTTTTACAAACCTAAGATAGCTATGGCAACCACAAACCAATCATGGTGATTAATAAATTATAATAAATGTAATATTTGAGACCAAATATTACCTAATGCACAAACTGAGTACACAAACAAACACAATCTATTGACAGTGCAATATTTACCTAAGTACTATCATAAAATAGGAAAACCAAACTAAAATACATTTCTACAGAAATATGTTGAGAAAAAATAATATCACAGTTCACAAAAAAGCATAAATAAATAATATACTCTGTTACAGAAACATAGTGCATAATAAGCATCATGGTTTTCCAAAGAACATAACGGTTCACCGAGATATGTCCCCAGAATGTGTTTATTTTAGATGTTATATCGTAGCTAGGTGCTGATTTATCCTTCGATGCTTAGCTTTGCTGTCGCGTATCCCCTTTAAAATAATCTATAGTTTTATTTTTCGTTTATCTTTAGAGTTTTTCGTCTACCTATAAAAAATTCACACTTTCTATTGCATCCACAAGGTAACTGTTTTATATTAACTATTTTCATCCCCTTATTTTTAAATTACAATCTTTCGAGATTTTATGGTTATTGTGGGGTGGTCCTTTTACAAACTTGCAAATTTAAATTTTCTTCCATGCCTAAAAGAATATTTTATGATAATTTTGGAAATATTGCAAGTCACCAACTCCTCTCCCACCTGATCCTTTTTTACTTCATCAATTCTATTATATTATATGGTTTTATTTATGTTTTTGCCAAGTTTAAATTTTAATCTATACCTAAATCAAGCTCAAGATTTTGAGATATGTCGACGTTTCATGACCCCCTGAAACAAAAAATTTGTTTTCATGATGTCCTTTCTCTGTTTGTCTGTCTGTCTGTCTGTATCTTGGACTAGAGGAAAACCATTTTACCTATAGGGTTAAATCTTGGAACCTATGGTTTATTTAATGATCCCCCGAGAAGTTTTTGGAATTATATATCAACATTAAAATTAAGGCTACCTAGTTTACTAAGGGGAAAAAAAGATATAAAATAGATTTTCTTGAAACCCATATCCCCTTTTATCCAAATTTAAAGATGTATTTAGTCATCTCTAGTTTTATCTCTGCCCATAACCCAAATTTTAATTTTCTACCTCATGTAACTTTTTTCTTCTTCTAATTATTGGCCTTCCATTTCCTGGAGCCCCATTTTTAAATTTCTCAATTTTAGTTTTTGATGGTTATAAGAGGCGGTCCCTCTACCTTCCTGGTAACCAAAATTTCAAGTTTACAGGTCCAGAGGTTGGAGAAATACTGTTATGAGTGAGTGAGGGAGTTTTGCCTTTTATATATCAGGTCGATCCGCAGCTAGAGATGTGTGGTATTACAGTTTGCCCGACAATGTTCTAGTTGCCTTCATCATGCCTTTGTTCCGACTGGAGACCAACGTCCCTAGAAGCAAGATCACTCCTGAGTTTCTGAACCTAACAACGGCAGTCATGGCTAAGACTTTAGGCAGAGGCAAGGAGGTATGTTACCAGTTCATCGGATGGAGACATAAATATTATAGAGTGAACTCTCTCTTCGATATTTTATCACAGAACCTCAAAACTATAATCTACTCTCCTCTGAATGTTTATTACCGGATATATCGACCAAGCCACTGACTTTACTGGATTAAATAGACTGTAAACAGCTATATTATGGTGTAATCTCTTTACATGTCCCCTCAACTGAACTTTAAAGATAGAAGTCTTATCTTTACTGACTTCACCAACGCCAAGTCACCATATGGTGTAGGTAGAAGTCTTATCTTTACTGACTTCACCAACGCCGAGTCACCATATGGTGTAGGTAGAAGTCTTATCTTTACTGACTTCACCAACGCCGAGTCACCATATGGTGTAGGTAGGAGTCTTATCTTTACTGACTTCACCAACGCCGAGTTACCATATGGTGTAGGTAGAAGTCTTATCTTTACTGACTTCACCAACGCCGAGTCACCATATGGTGTAGGTAGAAGTCTTATCTTTACTGACTTCACCAACGCCGAGTCACCAAATGGTGTAATTTCTTTGATAGCTCGAGGAAACGATACATTCAAAGGTCCATCACATATTCAGTGAACACGTAACAGTTCAGGGGTAAAGCACTGTCGCGTTAAGAGGACGGTTTAAACGCAGAAGAACTTCAAATTTTTGCGTGAATTGTCGTGGATCTTGAAAAAACTTTAAACGTAAGATTTAAACTTTTTAAATGGTCAAAAACCTGCTGATAACTTTAGCCTCCATTTTGGTGAAAACCATATTTTAAAATATCAGACATCTTAAATAATGCGGGTTTTATAAACGTCTGCAGCGCATCTCGGTGCTCTATCACACAGTACTTTTAAGACAAATACCATAAGATCCGTTCTTATGACCAGGTGTCATTTTCCAAGCAACGTCTAATTTAATTTTAAGACATATCTTATAAGATAAAACATAGTGGAACAAATAAAGAAAGCAGCCTTTCCTTGACTGATTATACCATGCAAATTTAAAATGACCCTACCTCCTTATGCGGAGCATAGGACCGCAACGAAACTTTGCCAATAAATTATATTATCTGCCACAATTTTGAGATCGTCCACATGAACTTCCGAGTTTTCTGCCTTCTCCATTGACGGTCCTTCACTGAGCAATCCTTGTTCTCCAGATGGATGGGATTTTGCTTGTTTTCACTTCACAGATAATCATTCTACACTGCTTTTTTCCACCATAGGTCCATTATATTACTTAGCCATCTGTTTATGTTTCCAGTCTCTGGGTCGAGGGTCATCTGCTTGTTTTCCATGCATCACATCTGCAGAGGAGGGTCGACTTAACATTGCTCTGAAAGATCCTCGGTCTATTATGTATTATTAATTCTCTGCACATCCAGATTGGTCTCAAGATGATAAATTCCCCATAACCATTTGATTCGGCTCTTGATATCTTCTTCTCTGCCTCAATCAGCGGTTGTGATACTTCCCAGACATCAGAACTTGCCTACCTCTTTAACTACTAGCCGATGCTAAATTATGTGGTATGGTGGTAATTGAGTCTTATCACTTTCCTCTTATTGGCGTTGTTCTTTAAGCCAACTTCTGGTGCTTTGACCGATGGATCACTGACGCTTGTGTCATATCCTGGCAACTGTGATCGAGTTGACATAGTTCGTCTGCATAGTTCAAATCTTAGAGGAATCTTATGGGTGTGCAATTGGATGTATCTTTGTTTGTCCACTGATTTCATCATAACCAGGGACGAGACCATTAGGAATGTAATATTATGGTACTATCTATTAAATTACACCATAGTGGAACCAAGCTAAGCTGATAACTTTCAAGGTCAACTGAGGGCACATACGTGACATACCGATCTGGAAATAAATACTTCTGAATGAAATTCATGTGGTTCTTTTTTAACGTTGAACCATTATTTCAATATTTAAAAATAGAGTAGAAAGTATGATAATAATTAATTAGGAAAATGTCCTACATAACGGAACCTGTTCCCATACCATAGCCAGGAGTACCAACCTCTCAGTCCTTGTTCCAGTACTACATAACGGAACCTGTTCCCATACCATAGCCAGGAGTACCAACCTCTCAGTCCTTGTTCCAGTACTGCATGGCGGAACCTGTTCCCATACCATAGCCAGGAGTACCAACCTCTCAGTCCTTGTTCCAGTACTACATAACGGAACCTGTTCCCATACCATAGCCAGGAGTACCAACCTCTCAGTTCTTTTTCCAGTACTACATAACGGAACCTGTTCCCATACCATAGCCAGGAGTACCAACCTCTCAGTCCTTGTTCCAGTACTGCATGGCGGAAGTGATCCCCGACGTTCTCCTGTCCTGGAAAGGATCCACTGCTCCAGCAGGAAACGCGATGCTCCTGTGTATCGGTCTGATGGGTCCTGAAGACAACCAGAAGCACGCTGCTGTCCTCTCGGAGCACCTCTTCAATCATCTCGGCATCCCCAAGGACAGGTAGGTACTCGCTCTATCATGAATATACACTGTTACAGAAACACATGTTTGGTTATGTGCATTTTCAACTCCTCGTTTCCAAAAGCTTTATTTAATTTATGTATATATTCCTATAACTCGAAAAAGCTTGATTGTATCAAATATTATTTAAAATAAAAGTCATTTAATTGTATTTCTTACAATTTTGTGTATTTCTTATCTCAAAGATGTAT